>OZ024825.1:58545186-59745186 GCA_964016985.1 Anodontia alba
GTCAGATTACTTGATCCAGACTGTTAATATGAATTCACATACTTAATGGCAAACAGTGCAGGTCCAGATCAGCTGGCTTCTTCAGAAGCCAATTGATCTGGATCTACACCGTTTCCAAAAGCAGGACCTATCCGGGTTCAGCAGGACAAGGGTTAATAACATGACTCCTAAAAAAAAAAACACCGCCCTAGATACAAATAACAATACAACCAAAAGACAAATATTAAACTGCATGGATAACAGATAAACGACCTTTAATAACCATAAAGAACCATTCTTCTCTACAATCCATGCATTTCTGTTTGGATACAGTTTTTGGCCGATCCTTTTGAAACTTTACATCTGGTTTTAGGATGGCCTGAAGATATGCATGTGGTTTTTTTGGAATCCTGAAATAATTTTTATCACTTTTTCCGCATTTTTAACTTAGACATTTTTTGAGTTCTAATACTACAGAAGCGTATAGGGAGTAGGTACTTTGTCCCGTAACTCCTACCACAGTTTTAAGCCGATCCTTTTGAAACTTTACCAGTGTTTTAAGGCTGGTCTGAAGATATGCATTTGGTTTTTTCAGAATCCTGAAATTATTTTTTATCACTTTTTCCGCATTTTGAACTTAGACATTTTTTGAGTTCTAATATTACAGAAGTCTATAGGGAGCAGGTACCTTGTCCCCTTAACTCCTCCCACAGTTGTTGGCCGATCCTTTTGAAACTTTACGTGGGCTTTTAGGATCGCCTGAAGATATGCATGTGGATTTTTCAGAATCCTGAAATAATTTTTTATCACTTTTTCCGCATTTTTAACTTAGACATTTTTCGAGTTCTAATACTACAGAAGGGTATAGGGTGTAGGTATCTTGTCCCCGTAACTCCTACCACAGTTTTAAGCTGATCCTTTTGAAACTTTACAGGTGCTTTAAGGATGGTCTGAAGATATGCATGTGGTTTTTTCAGAATCCTGAAATTATTTTTTATCACTGGTTTCCTGCTTCAATACTTAGGTAAGTGATACAGGACCAATGGTTCTCTGGTTAACTTACCCATTTTTAACACCTCAAATAAAAATAAGGCGGGGGACATAAATTCCCCATGGAATTTGCTTGTTTATAATCATAAACTTGCTTTTTCTCCTTCAGAAACAAAAAAAAAAAAAAAAAAAAAAAAAAAAAAATAATGCTGAAAATTTACATATTTAACCTCAGTTATTCAGAAAATACTGGCCTTGGAGAAAGTGTGGACGACAGAGCCTTGCTATGCTTAACTCACCTTGTAAGCCATCTGCTCATTTATCAAGGGAGCTAAAATCAAACTGAGAAGCAATGAAAATTACAAAGACTTTGTTTTATTCTTTCTTGTATAGTCACACTTCAATAACTTGAATATCGCTGGTACCATGGAATTTTTTAAGATAGAAGTAGTTCAAACTAATTGAGGAATAATCATAAAGCCAGTTTCGTCAATAATGGCAACGTCGTCATTCGACGATTCAAATGATTCTGGCACGGCAGTATCGTTCTGTGTATGTACAGAATGCTGGATGAGGGCTGCAACACCCAGCCGGACAGTTTGGTCTGTTTATGATTATCATCATTCCGTTTCCTTTTCCCAATGTTCCCAGGCATGTTTGTTTTATGGTGGAAATAATGATGCATCGATTGTATTGCAAAGTGCAAACTGGACAATAGTCGGTACTCGATCGGTTACTCTAAATAGCGTAAAAGGACTCCTTTTTGCAATTTCTTGTTTCATGAAAAGGACTCTTACTAGAAATAAAGAGGGGCATAATCAAGATAAAATGCTTCGGTTTTGAAAATAAAAATATATTTTTTATAGATCAATGTCTGGCCGTAGGGAGATTGGGTGGTTCCAGATGAGTAAGTCAAACTCGACCTTATGATTACATGCGATAATAAAGCACGCTAGGTGATATAGAAACGCTTTATTCACTGCAATAAAAATATATTGTGCTTATGATACGGTGATTACAGGCGCATTCACGTAGAATTTGCTTGCGCAATTGATAACGGATTTTAGCAACACACATTATAATGACTTTTGATATGCTTTTTGGAACTTCAGCGTGCCATTTTGGTGCACTACATATTTTTCTTTGCGCCTTTGGCTAGTGTGATGCGGGATTTAGCACAGGGGGCAGCCCAGAAAAATCCCTGTTCAGTGACACTGATTGGTGGTCCCGCGGGGGAATGACCCACCCCTTTCAGGTCATATATGTCTTAATATCTCAAACGGTTCAGAACCCCACCTTTTAAACATATATTGTTGTTCCTTATGATAAGACTCATGGGGTATGCCCCACCCCCTCCAGTACACATAAGGTTTAATATCTCAGAAACCGTTCAGATCCCCACCCCTAAACCATATGTATATTGTTGTTCCTTATAAGATGCATTCAGTGACACTGAACATGGATCTCTTGGGATATGCTTCATCGCCTCCAGTTCACATAAGGCTTAATATCTTGGACACTGTACAGATACCCACCCCTAAACCATATATATTATTGTTCCTTCTGATAAGATGTATTGATTGACACTGACCATGGATTTCCAGGGGGTATGCCCCGCCCCATCTTAGAAACCGTTCAGATCCCCACCCCTAAACCATATATATTGTTGTTCATTATGATAAGACGTATTCAATGACACCAAAATGTCCTCTGCTGAAAAGTTAACCCATCAAGCTAAACATTTTATTTTTCAATGGTGTTTCTTTGCACACCATAAAGCAATCTATGGCATTCCATTTAACATACCCTAACCACCAGGACCGTTTTAAAACAGGTCCTCTCATATATGCAGCATAACACTTATCAATATATTTTCAGTAGAAACAATTTTTATTGGTCTACTTGGGATGTATGTATGCTTAACCCGTTTTATACTGCATAAAAGGGTACTTTGGCAAACAGTGTAGTCCCCGATCAGATGCCACATAATAGTGCCATCTGATTAGGGACTGCACTATGTGCCTTAGAAGTAATGTTGAAGAAAATGATATTGAATAGAAACATACCAGACACCCCTAAAGTTTAAAATGGACCTTTGTAAGGTAGACGTACACACTAGTATAAATGGGTTAAGATGTTTCTTAAACTGTATTATTCCAAGCATAAAAGGTTTGAAAAAGATTTTATCTTCTGATGACTAATCAAAATAGAAACAGTCCACATGGGAGCTCATTTGAGTGTTGGGTATTCGTTTGGGAGATTTTATCATCGGTAGTTTATAATCATATCTTGTTTGTCCATATACTTATGTCCATCCTAGCATTCACCCTAGCATTCACCCTAAATGAATCTACAAATTGTAAAACTTAACAGTTAGTTTCTCTTTGCTGGTTGTTTTGTTTCACATTTTAGTGCGCAGGTGCGACATAAACTTCAACAAAGTTCTAATATTTTTTTTTAATTTTTAGAGACATTTCAAGGAACCATCTGCTATTTGTCAAAGAAAATCAGACTTGACATTTCATGTGAATCATCTGCTTTTTTCAGAGGAAATAAGACAACATTTTGTGCAAATCTTTCACCTGAAATGTCAAGACTTATTTTATCTGGAAAAAAAAAAAAGTAGTTCTAAATGTTGTCTGCTGCAATGGTGATTGTTGCTTTAAGGGTTAATCTGGTGGCATGCTGATACATGTTGATGAAAAATGTAAATAGGTTTTGCTCACTTGATTTCTACACTGCCTTATATATACATGTACCTAAATTGCCATGGTTTACCATATTCACCCTATGAAAGTATTGGACAGACAGGCCTGAGCAAACAGTGTAGACCCAGATCAGATGCCAGAGGAGAGGATGAAGTGTCTGGTAAGCTCTCCCGACTTCTAATCCCCCTGTAGGCAGAATTCTGCTCATGACCATGGCACTTCATTGCACAGAGGCCCCGTGCTGGTGCCGGGCTTAGAATAGGCCAGACGTATCCTCTGCGTGACGTACAAGCCGTCTAAAAGAGGCTGCCCGTGACCACCAGGGCCCTCGAAATGGGTGGCTGCCTTCCGCTTCTGTGGCAGTTGGGTAAAACCCCCAACATACAGAGCAACCGTCCGTTCAACCGGTATAATTCCTGACTATAAAATTAAATTTATTGAAATGCATCTTAAATTGGAAAAAACAAATTTCGCGAGATCTATCCTTTTAAACCTTTCCTATCTCATGTTACTAACATGCTTCATTTGTTTGTGTATCATCCTGTGCCCGTGGGTCGCACATGGGACGAAGATTATAACCTCATCTGTATTTAACATATGTGTTTGTCTTGTGTTTGTGTCATTTTTCCGAGCTCTAGCATTCTCCATATTAAAAAGTAAGATGCATTTAATATTGTTAGATAAAAAACTAAACGTTTTTCAAGGTATGAAAGCTACATATCATTTGAAAGCTACATATCATCTAACACAGCTTGTTTGTTTGGCTCTCTTAAAAAATGAATCCAAAAATGAATCCAAAATGAATCCTTCTTTCTTTAATAAACTGTTTATTTTAAATATGGATCTCCTAATGTTAAAAATAACTTTTCAATTTCCCAGACGTTTTCGGCCTCCCTTGTCTGTAGGGAATAAAATCTACAGATCACTTTCCTTCTGTAGTGGATAGGGTGTAATCCCCTATTAACCATTCTCTTGCCGAAAAAAAATGAATCAGGCCTGTAAGAGGGGGTACCTCTACTTGAGAAGTCATTACCCCCTGAATTTTACCTGGATTTTCATGAAATTTTCACGTATAATTTGCTGATCCTAGGTGGCCATTTTACCGGAGAAAGGATGGTCACGTGACTAGAAAGTCATGTGACAGTCATGTGTAAACCGGGAACCGTTTAAGACACTTAAAAAAAAAAAAAAAAAAAAAAAAAAAAAAAATACAAGAGACCAGCGCCTACTGTGTACTATTGCGAATGAAACGAGTGACATACATAGGTTCTACTGTTATTCCTACTTCTTCCTCACTGGAAATGATTCAGGTGTTATGGGCTTTTTTTCCAGAAAATCCTGATCAATTTGTTGAAGTGAGTGCTGAAATTAATGGCAGTTTGAAATTTGGTATTCTCGGTCTTTTTTAGTGTGGGTAAAATCCAGCACCTGACTATCTAATGAAAAGTGGCGTGTTTGTATGAAAGTAGGTTCACTCCTGTATGAGAACACTTGCTCTGAATGGTTACATGTGGTATATTGTAAGTATGACAGGCTTTTGAGTTGGCAGACCCTTCCAGCGCGACTATTGTCGCGAACAGCAAGATAAGGGTTAACTGAAAAAAAATAAACAATGTGGTTTTGCATTTTTTGTGTCGAATACAACCCCAAAACGTCAAATTCGGGCTAACTTTTTGGGTTCTAGTTTTTTGTCCGGCTTTCTGTTAAAACAGGAACCACCTGTTTGCCGTGGGTGGCATCTCGTATGCTGGGAGAGGGGAACCTGATGATTGAGGAAAGCCCAGGGATCTCCAGCTTTTCAACACATCATTTTGGCCCTTATTTCAGATAGAAGAGCGGTCTGGGTTAGATCTGGCCTGGATCAATCGGCTCAGTCGTGCCAAGCTCTAGAAGCGCACAACTTGTTCTTAGCTTCTTTCTCTCTTTCATACGTATCTTTATGGTACCAACCGGGCTTATTTTAACTTCATAATACATTAACCTATAGATAATGTGCTATTCTCTTCTGTTTTCACACCTTCCACAGAAAAAACGACCTTTCAGTCGTTTATTAAAGTCTTAAACCAGAAGGTCCCTTAGGCAGTTACCTGTGTGACGTAACTCTTCCCGCTCAATTGACCACGTGTCAGTTTCTTTTCTGTGGACAAAGAAATTCAACAAGGATTATTTACCTGTGATAGAAATTTGGATTATTTCTTTCCTCACGGATAAATTTATGTATCCTTGTGTTTTTTTTGTTTATTTATCACTCCTTTCACTTTCTGTGTTATTATTTAAAATTTTCAATTTTCGATTTCATGTATTTTTTGACTGGTCTTTTTCCACATGCGTTTTCGCGACTCTCGCTATTCGGCACAACTCTCGTGCGCGATCGGTTTGATAGTCGTGTTTATATATGCAGAATATTTTTGTTCTTTTCGTTCCAGGTTATTCAGCAATAAGATATGTTTTTCCTGGACTTTTGTTTGCAGAGATCTTCAGTTGGCTAAAGATTCTCATGGTGGAGAAGCTGATTGTAAAGAACTTGTCAACCCTTGATGGGTTATAAGACAATTCTTTACTGATGGGAGCCCCACCCCATATGGCTATACTGCCGGGGTAAGACCCATCAAGGTGGCATCTTTGGGTACTTAGTATCCGATAAAGTCTAAGTCCACCAGTCACCAGTCATCCAGTCACCAGTCACCAGTCAACCAGGCACCAGTCAATCAGCTTCACCAGTCACCAGTCAATCAGGTGCCAGTCAACCAGGCACCAGTCACCAGTCATCCAGGTGCCAGTCAACCAGGCACCAGTCACCAGTCACCAGTCACCCAGTCACCAGTCACCGATCAACCAGGCACCAGTCAACTAGTCTCCAGTCATTAATTTAATTATTTTCTGGAAAGACTTAGTTTTTGACATATTTCACCGGACAAAATAGTCACGTATACTAACTTCCGGTCATTATGTCTAATTATTAAAAAAATTTTTCACTGGGCAAAGTATCAGTAATATTTCTGATACTTATACCCGGTCATATTATTATATTATTTCTGATTTTTCACCAGGCAAACTTTTACAGAAAGTGTCTGGTCAATTTTTGCCTAATAATTAATTATCTTCGGGAAAAAGTTTCGAATACTTGTGCCCGCTCAGTTTTCATATATAATCTCCCTTTTTCATCGGACTAGAGTTACGAATACTACTATCCGATCAATTTGTAAAATTACTTGTAACTTTACCGGGCAACAGTTACGAATACTAGTGTCCGGTCATTGTGTCGGGTAACTAGTGTCAAAATAATGATCACTAATTCCCGAACAATCTATTATCGTTCATAGAGCTCCATTCACGTTTAAGTCAATGGATATAGGTTATTAAGTGAAATACATAATAACTTTTTATACAAAAAATTCTGTACAGTCTTTCCAGAATCAGACTAGAATCTTTAATATTCCATTGACTTATTATAGGTGTGTAATTCCATTAATATTTTAAATTAACTTATGTTTTATCTCTTTTATCCGCTAGAAAGAGTTAAACTTCCGACTATAACAAAATTCTTACCGGGCAGCAGTTCGTAGACTAGTGCCAGGTCATTCAAATTATGTTTTATCTCTTTAATTCGCTAGAAAGCGGTTAAATTCTGGCTCTAACGAAAATTTCATCGGGAGGCACTTCATAGAGTAGTGCCAGGTCATTCTAACGAAATTCCACCGGGCTGTAGTTTCGTAGACTTTGTGTCAGATTACTAGTGTCCGAGTAGTAGTCACTAGTACTCGCTCAACATATATTTATTTAATAACCACTATAGACATGTATAGTCCTGGATTATAGGTTATTGAATGACAGCGATGGGTTCTAATACCTAGTAGCCATTTATATTGTTGAATTCTGTCCAGTCACTTTTGAACTTGACTTAAATTCTATATATATATTTATTATTGAAAATGAATTAAGAATTATCGGTTACGATCAAATTCGCAATTCATTCACTAAGTGTAGAAGATACTTCCAGCTATAATTGTATCTCTTTTATTCGCTACAAAGAGATTAACTTCTTACATATTCACCTTATTCGGCTCTAGGGCAAAGGTGAACTATAAAACTATCGTTATTTATAAGAAGAAAAATATACACGAAATCTAAAAAATTTTCTTCTTTCCTCCCCTGTTTTTCTTCTACATGCTCCGATATGTAATCAGCATGTAATCTAAGGAGTAAATTGACAAGAAAGTAGCAATCGATCTTTTCTACTTTCTATTAATTTTTCATTCTTAAGGTATCGGAAATTTACACCAACCAGATAAATAAATTAACAGTTTATTTATTTATTCGCTACCTCTCTAGATTACTACGATTTAAAATTCTAGTTGAGGTACATATTTTCCGTTTGCCTTTTCTACATGGAAAATAGTTGATCCGATAAGCTATTATTCTATTTTATACTATCTTTTGATTGATTATATAAGAGTCTAGGTCAGTCGTGCTCTGTCTAAACTCTGCTATAAAATAATAAATAAGAAAAAAATCTTATATTTAGGCATAGATATAATTCGATACGTTCTTTACTTTGCCTGTTTTATTTTTTCTTCTGGATCATTTAAGACTACGATAGCAATATACCAGATATTTTTGCCTCAGTAAGAATCTATTACGCCGAAGATTCTTCATATTGGAATAATAGTTTTATTATGATTATAATTTCTAGACCCAATTAATCCCCGTATATTATAGGTCTACTTTATCTTATTGAGGAATAGTTTTGCTTCGACTAGCTCTATACCTCTAATATTTTATTTATAACTAGAGTCTATGTCAATCAAAATTTTCTTGCACTTTGGTATTGACAATGGATACATATTTAGTAAAGGCATTAATTATTCAGTACGTGACAGATTATTATTGCCTAAATTAGATATTATATACAATACTTTCCTTTTGATATTTTGTTTTATTGACTTTGTAACTATTCAGAAACTGCCAAAGTCAATCATTTCCTTCCTCTAAACTTACCGAAGCTCTAGATTATGTTGATATATATTTTTGATATATGCTTAGAGGTTAATTAACGAGAGTTTACCTCATAATAGCAGATATTATTATATTTATATTAATCAATCTATAGTCTAGGCTTAGACAAAAGGGAAAACATCCTTAATTACGAGCCAGTAAAGAATTAAGACACTCTTAATTATCTCTTTACCCCTCCTTTATGTTTACATTCGTTAAAGGGATCATAGTAATTCTCGCTAAGAGTTCAAGTTCAGTTTGCGAATAATGCAAAGATTAATATCTTGATTTCCAGTCCGCATCAAAAATGGTCTATATATATAGATAAATATCTTTTCCGAAACTGGATATTTATTTATTTTTCCACACAATAAGTCATTTCAAGACGTCGATGATTTTGAAATGCACTGCTTCAATTTATAATATAAAATATGTTTATATTAACTTCACAACTTAGTAAGTGCTGCACCTACGTTCCTGGTCAGATCATACTTTTGTGATACGTTTTTGAACATACTGAAAGTTTTCTCCGATTATACATTCGGTAAATAAACTTTCGAGTAGTATTTATGCTTTTAAACATTCAGATTATTTGATAATTGTTGGAGATAATATATTATTCCGATATTTATATATCTATCTTCATTATTTATCTTTCTCATCTTACTTTTAAATTAGATTGACCTTCTCGCTACGTTCCAGGTTTAAATCTAGCTAACATTGTGGAACAGTCACTTTTTTATTTCCTAAACAATATTTTAACATTTTTCTCAGTATTCAGAGCATAACGACTTCATGAATACTTGGAAATAATTCAATTCTACGCTTGTTAAACTAAGCCTAAAACAAGCCCTAGTTTTTTAGAATGGATATTATCCTTCGATTCAGTTCATGGAGATACATCCTTTTAGATCCCATTATCTCTGTTTCAATCATACAAAATTCTAATGACTAAGTACTCCTTTTCTACGTACAAATACAGAATATCGAGTCACTGTTGCTGCATATTGGTTAAAGATTAAACAAATTTTATCTTAAACCTATATGACGTTAAATTAATTATTATCTCTTTCATATACATATTTTTACCCTTCCGTCAGGGATTGCGGTAATAATATTATTACTCTCTATGGTTTACACATAGATCTCGAGAGTATATATATGTATTTTCTTCCTGAACTCATTTGCGAGTACGTAATTTGATATTTCAGGAATTACCAATTATGCAGACATAGATTTTATTCTATTAATATTCAATTCTAAAAATTTGATTGAATGTTTATCTATAAAATTTCCGGGCAGTAATTTTATAGAGAGTTATATGTTTAATAATTCCTTGCTTAATAAATAGTTATGCTTAACCTATTATTTATAGCGGGAATTTTGTTCAGTAGTATAATTTTAATTTAGTATTAATATATTTCTTACTATTCTTAAATATGCGTATAGAATAGTAATACTATCTCTTAACTTATAAATTAAGTGTTTTTTGAGATTATTAATCAGTATTATTGTATAATCTTTCTTCAGAGATTATCACACTATTACTTTTTCTCTGAGTCCTTCTCTTTTTATGAACATTTTGATTCGTATCAAAGTGGATTTTTTAACATTTCTTGATTTCCATGATTATTTACTCAGGAGTACTTTTCATGGCAATCTTCTGGTATAGAAAGATTCTATCCAGCTTATTTATTATTGCTTAATCTTATCAATACGGTAAGATTTAGCCAAACTATGACCATCATACAGTTTGCTGCGATCAACCTTATTCTTATCTCTCTTTTACTCTGTCAAACTCTTAAGTTATGATGTTGACAGTTTATTCTTTATTTTTTTGTCAGGACATCAAACGCTTTTATATGTCTATGACAAAACTAATTATCAATGGTTTAGGTTGTTTTTTCTTCCCAGCAGTTATATGCAACTCTGTATTATTTTATTGCTTGACTAAAAATTCGTAATACAATTAGTCTAGCAATAGTTTTAACCATTATGTTTGTCTATACCTTTTTCTTCTGATGGATAACTTAGTTATAGTTAAGTTAACTCCATCTACTTTTATTATCTCCCCTTCTTTAATTTGATCAAAGGGAAATAATTACATATTATAGTTATTTTAAGTCTGTGTCTGTTCATCGGAAACTGTCCTGTCGCTCCAATTAACAGAATCTAATTAGTTTATAATTCTAATAGCTTAGACTATTACAATTACATAGCTTCACATATCTAGAATTTTATCCAAAATATCTACATATGTCAGTTATCTATAGGAAACTCCACCGAGTAGACTTTTCCTTATTTATTCAAGACCCTACATAGACTACTTACAGTGTATGGTCTTGGCTTTTTGTTTTACAAATTTTGTTTTGAAAATTTTTCTATATTCCTAGCTTACTTTGCGATGGAATATTTATGTTATGTCTCAATGACTCCCTTTTCTTTTTGAAGCCAATTGTTGTTTCCCCCCCCCCCCCCCCCCAAAAAAAAAAAAAAAAAAAAAAAAGGGGGGGGGGGGGGAGGGGCCAATGTTAGGTCTCTGAGACTTAAGAACTGGCTTCCTCTAGAGTCTTCTAATATATATAAGGTTGTTAGATCATAACACCTTAAAGATATGCTATTTTGTGAATCTAGATCATTCTTTCTATTAAATATAGAATTAGAATGTATCTGATTCCTTTGAGTTTCCTGAGTCTTAACCAGAAGTGGTGAGATATTATTGGTGTTAGAATTAGGAGAGCACCTCCCTCCTATTCTGCAAATTCTAGCACATTATCTATAGGTTAATGTATTATGAAGTTAAAATGAAGTTTTTTAAAAGTAAAACATATTTTAACGAGTAATACTTAACCTATAGATAATCAATTATCTCCCTCCGCCCACCCTCGCTTATCTCTCCTAATTGTGTCTATTGTTTTACACATAAAGAAATGATACATGGTCAATTGAGCGGGAAGAGTTACGTCACACAGGTAACTGCCTAAGGGACCTTCTGGTTTAAGACTTTAATTAACGACTGAAAGGTCGTTTTTTCTGTGGAAGGTGTGAAAACAGAAGAGAATAGCACATTATCTATAGGTTAAGTATTACTCGTTAAAATAAAATTTACTTTTAAAAAACTTCATTTTTCTCATGTTCCTCTAACTTTAAGTGAGTTTCAATGGGCGGCGGCTGAAGGGTCAATTGGTGGGCTTGTATTGGGGCTTTGGCGGAAACCTCTGTGAGTGGAGGCTGTGGTTAGGGGGATGAACCCAACTGTTCATAAATTTTTCATTGGAAATTTAGATGAATAGGTGGGAAGTCATCTAAGCATGAGGCCGAGCTGAAGACTCTGATCTTGACACCGAATATAATAGCAATGTAGCCTTGACGTTAGAAATAGGAGATCCATTTCTGTTAAACGTCCCCTTGTAGGGCTCCATGGTGGGTGGTGCGCATAGCTATCGAACCAAAAACTTCATCACCATGGCATCTCGAAAACGATTTCTAGCGTTCGACTCTTCGGAGGACGAAACCCAACCAACAACGTTTACCTTCACAGCCAATGAAAACTTTCCAAAGTTTTTAGTGATTCAGAGTAAAGAGGAAAAGCAAATCACATCATTATCACCTTTCATAATTGAAAAACAAATTGAACCATTAATCGGCACACCAAAAAATGTTAAAAAATTAAAAAATGGAACCCTTTTAGTTGAAACGAATAGTCAGAAAACCTTCTAAAAATCACAAAATTCTTTAATTTAAATGTCACTGTCACGGAACACAAAATCCTCAACAGTTGTAAAGGTATTATCCGTGACAGAATGCTCAAACATGAAATCGAAGAAAACATAACAGAATATCTCAAACAACAAGGAGTAACAGCTTGCAAACGTTTCACAATCAAAAAAGACGGAAACCTGATAGAAACAAATACATTACTATTAACATTTAACTCCATCTCTTTACCTAAATCACTAAAAATTTTCTACCGAATTATACCGGTTGAAGTTTACATCCCAAATCCTCTGCGGTGTTTCAACTGTCAGAGGTTTGAACATCATGAGAACGGCTGTCCTGAACCCCCTGGATCAGTCTGTGAAAAATGTGGTATGAGTGATTTTGACCACCCTACACATGCTTGCAAAAATCAACCAAAGTGCGTGAACTGTCACAAAAATCATTTATCTAAATCAAATCAGTGTGAAATTTTGAAAAAAGAGAAAGAAATTATGAAAATTAAAGTTACACAAAAAATCACTTATTTGGAAGCTAAAAAAATTCAAGAAAACCAACCTGAAATTACCTTTGCAAAAGTTGTTCAATCCCTAAACACTAAACCTGAAACAAAAGAAACTTCTACCCAGTTTAACGAAAAAGATTCTGTTATTAAAGCAAATTCAAAAGTCATTACTCCTACTCCAAAACCTAAACCTAAACCCGCATCTACTCATCAGTCCAGACCACCAACAAAATCTCAAAACAGTTCACAAACACAGTCGAATAAAGCAAGTGGATCCCAGAGATCATATCGCAACTGAAAATCAGAAAGCATCAGGAGGGTCATCTATCCTTGTAAAATCAAATGTTCCTCAAAGACAAATAGATATAAAAAGTAATTTACAAGCTGTTGCTGTAAATGTCACTCTGTCTAAATCCATAACAATTTGTTCTCTATATCTTCCTCCACACTGTAAATTTTCTAAACACGATTTAGAAAATCTTATAAACCAGTTACCTCGTCCTTATTTATTATTAGGTGACTTAAATAGTCACAGCAAACTATGGGGTTGTCTGGATACAAATGACAAAGGAGAAATAATAGAAAATTTTATTGCAGAAAATGATCTATCTTTATTTAACGATAAACAACCAACTTATCTACATTCTCCTACAAGAAATAATTTTGCTTTAGATTTGTCTATATGCTCTCCAAATATTTACTTAGATTTTGATTGGTCAGTTCTAGATGACCTTCATGGGAGCGATCATTTTCCAATTAAAATTGAAGAAATTGAATCAACAAATGAAGACCATCATTCCCGATGGAATTTGAATAAAGCAAACTGGGAGAATTTTATGGAGCTATGTAATGAAAAATTAAAACCTGAAATGTTTAAAACAGCAGATGATATACAAACTTTTACTGATACATTAATTCACATAGCCGAAAAATGTCCTCGACACGTTCAAAAAGAAATAGACCTTGGTTTAATAACGATGTTAAAAATTCAATAAATAAAAGAAAATCTGCCTTATGAAAGTTCAATAGGCAGCCAACAAAAGAAAAATCTAATCCATGCCAAACAAATGCGAGCAAAAGCTCACAAGACAATAAAAATGGCTAAAAGAACATCTTGGCAGCAATACGTCTCCAAACTTAACTCTAGAACTCCAGCAAAGAAAATATGGGACATGATTCGAAAAATTACTGGCAAAAATAAAAATAACAAGCATGTCCATATTAAATCAAATGGAAATATATGCTCAATGACTAAAGATATTTCTCTAGGAGAGAATTTTCAGAAAAACTCTTCTAGTGCAAATTACTCGGAAAGTTTTCAGAACATAAAACTAGAACGAGAGAAAGAGCATTTAAATTTTATGTCACTAAATCATGAAAAATATAATGTACCTTTCACAGCTTCAGAATTATTAGATGCTCTTCATAAATCTCACGATACAGCTGCAGGTCCTGATGACATTCATTATCAAATTCTTAAACATTTACCCGATAACGCTTTAGAAACGTTCTTGAATATTTTAAATGATATTTGGATCACTGGAAAATTTCCAAAAGACTGGAGTAAAGCAACGATTATACCTATACCAAAACCAAATAAAGATCATACTGAAGCTACTAACTATAGACCTATTGCTTTGACAAGTTGTTTATGTAAAACAATGGAGAGAATGATTAATGATAGGCTGGTTTGGTTCTTGGAATCAAACCAGCTTATAACAAAATATCAAGCTGGATTCAGAAAAAATAACTGTACAAACGATCATTTGATTCGTTTGGAATCATTTATTCTTGATGCCTTTGTTAAAAAAGAACATGTCGTAGCTGTATTTTTTGACCTTGAAAAAGCTTACGATACTACTTGGAAACATGGCATCATGAAAGATTTACATAAATTAGGCCTTAAAGGTCGATTACCACTTTTGATTCAAAATTTTTTATCAGATTGAACATTTAATGTTCGAATAGGTAATACGTTATCGGACATATTTAAACAAGAACAAGGTGTACCACAGGGAAGCATTTTATCACCTACCTTGTTTGGCATTAAAATTAACAATATTGTTAAATGTGTGAAAGACCTTGATTGTTCTCTTTTTGTTGACAATTTTGGAATATTTATTAGGTCGAAAAATATGGAAACCATTGAATTCAAACTACAACGATGTTTAAATAATATAGAAGATTGGGCAACAGAAAATGGTTTCAAATTTTCAAAAACAAAAACTCAATGCGTTCATTTTTGTCAGATACGACAGTTACATTTAGATCCTCATCTTACCATATATGGTAGTCCCATTCCAGTCGTCAGTGAAGCAAAATTCCTGGGTCTTTTGTTCGATAACAAATTATCTTTTATCCCACACATCAAAGCTTTAAAAGCTAAATGTTTAAAAGCACTTGATATTCTTAAAGTTCTCTCCAGCTCCAACTGGGGAGGAGATCGTACTGTTCTTTTAAATCTTTACAGATCTTTAATTAGATCTAAACTTGATTATGGATCCATAGTTTATGGATCCGCTAGAAAATCTTATTTGAAATCTTTGGATACTATTCATCACCAAGGTTTACGTTCGGCTCTAGGGGCTTTTCGTACTTCCCCCATCGAAAGTTTATACGCTGAATCAAATGAACCGTCACTGTATATAAGAAGGGAAAAATTGTCTCTTCAGTATGTTACTAAATTAGCCGCCAATTAGGGGTGTAACGATACACCTACCTCACGATACGATACGTATCGTGATACTTACTTCACGATACGATACTTTTAATCAGACAGACAGACTAACACACACACAGCCTGGCCATGCTATAAGCTTGTTCAGCTGTTAGATTCTTGGGTTTTGACTCGGGTTTTTGAAGGGTTATTTCTGGGTGTTTCCTTTTCAGATAAGTTGACATATTAGAGGTATTGCCACTACTCTTTGCAAATACTTTTGGTTTTGTCAGTTTCTCGGACTCCTTTGATGTAATTTGAACAAATCCAAAAGTACTGGCGACTTAAAAGAAGCTGGCGGGTCAACCAAGTTCGGTTCTCTGTCTTTTTGGCCCCTAAACATGCTCATTTTCTCCGCTCTTTCGCTTGAGTTCGTCGGGATCAGCTGTGACAAAAATTTCGAAGGTCAAGGTTAGGATTCGGCCTTAATGCATTCATGACAGGAGCGTTCGGCGCCGTAAAAATAACTGTAAACTTAGTATTTTTTAGATGTCTGACTTTTTTTTATTTCATTCGAAGTCTGTTAATAAGCTAATATAGAACCATGTTATGGAAGATTTAATCATTAAAACAATATTTCTTTCACGAAAATTGAGATATTTTTATGGGCCGAACAGTCTATTGTTGCGAGTGCTTTTTAGCCGAACGGAATACGGTAGTTGTCGTAAGGCGAAAGAAGACGCTTACATCGATAATTAATGTATCAATAAAGCAAAATTAAGTAGGATTCAACATAAAAACAACATTTAAGCAGTTTCTCTGCTATTTTTGTTCTTAATTTTGTCATTCGAAGAATTTTTTTTGGGTGAACCGAACCGAACCGAAATTACCAAAAAACGGACCGTGAACCGAACCGACAGCTTCGTACCGCGGTGAACCATACTTTCGGTGAATCGTTACTCCTCTACCGCCAATCCACGAAATTCAGCTTATGATTGTGTTTTTAATCCTAAATACGAAAGATTTTACAACAATAAACCAACGGCTATAAAACCCCTTGGCCTGAGAATACAACCGTTACTTGAAGAGGCTAAATTTAATGTTAAAAATGTTCAGCCCTTTTCTTTTCCGTCAAAAGAGCCATGGATGTTAAACCCTCCAAAGATTATTTTAGACCTTCATAAAAATAAAAAAACAGAAATTGAGTCACATATTTTTAAGAATGAATTTTTAGAAATCAAATCAAATTATAAACATTACCTGTCAATTTATACAGATGGTTCGAAACAAGATGAGAAAGTTGCTTGTTCTGTTATAAGTCCAAATTTTACTGACAGTATCAGATTACCTGATAATAGCTCCATTTTTACCGCCGAAGCCAAGGCAATTGATATTGCACTTTATCATATCAGAGATCAGTCTGAAAAACAATTCATCATTTATTCAGATTCTCTTTCTGTATTAAAATCCCTTAAAGATTTACACTATAGGAACCCATTAATTCAGCAAATTCTTAAAACATATTATTACCTTTCAGCTTCAAAAGAAATTGTATTTTGTTGGCTTCCCAGCCACGTTAATATTCGTGGAAATGAACTAGCTGATTTAGAAGCCAAATCTGCATTATCCTTAGTGATAACAAATTTCAAAATTCATCACTCCGACTTTAAATCAAACATCCGTCAGTACATCAGCAACAAATGTCAGTCTGTTTGGGAAACACAAACTCAAAATAAACTAAATGAAATAAAACCAAATTTTAACAGCAAATACACATTCTCTAATCTCAGCAGAAAAGAACAAACAAAAATTACCAGATGTAGACTTGGACACACTAGAATTACTCATTCTTATATTTTAAAAAATGAACAAGCTCCATTCTGCATTCCTTGCAATGAACTTTTTACAGTCAAACATTGTCTTATCACTTGTGCAGAATTTGATTATATTCGCACAAAGTATTTTAATGTAAAAAATATAAAGGAACTTTTTAATGATATACCAACTAAGAAAATACTCGACTTTCTTAAAGAGATCGGACTTTTTAATAAAATATAATCAGCATTTTTAATAAATTAAAATCATTGATATTTTCTTTTTAAAATGAACACATCAGTCCTAGATATTTTTAATTTGTCATTAAATAAAATCATCATATAATATAAAAATTATTAGACGCTATATGCCCTTTTAGGGTTGAGCGTCTATAAATAAAATAGCCATCCATTCATCATTGCACAGAGCCTTTAGCTATTGCACTTCCATTGTCTCAATATGACTTAAGTAATGTTAATAGGGTGTAAAACACCATATCATCATGTTCATCAAAGTTCACAGTATCTGTTTGGGGTCTAAACTATTTGCCACTCATCCAGTAGTTTTTAAACACATCAGTAGGTAGTAAGGTGTCTGAGCACTCAGGGTAAAAATGTTGTCTGAGAGGTAATAGGATTTCTTTTCTTTCTTGACATAGATGGGAGTGAAGCAAGTAGAGAGTGTTTTGAAGAATACAACAAAAGAGAGAGATTCTATTCGAGAAAGGGTCAAAGAGATGGAAACAGCGTATGTATACCACAACAACTTCTTTAATAACACTGTTGCTGGGATCCAAAGCAAATATTGTGTCAGCAAAACAGTCATATTGTATCCAAACATAAATGTATAGCTTATAAAAATCAAAGCACTGACGGCATTGATGGGTCAGTTGTCTCTGAGTGTAGGCTGGGAAAATGGTCCGGAAATGGGACAAGACTGTTTCATTTATCCCTTAACTTCCTGTATTTTAAGCAAACAGTGCAGACCCTGATCAGACATCACATTCTGTGGCATCTGATCTGGGTCTGCACTGTTTGCTGATGTCACAGCAACAAGAATAGCATTGCTATAAATAACCATTACCCAGATTTTGTATAGACACAGTTTGATTTCATTGGTTGGTGATAATCACATGGACAACAACCTTACGGAAATTAAATGATCAGTTTTCTGTATAATCTATACATTTCTGTTAAGATACAATATTTCTGAGGTCCAGTCTTAAAAATGTTACCGGTATATAAAACTGTGTTGTAATGAGCTGTATTATAAAGAGATTTCTGTGTAATGCATTTAATTGAATCAAAATGTGTAGTAATTTTGAGTATAATTAATAATTTTTTTCTCTACTGATAAGAAGATATTTAATAATTTTTCGCTACAGGTAAGAAGCTATTTGTACATATACTGCATTTATTCTTTTGCAAAATTATATTGTGATTTCATTAGAATTTGATTTCAGTAAGATGGTTCTAATGAGATACACAACTTCGTGAAAATAAGACAACTAGCTGTTTGTTGAGGAAAAACTACAAAAGTTTTTTGGGAGTTTTCAGTATGCCTTCTTATACTATGTAGTATATCATAGCTACTTGAAAGATTGGGCAATTTCACAAAAAAAGGGCTTTGAACACATATTGCCTCACTTACTTTCTGTTGTTAGATTCTGAAAATTTGTTTTGTTCATTGTAAACCTGACCATGACTTAGTGACCGTGAGGTTGAAGTTATGGACTTAGAATGTTTTCATATGATGAACAAGTGCATATTGAGTCGTAACCTTGTCATGTGACTTGAATGATATGCATTATTTGACATTTCGTTTCTGTGAAAAGTAAGAAAAAGTAGTGTTTTAAAATGTCTGCTATTTGAATTTTAAAACAAATGAATGTTTAAGCCTTTTTTACTTGAATCTCATTTGGGCCATGCCATGCGGAAATGTGTCTTTGGGCAGATGTGGATGGTGAAAGCCCAAATCAGCCTCCACATCCACGCAGTCTGATCAGGGCCTTTGCTGTCCGCTAACACAATCGTTAGATTGTATGAATGGAGAGCAAAGACCCAGCTGATATTTTGCGCATGTGCAGGACAATCTGAATCTGCTACCTTTGCGCCTGTTTGAAGGCACTTTTTCGCTTGATGCAGCCCATTCGATATTACAGTGCACAGCATGACTATGCAGCTGAAAGACAGGCTAGATTAGAGAAAATTCAAGACTTACAAGATAGGGTGAGAAGCCTGGAGGCCCAGGAACAGACAACTGACCATCAGCTGGAGCAATTCAGGAATGCTGTAACGAAATACAAAAATGACAACTATAAAATAAGGTAACATCATATCTCCATATGTTTTCATTGAGATATAGAAAAATATTTTCCCTCATATCTGGAGCTATGGTAGCATTCTAAAAATTTTGCTTTGAGATTTACTCCTACACCCTTGGACCAATTCAAGAAGCATCGGGGTGACTTGCAGATCAAAACTAGCTAAAATCGTTCTGATCAGAAATCCAAGATGGCCACCATGCCGCCGTCTTGAAAATCTATTTTGAACTTCTTTTCCTGAACCGAAAGGTCAGTTGAAAGTATCAGGGCAACCTGCAGATCAAAAATAGCTAAAATTGTTCCGATCGGAAATCCAAATTTCCGCCATGGTGGCCATCTTGAAAATCTATTTTGAACTGAACCGAAAGACCAATTGACTCGAAACTTGGTAGGAAGTATTGGGCTAACTTGCAGATCAAAAATAGCTAAAACTGTACTGGTAGTAAATCCAAGATGGCCACCATAGCGGCCCTCTTGAAAATCTATTTTGCCCTTCTTCTCCTGAACCGAAAGGTCAGTTGACTTGAAACTTGGAAGTATCAGGGAAACTTGTATATCAAAAATAGCAAAAATCATTCCGATCAAAAATCCAAGATGGCTGCCATAGTGACCATCTTGAAAATCTATTTTGCCTTTTATCTCCTGAACTGAAAGGCCAAAAGACTCGAAACTTGGTAGGAAATCTCTGGGCAACTTGTAGATCAAAAAGTAGCTAAACTTTTCCGATAGGAAATCCAAAAGGGGCTCCATGGCGGCCATCTTGAAAATCTATTTTGCCCTTCATCTCCTGAACCCAAAGGCCAATTGACTGGAAACTTGGTAGGAAGTGTTGGGGTAGTTGCAGATCCAAAAGAGCTAAAATTGTTCCAATCTGAAATCCAAGATGGCGGCTATGATGGCCACATAGAAAATCTATTTTGCTCTTTTTCTCCTGAAACAAAAGGCCAGTTGACTTGAAACTTGGTAGGGGCAACTTTTACATCAGACATAGGTAAAATTGTTATGATCTGAAATCCAAGATAGCTGCCATGGTGGCCATCTTGAAAATCAATTTTGTCCTTCCACTCAGGAACCAAAAGGCCAATTTATTCAAATCTTGACAGGAAGTATCGTAGTGACTTGCGGATCAAAAAAAGCTTCTTGTACTTCTTTTCCTGAACCAAAAGGCCAGTTGACTCGAAACTCTGTTTGAAGTATCGAGGCAACTTGTAGATCAAAAATAGCTAAAATCGTTCTGATAAGGAATCCAAGATGGCTGCCATCTTGAAATCTATTTTGCGCTTTTTCTTTGAACGAAAAGGCCATTTGGCTCAAAACTTGGTAGGAAGTATCGAAAATAGCTAAAATCATTCCAACTGGAAATCCAAAATAGCTGCGACAGCAGCCATCTTGAAAATCTATATTCAGCTTCTTCTTTTGAACTGAGAGGACAATTAAATTGAAACTTGGTAGGAGGTATCAGGTTGACTTGCAGATCAAAAATAGCTGAAATTGTTCTGGTTGGAAATCCAAGATTGCCAACATGGCTGCTATCTTTAAAATCTATTAATAACTTCTTCTACTGACTTATAGATCAAAAATAGCTTAAATCATTCTGATTCTGATTGGAAATAAAAGATGGCCGTCATGAATAAAAGATGGCCGCCATGGCTGTATCTTAAAAAAAAAAGGTAAGAGAAAAGTCCAGGGAATGCCACAATCACAAATAGCAGCCCTTCCCAGACACCAAGAGAAAGTTCTATTTTGCCCTTCATTTTCTGAACTGAAAGGCCAATTGACTGGAAACTTGGAAGGGAGTATCAGGGCAACTTGTGGATCAAAAATACCTAGAAAATCCAAGATGGCCGACATGGCAGACATCTTGAAAATCTATTTTGCCCTTCATCTCCTGAACCAAAAGTCCCACTGACAGGAACTTTGGTAGGCAGTATCAGGACAACTTGTAGATAAAAAATAGCTAAAATCATTCTGATCGGAAATCCAAGATAGTTGCCATGGCAGCCATCTTTAAAATCTATTTTGCGCTTCTTCTCCAGAACAGAAAGGCTAATTGACGCAAAACTTGGTAGGAAGTATCAGGGTGACTTGTAGATCAAAAATAGCTAAAATCCTTCTAATCAAAAATCCAAATGGCCGCTATGGCAGCCATCTTGAAAATCCATTTTTAGCTGCTTCTTTTAGGAAGCATCGGGGGGACTTGTAGTCAGAAATAGCTAAAATCATTATGATTGGAAATCCAAGATGTCCATCATCTTGAAAATCTATTTTTGGTTTCTTTTCCTGAACCAAAAGGCCAATTGATTTGAAACTTGGTAGGGAGCTTGGGGGTGACTTGTAGATCAAAAATAGCTAAAACGCATTACGATAGGAAATGCAAGATGGCCGCCATGGCTGCCATTTTGAAAATCTATTTTTCACTTCTTCTCCTGAACCGAAAGGCCAACTGACTTGAAACTTAGTAGGAAGCACCGCCGTGACTTGTAGATAAAGTATAACTAAAATCTTTCTGATCACAAATCCAAGATGGCGGCCATAGCCGCCATCTGGAAAATCTATTTTCCTGTGAACTGAAAGGCTACTTGACTTGAAGCCTAGTGGATAGGAGAGTTGACTCTTAATCCATTAGGTTTCTCATCACTGTGGTTCAAGCCTCGCTCAGGTCACATGTGGGAAAGCCATGTTCTGTTTACAGATGGTCAGGTGGTATTTCCCCGGGTTCTTCGGTTTTCGCCCACTTTTGATGAATGATCGGCTCAATATAAGTGAAATATTCGTGAAAGGGATGTAAAAATCCAAATCAAAAAAACAAAAAAAAACAAATTTACTTGAAACTTGGTAGACAGGGCTGTGGAAATTCTGAAATCTGAATCGGTCCTGCCGATGACGATGACGTCATCAATGAGCCCATTTCCAAAAAAATATATAATATCACCTGTCACGAAAACTAATGACAATTGGCAGTCCTATAACTCCTTTTAAATAATACACCTCAACTCCGTTTTATGATGGAAGTCCGGGTATAACGAGCATGATCAAAGCTGGCATCATCAATAAATACAGTCAGGTATGTAAAAAGAAAGAAAAAAAAAAAAGAAAAGAAAAAAAGGCACGATTTTGTTGTTATTTCCACCTCCGCAGGGTTTTCCTAGATAACTATTTATAAACAACTGATTCCCGTCTTGTGTAAGCGCGAAGACGGCGGGAAACAGGAGAGACGGATCCAAACGACTTTCATGGACCTAATTAAGTCTAATAAAAAAAAGGCCTCGAGCGGTTTTGCAGTTTTCAATGTTTCGAGGTCTGACCAGACTGCTTAAATTTTAAGCACTGACCAATCTTGTCTAGCGCAAGTGGTGCATTACTTATTTTCACCATGAAATCTACCTTGAATTATACTCGCGTGTTACAGCCGTCAACAAAAAAAAAAAAAAAAAAAAAAAGAAGCAAACAATATGACCCAGATCAGACGCCGTTGTATGCGACATCTGATCAGGACGTACACGGTTTGGGAATTAATTTATCAAATCTGGGACCGACAAACCGTGTTGATCAAAACAAAGACGAAGAGGAAGAAAACAGGTGCATTCAAGCGGTGCATTCTTTTATCACTCCCAGTTAAAGCGACCTTCGATCTTTTGGACATAGCGACTGCGACCTGATGCTTTGCAGTCTCAGTGTATTCACACGTGTCACACAAATGGATTAATTATCAGACTACCGTTACTGATGATTCCTGTTAATCGCTTGTTTACTGACAAAGGACAGTGAAGTGTTAATTTTTTGACAATGTTTAGATAATGATGTAATTAATTTGTGCTGCGGTAGGTTGCCGTTATTCTTCTGTCTCTCCAATATACATGTCAAATGGCCATTTAGAGCCTTTTAACTACCATAATATCGCATTTAAAAGGTGCGCGGACATTGTCAGTTTGGGAAGACTTGACCGTTTGTGATTTTTTAGACATCATTGATTCCTGAAAATTGGTTGGTTTGACCGTCTGTGATTTTTTAGACATCATTGATTCCTGAAAATTGGTTGGTTGGGGAAAAAATGGGGTTCAAGGCATAAACCTGTTGGACTGAATTATTAGCATTTTGGGGTGTTTGAAACCGGTCCAGAGTTCTTATTTTCAGTCCAGACTGGCTATTTTCCGGTTTTCCGGAGCCCTGTTGGTAGAAAGCATTAGTGTGACTTGTATACCAAAAATAGCGAAAAATCGTTCCGGATGGAAATACAAGATGGCTGCCACAGTTGCCATCTTGAAAACCAATTTTGAACTTCTTCTCTTGAACAGAAAGGCCCATTGACTTGAAACTTGATAGGAAGTACTGAGGTGACTTGTAGATCAAAAATAGCTAAAATCATTATGATCAGATTTCCAAGATGGTTGCCCTAGTAGAAATTTTGAAGATCAGATTAAAAAAAGTGAGGCACTACTTGCCATACACAGCATTGCTACTCCATTTTATAGGCCCATCATGTCACTCTTGGACATAAAATTTACACACAAATCTTAAAGCAATGAATTTGGGTGAAACTTCAATAGTAAGTATGCAAAATCATTTTGCTCAGGTGAGCGATATAGGACCATCATGGTTCTCTTGTTAACAGTTTGATTATTTTGTAATTCAAGAACACAATGAAAGTAGTGGCCTCGGTGGCTCAGTTGGATGGGCCGTCCGACTGGAGACCAGGAGGTCGCGGGTTCAACCCCAGCCGATGTTGGTAACATTCTTTCGTGGAGATTGATCATGAAATATTTTCTACGGTCATTCTCTCCCTTCCGCTGATTCAAGAAGGGCATTTGTCAGTTTCTGGCGAAAGAATGCACAATACTGGTTAACCACTTAGAGGACTAAGCTTGCCCAGTAAACGTGTGGTTAGGTAAACTGACCGCGCTCGACATGACCCCATTGACTGGGCCGTAAAACCTCAACACAAACAAACACAATGAAAGTAGTGAAAATGGAACATCTTCTCTCTCGATGTTCCTCTCTGTCACTGACTTTTCTGTTCTCATTTCACATAGTGTATGAAATATTATGAAAACTTATAGAAACAACCAAAAAAAACATGTCTGAATATTTCTTTGTAACTATTATAATTAATGTTTGAATCGATTAAATAAGAATTAAAAAAAAAATTGTCCAAATGTTAGGGGTAAATATTCAACATTTTCAAGGGTTTTGTACTCTCTGCTTGCTAATAGCCTCATCTAACAGGACAACATAGTGATTTCATTTTGTTCCGTCTGTATATCAGCACCATTTCCATAAATCTATAAAACTGACAGGTGCCAGCTTCTCTAAAAGTCCCTATGGTTGACAGGTGTCAAAATAGATCTGCTTCATATATACTTCAGTCAAGATGTGCAAGCTCTACAAGCTAACAAAGACAAACGAGAGCGGAACTTACAAATATTAAGATCGTCTCAAGGAAACAGATTAAAAAGATTTGGTGCCTTTATGCCACAGCTCATACAGGCTATTGAGAGTATGGCACAGCTGGGCAAATTTCACCAGAAACCTATTGGTCCACTTGGTAAGTAGAATCACTGGAGACGAGAGATTTTGGTTGTTTGTTCCCGTACTTGGGTGTAGAGATGTGGCTTATCCCACCCGATATCAGCACAGCTGAGGAACTCATTGCTTCCGGTAAGAGGGGTATCAAAATAAATAGTTTCCTCATTTGTTCACAGAAACATATAAACAGATAAATATTTTCCTTATTTGTCCACAGCAACATATAAACAGATACATAATTTCCTTATTTGTCCACAAAAACATATAAACAGAAAAATATTTCCCTTTTTTGTCCACAGAAACATTTAACAGATAAATATTTTCCTTTTTTGTCCACAGAAATGTATAAACAGATACATAGTTTCCTTATTTGTCCACAGAAACATATAAACAAATAAATAGATTCCTTAGTTGTCCACAAAAAACATATAAACAGATAAATATTTTCCATATTTGTTCACAAAAACATATAAACAGATAAATATTTTCCTTATTTGACCACAAAAACATATAAACAGATATATAGTTTCCTTATTTGTCCAAGGAAACATATATACAGATACATAGTTTCCTTATTTGTCCACAAAAACATATACACAGATATATAGTTTCCTTATTTGTCCACAGAAACATATATACAGATAAATAGATTCCTTATTTGTCCACAGAAACATATAATCAACAGATACATAGTTTCCTTATTCGTCCACAAAAACATACACAGATAAAGATTTTCCTTATTTGTCCACAGAAACATATAAACAGATGAATATTTTCCTTATTTGTCCAAAGAAACATATAAACAGACACATAGTGTCGTTATTTGTCCACAAAGACTTATAAACAGACAAACATATATTTTGGATACTCATTAGAAACACTTTATTGAAACACTGCTATTGAGTACCACAATGTATGATTTCTCAGACAAATAAGAAAAATACCAACATTTTGGGTTGGTCTCATTTGGATGCATGTCCAACTTGCGATCAGGAGGCTGTGTGTTTGCTCCCCACCAGGTCTGGCAACATTATTTTGTGGAGATTGATCATGAAATATTTTTTATCGTCATTCCCTCCCTTTTGGTCATGCAAGAAGGGCGTAGTCAGTTTTCATGGCAAAATAATGTGAACAAGTGCTGGTTTACTGCTTTGAGGACTAAGCCTGCCCAGGAAAACTTGTTAGGCTCGACATGACCTTGGTAGTGTTGGCTGAGCTGTTAAACTCCAAACCACCACCAACAGTTTTTGGTTGAAAAAGTATCTTATCTGGAGCTAGAAGTTTAACCTTAAAAATGAGAAAGGTTTTGTCAGTTTAGTAAGGGGAGGCATGATGATTTCATAAATGATTCTGTTGTCATTAACAAAGGCATAGCAATTTCTAGTGTTTGCATTATCCATGAATCACCACATAGCTTCAGATATTAAAACACCTTTTTTCATATTAAAAAAGTATTAACATTTTTCTTATTTCTAAATGAATACACTCCAATGCCGTTATAACACGGTCGGTTGGGTCCAGGGCTGCTGATCCTGTTTTAAGTGATCACGCCTTATAGCGGTCAGGCTTAAACTTGCTCCTCACACCCCACCCACTTCTATACTATCAAAGTTCCGTGTGCGGTCCGATTAAAAAAAAAATTTTACACATGAGTTGTTACACATAAATATACTTTATTTAATGAAGAAAGCTGGTCAGTTCTTCTTTTACACCCAAGAAGCCCAATTCAGAGTAAATACGTATATTCATCCTTTCTATCTGTTGAAATGGAAAGACCCACAGGGAGGAGCAGGAGACCAGAATGTACTGAAAAGCTGGGAATCGGTGTATTAGCACTTTATAATAATTACTGACGCAATAACCTGTACAGAAGGCACACGCCGAATTGGAAATAAATGAAGTTACATGTTACACTCTGTTTTTTGGGTTTTTTTTTCAGCAGACAACAAATCAGGGGTCCTCTTCTATGTATCAGTTAACCTTTAAACCACCAATCACAACTGCAGCAGACGACCATTCTAAAATAAAAGCGCTTTTCTGCATTCTTTGTTTTGCTCTTGTTTCACTCATAAATAACACAAGGGCATTTACTGGTATTGCGGCTAGATCAAAGCTGATTGACAGATACAATATAAACTTTAACCCTTAAAAGGCCAAGCAAAATTTGTAACAGACAACATTTTGAATTTTTTATTATGCCCCCTCACCCCCCAACCCCCCGCCATTTTCAATGGAACCACCGGGGGTGGGGGGATGGGTTGCATATAATATCACCGCTGTCCATATGTATGTATGTCCCGTCGGTTCCATCCGTACATACCAATAATGGTTTCTGTTCAGTATCTTTTGAAAAGATTAGTGTATTGGATTCATATTTTATACACAGGTATATAATCATAAAATATATGTTAAGTATGATTTAGGGTAAAATCCACCAATTATTATGGGAGTTATGGCCCTTTTTCAACTTTGGAAAATGGTTTCCATTCGATAGCTTTTGAAAGGAAGAGTGTGTTTAATTCTTATTTTATACACAGGTATTTAATCATGAAATATAGGTCAAGTTCAATTTAGGGTAAAATCCACTAATTATTATGGGAGTTATGGCCCTTTTTATCCCCTGACCGATAGGTTCTGGGGATATAGCTATCAGCATGGCGTCTGTTAGTCCGTCCGTAGACGCATCCTTATGCGCTCAATAACTTCGATACCCTTGGACATATTTTGATAATATTTGGTAGGAATTAGAGGAGGACCAATAGGCGGGTCGCATGCAAGAGAGACAAGTCTCACTGTCTTTGTTATGTAGTTATTTCCCCTGAAGCCGAAATCTTGTGCAGGCCATAACTCCCATACTGTTTGAGACAATTTGATAATATTTGGTAGGGATGGACCAGTAGGTGTGCCCCGTACAAGAGAGACAACTCTCACTTTATTCTTTATGTAGTAATCTCCCCTGAAGCAGAAATATTGTAGCTTCATCCTTGTGCGCTCCATAACCTTGATACCCGCAGTCATACTTTGATAATATTTGGTAGGAATGTAGAAGTTGACCAGTAGGCATGTTGCATGCATGAGAGACAACTCTCACTGTCTTCATTATATAGTTATCTTCCCTGAAGCCGAAATCTTCTGCAGGCCATAACTCCCATACTGTTTGAGATAGTATGATCATATTTGTTAGGGATGAAGAGGAGGACCAGTAGGTGTGTCTCATGCAAGAGAGACAACTCTCACTTTCTTTTCCATTATTCATTATCTCCCCTGAAGCAGAAATTGTACTCATCCTTGTGCGCTCCATAACTTTGATACCTTTAGACATAGTTTGGTAATGTTTGGTAGGAATGAAGAGGAGGACCAGTAGGTGTGTTGCGTGCAAGGGACAAGTCTCACTGTCTTCCTTATATAGTTACCTCCCCTGAAGCCGAAATCTTGTGCAGGCCATAACTCCCATAGTGTTTGAGATAATTTGATAATATTTGGTAGGGATGAAGAGGAGGAGCAGTAAGTGTGGCAAGTGTAAGAGAGACAACTCTAACTTTATTCCTTGTGCAGTGGAGATAACTACACAAGGAATAAAGTTAGAGTTGTCTCTCTCAGTGAAGCGGAAATCTTGTGCAGGCCATAACTTTGATACCCTAAGACATACTTAGATAATATTTGGTAGGAATGTAAAGGAGGACCAGTAGGCATGTCCCATGCAAGGGAGACAACTCTCACTGTCTTCATTATATAGTTATCTGCCCTGAATCTGAAATCTTATGCAAGGCATAACTCCCATACTGTTTGAGGTAATTTGATAATATTTGGTAGGGATGAAGAAGAGGACCAGTAGGCGTGTCACATGCAAGAGAGACACCTCTCACTTTCTTCGTTATGTAGTTGTCTCCCCTGAAGCAGAAATCTTGTGCAGGCCATAACTCCCATACTGTTTGAGATAATATGATAATATTTGGTAATTAAGCTGAGCACCAGTAGGCATGTCACATGCAAGAGAGACAACTCTCACTTTCTTCGTTATATAGTTGTCTCCCCTGAAGAAATCTTGTGCAGGCCATAACTCCCATACTGTTTTAGATAATATGATAATATTTGGTAGAGATTAAGAGGAGGACCAAAAGGCATGTCACATGCAAGAAAGACAACTCTCACTTTCTTCTTCGTTATGTAGTTATCTCCCCTGAAGCCAAAATCATGTGCACTCCATAACTTTGATACCCTAAGACATATTTTGATAATGTTTTGTAGAAATGAAGAGGAGGACCAGTAGGCATGTCACATGCAAGAGAGACAACTCTTACTTTCTTTATTATGTAGTTACCTCCCCTGAAGCCAAAATCTTTTGCGCTCCATGACTTTGATACTCTTAGACATATTTTGATAATGTTTGGTAGAAATGAAGAGGAGGCTTGTACCATGCAAGAGAGACAACTCTCACTTTCTTCATGATGTAGTTAACTGTCCTGAAGCCGAAATCTTGTGCAGGCCATAACTCCCATACTGTTTGAGATAATATGATAATATTTGGTAGAGATTAAGAGGAGGACCAGTAGGTGTGCCGCATGCAAGAGAGACAACTCTCACTTTCTTCTCCATTATGTAGTTGTCTCCCCTGAAGCCAAAATCTTGCAATCCTTAACTTTGATACCCTTAGACATATTTTGATAATATTTGGTAGAAGCATTGGTATCAAACAGTAGGTGTGTCACATGCAAGAGAGACAACCTCTGCTTAGGTTGTTTTCTAGTTACCTCCCCTGAATAAATTTCTAAGCTAAATCCTTGAGTATGTGGTTTGAAATATTTTGATATTTGGTAGAGGCATAGATAAGGACCAGTAGGCATGTCGTGTTGAAGAGTACTCTCACTTTCTCCATTATTATCTCCCCTGATGCCAAAATCTTGTGCAGGCCATAACTCCCACACTGTTTGACATATCTTGATAATTTTTGGTAGGGACATATATCAGGTCAAGAAGGTGTGTAGCATGCAAGAAGGACAACTTTTACTCTTTTGATTTTTTACCCCAATAAACATACAGCAAGTTCCTTTACCCTTACAAGGCGTTTATTTTTTGCTATTATTTCTGAATATGTACTCTCACAAATTCATAGTATTTGCAGATATTGTGTATCCTGTACAAATGATCACATCAGAAGTAATTGTTAGATGATTTTGACAAAAATAAAAAAAACAAATAAAAGAATACGCAAAAATAAAATCATTCACAGTATACCTATTTTTGTTTTCACTTATTATTTTGGCCACATTTCATACTATCTTTGCATCTTTTTACTTTGCTCTCGTTTAACTTTGAAAAATGGTTCATGTTCAATATCTTTTGGAAAGATGTGTGTATTGAATTCATATTTTATACACAGGTATGCAATCATAAAATATAGGTCAAGTTCAATAAAGGGTAAAATCCACTAATTATGATGGGAGTAATGGTCCTTTTTATGCCCGCCACAAAAAAGTGATGAGGGTATTGTGTTATACTGTCCGAAATTTGGAGTGTCCTTCTGACAGCCTCATCAGCTCTTCATCATTCGTGTCCATTCCATAATTCTGATGCGGTCAGAGATATTTTCACCAAACTTCACACAAATGTAAAAGCACTATGAGACAACGTGCAGAACGAGCCGTAACTCTAGTTTGCCTACTTTTGCCCTTTGAACATTGAACATGGCCATTTCTACCATGTACTCGTGCCAGCTCTGTAAGTTGAAAACCTCTCAAGATATTTTCACAAAACTTCGCACAAATGTAAAGCACTATGAAACAATATGCAGAACACATGAGCCATAACACTGATTTGCCTACTTTTGGAGTTATTGCCCTTTGAACATGGAACATAGCCATTTCTACCATGTGAAGCAACATGAGACAAACTGCAGAACACAAAAACCATAACTCTGGTTAACCTACTTTTGGAGTTGCGGCCCTCTGAACAGAGTAGATATTGAAAAAAGCTATTTCTAGTATGTACTAGTGTCCGCTCTGTAAGTTGACAACTGTTCCAGATATTTTGATGAAACTTCACACAAATGAAAGCATCATGAGAAGAGGTGCAGAACACAAGAATGGTAATTATGGTTAGCCCACTTTTGGAGTTATGGCCCTTTGAACTTTGAAAATAGTGATTTCTGTAATATTATTTGTGTCCACTCTGTAACTTGAAAACTATTCGAGATATTTTCTTGAAACTTTATGCAAATATATGTCACCATGATACAGTTTGCAAAACACAAGAACCGTTACTCTGAATTTCCTGCTTTTGGAGTTACCACCCTTTGAACATTGCCACTAGTGATCAAGACATATACATATGCCCTTTCTATAACTTGAAAACTGTTTCAGAGATTTTCTTGAAGCCTTGCAGAAATGTAAAGGTGGCTCAGTTGGCTGTGCGTCCGACTGGTGATCAGGAGGTTGTGGGTTCAACCCCTGCCGGGTCGGCAACATTCTTTGGTGGAGATTTGATCATGAAATATTTTCTACGGTCATTCTCTCCCTTCCGCTGATTCAAGAAGGGCAGGTGTCAGTTTCTGGTGAAAGAATGTGCACAATACTGGTTAACCATTTAGAGGACTAAGCCTGCCCAGTAAATGTGTGGTTAGGTAAACTGACCGCGCTCGACATGACTGGGTTGACTGGGCCGTAAAACCTCAACACAAACAATAGTGTATTGGATTTATATTTTATAATCATAAAATATAGATCAAGTTCGATTTAGAGTAAAATCCACCAATTATTATGGGAGTTAGGCTTTTTTTTTCAACTTCATTTTTTGCAAAATGATTGTTTCTGGGTAAGGATGGCCCCTGGGCAAAATCTGTGTCATTGACACATTTCTAGTTATACCCCTGGCATACGAAGTATATAGGGGGTATATAGTTTTCGTCATTTCCGTAACAATGTCTGTGTGTGTGGGGGGAAGGGGGGATAATAGAGTTTTGGCACATCTTTTTAGCTCACCTGAGCACAAAGTGCTCGAGGTAAGCTATTGTGATTGGTCAGTGTGTGTCATGTGGCGTGCAGCATCAGCAATTTCCTTTAAAAGACTACTCCTCCTACACCCCTGGGCCAATTGACTCCAAACTTGGTAGAAAGTATCATTGTGACTTGTGGAGGCCTAAAAAAAATGTTATGGGTCTGATTTCCCGACCCACTGTCAAAAAATATGCTGACTGTAATTTTTTTTTTTGCATATGAAGGAAAAAAAAAATTCCGCGGCCAACCCTGGACAATCCCATTGTTTATGTATCTTCGTTACATAAATTTGTCCATACTGATTTTTTGATATTTTCGGTCTTCATGGTTTATTTATTTCCACTATGGCTGCACCCTTACAATCCAATCCGAGCACATTAGTAGAGTTTATTTTGAAGCGTGCAGCCACATCTTGGCCTGAAATAAAATAAAAGTGATTTAACACAGCTCCTCTTTATCATCGGTATTCAAAAATGGTCAAAAGTTTGGTAAGAGAAGTCAAAATATTTTAAAATTCCATTAAAAAAAAAAGAAAAAAAATACGATTCACCGACTGTAATTTGACTTGAAAAAAGAAAAAAAAAAAAAAAGAGAAAAAAAGTGTCCAACCTACAGACCCTATGGCAAATTGGTGATGAAATCTGAAACAGAACATTATTTTTTTTAGGCCAGATCAAAAATAGCTTTAATTGTTCTGATCGTCTCCCCCGATAGTCTCCATCTTGAAAATCAATTTTGGGCTTTTTCTCCTGAACCAAAGGACCAATTAAGTTGAAACTTGGTAGGTGACATGAAGATAAAAAATGGTTAAAATCGTTTTGATCAGAAATCCAAGATGGCCAGAATGGTGGCCATCTTAAAAATCTATTTTGCGCTTCTTCTCCTTAACGATAGGCCAACTTACGTTAAAGTTGGTAGGAAGTGTCAGGGCAGCTTGTAGATAAAAAATAGCTAAAATGGTTCTGATTGGGAATCCCAGATGGCCGCCATCTTGAAAGTCTATTTTGCACTTCATCTCCTGAACCGAAAGGCCAAGTGACACAAAACTTGGTGGGAAGTATCAGGGCAATTTGTAGATCAAAAATAGCCAAAATTGTTCCTGTTAGAAATTCAAGGTGGCAGCCATGGCAGCCTTCTTGAAAATCTATTTTGCACTTCTTTTCCTGAACTGAAAGGTCAACTGACTTGAAACTTGGTAGGAAGTATCAGGGTGACATCCAGATCAAAAACAGCTAAAATTTTTCTGATCTGAAATCCAGATTGGTAGCCACCGCAGCCATCTTGAAAATCTATTTAGAACTTCTCCTCAACTGAAAGACCAATTGACTTGAAACGTGGTAGGAAGTATCGGGGTAACCTGCAGATCAAAAAAAGCTGAAATTGTTCCAATATTGGAAATCAAAGATGGCTGTCATAGCTTCCATCTTGAAAATCTATTTTGAATTTCTTCTCCTGAACCAAAATGCCAATTGATTTGAAACTTGGTAGGAAGTATCAGGGTGACTTGCAGATCCAAAATAGCTAAAATTGTTATGATATTGAAAATCAAAGATGGCTGCTCTAGCTTCAATCTTGAACATCTGTTTTGAACTTCTTTTCCTGAACCAAAATGCCAACTGACTTGAAACTTGGTAAGAAGTATTGGGGTGACTTGTAGATCAAAAATAGCCAAAATCTTTCCTATTAGAAATTTAAGGAGGCTGCCATGGCAATCATCTTGAAAATCTAATTTGCACTTCTTCTCCTGAACCAAAAGGCCAGTTGACTTGAAACTTGGCAGGAAGTATCTGGGTGACTTGTAGATCAAAAATAGCCAAAATCATACCTATTAGAAATTTAAGTTGGCCGCCATGGCAGCCATCTTGAAAATCTAATTTGCACTTCTTCTCCTGAACCAAAAGGCCAATTGACTCGAAACTTGGTAGGACGTATCAGGATGGCATGAAGGTCAAAAATAGCTAAAATTGTTCTGATCTGAAATCAACAATGGTAGTCATGGTGGCCATTTTGAAAGTCTATTTAGAACTTCTCCTGAACTGAAAGGCCAATTCACTTGAAACTTGATAGGAAGTATCAGGGTGTCCTGCAGATCAAAAATAGCTAAAACTGTTCCGATTTTGGAAATCAAAGATGGCTGCCACAGCTTCCGTCTTGAAAATCTATTTTGAATTTTTTCTCCTGAACAAAAATGCCGATTGACTTGAAACTTGGTAGGGAGTATCAGGGTGACTTACAGATCCAAAATAGCTAAAATTGTTCTGAGCCGCCCTAGCTTCCATCTTGAAAATCTGTTTTGAATTTCTTCTCCTGAACCAAAATGCTAATTAACTTGAAACTTGGTAAGAAGTATCAGGGTGACTTGTTGACCAAAAATAGCTAAAATTGATCTGATCAGAAATCCAAAATGCTGCCACAGTGTCCATCTTGAAAATGTGTTTTCAACTTCTGAAGAACAGAAAGACATTTGACTCGAAACTTAATAGGAAGTATTGGGTTGACTTGTAGATCAGAAATAGTTAAAATCATTCCAATCGGAACTCCCAAGATGGTTTCCGTGTTTGCCATATTGGAAATCTATTTTGAACTTTTTCACCTGAATAAAAAGGCCAACTGACTTGATTGGAAGTATCAAGGTTACTTGTAGATCAAAAGTACCTAAAATTGTTCTGATTGGAAATCCAGGGTGACTGGAAAATCTATTTTGAACTTCTTCTCTTGAACTGAAAGGCCAATTGACTTGAAATTTGTCTGGTAATCAGGTGAGTAATACAGTACCATCTTGGCCTTCTTGTTTTCTGTTTTTTTCTTAATCACTTTTCTAGTGAGCTCACCTGGCTTATGCGATCGCCTGTTGTCCATCGTCAGTCCGTCCGTCTGTCCGTTAGCTTTTCACATTTTCAACAACTCCTACTGAACCGTTGAACAGATTGACTCAAAGGAAGCATCGGGGTGACTTGTAGATCAAAAATAGCTAAAATCATTCTGATGGGAAATCCAAGATGGCCACCATGGCGGCCATCTTGAAAATCTATTTTAACTGCACAATACATTAACCTATAGATAATGTGCTATATTCTATTCTGCCCATACCTTCCATAGAAAAAATGACAGAAACGTCGTCCCATACAGTCTTAATCCAAAAGTCACTTAGGCAGTCACCTGTGTGACATCATTCTTTCCGCTCTTTCGATCACATGTCAGTTTCTTTTCTGTGGGACAAAGAAAGTAAACATGGATTTTTTCTGTGGGTGAAAAAAATCTATTTTCTTCCTTTTTAGCTCACCTGAGCATGAAGTGCTCATGGTGAGCTATTGTGGTCAGTCAATGTCCGTCGTGCGTCGAGCGTCGTGCATCATGCGGCGTCAACAATTGCGCTAAAAGCCTAGTCCTCCTACACCCCTGGGCAAATTGACTCGATACTTGGTAGGAAGCATCAGGGTGACCTGTAGATCAAAATAGCTAAAATCGTGCCTATCAGAAATCCAAGATGGCCGCCATGGCCGCCATCTTCAAAATCTATTTTTCGCTTCTTCTCCTGAACCGAAAGGCCAGTTGACTCCAAACTTGCTAGGAAGCATCAGGGTGACTTGTAGATCAAAAATAGCTAAAATCGTGCCGATCAGAAATCCAAGATGGCCACCATGGCCGCCATGTTGAAAATCTATTTTTTGCTTCTTCTCCTGAACCGAAAGGCCACTTGACTCCAAACTTGCTAGGAAGCATCAGGGTAACTTGCAGATCAAAAATAGCTAAAATCGTGCCGATCGGAAATCCAAGATGGCCGCCATGTTGAAAATCTATTTTTCGCTTCTTCTCCTGAACCGAAAGGCCAATTGCCTCCAAACTTGCTAGGAAGCATCGGGGTGACTTGTAGATCAAAATTAGCTAAAATCATGCCTATCGGAAATCCAAGATGGCCGCCATGGCAGCCATCTTGAAAATCTATTTTTCGCTTTTTCTCCTGAACCCAAAGCCAATTGACTCCAAACATGGTAGGAAGCATTGGGGTGACTTGTAGGTCAAAAATAGCTAAAATCGTTCCGATCGGAAATCCAAGATGGCTGCATTTGCAGCCATCTTGAAAATCTATTTTTTACTTCCTCTCCTGAACTGAAAGGCCAATTGACTCCAAACTTGCTAGGAAGCATAGGTGTGACATGTAGATCAAAAATAGCTAAAATTGTGCCAATCATAAATCCAAGATGGCCACCATTGCGGCCATCTTGAAAATCTATTTTTCACTTCTTCTCCTAACCCCAAATGCCAATTGACTCGAAACTTGGTAGGAAGCATCGGGGTGACTTGTAGATCAAAAGTAGTTAAAATCGTACCAATCGGAAATCCAAGATGGCTGCCATGGTCGCCATCTTGAAAATCTATTTTTCTCTTCTTCTCCTGAGCCGAAAGGCCTATTGACTCCAAACTTTGTAGGACACATCAGGGTAACTTGTAGATCAAAAGTAGCTAAAATCATGCTGATTGGAAATCCAAGATGGCCGCAATGGTGGCCATCTTGAAAATCTTTTTTTCGCTTTTTCTCCTAAACCCAAAAGCCAGTTGACTTGAAACTTGGTAGGAAGCATCGGGGTGACTTATAGATTGAAATTGGCTAAAATCGTTCCAATTGGAAATCCAAGATGGCCACCATGGCAGCCATCTTGAAAATCTGTTTTTCACTTCTTCTCCTAAACCAAAAGGCTTATTGACTTTAAACTAGGTAAGAAGCATCAGGGTGACCTGTAGATCAAAAACAGCTAAAATCATCCCTATCAGAAATCCAAGATGGCCGCCATGACAGCCATCTTGAAAATCTATTTTTCACTTCTTCTCCTGAACTGAAAGGCCATTTGATTCAAAACTTGGTAGGAAGCATTTGTGTGACTTGTAGATCTAAAATAACTTTAATTGTTCGTATCGGAAATCCAAGATGGCCATCATGGCGGCCATATTTAAAAAACACTTTTTTTCGCTTATTTTCCTGAACCAAAGGGCCAGTTGATTTGAAAATTGGTAGGAAGGATTGGGATGACAAGTAGATATAAAAATAGCTAAAATCATTCCAATCGGAAATCCAAGATGGTGGCCATCTTGAAAATCTATTTTTCCCTTTTTCTTCTAAACTGAAAGGCCAATTGACTCGAAACTTTATAGGAAGCATAGGGGTGACTTGTAGATGAAAAATAGCTCAAATCGTTGCGATAGGGAATCCCAAATTGCGGCGATGGTGGCCATCTTGAAAATCTTGTTTTGAACTTCATCTCCTGAACCGACTCAAAGTTCATTGAAAGTATCGAGGTGACTTGTAGATCAACAATAGCTAAAATCATTCTGATTGGAAATCCAAGATGGCTGCCATCTTGTTTATGTTTATTATGTTTCCCTGCTACTGTGCTGTTTACATGTATAAAATCATGATTCTTCAGAAACCAATTAGCCAGTTGCCTCCAAATTTGACATTGATCCTGCTGTTGAAATGTGATTGAGAGTTTGTTCAAATGATCATGCTCCATTGACTGTCAGGCCATATGTAATATTCTTCTTCAAAATAAAGAACTGCTTAAAGGTTGATCTTTTCATTAGCTGCGATGACAGGACTGGAAAAATGTTGCATAACATCTGTATATCTGCAGTGGCTATGTCACTCAGGTGAGCGACCCGTGGCCCGTGGGCCTCTTGTTCTCCGGTTGAAATTTAATTATTTGTTCTTTCTTATGATCTTTTATCATACCTTTCGCTTTTCATGCGAAATTTGTAAAAATCTAACCGTTCGATTTCTTGAAATTATTTTCACTCATTCGTCGTAATGAGTTTTCACGACTTTCATGACTATTCATCGCAGTGATTGTGGTCATATAAGATCGTATTTGGATAATCATTAAAAGTATATTAATTGTTCTCATTGTTCCAGGGAATCTATTTGCTCTACGTGTAGCAGCTGTTCTAATTCCATCTGGGAACTTGCAGAAAAGAGAAGAACTTAACTCTTCCAGAAAGAGAGTAATGCCCAACACTGCCCCTTATGGCCCTGCTGCCCGGGATAAGACCCATATTTGGTGGCAACTCCCTGGGTACTTGTACCCAGGGGAGTACAAGTCCACCGGTCAATGGCCTCCTGTCACAGGGCATCTGACGTCCGGCCAACCAGCCACCGACCAATCGCCCAATGGACAAGAAGACATATCTGGCCGACCGGGCATGCCCGGTCACCGGCCACCACTCACCGGGCATTCACCGACCACCGGGCAAGTGGGGGATATAGAGACTTCAAGCCTAACAATCACTGGGCATGGACCATCCAGCCACTGGTCATTGGATTTAGAAAGGCTAAATTCAGGGGAAATTCAAGAATCACTGACCACCGGGCATGACAGGTCACCCGGCAGCCGACCACCGGTCACCGGGCATCAGAATATTATTCAGCCTACTTCTAGTGAATCTCATACCTTGGGTACTGAGTTCACTAGTAAACAATCTAGTATATCTAGAATTCTACTTCCCCTGGAACCGGACTTCAGTAACATGTCCGACCCCAGTGTTGTAATTGAACCGCCAGGCAACAACTGGAGGTCGGACAACAACAATGACAATTACAGACAAATTCATCAGACTTCCCTCTCTGGTTGGAGATCCAGGAGGGATCAGTCTAGACAAACATAGATCCAAGAAGAGGAGGAGACAGAGATCGGCCTCTACATCCTCCTCTTCAACTTCCACATCTTCAGACTCTCGTAAGAGAAAGTAAAAAAGATCTAAACATTCCCACAAGAAGAGAAAAAGGAGATATACATCTCCTTCTTCTTCCTCAGTACCACATAATCAAGAACATGATTACGGCAGATACCAGAGAAGTAGATACAGTCCACGAGCTGTATAGAACCCGCAAGTTCTACAGCTGAGGAAATATCTAATGTCCAGACAATGACACCTGAACAGACTTTGCCTCGCCCTTCAAGGGACTCGGGTTCCCATACAGAAATGGAAACCTGGTCCTTTGATAGGGCAATCAATGAGGTTTTTAGGCTTTTGCCTCCGGAGCTATTCCCAAGGTCTTCCGAGGAGCATGCTCCGGCAAAGCCCTTCGGTATTGAACAGCTAATGGAGTCACAGTCGACTCCATTACTGATATTACCTCAATCCAATTTGATTGAAAATACTGCCAGATTTCTCCAGGACAAAATAGACTCGGAGAAATGTGGCAGAGACTGGGTATGCTCTCAAAATTTAGTCTTGTCTTTGACACAGACTAAATTTTATAAGAACCAGAGTCAATATTTTCCAACAGACAACATTCCTCTGTTAGAATCGGAAGCTTCCCTGTTGGATCTATCCAACAAAGGAAAATTCTCCATTCCAATGAAGAACTTGGAAATATGGGAAAAAAGAGCCCGCAAACTAATAGCGATCAATTCGCATGTGGACCTATTTTCTTCTGCTGCATACCTATGTAAGCAGCAGCAGACAATGTTTGTACAAGCACTTTCGAGACTGTTGGAATCCGTAGCCAAATCAATAAGACATGCTACGGCTATGTCTATGATTTTGGCTACGGAAATATTCCAAGCTAGACGCGATGCAGTACTAGCCACATCCAAAGTTTTATTGGAGAATTCCAGCCACGAGCTTCGGAATGCTCCAATAAACTCTAAGACTCTATTTGGTAACAAAATTAAGGAAGTTGCCAAGGCCAATTTTGAGGCCCAGCAGCAAAGGTTCTTGGCAACTTCCTCAGTTGCTACTACAATGCAACAACAACAGAAAGTGACTTAACCGGCTCCTCCGGCTTTTAAGAGACCGAAGCAGCCCACTAAACCTTCTAGGCCACAACAGTCGCAGTTGTTCAGACCTAAAAATCAAACAAAGTCATATTCATCAAATAGAAAAGAGTATGCGAAGAGAAGTGGGAGTCAAAAGCAGTTCCCTTCCTCTAAGCAAGCCTTGTCTTCCACAAAATTCTGAAGTCCAACCCTTTCCACTGCCAGTCATGCCACGCCCAGACATTCCAGTGGGAGGAAGGTTGGCCCCTTTTGTGGAACAATGGGAAGAATTGACAGACAACAAGTGGGTCCACTCTATCATCTGAAACGGGTTCAAGATCCCATTCAAGTCAGTTCCTCCCTTATCGGTTGTTCCGATAAATCTGAGTCAGTCTTCCTCCCTGTTATTGCGAGAAGAAATAGCGGAGCTTCTGAAGAAACAGGCAGTGGAAAGGGTTTGGAATCCGGAAACTTCCGGTTTTTATTCCCGGCTATTCCTAGTACCCAAAAAGAACGGAAAAGTACGTCTCGTTATAGACCTTACCTTGCTAAATCATTTTATATACAAACAACATTTCAAAATGGAGACAGTCAAGTCGGTACGACTGGGCTGTCTCCATAGATCTGACGGATGCATATCTTCATGTTCCGATACATCCAATTTCCAGAAAGTACCTGCGGTTCGTTTACGACCACCAGGTATTTCAGTTCACGTCCTTACCGTTTGGAATGTCCCTAAGTCTGAAGGTTTTCACAAATTAATGAATGTCATAGCAACATACGAGAAATGAATTGCTTATTTCTATCTGGAGACTTCAAATTTCAAGTTAGCCCAAAAGTACTCATTTCATGCCCTCGAAGTACTCCCCCTGGCTAGAAATGCAAAGTTTCAGCCGATGTATCCACTTCTTGAAGGCGTCACGGTACACAGTAATAAGGTACTGATGAATGGCAGATCCAAGTGCCTGTCGGGACTGGTATTTCCGCCCAGCAAGGAATGCTTTCAGTTTTGGAAACAAAAAGAAATCACATGGGGCAAGGTCTGGGGAATACGGGGGGTGAGGCAAAACAGTTACTTTTTCTTTCTTCAAAAACGCCGTAACTATTGTGGAGGTATGAGCTGGGGCATTGTCATGTAGAAGACGGACATGTTTAAAACCAGTGGCAGGGTGTCGTTTCTGATAATACTTTTTCAGTTTCTTTAGTACTACGTCTTTGTAGTACTTTCCGGTGATGCTTTTGCCCTTTTTCACTGGCACTTTTATTGCGACCTTCACCAGAGAAGAAGATTGCATACAAAACCTTCTTTGTACTCAAAGAACGTTTGGCAATTATTGGGCGTTTGCTGTGTTTAGTGGCCCAGATCTTATTGCTAACCTTTCTGACGGGCTGAAAATAATGGACCCAGGTTTCATCACCTGTGACGACATTGGCAAACTGCTTTTTGTCATATTTTGGAAACATTTGAAGCAGCTTTTTGGCCACTTTAACCCGTTGCCTCTTTTGCTCGTCAGTCAACATGTGGCACCCATCTAGCAGAAATCTTTCTGACTTTCAAATGCTTCTTCAAAATAAGGTGAACCGTTGAAGGTGATATGCCTACCTTTCATGCAATATCACGAACTGTAAATCTGGCATCTCCTTCAATGATTTCCTTTATTTTGGAAATGATTTCTTTACGAGATGCAGATTTTGGCCTACCTGATTTCGGTGCATTTTTGATGGACTCTACACCAGACTCAAATTTCTTTTTCCACCGCCGAACTGTGTCATAAGACACACAAGAAGGTCCAAAAGCAGTAGAAATTTCAGTCATCAGCTTCTTCAAAGAACAACCAAGTTTTGAGCGAGCTTTGATGTAAGCCCGTATTTCATCTTTTTTGTCGACGCTTCTACCAACCATTTTTACTGCAGTGGTCAGTGATTGCGTGTATTCAAATGGCAAATTTTATGTCTTACACTTAGTCTAACATGTACATTTATACACCATTGTGTAGATATTGAATAACCCTATACAGGTATGTATTGGTTTTTATCCTGCCCCACGTAGATATCGAGCTAGAGGACAATAAGCAATTCATTTCGAACATCCCTCGTACTTACGTCTACGTGCCAGATCTCTCTTCCCATACTTAGACAATTGGCTAATAAGAGATCTGATTTGCAATCGACTTATCTCTCACACCAAATTTACTCTTCAAATGGTATAAAAAATCGGCTTCATTCCAAATCTAAAGAAGTCAGATTTGATTCCAGCACAACAATTCACATTTATAGGTATGGAGTTCCTTAACTCAACAGAAAATAGTCAGAGTTCCAGCGGACCGAGTAAAAGCTCTTATTCTGACCATCAAAACAATTCTTTCTCAGACTCCAGTTTCTCTCTTGGGGAAACTCAGTGCAGCAGCAGACTTAATCCTTCTAGGCAGATTGAATTTACGACCTCTGCAAATGTGCCTATTATTGGTCTGGAAACCTCACATTCTTCCTCTAGATCATCAAGTCCCAATCACCAGGATGATCAAATTCCATTTAAAATGGTGGATGAATTCCAATCGCTTCGTTCAAGGAATGCCCATTCACCCTCCAGACCCCGAAATTTACCTGTACACGGATGCCAGTCATTATGGTCGAGGAGCTCATATAGAACTGATGAGTCTATCCTTTCATGGTCGCTGGTCGGAAGACCAATCCCAACTCCATATCAACATGTTGGAAAAAATGGCCATTCATTTCGCACTGATAAAAGCCTTGAAATATATTCACCATTCTTGTGTCATGATATCTGCCGACAACACAACAGTGGTCTCATATATCAACAAGCAAGGGGGAACACATTCTCCCAACCTATGCGTACAGGTATGGAAAATCCTCCAATGGTGCCTAAAACATCATATTGTCGTCAGGATTCGTCATATCCCAGGCAAATTCAGTGTTTTGGCAGACAGGTTATCGAGAATGGATAAAGTAGTCAAAACAGAGTGGGCACTGGATTAATCGATAGCGAATTCAATTTCCCAAATGTTCAACTATCCCAATCTGGATCTGTTTGTGACACACTTCAATCACAAACTGCCGCTTTATGTATCCCCAGTTCTGGACAATCAAGCCTTCGCGATAGACATATTTTCCATGAACTGGAACTACGAGGGTAGTTCAATAAGTTCGTAGAACTCGGTATTTTTCTGTACAATTCAAGATTTCTTTTTTCATATTTGTGCAGTGTAAACCTTTGTGTAAAACCCCAACACAAACAAACAAGTTGAATGATAACAGCCATTCAGTCAACACGTACATCTTTTGCTCTTACTTTTTGTTTGAAAACCTATACCCATAGGCAAAAATGGAAAGTCAGAATATTGAGTTCAGAGCAGTCATAAAGTTCCTCACTAAGGAGGGTGCAAAGGCCAAAGAAATCCATTGGCGCATGGCTGATGTAGGCCAACCCTTTCCACTGCCAGTCATGCCACGCCCAGACATTCCAGTGGGAGGAAGGTTGGCCCCTTTTGTGGAACAATGGGAAGAATTGACAGACAACAAGTGGGTCCACTCTATCATCTGAAACGGGTTCAAGATCCCATTCAAGTCAGTTCCTCCCTTATCGGTTGTTCCGATAAATCTGAGTCAGTCTTCCTCCCTGTTATTGCGAGAAGAAATAGCGGAGCTTCTGAAGAAACAGGCAGTGGAAAGGGTTTGGAATCCGGAAACTTCCGGTTTTTATTCCCGGCTATTCCTAGTACCCAAAAAGAACGGAAAAGTACGTCTCGTTATAGACCTTACCTTGCTAAATCATTTTATATACAAACAACATTTCAAAATGGAGACAGTCAAGTCGGTACGACTGGGCTGTCTCCATAGATCTGACGGATGCATATCTTCATGTTCCGATACATCCAATTTCCAGAAAGTACCTGCGGTTCGTTTACGACCACCAGGTATTTCAGTTCACGTCCTTACCGTTTGGAATGTCCCTAAGTCTGAAGGTTTTCACAAATTAATGAATGTCATAGCAACATACGAGAAATGAATTGCTTATTTCTATCTGGAGACTTCAAATTTCAAGTTAGCCCAAAAGTACTCATTTCATGCCCTCGAAGTACTCCCCCTGGCTAGAAATGCAAAGTTTCAGCCGATGTATCCACTTCTTGAAGGCGTCACGGTACACAGTAATAAGGTACTGATGAATGGCAGATCCAAGTGCCTGTCGGGACTGGTATTTCCGCCCAGCAAGGAATGCTTTCAGTTTTGGAAACAAAAAGAAATCACATGGGGCAAGGTCTGGGGAATACGGGGGGTGAGGCAAAACAGTTACTTTTTCTTTCTTCAAAAACGCCGTAACTATTGTGGAGGTATGAGCTGGGGCATTGTCATGTAGAAGACGGACATGTTTAAAACCAGTGGCAGGGTGTCGTTTCTGATAATACTTTTTCAGTTTCTTTAGTACTACGTCTTTGTAGTACTTTCCGGTGATGCTTTTGCCCTTTTTCACTGGCACTTTTATTGCGACCTTCACCAGAGAAGAAGATTGCATACAAAACCTTCTTTGTACTCAAAGAACGTTTGGCAATTATTGGGCGTTTGCTGTGTTTAGTGGCCCAGATCTTATTGCTAACCTTTCTGACGGGCTGAAAATAATGGACCCAGGTTTCATCACCTGTGACGACATTGGCAAACTGCTTTTTGTCATATTTTGGAAACATTTGAAGCAGCTTTTTGGCCACTTTAACCCGTTGCCTCTTTTGCTCGTCAGTCAACATGTGGCACCCATCTAGCAGAAATCTTTCTGACTTTCAAATGCTTCTTCAAAATAAGGTGAACCGTTGAAGGTGATATGCCTACCTTTCATGCAATATCACGAACTGTAAATCTGGCATCTCCTTCAATGATTTCCTTTATTTTGGAAATGATTTCTTTACGAGATGCAGATTTTGGCCTACCTGATTTCGGTGCATTTTTGATGGACTCTACACCAGACTCAAATTTCTTTTTCCACCGCCGAACTGTGTCATAAGACACACAAGAAGGTCCAAAAGCAGTAGAAATTTCAGTCATCAGCTTCTTCAAAGAACAACCAAGTTTTGAGCGAGCTTTGATGTAAGCCCGTATTTCATCTTTTTTGTCGACGCTTCTACCAACCATTTTTACTGCAGTGGTCAGTGATTGCGTGTATTCAAATGGCAAATTTTATGTCTTACACTTAGTCTAACATGTACATTTATACACCATTGTGTAGATATTGAATAACCCTATACAGGTATGTATTGGTTTTTATCCTGCCCCACGTAGATATCGAGCTAGAGGACAATAAGCAATTCATTTCGAACATCCCTCGTACTTACGTCTACGTGCCAGATCTCTCTTCCCATACTTAGACAATTGGCTAATAAGAGATCTGATTTGCAATCGACTTATCTCTCACACCAAATTTACTCTTCAAATGGTATAAAAAATCGGCTTCATTCCAAATCTAAAGAAGTCAGATTTGATTCCAGCACAACAATTCACATTTATAGGTATGGAGTTCCTTAACTCAACAGAAAATAGTCAGAGTTCCAGCGGACCGAGTAAAAGCTCTTATTCTGACCATCAAAACAATTCTTTCTCAGACTCCAGTTTCTCTCTTGGGGAAACTCAGTGCAGCAGCAGACTTAATCCTTCTAGGCAGATTGAATTTACGACCTCTGCAAATGTGCCTATTATTGGTCTGGAAACCTCACATTCTTCCTCTAGATCATCAAGTCCCAATCACCAGGATGATCAAATTCCATTTAAAATGGTGGATGAATTCCAATCGCTTCGTTCAAGGAATGCCCATTCACCCTCCAGACCCCGAAATTTACCTGTACACGGATGCCAGTCATTATGGTCGAGGAGCTCATATAGAACTGATGAGTCTATCCTTTCATGGTCGCTGGTCGGAAGACCAATCCCAACTCCATATCAACATGTTGGAAAAAATGGCCATTCATTTCGCACTGATAAAAGCCTTGAAATATATTCACCATTCTTGTGTCATGATATCTGCCGACAACACAACAGTGGTCTCATATATCAACAAGCAAGGGGGAACACATTCTCCCAACCTATGCGTACAGGTATGGAAAATCCTCCAATGGTGCCTAAAACATCATATTGTCGTCAGGATTCGTCATATCCCAGGCAAATTCAGTGTTTTGGCAGACAGGTTATCGAGAATGGATAAAGTAGTCAAAACAGAGTGGGCACTGGATTAATCGATAGCGAATTCAATTTCCCAAATGTTCAACTATCCCAATCTGGATCTGTTTGTGACACACTTCAATCACAAACTGCCGCTTTATGTATCCCCAGTTCTGGACAATCAAGCCTTCGCGATAGACATATTTTCCATGAACTGGAACTACGAGGGTAGTTCAATAAGTTCGTAGAACTCGGTATTTTTCTGTACAATTCAAGATTTCTTTTTTCATATTTGTGCAGTGTAAACCTTTGTGTAAAACCCCAACACAAACAAACAAGTTGAATGATAACAGCCATTCAGTCAACACGTACATCTTTTGCTCTTACTTTTTGTTTGAAAACCTATACCCATAGGCAAAAATGGAAAGTCAGAATATTGAGTTCAGAGCAGTCATAAAGTTCCTCACTAAGGAGGGTGCAAAGGCCAAAGAAATCCATTGGCGCATGGCTGATGTGTATGGTGATAGTAGCCCAAAGTATTCCACAGTGGCAAAGTGGTCAGCAGAATTTAAACGTGGGCGAGACTCCTTAGAAGATGACCCAAGGCCAGGTCGCCCTGCTGATGTCATCAGCCAGGAGATGATCGACCGTGTTGAGAGACTTGTGCTAAACAATCGCTGAATCAAAGTTGCCGAACTTGCTTCAGAATGTAGTATTTCTAAGGGCAGTGTTTACACTATAATCCATGAACATTTAGGCATGTCAAAAAGTATCTGCCAGGTGGGTACCCAGAAACCTGAACATGCAAGATCGTCAGCAAAGGGTGGAGTCAATCGGCCTCGGTGGCTCAGTTGGATGCGCCATCCGACTGGAGACCAGGAGGTCGCGGGTTCAACTCCCGCCGAGGTCGGCAACATTCTTTCGTGGAGATTGATCATGAAATATTTTCTACGGTCATTCTCTCCCTTCCGCTGATTCAAGAAGGGCAGTTGTCAGTTTCTGGCGAAAGAATGTGCACAATACTGGTTAACCGCTTAGAGGACTAAGCCTGCCCAGTAAACGTGTGGTTAGGTAAACTGACCGCGCTCGACATGACCCCACTGGGTTGATTGGGCCGTAAAACCCCAACACAAACAAACAAGGCTGGAGTCAAGTCAAGAACTTCTCGAAGTGTACAATGCCAATCCAGAAGACTTTCACACTCGTCTTGTAACAGGAGATGAAACTTGCCTTCACCACTGGGACCCAGATACTAGAAACGAGTCCATGCAATGGAAGCACCCTGGCTCACCCCCACCTAAGAAATTTAGTACCCAACCGTCAGCCAGCAAGGTAATGGCCACGGTGTTTTGGGACTCCAAAGGGATTATATTGATAGATTACAAGCCTGCTGGTACTTCAATTACAGGAGAATACTATGCCAATGTCATTAAACAATTAAGGGTTGCTATTAAAGAAAAACGAAGGGGAAAGCTAGCTGCTGGTGCCCTTTTGCATGATAATGCCCCTGTGCACAAGTCCAGAGTTGCACAAGCGGCTATTCGTGAGTGCAAGTTCGAGCAGTTAAATCACCCGCCATACAGTCCAGACCTGGCCCCAAGTGATTATTATCTGTTTCGAAATTTGAAGTCCCACTTGCGTGGAACAAGATTTCGGGACGATGATGAGCTCAAGGCTGCTACAGAGGCTTGGTTTGAGGACCAAATAGACGACTTTTATTTCAAAGGCATAGACTGCTTAAAAGAAAAGTGGGCCAAATGCATTGAAGTAAAGGGGGATTATATTGAAAAATAATGTTGAAACCAATCTTCCAATCTGTGAGTTAAACCCCGAGTTCTACGAACTTATTGAACTCGCCTCGTATCTTCATGCTTACGCCTTTCCTCCAACAATGATGATTCCTTCTGTCCTGGACAAGATAAGCCAATCTCAGTGCAGAATAGTTCTGATAGCCCCTCTTTGGCCACAACAAGCTTGGTTCTCAGAGGTCCTACAACTACTTGTCTCAGCTCCAGTTCGTCTTCCTCTCTTTCCAAACCTATTAACACAAGCAAAAGGAAAGTTTCAACATCAAAACCTCCCAGCTCTCAACCTTCACGCCTGGGAATTATCAAACAATCAATTAGAGATAAAAAATTTACGAAAAACGTTGCAGATTTTGTCTCTAAATCAAATTGAAGACTGGTAATAGAATTGGATCTAACCCTGACTTGTCAGAATGAATAAGATCTTTTGAATTACAATGCCCTGTACAAAGATCTCTTACTCCTAAATGGGACTTATCTAGGGTCTTAGTCTGCCTTCAGAAAGCCCCATATGAACCTTTATATAAGGCCTCTAAGCTTCACGTAATGCTTAAGACGGCTTTTCTTCTAGCCCTAGCTACTGCCAAGAAATGTAGCGAAATTCATGCCTTGGCAATGGATTCAGAGCACTTAAGATTTAATCAATCTGATGGCTCTGTATCTCTCATGGTTCAACCTGGGTTTCTGGCTAAGAATCAACTTCCATCCATTTGCCCAGATCCTATTGTGATCCCTAATTTAGCCCGTATATCTAATAGGGAACACCCAGATAGACTTTTATGCCCGATTAGAGCCTTAAAATTCTATCTTAAAATGACTAAACCTTACCGTCAAAATAGAACTAGACTATTTCTACCTATAAAAGGCAAACAAGATATTTCTAAATCCTCTGTCTCAAGATGGATATCTTACACTATTAAACTTGCCTACAGGAAACAGATTAAAGCCCATGAAGTTAGGGCTCTATCTTCCTCTTGCCGGCCTCGGTGGCTCAGTTGGATGCGCCGTCCGACTGGAGACCAGGAGGTCGCGAGTTCAACCCCCGCCGAGGTCGGCAACATTCTTTCGTGGAGATTGATCATGAAATATTTTCTACGGTCATTCTCTCCCTTCCGCTGATTCAAGAAGGGCAGTTGTCAGTTTCTGGCGAAAGAATGTGCACAATACTGGTTAACCGCTTAGAGGACTATGCCTGCCCAGTAAATGTGTGGTTAGGTAAACTGACCGCGCTCGACATGACCCCATTGGGTTGACTGGGCCGTAAAACCTCAACACAAACAAATCCTCTTGGGCCTTTTTCGATAAAGTTCCGCTCAATGAGATTCTTAAAGCAGCAGTATGGAATCAATCCTCTACTTTTGCTAAGTTCTATCTAAGGGATATGTCTCAGCAACTACAAAACCTTCAAGATTTGGGACCCATTGTGGTGGCCCAAGAAGTGGTGGGGGGCCAAGTCAACAGTGCCTTGGATGCCTAAGAAGATTTACAGCCTCCAAAACACTACAGTACATATATTAAGGTAATTAATATCTTATATATATGTTGGAATGAGCTTACTCTTAGGAATTTTACCAGGACTAAGCTTGTTCCAGGAGTTTCCTGAGCCTTAATCCAAAAGAAGAGGGATTTACATTGTTTTTGTGTCAGAGTTGGGAGCTGGTTCCCACCTTACCTGCGAATTCTAGCACATTATCTATAGGTTAATGTATTGTGCAGTTAAAATAAAGTTTTTAAAAGTAAAACATATTTTAACAATCAATACTTAACCTATAGATAAGATAATCACACCTCCCTATCTCCGCTCAGCTCATCCTTTTAGGGCTTTACATCAAAGAAACAAAAGTAAAACATATTTTAACAATCAATACTTAACCTATAGATAAGATAATCCCACCTCCCTATCTCTGCTCAGCTCTATCCTTTTAGGGCTTTACATCAAAGAAACTGACACATGATCGAAAGAGCGGGCGGAATGAAATCACACAGGTGACTGCCTAAGGGACTTTTGGATTAAAACTGTATGGGATGACGTATCTGTCTTTTTTTCTGTGGAAGGAATGGGCAGAATAGAATATAGCACACTATCTATAGGTGAAGTATTGATTGCATGTTAAAATATATTTTACTTTTAAAAACTTTCTTTTTCACTTCTCCTCCTGAACCGAAAGGTCAGTTGACTTGAAACTTGGTAGGAAGCATCGGGGTGACTTGTAGATAAAAAAACAGCTAAAATCATTCCGATCGGAAATCCAAGATGGCCGCTATGATGGCCCTCTTGAAAATCTATTTTTCACTTCTTCTCCTGAACTGAAAGGCCAATTGACTTGAAACTCGGTAGGAAGCATCGGGGTGACTTGTAGATCAAAAATAACTAAAATCATTCCTATCGGAAATCCAAGATGGCTGCTATGGCGGCCATCTTGAAAATCTATTTTTTGCTTCTTCTCCTGACTTGAAACTTTGTAAGAAGCATCGGGGTGACTTGTAGATAAAAAAAAGCTAAAGTGGTTCCAATCAGAAATCCAAGATTGCTACCATGGCGGCCATCTTGAAAATCTATTTTTGCTTTTTCTCCTGAACCAAAAGGTGAATTGACTAGCAGCTTGGTAGGAAGCATCAGGGTGACTTGTAGATCAAAAATAGCTAAAATCGTTTTGATCGGAAATCCAAGATGGCAGCCATAGTGGCAGTCTTGAAAATCTATTTTTGCTTTTTCTCCTGACCCAAATGGCCAGTTGACTTGAAACTTGGTTGGAAGCACTGGGGTGACTTGTAGATCAAAAATAGCTAAAATCGTTTCAATGGGAAATCCAAGATGGCCGCCATGGTGGCCATCTTGAAAATCTGTTTTTCACTTCTCCTCCTGAACAGAAGGCCAATTTACTTGAAACTTTATAGGAAGCATCAGAGTGACTTGTAGATCAAAAATAGGTAAAATCGTTCCGATCTGAAATCCAAGATGGCCGCCATGGCAGCCATCTTGAAAATCTATTTTTAACTTTTTCTCCTGAACCGAAAGGCCAATTGACTTGAAACTTGGACGCATCGGGATGACTTGTAGATCTAAAATAGCTAAAATTGTTTCAATTGGGAATCTAAGATGGCCACCATGGTGGCCATCTTGAAAATCTATTTTTCATTTTTCCTCCTGAACCGAAAGCCAATGAACCTGAAACTTGGTAGGAAGCATTACAAGGGTCGTGCAAAAAGTTCTGTCACTAATAGGCTTCCTTAGTTTTATCCCAGGTATATTTTAAAATGCTTCACTGCACTTGAATGGTGTGTTGAATAGCTAACGATACCCGTTTATTTTGTGCAAGTTACTTTCCAACTGACCGAGTTATTTCAAATTGAAATAGATGCAGTCATATACACTGACCAATTTACTTGTTACATTGGAACATGGACCAGAAGACAGAAATTCGTAGCTATATTAAATGCCGTATTAAGCTTAATATAGATTCAAAGTAGATATTTAATGAATTGTGTAGTATACGAGGGTGAGTCAATAAGTAAACAGCCTATTTCCGGTTGAGATCCACCTCTCCTTTTTCGATGTAATTGCCCTCAAGTGTGAAGCACTTAGACCAGTATTGTTCAAGTGTCATCAGCCCAGAACTGAAAAAGTCAGGGTCCTTTCCATTGACCCACTCCTCAACTGCCGTCACGACTTCTTCATCAGACTGGAAATCAAGTCCACAGATATCCTTTTTATGCCCCGCCACCAAAAAAGTGGCGGGGTATTATGTTATACCCTCTGAAATTTTGAGTGTCCATCCGTCCGTCAGTGCCCCCCACCATTCTTCTGCCCCCAACTCCTCCTACAGTTTTCGGCCCATCCTTTTCAAACTTTACAGGCGCTTTTAGGATGGTCTGAAGATATGCATATTGTTTTTTCAGAATCCTGAAATTATTTTTTATCACATTTTTTGCATTTTTAACTTAGACTTTTTTCGAGCCCTAATACTACAGAAATGTATAGGGAGTATGTACCTTCTGCCCGCAACTCCTCCTACAGTTTTAGGCCAATCTTTTTCAGACTTTACAGGCGCTTTTAGGATGGTCTGAAGATATGCATATTGTTTTTTCAGAATCCTGAAATTATTTTTTATTACTTTTTTTGCATTTTTAACTTAGACTTTTTTCGAGCCCTAATACTACAGAAATGTATAGGGAGTATGTACCTTGTACACGCAACTCCTCCTACATTTTCAGGCCGATCCTTTTGAAACTTTACACACCTTTTTAGGATGGTCTGAAGATATGTATATTGTTTTTTTTCAGAATCTTGAAATTATTTTATTATCACTTTTTATTGCTTTTTTAACTTAGACTTTTTTGTGTGTGTGTGTGTTTTTTTTTTTAAGAGTTATGAAATAACTGTATATTGCTTCTCTTCATGTTTAACTTAGATTGTTTTCAACCCTTATACTACAGAAGTGCATAGGGAATATGTCGCTGTGGCGGGCCATGGTGCATGACTTGCAGTTTTATTCAAGTTTGGGAATAGGAAGAAGTCGCTAGGAGCTAGGTCAGGCGAATAGGCAGGATGTGGTATTAATTCATACCCGTTTCGCTCTACAGCATCCATTGCAACTTTGCAAGTGTGGACTCTCGCATTGTCCTGTTGCAGCAAAACACCTTTAGAGAGCCACCATGAAAGGATAGACTCATCAGTTCTAGATGAGCTCCTCAACCATTTTCACGGATGGCGGTTCTCATCTGGTCTAACAGGTTTGCATAGTACACTCCAGTTATTGTACTTCACTTGGGTAAAAAGTCCAACATAACGCCTTTTGCATCCCAAAATACTGTGGCCATCACCTTGCCAGCAGATGGTTGCGTCTTGAACTTCTTTGGCCTCGGGGACCCAGGCCCTACCCACTGACGACTGAGCTTTATTTTCTGGCTCATAATAATGAACCCAAGTCTCATCTACAGTCACCAGACACAGAAGAAAATCATCTTTTGACCTAAAACGCTTCAACAAGGCGCTGCATACTGATGCTCTGGTTGCCATTTGCTCATCGCTAAGTGATTTGGGGACCCAGCGGGCTGTTAGCTTGCGCATACCTAAACTATCATGTAAGATTGTTGAAACGCTACCATGTGAAATGCCTCAAGCCTGCGCTATTTCTTCCACCTGAATTCGCCTATCAGAGTATACCAGATCCCGAACTTTCTTACACATTTCTTCGTCGGTGGTATCCAGTGGGCGTCCAGACCTGGCTTCATCTTCTAAAGACATTCTACCGCATTTGAATTCCCCTACCCAGAATTTACCCTGAGCATAAGATGGTGCAGAAGACCCATAAACATCGGCTAACTCGCTGTGTATTTCCTTGCCTGTTTTACCTTTTAAATACAAGTACCGAATTACAGCACGGTACTCAACTTTAGATGAAAAGCATGCCTTTGCATCACTAGCCATATTTGACATTCAATATCTTATTAAAGAATGACTCGATACGTGTGCAATTTTGTACCCATGTATAAAACATATATTGAAACAAAGCATGAAAATCGTGACCGTCTCTGTCCATCAGAAATGGGATAGGCTGGTTATTTATTGACATGCCCTCGTATATGGACCATTTCAGACCATTTCAATGTGCACAGTTTTTAGGTGGGTTCAAGCTTTTAAAGCTGGGAAATTTTCTGTTGAAGATGATACCCGTCCTGGAAGGCCTAAAACCTCTGTTACCAAAGCTAGCATCGCTGCTGTAAAGATTGTGGTCGAACAGGATGTGCGATTGTCTGTCAAAGATATAGCTAGTTGTACTGGCATATCAGAAAGCAGTGTGCAAACAATTCTGACAAAGCGTTTGGACCTGAGAAACATTTGCGCTAGGTGGGTACCTCATTTGCTCACTGAGGAGCAAGACACAATGCCTTAAATGTGCCCGGGAACTTTTGAAAACTTACAAAGGCTGTAATAGTCGGGTTATTTCTAACTTGCTAACAGGTGATGAAACCTGGGTGCACATGTTTGAACCACAAAAAAGGGCTGATAATAAGCAGTGGAAGCAAAAAGATCAAAAACGCCCATGTATTGCCAAGAGAACCATAAGTTTGAAAAAGATGTTGTACACAATTTTCTATAATTCAAGTGGGCTAGTCATTCAAGTGCCTTGTCCATCTGGTCATACAGTCACTGGCCGATTCTACAAAAATTCTGTACTGAAGAAAGTGAAAGAGTTTTACAATAAGAAACGACCAAGCAAAGGATGGTCAGGAGTCCACCTTTTACGTGACAACGCCTCCTCTCATAAGTGTGAGGTTAAGTCTTTTTTGGCATCTGAAAAGGTGAAAGTTTTAAACCATCCACCTTATTCACCTGACCTGAGTCCCCGTGACTGCTTTTTATTTCCAAGGCTTAAGAAAATGCTTTCTGGAAATAAGTATACGTCTAGAAGTTCTCTTGGCAGCGCTATTTGTCAGTGTCTCCAACAGATACCAAAAGAAGACTATTTATCTGCTTTTAGCAACTGGGTAAAAAGGTTACAAAAATGTGTTTCAGTAAAGGGGGAATACTTTGAAGGTTTGTAATAAAAATATGTTTGATAAAATGTAGCACTGAAGTAATCCTAACCCAGTGACAAAACTTTTTGCAGGACCCTTGTAGAATGACTTGTAGATAAAAAATAGCTAAAATCGTTCCGATCAGAAGTCTTGAAAATCTATTTTTTGGCTTCTTCTCCTGAACTGAATGGCCATTTGACTTGAAACTAGATTGGAAGCATCTGGGTGACTGGTAGATAAAAAAAAATAGCTAAAATCGTTCCAATCGGAAATCCAAGATGGCCGCCATGGGGGCCATCTTGAAAATCTATTTTTCGCTTTTCCTCCTGAACCGAAATGCCAATTGATTTGAAACTAGGTAGGAAGCATCAGGGTGACTTGTAGATCAGAAGAGGCTAAAATCATTCCGATCGGGGATCCAAGATGGCGGCCATGTTGCCTATCTTGAAAATCTATTTTTCGCTTCTTCTCCTGAACCTTAAGGCCAATTGACTTGGAACTTGGTAGGAAGCATCGGGGTGACTTGTAGATCAAAAGTAGCTAAAATCATTCTGATTGGAAATCCAAGATGGCCGCCATCTTGAAAATCTGTTTTTTCCTTATCCTGAATCGTATTTGCTTGAAACTTGGTAGGAAGCAACGGGGTGACTTGTAGATCAAAAACAGCTTAAATCATTCAGATCCAAAGTCCAAGTTGGCCGCCATCTTGAAAATCTATTTTGAACTTCTTCTCTTGAATCAAAACGCCAACTGACTCCAAACTTGCTAGGAAATATTGGGGCCACTTGTTCTGTAGATCAAAAAGAGCTAAAATCTTTCAAATCCAAAATCCAAGATGGCCACTGTGGCCTACATCTTGAAAATCTATTTTGAACTTCTTTTCTAGAACCGAAAGTCCAGTTGACTTGAAACTTGGTAGGAAGTATCAGGGGATTTACTTGTAGATCAGAAATAGCTGAAATCGTTCTGATTGGAAATCTAAAATGGCCGTCATGGTGGCCATCTTGAAAATCTATTTTGAACTTCTGAACTGAAAGGCCAATTGACTCGAAACTTGCTAGGAAATACCAGGGCGACTTGTAGCACAAAAATAGCTAAAATTGTTCCAATCGGAAATCAAAGATGGCCACCATCTTGAAACTCTATGTTGAACTACTTCTCCTGAACTGAAATGCCAATTGGCTCAAAACTTGGTAGGAAGTATTGGGACAACTTGTTGATCAAAAATTGCTTAAATTGTTTCAATCAGAAATCCAAGATGGCCACCACCTCTTCCATCTTAAAAACCTATTTTGAATTGCTTCTCCCAAATTCAAAGGCCAATTGACTGGAAACTTGGTAGGAAATATCAGGGCAACTTGTAGATAAAAAGTAATGAAAATCGTTCCGATGCAGAATCCAAAATGGCTGCCATGGCCACCATCTTGAAAGTCTGGTTTGAACATGTTAACCAAAAGGCCAATTGACTCGAAACTTGGTAGGAAATATTGTGGCAATTTGTAGATAAAAATTATTAAAATTGTTCTGATCCAAAATCCAAGATGGCCATCTTTTGAAAATCTGTTTCAAACTTCTTCTGAATGGAAATGCTGTTGAATAGAAACATGGTAGAAAGTATCAAGGTGGCTTGTAGATCAAAAATAGCTGAAATTGTTTCTATCAGAAATCAATGTTGGCTGCCACGACCTGCATCCTGAAAATCTATTTTGAACTTCTACTCCGGAACTGAAAGTCCATTTGACTGGAAACTTCGTAGAAGGGATTGTGATGACTTGTAGATCAAAATTAGCTAAAATTGTTCAGATTGGAAATCCAAGATGGCTGACACATCAACCCTGAAAGTCTATTTTTGACCTTCTTCTGAACCCAAAGGCTAATTGGCTTAAAGCTTGATAGGAAGTATCAGGGTGACTTGTAGATAAAAAATAGCTAAAATTGTTCTGATGGGGATTTTAAGATGGCAGTTGGGCAAGTTGGTCCAGGTGAGTGATCTTTGGCCCTAAGGGCCTCCAGTTGAAATTGGTAGAGACTTAAGAGATTGAGGTGTTTGTGCTCCATCTGGTATGAAGAGGATGCGGAGCTATGCCATACAGTCTACAATAATGAACAGCTGACAAAGTTTTATCAATAACCTATTTTCCATTTGTGAGATTAATGCTCAGCATGCTGGGTAAAACTTTCAGCAGATGACTTTTTGAAATTTTTCCTTTTTTGACATTCCGTGCAAAGGAGACAGTTGACATGAAATGCAGGCTTTCAAGCATCCCTAAAATTCCTAAATAATCCTAAATTTTTTAGGCCTCCCAAAAATTTCTAAAAAAATGACTCAAAAAGGCCAAATTCCTAAAAAAAAACCCCTTATTTTTTGTCATCATCCCTACTTTTTTCTCAGTTTCCAGTCTTTACACCATTAAAATTGGGAAAATGGTTTGGCTTCTGAGGGTGGTGGGGGGCAGTGCCCCCGAGACCCTTACTTAAGTTTTCATCATAGAACTTCTATCCGTAACAAACTCACTTGCATTCATATGTAATGCGACTCAGTAAGTACTTGTCACAGTTTCAAAGTGCTTAACAAAAGGCAGATATAGCATGTTTGTGTGTGTACTGGTAATTTTGCTTGAAAAAGCCTTTTAAAAGACCTTTAATTGCTAATTTTAGCCCTAAAATTTGGTGAATTTTGTGAAAATAGCCCTAAGTAATGCCTAAAATAGCCCTGATTTTAGCCCTAATTTTTTGCCAAGTAGTGTTTGAAAGCCTGGTCAAATTTCAGGCCTTTCTTTGAGAAGAATAAGAAAATTCAATTTAGCATCTGTTGAATTAGGGTATAGAAGTAAAATAGGGTCAGCGAAAACTGAAAACTTTACAGGCCACAGAGATCACTACTGTGTGGTCATCTTTAATCAGAAATTTGTTGGTCCACTTGTATTAACCCATGTCCTGCTGAACCCGGATATACCCTGCCTGTGCAAACAGTGTAGATCCAGATCAGTTGGCTTCTGAAGAAGCCAACTGATCTGGAGCTGCACTGTTTGCCATTAAGTATGTGAATTTATAGCAACTATAAGGATCGAGTAATCTGATTGGCTGAAAATTAGAAGTGGGTGTGGCATCTTAATTTAGGGTCAATGTAAAATTCACCTTATAAGCAGGAGTATACTTAAGAAAGTAGCAGTTTTCAAATGGTCAGTTGAGTTATGTCTGACAGCTTATGTCAGGATACTACATTCATTTTTTTATATCATTGACTGAATAACAAGTGAGATTACATTTCATCAACTTCGTCTGTTTTCAAATATTTCAGGGGCATGTTTTACATTGAAAGACCAGAAATGGGCCCTAGCTATAGAATGCTGTCTCAAGGGTCTTATGAATGCCTTCTGTTGCCATGACTACCATGATGAGAAACTGCTGGAGCAACTTGTGTCAGAAAGATGTCCTCCACATTTCAAAGCTACAATCATTGTCAGTCGCTTCAAGGTTAGTAAAACTGACATGTCTTCAATGGAAAGTACCATCTTTTTTTTATCTGTCCCACTCTTCTTTTCTTTCTCCATCTCTTTGGGAGATGACTCAACGTTGACAGGGCTGTTAAACCCCATCTCAAAAGGTTACCCTAAATATTCAAATAGATCTCCTTGCCATGCTTGTCCTAAATTTCAACAAGTCCATTCTACTGCCGGCCTCTGTGGCTCAGTTGGATGCGCCGTCCGATTGGAGACCAGGAGGTCGCGGGTTCAACCCCTGCCGAGGTCGGCAACATTCTTTTGTGGAGATTGATCGTGAAATATTTTCTACAGTCATTCACACTTCCACTGATTCAAGAAGGGCATTTGTCAGTTTCTGGCGAAAGAATGGGCACAATACTGGTTAACCGCTTAGAGGACTAAGCCTGCCCAGTAAACGTGTGGCTAGGTAAGTTGACCACGCTCGACATGACCCCATTGGGTTGACTGGGCTGTAAAACCTCAACACAAACAAACTATCGGTTGATATGTCTAACATTGCTCAATGAGTGGTAAACAATGTAGACCTTGATCAGATACTATTTTGCAGCATCTAATCTGAGGCTACAGTGACTGCTGAGGCTGCCAGAATACTATGGTGAAAATAGGGTACTGCAACTTGTTCACTTATAACATAAGAATCACACATTGTGCTTGCTTGCACAGTTCACTTTAAGCTCTTCTGAAAAGTCTTACAAATGTTTTGTGCAGAAATAAAGAAAAATACAAATACTTTTTACACACACACAAAAAGAAAGAGCCTTATCTGGATGTGCAGTAGTCACATGATCAGACCATTGTCTGAAGATTAATTGATACACTCCTCAATGGAGGCAGCTGAAAAGGGGTCTGTTCAAAATGGCAATAATTTGCTCCTTGTAGAGAAAACCTGTTAGACGAGACTTGGTGTGCAGAAAAGCAAGCAGGAAGTCACAAAAGTGGTCTTCCTTGTAAAAAAAAAAGCAAGAGGATCGAGTCCTCTTAAGTACAGATTCACACCATGAGAAAATGAACCTGTGCCATGTATCTAGGGAATGTTCAGATCATTCTGATTATCTGTGCTGTGTCTGATCAGTCATCACAGTCATCCTGAAGAAACTGTTGATTTTGGCTATGTTAATGGTGCCTTATGAAGACAGACGAGACTGCGTGGATGTTCAGGCTGGTCTGTCTTTGCAGAGTATACATAAGCAGGTACACTGCAACGCCGTTATTATGCGGTCGCTTATAACGCGGAAACCGTTATAACGCGGTTGGTCTATGGCTCCCATTTTTTTGTGCAGTTTTTTCCCCAATTTTTAAAGTTTTGCCCTTTTTCCGCGGAACTCAGCAGTCAAAAAGATCGTTAGTCTTGCGGATTTACACATTCTGTTTTACCAAAGTTGTCATCGGTATTTTGCCTTTTGGCTATTTCAGACACAAAATAGGTGTCATATTTTTCATTCAGCTACCTGGTGACCGATAAAAGACTCTTAAAGCGCCAGTCACAACTGCAGCAGACAAAAAATGAACTTTTATTTATTATTTTATTTTATTTTTTTTTTAGAGAATAAAGTCTTGACATTTCAGGTGAGTCATCTGCCAATCAGACGATTCACATGAAACATCATGACTTGAATGATGCTCTGAAAAATAAATGGTAATAAATAAAAAATTCAAAATGTTGTCTGCTACAATTTTTTGCTTAGCGCTTTAAAGGTTAGTTTAAACGGTAGCTGTCAATCAGCTCTTTGATCTTGCCTGCAGTAACGGTAAATGACCTCGTGTCATTTATGAGTGAAACGTGAGCAGAAAAATCCTTTGATGTTATCCTAGTTTGTGAACACATTTGACCCATAAAGTGCCAAGCAAAAGTTGTGGTAGACGACAATCTTAATTTATTTTCCCTATTTTCAGAGAAAACAAGTGTTGACATTTCATGTGAATTGTCTGCCAAGATGATTCACATGAAATGCCAGAACATGTTTTCTGTGGCAAATAAAAAAAAAAAAAAAAAAAAAAATGTCAAAATTGTTGTCTGCTGCAGTTGTGATTGGCGATTCATATTAGATGAGCTGCCGAAATAAAAAAAAAATGCCCAAAAGTGTAAAATGTATAACTTCATTTAACCCTTAGAGCGCCAATCACAACTGCAGTAGAAAACAATTTTACTTTTATTTTTTTCAGAGAATAGTCTTGACAATTCATGTGAATCATCAGCTGATGATTGACATGAAAGGAAACTTTAAAAAAATCTAAACGGGTTGAGCCCTTCGAACATATGCAGACAACGCGGTTCGGAAATCAACCTGCATATCATCGTACGTTTGAAGTTCTCTTCCATCATTTATGTGTTTGTTTTTTTCGGACGAGTGCGAAACAGCAACTAAGGTCAGGAACCTCAGGAACATCAGCAGGCACGTAGAAAAGCACTTCAGAAGAAAGTTACAACAAACTTCTTTATCAGCAGACATCAACGAAAACGAGTGGAAGCAGGAAAAAAAAAAAAACAAACAAACAAAAAAACACACAAAAAAAGAACATATGCAGACAGCGCGGTTTAAAAAATCAAGCCTGCGCATCTTCATATGTTTGAAGGTCTCTTCCACCATTTATTTATTTATCAATTTATTTATTTGTTTTTATTTATTGGCCATTTTCGCTGTTCAGTCTAGCGGTACAGCTGAAGCTATCCATACCACAAGATTGTTGCAGTTAGTTCCCTTGATTAGGGGTGCTTGATTGGTCATAAAAGAGCAACAAACATTTTAAAGTTTACAAATTTATTATTCACTGGATAAAAACAATGAAGCGGATATCAAGCAAGGTACATGCACAAAGTTTCAACAATAAACAAACATAAACAACATGCAATATAACTTATAAAATATGTGCAATACGTAACATCTCATAATAACAGGAGGAAACGGCTCATGCATGCAAAATAGTGGGTGGGGGTTGTCGAGATCGGTAGAGCGCGGACCGCATAAGTCGCGGTCGGCGTTCATGGATCCCGACGACCGCGCTATAACAGTGCTGCAGTGTACTTTTTTCTTGCAAAGTCAATTATTATATAGGTGATTCGGTAAGCTTGGCCAAACACCTCTTATCTTAAGATAAGAAGATTACTCGAACAAATATTTTTCTTATTCATCTCATAACAGCAGGCCTCGATGGCTCAGTGGGATACGTATTAACTGGTGATCAGAAGGTCACGGGTTCGATCCCTGCCCGTCCTGGCAACATTCTTACGTGAAGATTGATTATGAATATTTTTTATGGTCATTCTCTCCCTTCCCCTGATTCAGGAATGATAGTTGGCGAAAGAATGTGCACAAATACTGGTCAACAGCTTACTGTGCTTTCGACATCTTTCAGAAAGTCAGTTTCTTGGCGCTTTACACGGAAGAAGTAAATTTGCAAACTTTTGTCATGATTTAATGCAAAACCATTTGTCCTAACTACCTATACATGAAAAAAATTATTCTTGTTATTGATTTTTCAAAAATCAAATATTTTCACTTTTCCCCCCATAGTAAAAATGAATGCAGATTATCTAGAAATCTCTAGGGTAGGTGACTTGGAGGCAGATTTTCAACAAGTTCCGCTTGTTCAATATTTCTGAATTTTTTACAACATTATTGTAAAACATCAATAATTCAAATTCAACAAAGAAAAGTAAAAAATATTTTCTTAGATAAAAATTCCAAAAAGCCACCTTACTATAGAAATTGCATAGGTCAGACCACTTTTTGGCCATAAATTTGATTTTAGGGTAACTATTTAAGAACAAAACACAGAAACAGAAAAGACAAATGGTTTCTGATAAGATATGGTCAGTCAGAACAAAATATTATCATTTAAAATAAAACGCCAAGCAAAAAACTGCATTCAAGTGATGTTGAAAAGACAGTAGAGGACTAAGCCTGCCCACGAAAAGTGTGGTTAGATAAACTGACCGGCTTAACATGACCTTAATAATGTTGACATGGCTGTTAAACTTCGAACCAAAATCTTCAAAAGACATATACTCCACAAAATAATTTAAGGACCACCAGTTTTATTTCCCCTTTGATTATCACTAAGTTTTACAATTATTTCATGTACAAAACTGGAAGTCTCAGCCCTATTTCAATCAGCTCAACAGGTTTGCAACATGTTGAGCTACAAAAGCGTCAATGGCACCAACAACGCCAGAACAAAAGATTCTAAGAAAAACGGGAATTTCCAAAAAAATGATTTTTACCCCAAAATGAAGTTTTTTTCACAATACCAGAAAAATTCTTTGTTTAATGAAAACAATACTCTGTCACACACAAAGTCACGCAAACTCAACCTTCATTCGAGTAAAAGACACACAGATATGGCCAGAAAAAGAGACCAACCCTTTTAGACGCTAAAAATGCCTCGAAAGTTCCCCATAGACAACGAATAATCTGTAGAGGGTACCTCTAGCAAAATGTGTGTTTCTTGATAACAAATAAGGCTTTCTCTATGAGTTTTTCACATTTGGGAGCCCAGACATCACTTTTGATGCCAAAATGTAAATTTTTAATTTTTGGGTAAAAAGTAGTGTTTTTTGCAAATTTTGAAATGAAAATTTTTATTTCTAATTTTTTTTGTTGGAAACACTCCTTTAGAGCTTCCTTTTAAAGAAACAATCAACGATATTTTGATATCTTCTGTGATTTTGCCCATACACCCGGCCAAAGTTTGTATACATGGAAATTTGCACTATATGGCCCTTAAATTATTTTGTTGAGTATATATTGTAGGTACTCATTTGAATTTGCATTGCAAGGTGATTCTAGAAAAAATAATATTTTTTATTAAAAAAAACAAAAAAAACAACAAAAAAACAACAACAACAAAAAAAAAGCAGTGTTAAACTGATATACAGCATATATATGTGCATAGCCCCAGATAAAAGGCATATCCAGATAAATCTTTGTCTTAATTTGCCACAAAAACATATTCCAGGTACTTATTAGAAGCTTGCCGAGGCACTTCTAATGAGTATCTGCAATGTATGTTTTTGTGGAGAAATAAGAAAAAATATCCATAGCTACACATAAGAGGGGTATGCACGTAATATTTTAGCAAAGCTCAGGATGAGCTATTGTGATCACTTGCTGTGTGTCTTCCGGCCGTCCACACCTTTGAACGACTTCTCTGAAACCCCTGGGACAATTTTCTTCAAACTTCATGCGGAACCTTCTGTTAAAGGGGGATGGAAAATTTGTACAAATGGTCACGGTCCATCAATCAGAATGGCCGCCATGCCCATATATGGTAAAAACACTAAAAAATCTTCCTTCTCCAGAACCAAGAAAGCTTTGGGGTTGATTCTTGGTATATAGCATTATGGACTCAAGGTCTACCAAATTTATTCAAATGATGACCCTAGGTTGACCTTTGACCTTTTTACTGCAGGGTGAAATTTGGGTCCCATGCATTTGTATGGGGAAAATGTTGAAAAGTCGTTTTCTCAAAATTTTTTAAAGACTAATGGCTGAAACTTACAATGAACATTTAAAGTAGTAAGACATTTAGTGATAATCAAAATTTTGTCCCCTGGTGGTTATCTGCCCATGCCCCTGGCCTATATACATCTATAAAATTTTATAATTTTTAAATATCTTCTTCTTTTAAACTGCTTGAGCAATTTTCACCAGATTTCACATGGGGCCTTCTGTCAAAAGGATATTGCCAATTTGTTCAAATGGTTCCGCGTCATCGAACAAAATGGCTGCCATACGCATATATGGTAAAAACACTTAAAAATCTTCTTCTCCAGAACCAAGAAAGCTTTGGGGCTGAATCTTGGTATATAGCATCGTGGACAAGGTCTACCAGATTTGTTCAAATAATGACCCTAGGTTGACCTTTGACCTTTTTACGGCAAGGTCAAATTTGCATCCCTATATATTTATTTTGGGAAAATGTTGAAAAGTCATTACTGAAAATGTATTAAAGACTAATGGCTGAAACTTACAATGTATGATTAAAGCAGTAAAACATTTTAGTTATAATCAAAATTTTGTCCCTAGAAGGTTATCTGCCTTGCCACTGGGCTATATACATGTATAAAATTGTGTAAATGTTTTCTTCTCTGAAATTGTTTGAGAAATTTTCACCAGTTTTGACATAGGACCTTCTGTCAAAAGGGTATTGCCAATTTGTTCAAGTGGTTCCGCACAATTGAACAAGATGGCCGCAATGCTCATATATGGATGAAACACTTAAAAATCTTCTTCTCCAGAACCAAGAAAGCTTTGGGGCTGAATCTTGGTATATAGCATTGAGGACTCAAGGTCTATCAAGTTTGTTCAAATGATGACTGTAAGTGGACCTTTGACCTTTTAACGGCAAGGTCAAATTTGCGTCTCCATGCATTTGTATGGGGAAAATGTTGAAAAGTCATTTTCTCAGAATGTGTTAAAGAATAGTCGCTGAAACTTACAATGTGTAATTAAAGTACAGTGTAGCTCCAATATATCGCGGTCCGTTATTTCGCGAAATCCAGTATATCGCGAATCGGCCATGGCTCCCAAATTTTCCATAAGCAAAAAAAATTTAAAAACATAAAATGTTTGTTGTTTTATTTAACTTCAGAAAAAAAAAAAAAAATGCGTTCCGCCTCCGGTAATTGATTTTTCGCTCCTATCTGGATGTATAGTCGCATCAGGTATTATGACAAACAATCCACTTAGTGTCAATCAGCGCACACGTTGATTATAACTGGCAAACAATAAATTATATCACCGTTATTGTCATAATCATTAAATCATCATTGAGTACATAGATCTACTCAATGCTCAATCAGTCAATGATGCCCACAAACTAATTTTGCTCAACAAGTGAAAACGGTCCACCTCCTTTTCAACACCAGCAAATTTTACAAGACAGTAGTCTTACGATGTTTCTGTCCCACATACACAGATCTTAGTCCGCTTATTTTACACTTCTGTAGCAATAAATATTTCAAAAGAAAACAACTGCGTCAAAAAAAAAATAACAATAAAACTAAAATAAAAAGAAATTAACTTTGATAAACGACAGTTTTTTTTGTTGTTTTTTTTGGCGCCCGCAACACAATAATAAGCGAAGGGAAGCAACTCAAATTATCTTCGCTCAATTGAAGCAATTTTAGTAACTTCTCTTCGCCGTTCCAGGGAACCAGAGTATCCAAAATGGCGTCCTAAATTGTCAACACGATGATTTCTTGTTTTGAAACGTAGTTTATCAGCTGGTTTCGATTGAAATTACTTGTTAGACATAGCGCACCGTTGTAAATTATGCCATTGAGTAATTCTAATCCAATTTTAATTAGAAAATATGGTGACAGCATGACTGAATGCCATTTATCAGTGATGTCTCAGCAAACTACCAAACCGAGCGTTATGCATGCCGTTATACATGCATGGTACATGTCTGGACTTATATCGCGCTCCGTTTATATCGTGATAGCGGACTCTGGACCCCGAGGACCATGATATATTGGAGCTTTATTGTAGTAAAACATTTTAGTTATAATCAAAATTTTGTCCCTTGAAGGTTATCTACCCTTGCCACTGGGCTATATACATGTATAAAATTGTGTAATTTTAAAATGTCTTCTCTGAAACTGCTTGAGCAATTTTCACCAGATTTCAATGGGCCTTCTGTCGAAAGGATATTGCCAATTTGTTCAAATGGTTCCACGCAATTGAACAAGATGGCTGCAATGTCCATATATGGTAAAAACTCTTGAAAATCTTCTTCTCCAGAACCAAGAAAGCTTTGGGGCTGAATCTTGGTATATAGCATCGAGGACTCAAGGTCTACCAAGTTTGTTCAAATGATGATCATAGGTTGACCTTTGGCTTTTTTTACGGCAAGGTCAAATTTGCATCTGAATAGATGTATGGGGGGAAAAGTTGAAAAGTCATTTCCCAGAATGTATTAAAGACTAATGGCTGAAACGTACGCTGTATAATTAAAGTAGTAAAATATTTTAGTTAGGATCAAAATTTTGAAATCTTTAAAAGTCTACTTTTAAACCACTTGACCAATTTTCACCAGTTTTCACATAGGGCTTTCTGTCAAAGGGATGTTGACACTTTGTTCAAATGGTTCTGAATCATTGAACAAGATGGCTGCCATGCCCATATATGGTAAAAACACTTAAAAATCTTCTAAGTAATCTTTGAGGCTGAATCTTGGTATACAGCATTGAGGACTCAAGGTCTACCAACTTTGTTAAAATGATGAGACTAGGATGACCTTTGACTTTTTTATGATATGGTCAAATTTGCGTCCCAGTTGCTGTGGCAATACTGGAAGACTGTTGCATGGCATTTGCAAGTATGCAGATGAGTGAATTGTGGCCCATGGGCCTCTCATTTCTTTTTTCTGCGGGAAAACATCCATTGTGGGTACTCATTAGAAGCACCTCGCTGAGGTGCTTCTTATGAGTTCCCGTAATGTAGTTTTTCATCAAACAATAAGTAAACTGTCAACACTTAACAGTTGAGAAACAAAAATACCTTATCTTGAGCTATGATATCAGTACTTTTGGTTGAAAAAAAAGCTTTCCTAAGGCTTTGTATGTTTTTATGTCAGGCTAAGTGAATTGTTAGTGAACAAGTTTGAGATCATAACTTAAATATTGTTTGACCTTGAAGGACCTACGTGCAAGGACGCTCTGAGACATACGTTGGCATGTCTGGGCTGGTTTCCCACCCGCGTGCAGAATTGTGTATGTCCGTCGTCGACAAAGAAGACATAATCAGAGTATAACATAAAATAAATACATAATTTTAACAATACATTTACATTATTACATAAATATATTTAACAAAATTCCGTAGTAATTTCCATCAGATAAAATATAGTATTTAAACACTTAAAATTTATTTGAATATCAATTGTTGTGTAAACACACATACCTTATATCTACTCAGGCGTAGCGGAGTGGAGCCTGAGGTATTTCTCCTATACAGACTGGGTCTAAGCTATTTTAAGGATTTAAAATTATCTTTATTTGGAGAACTACTAGTTATAAAGTGGAATTGAATACTGCACGTTATAAGTATAAACATGCGTTAAGGACGAAAAAGTTTTTTCGAATATCATTATATGTGTAACACACATACCTTATATCTACTCAGGCGTAGCGGAGCGGAGCCTGAGGTATTTCTCCTTTATGGAATGGGTCTTAGTGTAAAGGAATTAATTTTTTCTTTATTAGGAGAACCATTGTTTATGAAGTAGAATTGTGTTCTGCACATTAAATACAATATTGTATATCAGTAACATAAATAACACTTTTATACCCAACATGACAAGCATACATTTTACACATTATGTTAATGTATAATTTTGCAGTGCCACAAGGTGGCATTATTGCCTTGTAACATTATTAATGCCACTATTAATAAAAATTATGACAGCAGTGGCACACACATAACCAGTACTTAGCATTTTTAGTTTTATATAATAGGTATTACTTAAGAGTATTTCTGTATCCAATACATAATGTAAATGCGGAGTGATATTTGTTCCTATTTAAGGTAGAATTTATTTTATTCTTTGTCTTCTACATTTAAATATATTACTAAACAAAACATTATTTATATCATTTATGTATGTAAAGTAGCATAAACAAAACTTCATCCATACAGGTACAGCTTGTATACATTTTGTCGCATAACTATTGACTTTGTCCTGTTAATCAGTAGTGGCGACTTGCTCTTTCAACATCACTTTATTAATTTATTGATTTCCTGTATGAACTAAAGAGAAAGATAGAGTGGATAGTGTGACCAGCATTTTATTACACATTCTTTCTAATTATATTCTATCAATATTGATCAAGGATTTGCAAATTCACCACCCAAGCAAATCTGTAATGTAAACACCAAAATAAAATTATTTTTCCTTCTTTGTTTCTTTTATTGTTTCTTTCTTTTTGTTTATATTTCCTTGTGATGTCAGCGGAGCTATATATAAAAGCTGACATGTTGGTTATCTAGTTGGACAGACTGTCACGGACTTGGGACCGTGCCAGTTGGTTCATCAATAACTACAGATGCTATATTTATAGACCGTTGATGTCAGGCTAAGTGAATTGCATTTACATTAATGTTTTGACACCGATTCTTGCAGTACTTGTGTTTGTAGTTTAATATTAGAGTCCGAATTGACATTCACACTTTGTTTTCCAGGACAGAATATATGATGTATCTGCTTTGGTAAGTACATTTCTTCTATATCTTAAAGCAAAATTTCTAGTAGATGATATTCTAAATTTTTATACCCCACCACACAATAGTGGCGGATTATTATTGTTTCATGTTGGTTGTCTGTAAGTCCATCCATCTGTCCGTATGAACAAACGAAATGGGTTTAGGGGGGGGCTACAAGGTTTGGACACTCTGTGGACAGATCTCCATGTATTTGAATGGGATTTAGTCCGTAGACACTTAAATTTTTGAAGATTTATGTGGCAAAATGGGTTTGTGTGGCTAATTTTTAGGGCTTGTGTGGCTATCAATAGTCACATAACTACCATCTGTACCAATAATAGCCACATAAATCCAATTCGTTAGACTGTCCGTCCATACATCTGACGTACATCTGTCTGTCCATATTTTTGTTTCCGAATAACTTGAGTGAATGTCAATTGATTTTCACCAAACTTGGTATGTGCTTTGATATTGTGGAGATCTGGTTTGGGATTGCTAGTGGGGAAATTTCGTCAATTGTTGACAGTAACCTGCCCGCGAAACGTCTGATTTTTCATTTTCAGACAATAACTTGAGTAAATATCAATGGATTTTCACCAAACTTGGTGTGTGCATTGATATTGTGGAGATCTAGTTTGGGATTGGTAATGGGCAAATTTTGTCTATCATCTGCCCATGACACGTTTAATTTTTCGTTTCCAGATAATAACTTGAGTAAATATCAATGAATTTTCACCAAAATTGGTATGTGCATTGATAGTGTAGACAGGCACATAGGGATCATGTTGTCTGTCCGGGTCGGTGGTGGTGGCTTAGGCGTTGTCGGTGTCGTTGTCACACTTTTCGTAAAATACACGTTTCCGCTCAATAACTTTTGAAGGGATGCATTGAATTCATTCAAACTTTGCAGGATTTTATACCAACGTAAAATACAGGTCAAGTTCGATATTGGTAATCATCCAAATTTTGTCTGAGTTATGGCCCTTTTTCGATTTAGTTTTTTGTTGGTGTGTTGATATTGGTTTCCGATCAATTACTTTTGCAGGAATGCAATGATTTTATTGAAAGTTTGCAGAAGGATATATCATTGTAAAATACAGGTCAAGTTCGATATAAGTAATTATCTGCAAAATTATGGCTGAGTTATGGCCCTTTTTTGACTTAGATTTTGTTGGTGTGTTGATATTGGTTTTTGCTCAATAACTTTTGCAGGGGTGCATTGATTTTATTGAAAGTTTGCAGAAGGGTATATCATTGTAAAATACAGGTCAAGTTCGATATTGGTAATCATCCGCAAAATTTTGGCCAAGTTATGGCCCTTTTTCGACTTAGTTTTTATTGTTGGGGTAAAATACAAGGTAAAGATATTGTTTCCCTTCAATAACTTTTGAAGGGATACATTAATTTCATTCGAAGTTTGTAGTGAGGGGTTGCCTTTAGGGATAGGAGCGATTATAAAGACCAGTGTTTTTTTTTCCTTTTTCATATCAAATGGTTGGCACTTTAAGCAGACAACACATCCTATTCTGGGAATTCTAATTTTGCAATAAAAAAGCTTGTCTGGAGCATATATCTGAACATATAGAAGGGAATTAAATGAAACTTGATACATTGATAGACGGCCATCAGAGGAAGCACAGAGTGCAAGAACTGTAACTCTATCACAAGTAATTACAGAGTTATTTCCCTTCCTAATTTTTGCAGTAGTAAGCTTGTCTGGAGCATATCTCTAAAAGTATTGAAGATAAATATATGAAACTTGATACAGTGATAGAGGGCTATGAGGGGAAGTGCAGAATGCAAGAACCATAACCATGTCACCAGTATTTACGGAGTTACTTCCCTTCTTAATTTTTGCAATAAAAATCTTGTCCGGTGCATATCTCTGAATGTATAGAAGGGAATTAAATGAAACTTGATACTTTGATAGACGGCCATCAGACGGAGTACAGAGTGCAAGAACGGTAACTCTATCATAAGGAATTACAGTTATTTTCCTTTCTAATTTTTGCAATAGTAAACTTGTCCGGAGCATATCTCTAAAAGTATTGATAAATAAATGAAACTTGATACACTGATAGAGGGCCATGAGAGGAATTGCAGAATGCAAGAACCATAACCCTATCACCAGTATTTACGTAATTACTTCCCTTCTTAATTTTTGCAATAAAAGGCTTGTCCAGAGCATATCTCAGAAAGTATAGAAGGGAATTAATTGAAACTTGATACATTGATAGATAGCCATCAGAAGAAGTGCAGAGTACAAGAATGATAACCCTATTACAAGTAATTAAAGAGTTTATTTCCTTTCCTAATTTTTGCAATAGTAAGCTTGTCTGGAGCATATCTCTAAAAGTATTGAAGATAAATAAACGAAACTTGATACAGTGATAGAGGGCTATGAGGGGAAGTGCAGAATGCAAGAACCATAACCTATCATCAGTATTTATGGAGTTATTTCCCTTCCTAATTTTTGCAATATTAAATTTGTCCGGTGCATATCTCTGAAAGTATCAAAGAGAATCATGAAACTTGATACATTGAGAGACGGCCATCAGAGATAGTGCAGAGTGCAAGAACTGTAACTCTGTTACAAGTAATTACTGAGTTACTTCCTGTCTTAATTTTTGCAAATATAAGCTTGTCCATAGCATATCTCTTAAAGTACTCGTATTTTAATCTTTCACTAACATAACCCTCCCACTACTGCGCATCTTCGGGGAGCATCCTTCCGTTTCACCAATTGTCTTGTCAAGGTCATAGCAGTAGAAAAACTGAAAATTCACAGTGGGGGGAATTCTATTTTCTCTGAAAAACACTATTACTAGTATTGCATTGTGATATAATAAATGACTTTTGTTTAAAGTGTTAAGATGTTGTTACAGAGAGCCCAGAGTGATAAATTTCCAGCCATAATCGATATGATACAGACAGACAATCCTATGGTGGCAAATTCTCTCATAGATCAGGTCAGTATTATTGTTGTGGCACCTGCTTAAGCCAGGTATGATATAGGTGTCTGGTTTTCCATCTGTCTGGCAGTCCTTCCATTAACATTTGCAACCACCCTAGCATTCAGTTCCATTTCTGAACAACTATTGCTGCAGTCATCTTAGTAGCTCACCTGAGCACGAAATGCTCAGGGTGATCTGTTGTGATCTGTCCATGTCCGTTGTGCTGTGTGTGGCGTCAACAATTCATTTTAAAAGCCTACTTCTCCTACATCCCTGGGCCAGTTGACTTGAAACTTAGTAGGAAACATTGGGGTGGCTTATAGATCAAAAATAGCTAAAATTGTTCCGACTGTAAATCCAAGATGGCCGCCATCTTGATAATCTAGTTTTTACTTCTCCTGAACCAAAAGGCCAATTGACTTGGACCTTGGTAGGAAGCATCAGGGTGACTTTTAGATAAAAAATAGCTAAAATCGTTCCATTCGGAAATCCAAAATGGCCGCCATGGCTGCTCTCTTGAAAATCTATTTTTCGCTTCTTCTCCTGAGCCGAAAGGCAAATTGACTATAAACTTGGTAGGAAGCATTGGGGTGTCTTGTAGAGCAAAAATAGCTAAAATCATTCTGATCCTAAATCCAAGATGGCTGCCGTGGGCAACATCTTGAAAATCTATTTTTTGCTTCTTCTGAAACAAAAGGCCAATTGACATGAAACTTTGTAGGAAGCATCGGGATGACTTGTAGATAAAAAATAGCTAAAATTGTTCTGATTGGAAGTCCAAGATGGCTGCCATCTTGAAAATCCAATTTTTGATTCTTCTCCTCAAATAAATGGCGGATTATCTCGAAACTTGATAGGAAGCATTGGATAGACTAGTAGATCAAAATAGCTAAAATAATTCTGATCAGAAATCCAAGATGGCTGCCGTGGCTGCCATCTCTAAAATCTATTTTTCGCTTCTTATACTGAACAGAAAGGCCAACTGACTCCAAACTTGGTAGGAAGCATCAGGGTGTAGATAAAAAAGAGCTACAATTGATCTGACCAGAAATCCAGTATGGTCACCATGGACGCTATCTTAGAAATTAATTTTGCACTAAGTCTTCTTCTCCTGAACCGAAAGGCCAATTTATCTGGTAATCGGGTGAGTGATACAGGGCCATCTTGGCCCTCTTGTCTTGCATACACCTTCTTAATAAGGACTCAGACAATGTGATGTCTTATGAGCATGACCTATTTTTCAGAGTCTAATGATTGCCATGTCTTCCCATCAACTTGAGCATTTAGGTGCATTTCTGCTTGGCATTAACAGCTGTGGTAATTTAGCATGACATGCTTTCTCTCCCCCACTTCCCCCTCCCCCTCCCTACAAGGACTCAAACACTGCAGTGTCATTTTGTAACCTTGACCTATATTTCAGTCAAATCCCAGTTTTATGAGAGGAGGGTGTCTAGTAAGGGGTTCAGGACAACTCAGCCCAGAGACAAGTCGGCCCCAGGACAACTCAACCCATAAAAAAAAGTCGGCCCAATGTCGTCCCAATTTCAGAAGACAACTCGGCCCAAATCGCTCAAATTGCAGAAGACCACTCGGCCCATAAAAATCAGACCAGGCACCCCTTAATGTATTAAAATAATTGGTTGGTGGCACTTTTATTGCTGAATTCAGATAGCGAAACAAATTTGATCATAAGTAAGGAAGATAAATATACATATAACCGCATCCTACTCATCACGCACATGCCGACCTCGGTGGCTCAGTTGGATGCGCCGTCCGACTGGAGACCAGGAGGTCACGGGTTCAACCCCCGCCGAGGTCGGCAATATTCTTTGGTGGAGATTGATCATGAAATATTTTCTACGGTCATTCTCTTCCTTCCGCTGATTCAAGAAGGGCAGTTGTCAGTTTCTGGCGAAAGAATATGCACAATACTGGTTAACCGCTTAGAGGCCTAAGCCTGCCCAGTAAACGTGTGGTTAGGTAAACTGACCACGCTCGACATGACCCCATTGGGTTGACTGGGCCGTAAAACCTCAACACAAACAAAATCATCACGCACACATGCAGTGTGTACGTAACTCAACAGCCTCAGTAGCCATTTCCTTAAAAAAACTATTGGCTTGTACGTATTTATACAGATCATGTCGGCAAATAAGATAAATTATTTAAACAAAAGTTGGCAATTTGTTATTGTTCAGACTTACTAATCACTAACATTTGTCGGTTAAAGGATGACAATTAACACTTTTGTTGCGAATTAACTCTTAGTAAATTTCAGTGCTGGTCGTTAATTAGCTTAACATATAATTAAATCAAACATTGAAATAGTTTAAGTTTGAATTCAGTGATTAAAGGAAATTAATCTGCTTATTCCTGGTGATCAGCCACCGATTACCATCGTTCATGAAAGTCTTTTTTTTTTTTTTAAGTTCGATTCTTTTCACCTTTTTTCATGACTGAATTCAAAGAATTAGCTAGCTAGATAGATAGATAGATGGGTGAGTTTGATGGATCTCACATTTTCAACATTGAATAAATTATTTCGGTCACTTACATTATGCTGCTATAACCATCAGATTTTAAATTAAAATATGTACATTAGCGATCTGATCTAAGACAGCTGCATATGCTTTTTATTCATCAGGTACAGAGCAATAAAAGTACCACCATCCAATTATTTTTAATACATCAAGCGGTGCTTGGTCCGATTTTCATGGGCTGAGAGGTCTTCTACAGTTGGGGCGATTTGGGCCGAGTTGTCTTCTGAAATTGGGAAGACTTGGGCCGATTTGTCTTGGGCCGACTTTTTTATGGGCCGAGTTGTCCTGGGCCGACTTGTCTTTGGGCCGAGTTGTCCTTAATTCCTAGTAAGCACTACTTTCTGACTTGATCATATGTTGGTTTCATGTTTTGGTGTCTTAATTAGTCATTTTAGGATGCCTCATGCCTTATTTAATAGTGGATATTTGGCCCATGATGGGCTTGTTATTCACATACAGAATTTTTTTTTCTCACAATAGGCAGCATATTTTATAGTTATACTGTGATCAGTTAAATTAAGCTGAAACTTACTAGGTTGAATTTAAGGGAACTGGATACACATGGATTTTCAAGGGAGATTACTTTGGTTATTTCCTGTTTGTCCTGCACACCAGTCCCTTCTGTAAAGGGGTCAGCTCTTAAAGGAAAGAATTTGCTCCCAGGGGGAGCAAATTCTTTCCTTTTAGAGTAGATCCCTTTTCAGAAGGGAGGCAAAAACTATCTGATAGTTCTCCTCAGAAAATATCCATTCTTCTTAAAAGTTAACAGACTACTGGAGCTATGTATTATAGAGTTATTGAGCTGATACTGGTGAATATTGTCCCAAGTTGGGATATGGAAGGACACAAGCTTGCAAGTGCCCTTAGAAAGATCCCAACAAAGGACAATATTCACCAATATCAGTGCAATAATCCTTTTATTATAGCTATAAATAGTTTTACTCAATTAAATGCTTTTTAGGTACAATTCTGTAAAAAAATTTTTGTCTGAAAGCACTTCTAACAATAGTGTGAAATTGATATTACAAAAGTGATATCATTTTTGCACTAGTGCGATATCAGATGTCATATAATGGTAACATTCGAAGGCATCTGAATAAGCATGTAATATCAAGTAAGCAAGCAGATATTGTGTGATATCAGCACATGCTTCTCGGATTTTATCACATATTTTTAATCATTCAGTATAATCTAAATATCTATTACAGAGAGGGATAGAATGCATATTATTAATAGAAAGTGGTAGAGAGGCAAGACAGGTGATGGACCCAGAAAAACAACCTCCAAAATACGCCACAGAGGTAGGTACATTAAACACTAGCAAAAAAAGGGGAGGGGGCAAGAAATAACCAAAACCCTCTTGTGTGCATATCTACTAAATAGATTAATGGATCAGACTTGGGTGGATACATCACTGGGATGGTGTGAAAAGTTGTTCAGATTTTGGTGACCTTGACTTTATTTTCAAAGTCAGCACTTGATTTAAAATTTTGGAGATGAGGGGAGCGATAGGAACAGGGAGGGGAACTGTTGCCTTTGAAAACAGGGCCCTGTTGTTCAAAGCTAAAGATGTCGTTAGTTAACGATTCGTTAAAATTTACATCAAGTGACACGCAAATATGCTGAAATTTTTTGCTGAAAAAATGTGAGTAGCTTTTGCAGTGCAAAAGCTACTCACATTTTTTCAGCAAAAAATATCAGAATACTGTATATTGAATCTGCTAAAACAGTTAACGAAATGACCCTTAACGAGCTCGTTAAGCTAACGATGCTTTGAACAACTGGGCCCAGATTTCTAGTTAAAATCAAGTAGAGCTGCATTGTGTGATTTAAACATATCCTGTATATTTTATGTTCACATATCTATAGACGGGAGGGGAAGCTGGATAACTATTTTTTTAGCTCCCCTGGGTAGAAGGCTCCAGGGGAGCTTGTAGAATAGTGGTCTGTCTATCCGTCATCCATTGTCTGTCAGCACCTTTGACGAGTTATATCTCCACAGTCTGCAGGCTGATCTTAGTCATTTCTCATCTGTAGCATGCCTCTGGTGGGGGATTGATGGCATAAGCTTTTAATGGAAATCCAATGAAAACTTTGGTTGCTATGGCAACCACAAGGTTCCATAGACTTACAATGGGAAAATGTTTGTCAATCACCATAACTCCTTCAGTTTTGATTGGATGTTCCTGAAACTTGCAGATAAGGTGGATATGGATGAAATCTCAGACAAGTTCGAAAACTGGCCAGATCCGATCATTAAGCTTAGAGTTATTACGTCCCCATGATTGCTGAAAAAGCTTCTATTTGACTTTGTCATCAGCGTAACTCATTCAGTTTTGATCAGAAGTCCCTAAAACTTGCAGATAAAGTGGACAAGGATGACATCTCCGACAGGTTTGAAAACTGGCCAGATCCGATCATTGATCTTAGTTACATCCCCTTGATTGCTGAAAAAGCCTCTGTATGACTCTGTTATCAGCATTTGTCATTCAATTTTGATCAGATCTTCTTGAAACTTGCAGATAAGGTGGACATGAATGAAATCTCGAACGAGATTGAAAATTGGCCAGATTGGATCATTAATCTTAGAGTTACATCCCCTTGAATGTTGAAAAAGCCTCTGTTTGACTTTGTCATCACTGTAACTTCTTCAGTTTTGATCGGATGTTCCTGAAACTTGCAGATAAGTTGGATATGGATGAAATTGCGGACAAGTTGGGAAACTGGCCAGATAGAATCATTAATCTTAGAGTTACATCCCCTTGATTGCTTAAAGAGCTTCTGTTTGACTTTGTCATCAGGATAAGTCATTCAGTTTTGATCGGATGTTCCTGAAACTTTCAGATAAGGTGGACATGGATGAAATCTCAAAACAGGTTGAAAACAGACCAGATAGGATCATTAATCTTAGAGTTACTTCCTCTTGATTGCTGAAAAAAACCTCTGTTTGACTTTGTCATCAGCATAAGTCATACAGTTTTGATCAGATCTTCCTGAAACTTGCAGAAAAGTTACATTCCCTTGATTGCTGAAAAGCATCTGATAGACTTTGTCATCACCATAACCCGTTTGGTTTTGATCGGAACTTCCTGAAACTTGCAGCGAAGGTGGACAAAAATAGAATCTTGGACAAGATTGAAAACTGGCCAGATTGGATCATTTTAGTCTCCTTGATTGCTCTGTTTGACTTTGTCAGCATAACTCAATAAGTTTTGATCAGATCTTCCTGAAACTTGCAGATAATGTGGACATGGACTCTCAGATGAATTTAAAAACTGGCCAGATCGGATTATTATCCCCTTGCACAACAAAGTGGCGAGGGGATATCGGGTTTGTCCCATATGCACGTACATACATACATATGTTCACCTTTTGTCATCGCTCTAGCGCCAACATTATTTATTGATGGATTTTAATATAACTTAACACAAATGCTGGGTATGATAATTATACCCCCGACATACGAAGTATGTGGGGGTATATAGTTTTCGCTTTTCCGTTCGTTCGTTCGTTCGTACGTACGTTCATTCGTTCGTACGTTTGTCACAGGGTCAAAGTTTTTGCGTTAAAGTTTATAAGACCTCATATTTTGAAGACCCTTTGATGGATTTCGTTCATATTTGGCATGATGGTAGATTTAGGTCTAAAGTTTTTATCAGCACCATCCCCACCCCAGGGGTGACCTTGGGGTCAAGGTCACAGAATTTTCGTGAAAAAAGTCAAATTTTTTTGTGTTTAAGTTTATATAGCTATATCATCAAGACCCTTGAGTTTTTATCAGCACCATCCCCACCCCAGGGGTGACCTTGGGGTCAAGGTCACAGACTTAGAATTTTTGTAAAAAAGTCACAGGGTCAAAGTTTTTGTGTTAAAGTTTATAAGACCTCATATTTTGAAGACCCTTTGATGGATTTCGTTCATATATGGCAATATGGTAGATATAGGTCTAAAGTTTTTTTCAGCACCATCCCCACCCCGGGGGTGACCTTGTGGTCAAGGTCACGGACTTAGAATTTTCGTGAAAAAAGTCAAATTTTTTTGTGTTTAAGTTTATATAGCTATATCATCAAGACCCTTGAGGAATTTCATTTATATTTGACATGTTGGTAGATATCGGCCTAGCTTCTTACTCGGCATGATCCCCACCCTGGATGTGACCGAGGTCAAGGTCACGAACTTAGAATTTTCATATAAAAGTATAAAATTTTTGCGTTTAAGTTTATATATCCATATCATCAAGACCTTTTATTAAATTTCATTATCTCCTAACTGAAAGGTTGAGCTGATATAGCTATCAGCAAGGAATCTGTTTGTCTGTCCGTCAGTCCGTTGAAGTATTATTCGTTTATACTTTATTTTTGTCTTAGGGTCAAAGTTTTTGCGTTAAAGTTTATAAGACCTCATATTTTGAAGACCCTTTGATGGATTTCATTCATATTTGGCATGATGGTAGATATAGGTCTTAAGTTTTTATCAGCACCATCCCCACCCCGGGGGTGACCTTGGGGTCAAGGTCACAGACTTAGAATATTCATAAAAAAGTCAAAGTTTTTTTGTGTTTAAGTTTATATAGCCATATCATCAAGACCCTCGAGGAATTTCATTTATATTTGACATGTTGGTAGATATCGGCCTAGCGTCTTACTCCGCATGATCCCCACATGGGTGTGACCGAGGTCAAGGTCACAAACTTAGAATTTTCATATAAAAGTAAAAATTTTTGCGTTGAAGTTTAGATAGCCATATCATCAAGACCTTTTATTAAATTTCATTATCCCCTAACTGAACGGTTGAGCAGATATAGCTATCAGCAAGAAATCTGTTCATCTGTCCGTCCGTCTCTTGAAGCATTATTTGTTCATACTTTATTTTTGTCTTTGGGTCAAAGTTTTTGTGTTAAAGTTTATAAGACCTCATATTTTGAAGACCCTTTGATGGATTTCATTCATATTTGGCATGATGGTAGATATAGGTCTAAAGTTTTTATCAGCACCATGCCCACCCCGGGGGTGACCTTGGGGTCAAGGTCACAGACTTAGAATTTTTATAAAAAAGTCAAAGTTTTTTGTGTTTAAGTTTATATAGCTATATCATCAAGACCCTTTGAGGAATTTCATCTATATTTGACATGTTGGTAGATATAGGTCTAGAGTTTTACTCAGCGTCATCCCCATCCCGGGGTATGACCTTGAGGTCAAGGTCACAGAAATTTCATATAAAAGTAAAAAAATTTGCATCTAAGTTTATATAGCTATACCATCAAGACCTATTGTTGAATTTCGTTATCCTCCTACCGAGAGCTATCAGCATGGAATTCATCCATTCATCCATCCATCCATCTGTCTGTCCATAAATGCATTATTGTGCACCCCATAACTCCTAACTACCCTTTGAGCTATTTTCAGGAAACTGTCAGGTTGTAGAGGGCATTTGGTAGGGTGTCAGGTACAAGAAAGACAACTCTAACTGACTTGGTCCATGAGTTATCTCCCCTTGTCTCCAGAATTGTAAAAATTTTGTGCAAACCATAACTTTAAAACATGTTAAGATATTTTCATGATACTTCACCAGTATGTATAGGACATTGAGTAGGCATATCACATTCAAGAATGACTTTCTGACTCCATTCTGCAGTTTTCTCCCTTGGTTATTTAAATCTTGTGCGGGCAATAACTCTAAAAATTCTTTAAGATATTTTTGTGATACTTTACCGATATGTAGAGGGCATTGAGTAGGCAGGTGACCTTAAAATTTTCATTAAAATTTATATAGCTATATTATGAAGACCCTTTTGTTGGTTTCATTAATATTAAGCATGATGGTATATATAGGTCTAAAGTTTTTCTCGGCATCATCCCCAAGCTGGGGCATGGCTTTTAAGTCAAGGTCACAGACTTTTCATACAAATGTCATTTTTGCTTATATTATAAAGACTGATTGATTTCACTAGTATATGGTGATAGTTATAGGGCTAAAGTTTTATTAAGCTCAATCCCTGCACCTGTGCCTGATCTTTGAGGTCAAGGGCTTCATATTATGTGTGATTGAAGTTTTTCAATGTTATAACATAAAGCATATAACTGCCATCTCCAGAGTCAAAGCTACATACTTTGTGCTCTTTAAAAACTGGCGGTAGCGCTGGTCGGGGTATACATGCCCCACTGGGCACTTTGTCTAGTATCTCAAGCAAGTTCGACTTTTAGGGTCCTGGACTCAAGGTCAAGGTCACTGGCTATTTTTAGAAAAAATTGTCATCGCTCTAGCGCCTACATTTATTGATGGATTTTAATGTAACTTCACACAAATGTTGGGTATGATAATATCTCGAGCGACTTTCAGGGTCCTTGGCTCAAGGTCTTTGCTCTAGTGCCTACATTAATCAATGGATTTTAATATAACTTCACACAAATGTTGGGTATTATAATATCTCCAGCAAGATCGACTTTCAGGGTGCTGGGCTGAAGGTCAAGGTTACTGTGGCTATTTTTAGAAAACTTTATGGCTCTAGTGCCTACATTTATTGATGGATTTTAATTATAACTTCACACAAATGTTGGGTATGATAATATTTCAAGCAAGTTCGACTTTCAGGGTCCTGGGCTCAAGGTCACTGTGGCTATTTTTAGAAAAAACATTGTCATCGCTCTAGATCCTACATTTATTGATGGATTTTAATGTAACTTGACACAAATGTAAGGTATGACAATATCACGAGCAAGTTTGACTTTCAGGGTTCTGGACTCAAGGTTAAGGTCACTGTGGCTAATTTAGCTCACCTGAGCATGAAGTGCTCAAAGTGAGCTATTGTGATCACCGTGTCTGTTGTGCGTTGTACGTTGTCCATCGTCAACAATTTCTTTAGATGACATCTCCTCTTTAGCTAATGATCCAATATCCACTCATAGCCCATTACCAAAATTGCTCAAATGGTTCCACTCCATTGAAAAAGACGGTCGCCAGAGCTAAAAATAGAAAAAAAATCTTTAAACGACATCTCCTCCCCTGCCAGTGCCCGATTTCAGAATAATTTCACAGAAATTCCTGTAATGACCCTCTACCAAAATTGCCAAAATGGTTCCACTTGCCTGAACAAAATGTCCGCAAGAACTAAAAATAGAAAAAAACCTTTAAACCATATGGCCTCTGCGGCCAGTGGCCTGATTTCAAAATAATTTCACACAAATTCCTCTTATGGCCCTGTACCAAAATTGCTAATGTGGTTCTGCTCAGCTGAACAAAATGGTCGCCAGAGCTAAAAATAGAAAAACCTTTAAACGACATCTCCTCCTAGGCCATTGGCCCAATTTCAAAATAATTGCACAGATATGTTCCTCTTATGGCCCTTTACCAAAATTGCTAAAATGGCTACCAGAGCTAAAAATAGAAAAACCTTTAAACATCTTCACATAGGCCAGTGGCCTGATTTCAAAATTATTTCACAGATATGTTCCTCATATGCCCATTTACCAAAATTGCTAATATGGTTCTGCTCAGCTGAACAAAATGGTAGCCAGAGCTAATTAAAAAAAACAAAAAACAAAAAAAACAACAAAAAAAAAACATTTAAACATCGTTACCTAGACAAGTGGCCTGATTTCAAAATTATTTCACAGATATGTTCCTCATATACCCCTTTACCAAAATTGCTAATATGGTTCTGCTCAGCTGAAAAAATTGTAGCCAGAGCTAAAAATAGAAAAAAAAGCCTTTAAACGACATTTCCTCCGAGGCCGGTGGCCCGATATCAAAATCATTTCACAGAAATGTTCCTCTTATGGCCCTTTACCAAAATTGCTAAAATGGCCACCAGAGCTAAAAATAGAAAAACCTTTAAACATCGTCACCTAGGCCAGTGGCCTGATTTCAAAATTATTTCACAGATCTGTTCCTCATATGCCCCTTTACCAAAATTGCTAAAATGGTTCTGCTTGGCTGAACAAAGTGGCCACCAGAGCTAAAAATAGAAAAACAAAACATTTAAAACATCTTCACCTAGGCCAGTGGCCTGATTTCAAAATTATTTCGCAGATATGTTCCTCATATGCCCCTTTACCAAAATTGCTAAAATGGTTCTTTTGGCTGAACAAAATGTTAGCAAGAGCTAAAAATAGAAAAAACAACAACATTTAAACGACATCTCCTAGGCCAGTGACCCGATTTCAAAATAGTTTCACAGAAATGTTCCTCTTATGCCTTTTTACCAATATTGCTAAAATGGTTCCAGTCAGCTGAACAAATTGACTGGCAGAGCTAAAAATAGACAAGAGACTTCTTTCCCTTTTAGTGCTTCACAGAGAGTCTTCGCTTTGCAGGGTTTTCTTTCCATGCCTGTGCTTCACATGGTCTTCTTTCCCTTCCCTGCTGGTGCAAATTTCCTACTCATAAGTTTTGCCATGGCAGCCAAACAAAATGGCCAGTTTTAAAATTGACATCTTGCAAGCCATGACATCATCACTTCCGCAAGCTGTCTTGAGCACAGGTGAGTGATCCAGGGCCATATGGCCCTCTTGTTTATATTTCTCAATAAAAGATGTGGTACTTATTCAAAGGTTCTCTGTGTGGCATTTCTGGTGAGTACCTACAGCATATGTTTTAAACATAGAAAAATATCACTACTTTCTGTTTGATCAGGTATATGTACCATATTTACCCTAAATAGTTGCACATACAGACCTGAGCAAACAGGGTAGACCAAGATCAGATGCCACTGAATGTAGTATCTGATCTGGTCTACACTGTTTTGCTAGATATCCAGCAGTTTTTAGCCAGATGGACTTTGTTCAAATAATAGAACCAGTATGGCAAAGTGTTAAGGTGTACGGTATGAATACTCAGGGTAAATACAGTAACAGTTCTGTTCATGATTGTTGTAAATTCATATAATTTTTAATGCTTAGCATGCCTGGTAAAACTTTTTACAACATGTTTCCCAGAAAGTAGGCTTTGACATTTCATGCAAAGTGTTTCCTCAGGAGACAATTTTAATGAAATGTTAAAGCCTATATTCTGGGAAAAATAAGCAAAAATATTGTCACTTTGTCGTCTGCTGAATTAGCCCAGAGAGTGGTAAAGGTTAAATAGACTACATGTCATAGTAAACATGCAGGCCTTTTCACTGAATTAGCCCCGAGAATGATAATGGTAAGATAAAATACATTTCATAATAAACAAACGTATATTTAGATGTCCTGTTCAAATTTCAGGCCTTTACAATTAATGGAGATCAGGTGTTGAGTTTCCCTACATTCCGTTACTATTCAAGTAACCAAGATCAGGCCAAGTTTCTCACAGCCAATGTAGAGGAGGATATTGCTGCTATGACAACCGAAGTTCAGGGCCTGAAACAGAAGATTGCCCAGCTCAGCCAGCAGAGGATACAGCTCGATGTGGAGATACAGCAGAATGTGGCTGAGGAAAGACGGACAGAAACACAACTAATGAAGATAAGGGAAACTAAGAGGAAGTATGCTATGGTAAGAATGCTATTGATCTTTTCACAGTTTATAGTGTGTTGGTTTTATTCACATCTTTAGACAAGCCACAATAACATATTTATACCCACGGCATACAAAGTATGTGGGGTTATATAGTTTTCGGTTTTCCATTCGTCCGTTCATTCGTTTGTTCGTTCGTGTGTTCGTACTTTAGTTTGCTTGTAGGGTCAAAGTTTTTGCATTAAAGTTTATAAGACCTCATATTTTGAGGACTTTTTGATGGATTTCATTTATATTTGGCCTGATGATAGATATAGGTCTAAAGTTTTTATCAGCACCATCCCCACCCTGGGGGTGACCTTGGGATCGAGGTCATGGACTTAGAATTTTCATAAAAAAAGTCAAAATTTTTGTGTTTAAGTTTATATAGCTATATCATCAAGACCGATTGAGGAATTTCATTTGTATTTGACTTGTTGGTAGATATAGGTCTAGAGTTTTACTCAGCACGATCCCCACCCTGAGGTATGACCTTGAGGTCACAGACTTCGAATTTTCATATTAAAGTAAAAACTTCTGCATTTAAGTTTATATAGCTATTTCATCAAGACTTTTTGTTGAATTTCATTATCCCCTGACCAATAGGTTGAGGGGATATAGCTATCAGAAAGAAATCTGTTCCGTCCATAGACCTATTATTCGTTCGTACTTTAGTTTAGTCGTAGGGTCAAAGTTTTTATGTTAAAGTTTATAAGACCTTATATTATGAAAGCCCGTTGATAGAATATGTTCATATTTGGCCTAATGGTAGATATAGGTCTAAAGTTTTTTATTATAAGCACCAACCCTACCCCAGGGCATAACCTTGGGGTCAAGGTCATGGACTTCGAATTTTCATAAAAAGTCAAAATTTTTGTGTTTAAGTTTATATAGCTATTTCATCAAGAGCCTTTGAGGAATTTCATTTATATTTTACATGACAGTAGATACAGGTCTAGAGTTTTACTCAGCATGATCCCCATCCCAGGGTATGACCTTGAGGTCAAGGTCACAAACTTAGATTTTTTTTCATATAAAAGTAAAGTTTTTTACATTTAAGTTTATATAGCTATATCATCAAGACCTTTTGTTGAATTTCATTAAACCCCAACCGATAGGCGTAGGGGATATAGCTATTATCATGGAATCCATCTGTCCATCCATCCATCTGTCTGTCCATAGACGCATTATTATGCACGTAATAACTCCTGTACCCTTTGAGCTATTTTCACGAAACTTTATAAGTTGTAGAGGGCATTGGGTAGGGGGTGTAGGATACAAGAATGACAACTCTAACTGACCTGGTCCATGATTTATCTCTCCTAGTCTCCAAAAATTGTAAAATTTTAACTGCACAATACATTAACTGATAATGTGCTATTCTATTCTGTATTTCAAACCTTCCACAGAAAAAATGACAGTTCAGTCGTCTAAAAGAGTCTTAATCCAGAAGGTCCCCTTAGGCAGTTACCTGTGTGATATCACTCTTCCCGCTCTTTTAATCATGTGTCAAGTTACTTTTCTGTGGACAAGAATGTAAACAAAGGATTTTTCAACGGGTGACAAACATCTATATTTTCCTTCTTCTCCAGTTAAATTTATTAATCCTTATCTTTCTTATGTTCCTCTATCATTCCTTCCACTCATGATCTTATTATTTTGTGTAAATCATTTTTAGCTCGCCTGTACCAAAGTACAGGAAGAGCTATTGCATTACCCCCGGCCTAGGCGGCGGCAGCGTTAACAAAAATGTTAAAGTTTTACGCCAAAGTTTTTAAGACCTCATATTTTCTAAATCCTCAGATGGATTTAGTTTATATTTGGTATAGTTATAGATGTTGGTCCAAAATTTTATTGAGCCCTATCCACACCCCTGCTCGTGACCTCTAGAAATTTTATGTTAAAGTTTTGCATCCAAGTTTTTAAGATCTCTTAATTTCTAAATCCTTGCATGGATTTACTGTATATTTGGTATGGTAATAGATATTGGTCCAAAATTTTATTTGGCATTACCCCCACCCCTGCTTATGATCTAAAGGTCAAGGTCACAGACTTAGAAATTTATGTTAAAGTTTGTTGTTAAAGTTTTTAAGACCTCTTAATTTCTATATCATTGTATGGATTTACTTTATATTTGGCATGATTATAGATATTGAACCAAAATTTTATTCAGCACTGTTCCCGCCCCTGCTTATGACCTGGAGGTCATGGTCACGGACTTAGAAATTTTATGTTAAAGTTTTGCCTCAAAGTTTTTAAGATCTCTTAATTTCTAAATCCTTGCATGGAGTTACTTTATATTTGGCATGATTATAGATACTGATCCAAAATTTTATTTGGCACCATTCCCACCCCTGCTTATGACCTAGAGTTCAAGGCACAGACTTAGAAATTTATGTTAAAGTTTTGCATCTAAGTTTTTAAGATCTCTTAATTTCTAAACCCTTGCATGGAGTTATTTTATATTTGGCATGATTATATATATTGCTCCAAAATTTTATTCAGCAATATCCTTGCCCTATAACCTACAGGTCAAGGTCACGGACTTAGAAATTTTATGTTAAAGTTTTACCGCAAGGTTCTTAAGATCTTTTATTTTATTTACTAAGCTACTTTTCAAATCATACTAGTTATTATATTTGGTATACAGATAGCAGCTATGGAAGATGTTCATCCAAAATTATATCCAGTAGCATGTCTTCCCCCCCCCCCCCCCCCCCAGCCCCCTCCACCCGCCACACACACACACACACAACACTAACTATGATCAGGATTTTAAGGTCATAATTTTTTATTTTATTGATTAGTGCAACTTCAGGCAAACTATCCTGTCTAGCAACAGGTCTTGTTCAATTTCTTGACGGGCAATGAACACCGTGTAGCCAATTAATCACATAAGGGTTCTAAATAGTCATTTTTGAATGAGCCTCAGAACCCTACAGCTTCAAAGAGAGTTTTATTACCTCTAGAGCCAGACTTTAGTCAGATGTCGCACCCAGGTATCATTATAGGTCCTCCTAGTAATACTTTGCAGTCCACAAACAGGCACACATCTCAAACTAGATGAAGTAGGAGAGATCAGCCTAAAACAAAACACAGAACAAAGAAAAGGAGAAGTCCTCCTCTTCTAGATCATCCTCTTTGGATTCTCAAAGGAGAGACAAAAGGTCAAAGAGGTCCAAACATTCACACAAGAGAAGAAGAAGACGTTCAACATCGTCGTCGTCCGACTGGAGACCAGGAGGTCGCGGGTTCAACCCCCGCCGAGGTCGGCAACATTCTTTCGTGGAGATTGATCATGAAATATTTTCTACGGTCATTCTCTCCCTTCCGCTGATACAAGAAGGGCAGTTGTCAGTTTCTGGCGAAAGAATGTGCACAATACTGGTTAACCGCTTAAAGGACTAAGCCTGCCCAGTAAACGTGTGGTTAGGTAAACTGACCGCGCTCGACATGACCCCATTGGGTTAACTGGGCCGTAAAACCTCAACACAAACAAAAACAAACATCGTCGTCTTCTTCATCTTCTTCTAGTCATAATTATGGTATTAAGAACTACACAATCTCCTGAGGTTGCGGAAGTTCCGACAATGCCGCAGCCTGATAGGACCATAGAACAGACACCTATCATACATTCTGAGAATGTGGTGCAACAATCTTCAAGGGACACAGGGTCCAATTCGGAGTCGGAAACCTGGTCCTTTGACAGGGCTATCAATGAAGTATTCAGACTACTTCCACAGGAGTTATGTCCTAAGCTGATGGGGGAAAATACTCCTGCAAAACCACTGTCTGGAATCGAGCACTTAATGGAGGCTCAAGCATCTCCATTATTAGTGCTCCCACAGTCAAAATTAGTGGAAGGTACCACTAAATTTATACAGAGCAAAATAGACTCTGAAAATTGTGGTAGAGACTGGCTCTGCCCTCAGCATTTAGTTTTGTCCTTGGCTCTGACAAAATATTACAAATGCCATAACCAATATTTTCCCACAGAGAATCTTCCCTAGCTAGAAGCCGACGCTTTGCTATTGGACATTTCTAGCAGGGGAAGATGCTCGGTACCAGTTAAAAACCTAGAAATCTGGGAAAAGAGAGCTCGCAAATTAGTGGCGATAAATTTCCATGCGGATTTGTTCTCTTCAGCAGCCTACTTATGTCTCCGTCAAGAGTCCATGTCAGTCACAGCGCTGTCTAGACTCTTGGAGGCTGTCGCTAAATCCATTGGACATTCAACAGCAGTGTCAACTATTCTGGCCATAGAGCTATTTCAGGCTAGACATGATGCAGCAATAGCCACATCAAAGTTATTATTGGAAAATTCCGGTTACGAACTTAGGAATGCTCCAATTAATGTAAAACATTGTTTGATAACAAATCAAAGAAGTTGCTAAATCTAACTACGAAGCGCAACAACAGAGATTTCTAGCATTTTCCTCAACCAGTACTAATGTACAACAACTAAAGTCATCTTATTCGGCTTCAGGAGCGTTTAAAAGACCTAGACAGCCGAGTAAGTCATCTAGACCTAAACAGACACAACTGTACAGGTCTAAAACTCAAACACAGTCCTTTATGTCCAGTACTAGAAAGGACTATACTAAAAGGAGTAGTAACACAAGACAATTCCCCTCCTCTGAACAGGCCTCATCTTCCACAAAGTTCTGAAAGCCAACCCTTTCCACTGCCTATCTTGCCACGCCCAGATATTCCAGTGGGAGGAAGATTGGCCCACTTTGTGGAACAATGGAGAGAATTAACAAACAACAAATGGGTCCTCTCTATTGTTCGCGACTGTTTCAGGATACCATTCAGGTCAACTCCCCCTCTTTCGTCAGTTCCAATAAGTCTGAGTCAATCTTCCTCCCCATTACTACTAGAAGAGATCACGGAACTTCTCCAGAAACGGGCTGTGGAAAGGGTACAAGATCTGGGAACTCCCGGTTTTTATTCCTGGTTATTTCTTGTTTCAAAAAAGAATGGAAAGTTACGTCCGGTAATATATCTTCCTCTGCTAAATCAATATATAAGGAAACAACCATTCAAGATGGAGACAGTCAATTCTGTACGACAATCGATATTGGTCAACGATTGGACTGCCTCCATAGACCTGACAGATATAAAGGAACTAGAATGTTCCGATTCACCCTCTATCCAGAAAATATCTTCAGTACATATTTGAAGATCAGATCTTCCAATTCACGGCCTTACCCTTCAGAATGTCCCTAAGTCTGTGGATTTTCACCAAATTGATGGCCGTAATAGCAGCGCATTTGCGTCAACGTGCCATCCCATTATTTTTCGTACCTAGATGATTGGCTTATAAGAGATCTAATTTGCAACCGGCTAGTATCTCATACAATATATTGCCTTCAAACTGTGCAGAGTCTGTGGTTCATTCCAAATCTAAAAGAAGTCAGATTTGATACCATCCCAGAAATTCACGTTTATAGGGATTTCTGACACAACAGAATATAGTCAGGGTACCAGCAGACCGAGTCGATTCTCTACTTCTGACTATCAAACTATTTCTTTCTCAGACTCAAGTTTCGGCACAAACTTTCCTTTCTCTTTTGGGCAAACAGTGCAGTAGCAGACCATTCTCCTAGGCAGACTACACTTACGACTGCTTCAAATGTGTCTCTTATCTGTCTGGAGACCTCACATTCTTCCTCTCGATCATCAAGTTCCGATCAACAGCATGATTCGATTCCATTTGAAATGTTGGATGGACACCAATCGCTTCGTTCTGGGAATGTCCATTCATCCTCCAGATCCCAATACATTCTTCTTTACGGCTGCCAGTCATTATGGATGGGGAGCTCATCTCGAGCCGATGAGACTATCCTTTCATGGTCGCTGGTCCGAAGACCAATCCCAGCTCCATATCAATATTCTGGAAATGATGGCCATTTGTTTAGTACTGAAGAAAGCCATAAAATACATACACCACTCTTGTGTTATGATCTCTACCGACTATACAACAGTGGTGTCCTATAAACAAGGAGGAACACATTCTCCAAACCTATGCGTAGAGGTATGGGAGATCCTCCATTGGTGCTTGGAACACGATATCGTGATCAGAGTTTGTCATATTCCAGGCAGATTCAGTATATTTGCAGACCGACTTTCGAGACTGGACTGACCTCTCAAAACAGAATGGGCTTTGGATCAATCGGTAGCAAATTCCATTTTCCAAATTTTCCAAATGCTCAATTATCCCAATGTGGATTTGTTGCGACGTGATTCAATCACAAACTCCCATTGTATGTATCTCCAGTTCAGGACAATCATGACTTAGCAATAGAGGCATTGTCAATGAACTGGAATTGTCTTCATGCATATGCATTTCCACCAACATTTCTGATACCCTCTGTTCTAGCCAAGATTTGTCAATCTCGGTGCAGAATAGTTCTTATTGCTCCTCTTTGGCCCCAACATCCGTGGTTTTCAGAGGTGTTACAACTATTAGTATCAGCTCCAATTTAGTCCTCCGCTCTTTCCAAAACTACTGACACAGTCAAAAGGAAAGTTTCCACATCCAAGTCTCCCATTGCTCGCTCTTTATGCTTGGGAGTTATCAAGCAATCAATTAGAGATAAAAAACTTTAGCAAAATGTTGCAGACTTTATCTCAAAATCAAGACGAACATTTACTCAGAAAGTCTATGATTCAAAATGGGTCGTATACTCCGAAAGGTTAATCCGGTCTCGGCCCTTCTTACAGTAATAGCCGACTTCCTTATTTACCTTTTTTCTGAGAAAAAATATCAAATAAGTACCATCATGGGCTATAGATCCATGATATCAAATACTCTTAAATTTAAGACTGGTGATAGATCCAACCCAGTCTTGTCAGAATTAATTAGATCTTTTGAATTGCAATGTCCAGTACAAAGATCTCTTCCCCATGAATGGGATTTATCTTAGGTCTTAGTTTGCCTTCAGAAAGCCCCATATGAACCACTGCATAAGGCATCTAAACTTCACGTTACGATTAAGACAGCTTTCTATTAGCACTTGCAGTGGCTAAAAGGTGCAGCGAAATTCATGCTTTGGCAATGGATACAAATCAATTCAGGTTCAATCAATCTGATGGTTCAGTATCATTGGTAGTTCAAACTGGGTTTTTGGCCAAGAATCAGCTTCAATCCTTACCCAGATCCTATAGTTATTGCTAGTTTAGCTCGAACATGTAAAAGGGAACAATTGGATAGACTTTTATGCCCGATAAGAGCATTAAAATTCTACCATAAGATGACTAGTTCTTATCATCAGAATAGAACTAGATTATTTCTACCAATTAAAGGCAATCAAGACATCTCTAAAGCTTCTGTCTCGAGATGGGTATCTTATATATTAAACTTGCCTATAGGAAATTCACCCGTAGAGGCATTTCTTTCCTTAAAATCAAAGCTCGTGTAGTTAGGGTGCTATCTTCTTTTTGGGCATTCTTTGATAAAGTTCCGCTCAGTGAAATACTCAAAGCAGCAGTATGGAATCAATCCTTTATTTTTGCTAAATTCTACCTTAGAGACATGTCTCAACAAGCAGCTAATCTTCACACTTTCGGCCCAATAGTTGTGGCCCAGAAAGTGGTGTGGGGGGTGGGGGGACCAGGAAAATAGAGCCTTTGTCGCCATAGCCTATGTTACATATATGAAGGTAATAAATATCTTACATATATGTTAGGAATTTAGATCCTTGGGGTTGTATATCATGAATGTATCTAATTTCTAAGAGTTTCCTGAGCCTTAATCCATAAGTTAGGGATTCTATATATATTATTTGTGTTAGAACTAGGAGAGCTCCTCCCTCTTAATCTGCAAATTCTAGCACATTATCTATAGATTAATGTATTGTGCAGTTAAAATGAAGTTTTTAAAAGTAAAACATATTTTAACTAGCAATACTTAACCTATAGATAAGAGAATCCTACCTTCCTCCCTGCGTAGCTCAGTTATATTATTTTATCCTTTAAAGAAACTGACACGTGATTAAAAGAGCGGGAAGAGTGATGTCACATAGGTAACTGCCTAAGGGACCTTCTGGATTAAGACTCTTTAAGAAATATCATTTTTTTCTGTGGAAGGTTTGAAATACAGAATAGAAAAGCACATTATCTATAGGTTAAGTACTGCTAGTTAGCCGGCCTCGGTGGCTCAGTTGGATGCGCCGTCCGACTGGAGACCAGGAGGTCGCGGGTTCAACCCCCGCCGAGGTCGGCAACATTCTTTCGTGGAGATTGATCATGAAATATTTTCTACGGTCATTCTCTCCCTTCCACTGATTCAAGAAGGGCAGTTGTCAGTTTCTGGCGAAAGAATGTGCATACTACTGGTTAACCGCTTAGAGGACTAAGCCTGCCCAGTAAACGTGTGGTTAGGTAAACTGACCGCACTCGACATGACCCCATTGGGTTGACTGGGCCATAAAACCTCAACACAAACAAAAGTATTGCTAGTTGAAATATGTTTTACTTTTAAAAACTTCATTTTGTGTGAACCATAACTTTAAAACCCTTTAAGATATTTTCATGATACTTCACCAATATGTAGAGGACATTGAGTAGACATATCACATTCAAGAATGACAACTCTAACTCAAACTGACTCCATTCTGGAGTTATCTCCCTTGGTTATTAAAATCTTGTGTGAGTCATTACTCTAAAAATTCTCTAAGATATTTTTGGGATACTTTACCAATATGTAGAGAACAGTGAGTAGGCATGTCATGTAAAACTTTTCATTAAAATTTATATAGCTACAATGTATATTATCAAGACCCTTTCATTGGTTTCATTAATATTAAGCATGATGGTATATATAGGTCTAAAGTTTTTCTTGGCACCATCCCCAAGCTGGGCCATGGCTTTTTTAGTGAAGGTCACAAACTTTCATACAAATATCAAAGTTTTTGCTTATATTACAAAGACTGATTGTTTTCACTGGTATATGGTGATACTTAATAGGGCTTAAGTTTTATTTAGCTTGGGCGCCTGACCTTTGAAGTCAAGGTCAAGGGCATCACATAATGTGTGATTAAATTCTTTCAATGTTATAACATATAGCATACAACTGCCATCTCCAGAGTCAAAGCTACATATTTTGTGCTCTTTAAAAAGTTGCAGTAGCTCTGGTCGGGGGTATATGTGCCCCACTGGGCACTTTGTCTAGTTTTGATTCTTATTGGAATTACCACAGTGTTGGTATATCAATGACCACATCTGCTCCCTGACTTAGGGTTAGGGAGCAGATGTGGTTTCAAGATTTTCAAGATGGCCGCCTGGCATCTTGGATAACCGAACGGAACAATTTTAGCGATTCTGAAGTCACTCCGATGCTTCCCATCAAGTTTCGGCTCAATCCAACTTACGGTTTGGGAGAAGATTCGAGATGGCTGCCATGGCAGCCATCTTGGATATGGGCAAGGAACAATTTTAGCAATTCTAAATCTGTATGTCGCTCTGATGCCTCCCATCAAGTTTAAGCCATTTCAAGATGGCCACAACGATTTAAGCAATTCTGAATCTCTATGTCACTCTGATGCATCCCATCAAGTTTAGGCACAATCTGACTTACTGTTTGGGAGGAGATGTCATTTGAAGAATTTCATGATGACCACCGGCCATCTTGGATATCAAAATGGAACCATTTTAGCAATTCTGAATCACTATGTTGCTCCGATGCCTCCCATCAAGTTTCTGCTCAATCCAACTTACGGTTTGGGAGACGTGGTTTGAAGAATTTCAAGATGGCCGCCATGGCTGCCATCTTGGATATCAGAATGGAATGATTTTAGCAATTCTGAAATTCTATGTCATTGTGATGCCTCCCATCAAGTTTCAGCTCAAGCCGACTTATGGTTTTGGAGGAGATGTCGTTTGAAGAATTTCAAGATGGCTGCCATGGCAGCCATCTTGGATATTGGAATGGAACAATTTTTCGCAATTCTGAATCTCCATGTTGCCACAATGCCTCCCACTAAGTTTCAGCTCAGTCCAACTTATGGTTCTGGAGATGTTGAAAATGTGAAAAGCAAATGATGGATGACGGACGGTGGACAACAGGCCATGGCATAAGCTGACCTGGAGCAAAGCTCCAGGTGAGCTAATGAAAAGCTCTGTGCTGGCCCCGGTAGCCTAGTGGATAGGAGAGTTCTCTTAATCCATTAGAGGTTTCTCACCGCTGTGGTTGGAGCCTCACTTGGGTCACATGTGGGAAAGCCAAGTTGTGCTTACAGTCAGGTGGTTTTTCCCCCGGGTTCTCCGGTTTTCGCCCACCTTTGATGAATGATTGGCTCAGTATAAGTGAAATATTCTTGAAAGGGCCATAAAAAACCCAAATCAAAAAAAAAAGGCTCTGTGCAATGAAGCACTATACATTTATTGGCTGAATTCTGCCAACATTGGGATTCAAACCAGGGACTCTGATTCAGAGTTGGGACTGCTAACCACTTGACCAACGAGGCTTCCTGTTTGCCAGGAGAAACTATTGTATAATGAAGATATTGTATAATGTACTTCAGATGGCAGGGATATTCTGGTTTGTCTCTTCCCAAGTATGCACCAACATATCTTGAATCTTGCCTTCTGTCTCATGGAAATTTCTCCTAGCTATACTATCATGTTTTGTTGTACAAAAACCTTAAGGGAAGTGGATACGCTTTCAGGGGCGGTAACTCTAAAGTTGTTTTTTTTCCTCCCCTCTGAAAAAAGGTTCTACACTAAAAGGAATTTCGGATCCTTCTGTCTGTTAGTTAATATCCATTCATAAGGCCCCAGAACATTTATTTTTATGGAGAAATGAAAACAAATGTTATTGTTTTTATCTTTAGAATGTTAGCTTTTGAAGGCCTGGGCCCAGTTGCTCAAAACTAACGATGTCATTAGTTAACATACCGTTAAAATTTTTATCATTAAATATGGCATATATGCTAATAATTTTGCTGAAAAAATATGAGTAGCTTTTGCATTTGCAAAAGCTGCTCACATTTTTTCAGCAAAAATACCTGTGAATTCGATATTGTACTTACTAGAACAGTTAACATTTTGACCATTGACAAGCTCGTTAAACTAACGATGCTTTGAACAACTGGATCCAGATATTAATAGCTTGTTTGTATTCCCAGGACATCAATGATCTGAAGAACTATGAAGATCCTGCACCTGTGGATGTAACAACCTTGGTAAGTTAGAGTTACACAGTGCTCCAGATAATAATTTTTTCTAATCAGTATCGTACTGGTCAAATTTAAGGCAAGTCAGTAATGGCGAACACCGGAATTCTGGAATCAGTATCCATCATTGAATTCTCATTAGCAAGATATCTCAAAAGGCATTCGAGCTAGAGTCTTGATTGTTGCCTTACAAGGTGCTTGTAATGAGTACCATTAACATGTATACATCGTAGTCCAAATAGGTATTTTTGATCAGATCTGGATTCTGGCTAGGCCAACTACAAATTCTTATTCATTTTCAGCGGGCCCCCGTAGCCTAGTGGATAAGAGAGTTGACTCTTAATCCATTAGGTTTCTCACCGCTGTGGTTCGAGCCCCGCTCGGGTCACATGTGGGAAAGCCAAGTTCTGCTTACGGATGGTCAGGTGGTTTTTCTCCGGGTTCTCCGGTTTTCGCCCACCTTTGATGAACGATCGGCTCGATATAAGTGAAATATTCTTGAAAGGGCCATAAAACCCAAATCAAAAAAAAAAAAAAAAAATTATTCATTTTCAAATAATTTCCTCACTACAGACTGGTAAATCAGCTATTAGACTGTACTCTTTTCCCAGCATTATACTTTTATGCCATAGTTTTTAAAAGACAATGAGTCCATTGAATTTAATTTTTAGCTCGCCTGAACAACGTTCACGGAGAGCTCTTGTACTACCCTCGGCGTTGGAGTTGGCAGCTGCGGCATTGTGTCAGCCTTCACAAATGTTAAAGTTTTCATTAAAGTTTTTAAGACCTCAGTATTTCCTAACCTTATCACAGATTTGATTTATCTTTGGTATGATAATGCATATTGGTCCAAAATTTTGCCTAGTACCATCACCACCCCCCCACCCCCCCACCCCCCCCCCCCCCCCCTCCCACCCAGGTCATCAAGGTCACAGAATTTTCATGTTAAAATTTTACGTCAAAGTTTTTAGGATCTCATTACTTCTAAACCAAATGATGGATTCAGTATATATTTGGTATCATGATAGATACTGGTCAAACGTTTTTATCAGCACTATTAGCACTCATGAACATGACCTTGGGGTCACAGACTTAGAACTTTAATGTTTAAGTTTTCATTAAAGTTTTTAAAACCTCATTATTTCCTAACCTTATCACCGATTTTGTGCCAATACCGGCAGGATTTTTCTCAGTTAACAGGAGGGGTCATGTGACTCAGTTTATTTACAAATGGCTGCATCTTCATCCCGACCCTAAGTTTTGGGACACCCCAAAAAAATAATTATTTTTCGTTGTCCTAAGTATTGGGACAGCAAAAAAATTACTTATTTTTTAGTGTCCCAATTTTTAAGCACATTACAGTATTTAAGGCTGCAAAAGCAGGCCTTTCTATCATGGAAAAGCTTGGTCAGTATGAGGCTATACCTCAACAATAGGTCTACTTTATGGTTTGCAAAGGCAATACAATCGCTCCTATGAAGATGGCAAAAGTGTTAGACATAGATATGGAATACTTTGATAAAGAATTTTTGAAAAATATTCAACAGTTTTTGAGAAAGAGCAAAAAGTCCGGATATTTTCCAACAGCCCCACCAACAACATTTTCACAAATAAAAATTATCTGCTATCAAGAGCTGAATTGGTGAAACAGAGGCATTTAAAGTGACAATTTCATTACAATGATATATTTTCAAACTTGAGAATCACAAACTCATTTAATGATATGTGAAGTGAAATTACTTGGGAGAAGAACAACCGCCTGGAAGATGAGATGAAGGTCCAACTTAGAATTCCTATTTGGCCTAGCCAGTTTCCAGATCTGGCTAAATTCCTATTTGGACTCGGTGGCTCAGTTGGATGCGCATCCGACTGGTGATCAGGAGGTTCTGGGTTCGACCCCACCAGCTCAGCAACATTCTTTCGTGGAGATTTGATCATGAAATATTTTCTTCAGTCATTCTCTCCCTTCCGCTGATGCAAAAAGGGCAGTTTTCAGATTCTGCAAAAGAATGTGCACAATACTGGTTAACCACTTAGAAGGCTAAGCCTGCCCAGTAAAAGTGTTAGGTAAACTAACTGCGCTAGACATTACCCCATTGGGTTGACTGGGCAGAAAACCACAACACAAACAACCTATTTGGACTATGACATATGTTTTCTTAGAGAAATATAAAAAAATGTAAACACTTTTGATAGTAAAAAGTACTTTAACAGTGTTATATAAAAAAAGCTGTAAACTCAGATTAGCCTGCACATTTGTGCAGAGATATTAAGGGGAAAATATCACCTCCAAGAGAAATAATTCTGGAAATATTTGTCTCACTTCTCTTTTGGGGCTACTCTTTAAGGAAAGAATTTGCTCCCCAAGGGGGGACAAATTCTTCCCATTAAGAGATCCCCTAATTGTTTTAAAAGTTTCAGATACTAGAGATGCTACTTTACAGATGATTTTGTGTGCATGAAACAGAATTTTCAAATTCTGTTTACCTTATTACTGCAGGAAGAAGAAGAAAAACTATTAGATGAGAAACTCCTCGAACTTCAAAACCAGCGGGATGGTAAATTGGCTTGTTTCCAGGAAGAGGACCAGAAACTCAAGGAGTTGGACAAAAAGTTCAAGGACATTGAAGCACAGATGAAGGTGAAAATAGATGCTGCAGATAATATAAAGGTAAGGAATAGCACTCCCATCTTGACAGAACTTTTGTTGGAATATATATTTAATAGATGTGTATTCTGTAGATTTTTAAGATGGGATTGCATATGAACTGACCAAATTTAATGTCTTGGTCAGGGAATTCTGTTTGCATATTCCAAATGTCGAAGCATCTGGCTGGCCGAGTGGTTAGTGCTTCCAAGTACATATCAGAAGGTTCTGGGTTCGAATCCAGCTGAAGATGGACTTCAGCTCATGACTGTATGGTGCTTCATTGCACAGAGCCTTCAATTATCACCCTTCCATCATCTTAGGGTTGGGTTTAATTTTTCTCAAATTTAGAGGCAATGTCACATGACTGAAACATTGTTGACTGAGATAATGTCACGACATGATTGAAACATTGTTGACTGAGATATTAAATATCACCTCTATTACAAGATCCCAGATCAACCTGCATGTCTATGGAGTCTGATTAGGGCCCTTGCTGTTCATCTTCAAAAAATACTCTCTTGTTCGTCTGTCATTACTGACAAGGACCAATCCTAATCAACTGTGTGATGTGTTATTATTTGTGTGTTCTAAGATGGCTGATGAGACCAATCTCAGCTCTAAACTGCCTGTTGCAGATAGAACAAGAGAGGTCTGAGGAAGAAAGCTCTGTTGGTGATGCCTTAGCTCTGGCTTTCTGCTGTGCACGTTTCTGCACAGCTTCGCTGATTCTTTTTGCTTCGTATTCACCAGCTCCCCTTTTTATGAGACCTCGCCACTTTGTAGGATCTTGTGCAATCTGTTCAAAAAATACTGTGGAGTAATGAAGGCAGTTGTCAGAGGGCTTGGGTATGCAGTCGGATCTAGGTCTTCAGCGTGAGCTTGTACTAAATTCTCACTTTGCCTGATATGGCTTTCATTGAACTTAATTTGAGAAATTTAAACTATGCCAAAATATAAATACAATAAAATTTCGCTATTAAGACCACTCAAAATTAAAACAACTCGGCTATGAAGCGCAGCTTTTGCCAATCCAAAGTGGTTTCTTATTATTTCATATTCAGTATTAAGACCTTTAGACCACCCCACTAATAGGACCACTTTTAGGCAGTCCCTAAGATGGTCTTAATAGCTGACTTTTAATGTACTGTAATTTTCCTAAAAATCAGATTTCCTTTGCATGCCATGAATAATTGGCCAGATTCTCGACTTCGGATCAACCTACAGGACCCATAGAAAAGTTTTCAATTTCTAACTAACCAGACACCCTGCTACTGGAAACAGACTGATCCAGAGTTGTGGTAGAAGAGTCCATCTGATGTAAATGGGTTCTTATTGTTTCATTGCTTCCTTCACTAGAGCTGTTCTTGGTCACATGGTGGAATGTCAAAATGTATAGACCCTGATCAGACTGCTCCTTGAGCAGTCTGACCTGGGTCTGCACCGTTTGCATACACCATTTTGTCTCAGAGGTTGGTGTACAAAATTTTAGGACATTTACTGTATTTTCATTTTTGTGCAAAAATAACAGATTTTATCTTTTCATTACTCCCATTACTGGAACAGTAATCGGTTTGTTTTGCAGGAGGAAGTTGGAACTGTTGTAAATGAAGTGGAGGCATGCAAAGGACATAAAAAACATTATGACACAAAACTAAAGGAGTATGAGAACAAGATCCGAGAACTTAAGAACAATATGGAAAAGTATCAGAAAGAAATAGAGGTAGGGTTACTGAATGTCTCATATCCACATAGTGCCTTCCCCACCCCCACCCCTTTCCCAGTAGCCTAGTGAATAGGAGAGTTGACTATTAATCCATTAGGTTTCTCACCGCTATGGTTCGAGTCTAGCTCGGGTCACATGTGGGAAAGCCAAGTTCTGCTTACAGATGGTCAGGTGGTTTTTCCCTGGGTTCTCCGGTTTTCGCCAACCTTTGATGAATGATAGGCTCGATATAAGTGAAATATTCTTTAAAGGGCCATAAAACCCCAATAAAAAAAAAAAAAAAAAAGAAATCCACATAGCTCCATATAAATGGAGGGGGTGTGGAGGGGGGATATTTTTCTTATTTATTGAAAAAGGTGCCTTATCTTGAGCTATGTATCTAGATACTTATATTTTTGTGGTGATCATTATGAGGGATCCAGAGAGAGTTTCCCTTTTTGACAAAAATGTTTCATAAGCACACAAAAAATGAAAATTGGCTAAAATCATTTTTGGGGGTGGATTTCAAACCCCCCCCCTCCCCTCTTCAACCTTTTTATATCTAGAAATCTGTAGAGGTAGCATCCATCCATAGTTAAGCTGGATCAGGCTATATATTGTAAAAACTGCATAGTAGATCTTGATTTGACATTGCATTCTGCATGTCTGATTTGGATCAACACTGTTTGCAAAAGTCCATTTGTTCCTTCACTTTCATTCTTGTTCTCTTTCTTCCCTGTGCCTCTCTTTCATCTCCTCTACTATCTCTTCCATCTCTTTTCTCCCTTTCTCTGGGAGATGACACAAAATGACCAACAAGGGTTGACGTGTTGTTTAACCCCAACACAGTCAAAATCAACCATTTGTGGAATTATGAATATTAATATGTTAATGGCTAGTCCCGCTTTGTAAAGTCCTGAATATTCTTATATGCTGCTTTTACATATGTTACATGCATACTTCTGTTGTTGTATAACCAAAAAAATAGAAAATCTTAATGGAAGAAAACTTAACCTATTTATGCCTAGGGTCCCATAAAAGGACTGCAGAAAGCAGGGTCTGATTGGGGTCTACACTGTCTTAAATACAAGAATCTTTGTAAAACATGGTAATAATTATAACTTACCGGACACCCCTTCTGTTAGAAATGGATCTGTCCAAAGAGTCCACTTGGCATAAATGGGTTAATGGAACTATGGTACTCTTTGCCCAGTGCCATCTCGAAAGTGCATTGATATCTGGAAACAAAGCAGTTCTGTACATGACAAAAAAAAACAAAAAAAATGTTTTGCTGTTTATCCTTTCATTCCTTGGTTTCTGAAGTGAACTCTTCCATCCTTGAATTTGGACACGCCCACCCATGCAAATAGGGGTTTCTGTCCATAATCAAAACCGGAATGGCAAACAGTGTAGGTCCTGTTGAGATGGCTCATTATGAGCCATCTCATCATTCGATCTACACTGTTTGCAATGTCTGTTTTGATGCTGGGTTGAAAGGGTTGACATGGTTTTACTTTGGCCTCACCTTTTTACATCAAAATGAACAACTGCATGTCTGCATTGCGGCAGTAGGTTTAGACCAAAATAGGACTAGATTTATTCAAAATACTAGAGCTTTATTTATATAGTGTCTGTTCAAGAAGCAGTCAGAGTGCATAGCTGGTCATTTCCAAAGTTACCCTAGATTGCTTTGACCCATTTTAGTCTTGAAACCCACAAAAATGTAATTGGTGAACAACGCAGCCCCAGATCAGATGCCACAGAATGTGTCTGATCAGGGTTTACACTGTTTGCATTAAATACAGGTATTTTATAAAACATAATAATAGTAAAAACTAACCAGACACCCTGCTATTGGAAGTAGACAAGTCCAAAGAGTTGTGGTAGAAAAGTCCACTCAGCGTAAATATGTTAATCAACAGTATATCACCCATTTTGGAGAAATGATGATATGATGGTAGTGGCGCTGTGGAAAGGTATTCTGTTCAGTGAAGAAAAAATCCCACCCAGAACAGGTGTTAACCAAAGTGATGCTAAAGTCCTACCAAGAGTGGGGTTTACTCTCAGTGATTAAAGAAATCCCATACTGAGTTGGTTCAAGCACAGTCATGAAAAACTCTGAGTTGGAGTGGGGTTGGATCACTGAAATAGCATATGAACTGACTGAAGCTTAGTGTAACCAGTTTTGAATTTAGTGTAAGCGTTGTTGTGAAGATTAGTACAAACTGTATTTTGAGATTACTCTGCTTTCAACATTTTGATACCCCCGACATACGAAGTATGTGGCGGGTGTATACAGTTTTCGCTTTTCCGTTCATTCCTTCGTTCTTTGGTTCGTGTGTTTGTTCGTACTTTAGTTTGCTTGTAGGGTCAAGGTTTTTGTGTTTAAGTTTATAAGCTCATATTTTGAAGACTCTTTAATGGATTTCATTCGTATTTGGCCTGATGGTAGATATAATTCTAAAGTTTTTATCAGCTTCATCCCCACCCTGGGGTATGACCTTGGGGTCAAGGTCACTGACTTAGAATTTTCATTAAAAAAAAGCAAAATTTTTGTGTTCAAGTTTATATAGCTATATCATCAAAACCCTTTGAGGAATTTCATTTATATTTGACATGTTGGTAGATATAGGTCTAGAGTTTAACTCAGCAAGATCCCCACCCCCGGGTATGACCTTGAGGTCAAGGTCGCAGAATTAGAATTTTCATATAAAAGTAAAAGCTTTGGCATTTAAGTTTATATAGCTATATCATCAAGACCTTTTGTTGAATTTCATTATCCCCTGACCGATAGGTTGAGAGGATATAGCTATCAGCAAGGAATCTGTTTGTCTGTCTGTCCATTGATAGACGCATTATTCATTCGTACTTTGGTTTAGCCATAGGATCAAAGTTTTTACATTTAAGTTTATAAGACCTTATTTTATGAAGACCCTTTGATGATTTTATTCATATTTGGCCTGATGGTAGATATAGGTCTAAAGTTTTTATCAGCACTGACCCTACCCCGGGGGATAACTTGGGGTCAAGGTCACAGACTTAGAATTTTCATAAAAAAGTCAAAATTTTTGTGTTTTAAGTTTATATAGCAATTTCATCAAGACCCTTTGAGGAATTTCATTTATATTTTACATGATGGTAGATATAGATCTAGAGTTTTACTCTGCATGACCCCCACCCTGGGGCATGACCTTGAGGTCAAGGTCACAGATTTAGAATTTTCATATAAAAGTAAAAAAATTTTGTATTTAAGTTGATATAGCTATATCATCAAGACCTTTTGTTAATTTTATTAAACCCCAACCAATAGGTTTAGGGGATATAGCTGTCAGCATTGAATCCATCCGTCAGTCCCTCTATCTGTCTGTCCATAGATGCATTATTGTGCACCCCATAAGTCCTATACTCTTTGAGCTTTTTTTTACTAAACTAGGTCAGCTTGTAGAGGGCATTGGGTAGTGGTGTTTGGTACAACTCTAACTGACTTGGTCCATAAGTTATCTCCCCTAGTTGCCAAAAATTGTAAAATTTTGTGTCAACCATAACTTTAAAACCCTTTAAAATATTTTCATGATACTTCACCAATATGTAGAGGACATTGAGTAGGCATATCACATTCAAGAATAACAACTCTGACTCCATTCTGGAGTTATCTCCCTTGATTATTTAAATCTTGTTGGGGCAATAACTCTGAAAATTCTTTAAGATATTTTTGTGATTCTTTACCAATATGTAGAGTACATTGAGTAGCATGTGACATTAAAGTTTTTATTAAAATTTATATAATTGTATTATCAAGACCCTTTCATTGGTTTCATTAATATATAAGCATGATGGTATATATAGGTCTAAAAGTTTTTCTCAGCACCATCCCCAAGCTGGGGCATGGCTTTTAAATCAACAGACTTTTCATACAAATGTCAAGGTTTTGCTTATATTAAATTTAAAAGACTGATTGATTTCACTGGTATATGGTGATAGTTATAGGGTTAAAGTTTTATTTAGCTTCACATAATGTGTGATTAAATTCTATCAATGTTATGACATATAGCATACAACTGCCATCTCCAGAGTCAAAGCTATATACTTTGTGCTCTTTAAAAAGGTTTGGGGTGGGGGGTGTATACTTGCCCCATGGGCACTTTGTCTAGTTCAGTTTTTAGCTGGCACTTTACACAGAAGTAAACTTGCAAACTTTTGTCATTATTTAATTCAAAACCTTTTGTCATAACTGACTATACACCAAATTTTTTTTTTTTTTTTTTTTTTTTTTTTTTTTTTGCTGCAAAATATGCAAACATTGATAGGGTAGGTATGTTAATTGCAGGTTTATAACTCACCCGAGCTATGCTCAGGATGAGCTTTAGTGATCATTTTTTGTTTGCCGTCCATCCGTCCATCTGTGATCAAAGAAAGATCAAAGGAATAACCCCATAACAAACCTCTCGTAAGAACGTCCGTCCATCCGTTAACACTTTCAAACGAAAACTCTTCCAAAGCCTTAATGCGATTTGTCCCTAACTTGGTAAGAATGTTGCTTGGTTAGGGGCCTTTAAAAATAGCTAAAATTATGGTAATCTGCCTCTTGGTGTGTTGCCATGGCAACAGAAAGCTCCCATAGACTTGTAATGGGAAAATGGTTAAATTGCATTTTCTTTATAACCAGTGAAGTGATGTGAACCATATTTGGCAGTTATGATCATTTGATGATTGCCTACCCAGTTTATGTGTTTCATGACAAGTGGCCATTTTTTTTTTTTTTCAATTGCCATGGCAAGTAGGAAATTTTTGAAGCACCAGCAGGGAAAGAAGACCCAGTTAAACACCAGGAGGGAATGAAAACTCTTGTGCACACCAGCAGGGTAAAAAGACCCTGTTGCATGCCAGCAGATAAAGACCCAGTTGCACATCAGCAGGGAATTAAGACCATGATGAGCTTGTTTCTTGTCTTATATAGAGACACAGGACAAGTAGTATAGGTGGGAGTGGAAACATACAATTGAAATATCTCTTCTCCCATCATTTCTTTACTTATTCAATGAAGATGAGAGCTTGGCAAGTCCCTGCATTCTGGGGAAGATAAATAGATTATTGACAAAACTACCTGAAGTGTCTAAAATTTTAAATATATGATTGAAGTAGCAAGAGCTTTAAGTTACAATCAAAATTTTATTCTGCTAGGGTTATCTTCCCCTGCCCCTGTGCTGTATACATGTTTGAAATCATGATATTGTTAAACAGCTTCTCTTCGGAAACCACTTGGCCAATTTTCACCAAATTTCATGTTGATCCTATTGTTGAAACAGGATTGAAAGTTTGTTTAATGGTCACATTCCAATGACTGTCATGCCCATATATGGTAAAAAATAATAATAATAAACAAAAAAACAAGAACTGCTCAAAATGATGATCCTTTCATTAGTTGCAATGACATGATTGGAAAAATGTTGCATAAGATTTACATATATATATATATACATATATATATATATATGTATATATATATATATATATATACAGTGTAGCTCCAATATATCGCGGTATTGCGGGTCCATAACCCTGAAACCGCGATGTGGTCGGAGCGCGATATAAGTCCCGACATGTACCATGCATGTATAACGGCGTGCATAACACTCGCTCGGTTTGTCGCTGTGGTAGTTTGCTGAGACATCACGGATAAATGGCATTCAGTTATGTTGTCACCATATTTCCTAATTAAAATTGGATTAGAATTGCTCAATGGAATAATTTACAATGGTGTGCTATGTCTAACAAGTAATTCCAACCGAAACCAGCTGATAAACTACGTTTGAAAACAAGAAATCATCGGATTGACAATTTAGGACGCCATTTTGGATACTCTGGCGAAGGGAAGTTACTCCATTGTGCTAAGATAACTTGAGTTGCTTCCCTTCGCTTATATTGCGGGCGCAAAAAAAAAACAAAGTTAATTTCTTTTTATTTATTTTTTTTATTGTTTGTTTTTGTTTTTTTTTGATGCAGTTGTTTTCTTCTGAACTATTTATATCTACAGAAGTGTATAATAAGCGGACTACGATCTGTGTATGTTGGACAGAAACATCGTAAGACTACTGTCTTGTAAAATTTGCTGGTGTTGAAAAGGAGGTGGACCGTTTTCCCCTGCTGAGCAAAATTAGTTTGTGGGCATCATTGACTCATTGAGCATTGAGTAGATCTATGTACTAAATGATGATAATGATTACGACAATTACGGCGATATAATTTATTGTTTGCCAATTATAATCAACGTGTGCGCTGATTGACACTAAGTGGACTGTTTATCATATAATACCTGACGCGCGACAGCGTTGGGATAGGCGCGAAAAATCAATTACAGGAGGCGGAACGCTTTTTTTTTTTTTTTTTTTTTTTTCTGAAGTTAAATAAAACAACAAACATTTTATGTTTTTAAATTTTTTTTTTTTTTTTGCTTTTGGAAAATTTGGGAGCCATGGCCTATTCGCGATATATTGGATTTCGCGAAATAACGGACCGCGATGTATTGGAGCTACACTGTATATATATATATATATATATATATATATATATATATATGCAGTGGCTATTTCACTCAGGTGAGCGAGCAGTGGCCCATGGGCCTCTTGTTTATAAGTTCTACTTGTTTAAGATTTCTTAAATTTTCACAATATTGTTACGGAACTTCAATAATTTAACATCATTGAAGAAAAACAAAACATGTTTTCTAATAAATGTTTACCAAAAGTCCATTTTACAAAAGAAATTGCATATGTCAGAGCCATTTTTGTCCATGAAATTAATTTTACAGTGAATATTTGAAATAGAAATGACAAATTGTTCCTGATAAGATAATATTAATCACAAATACATTTTTTCCATTTAGAATAAAACTCCAAACATAAAAAGTCTTTCCGAAGGATTTTGGAAGCACAGTAGATTAATCTCTATGAATGCTTATATAAACTTTGTGCCAGGCCTAAACTTAAAGCTTTTCTGTGATGGCCTGTAAACCCTTTCAGAGGACGTTAAGGAGAATTTGATAATAATGCTTGGATAATTTTTAGCTCACCTGAGCCAGAGGCTCAAGGTGAGCTATTGTGATCACTCACCGTCCGCGTCATTGTCCATCTGTCTGTCTGTCAGCCCACAATTTCTTTAAACAACATCTCCTTCTAAACCACTGAGCCAGTTTTAACCAAATTTGACAGGACTGATCCTTGGGTGATACTGACTGAAATTGTTCAAAGATTTGGAATTAAAACGGGATTCTTGTTGCCATGGCAACCAAAATAAAAAAAAACTTTAAAAGTCTTCTTTTCAGAAATCATTGGACCAATTTCAATATAATGTTCCTATAGTGATTCTCTACCAAGATTGTTCAAAGCATCATGATTCGTCAAAAAAGATGGCCGCCAGGGGGTGGGGCTTATTTTCCCTATAAATCTGTATAGAAATTTTTTAAAATTCTTCTCAGAAACCACGGAACTGATTTCAATTTAACTTGGCAGAAATGTTCCTTTGGTGACCCTCTACAAAGATTGTTCAAGCCATCATTAGTCAAAAAACATGGCCGCTAGGGAGCGGGGCTTATTTTCCCTATGTATCTATTTAGAAAACTTCAAAAATCTTCTTGTCAGAAACCACTGGATTGATTTCAGTATAAAGTCCAACCTGTATTTACGACCAGCTCTATTCAGCATCCACCTGTTTTTCAACGGCCATTTTGGGTCCCCCCAAACGATTTTCCATGTAAATGACCCTGTATTAAGCAAGCACCTGTCTAACACGACCAACAGCGGTAAAATATATCCAAAATTGCATAAAACACTTGTTTAAGCGGCCATTATTTTGCAGCGGTATCGTTTTTTTGACACCGCATTACATCAGTGTAAAAGTTCGGAGCGCCTAGTCTGACTCAGAGCAACAGATAATTTTGGGGGTATTTGGGTATTTAACCCCATCAAAATTTAATCAGTTGGGTAAAATCATATTTTCATTTTTCGATTTAAGTAAAGATACCCCCAAAATGAAAATTAATTGGGTAAAACTTATAAAACAGAAAGAGCACAAAAAAACCAAAAAAACCTGATTTAGCCAATTAAAACATGGTATTTCAGTTTACCCTATTAATTTTATGATAGTATTTGTCATATGAAGAATAAATACACCTATTATGTGCAGTAATCATAATATTAAATAGTAATCATGTGCTTTTCTGGCCTTGAAACTTTAATTTTCACCCTTGAATTTGGAAATAACTGGGTACTCTGTCAAATCAATTGGGTATCAATACCCAAGTTTTTGAAAATAATTCTGTATTTGCTTAAAACATTTGGGTATTTTACTCGGATACTCCCCTTGTCTCTTGCCCTGCCGACTATTTCGGTGTTTAGTGAGACCCAGCCTCCCAGTAGAGCTAAACCAACAGGTAGATTATTTTATCAACTGGGGCCCGGTAAGACCAGTAACCAGAAGAATGTTTACAAAATCCAATATCAAAAAGAAAGTTATTGAGTAGCTGCTGATTGTTTTAAACCATATACAAAAATTAATGTTATTTTGCAGGTGCAATGGATAATGGATAATAAATGTTTGCTTGCCACGGCAGCTGTATTTATATTTCATAATGCAATGAAGAGTTAAAAATGCCATAGGCCATGACCTTGACGAGATGCTAATCCTACTGTATTAACACTTTGCATGCTGGATAAAAAATTCAGCAGACGACATTTTGAAATATTTTTTCTTATTTTCCTAGAAAATAGGATCTGACACTTCATGCAAATTGTCTCCTTATCCTAAGGAAGTATTTGTCGTCTGTTGAATCTGCTATTTGAATAAAGATGCAAAACATTACTGGGTAAATCAACGGATGTTTGTTTGTTTTCATGTCCAGATTTATATATTTGTAATGTTACAGGCCATACAAGCCACCTGATGAGTACCCTTGGTCGAGATGAAACAATTTTCAGTCGAACCTCTATTAAGCAAGCACCTGTCCTAAGCAAGCGATTTTGCCTTATCCTATAGCCGCTTGCTTAAGACAGGTTGGACTGTAACTTGGCAGACATGTATTTATATAGAAAACTTTAATAATTTTGTCAGAAATAATAATCTTCTTGTCAGAAATAATAATCTTCTTGTCAGAAACCACTGGACCTATTTCAATATAATTCGGCAGATAAGTTTCTTTGGTGACGCTCTACCAAGATTTTCAAGCCATCATGATTCGTCAAAAAAACATGGCCGCCATGGGGCTGGGCTTATTTTCTCTCTTATAGAAAACTTAAAAAAAATCTTCTTGTCAGAATCCACAGGACCAATTTCAGTATGACTTGGCAGAAATGTTTCTTTGGTGACCCTCTACCAAGATTATTCAAGCCCTCATGATTCATCAAAACAACATGTCTGCCAGGGGGGCAGGGCTTATTTTTTCTATATACATCAGAGATTTCGCTGTTAGTTTGCAGAATCTCTGAATAATGTAGAACTTATCGATTTACATGTATATGCCAAATCCTTTATCAGACTTGAGCTTTACTGTTAGCATATGACCAGGAAACACCTCTTCTAATTGCCTCAGATAAATAAATAAATGAATAAATCTGGAGGGCTACATATTTTTAAAGGTTTTCACCCTTCTGGCTTTTGCCCAATGGACGAAATATCACATGCTCACTGAGATGAAACACTTTAGTTGCATGTCCCTTTTGTTAGTCATAAAATTGTTGCCGCTCAGAAACCTGAAAACCTTTTGAGATATTTTCAAGAACTTTACAGAAATATTTACCACTATGAGATGACATGCAGAACATAAGAACCATAACTGTTGTTTACCTGTTTTTTTTATTTATGGCCCTTTGAACATTGTAAAAAGTTATTTTGGTCAAAAACTCATGTCCCACCCATAACTTAAAAATCGTTTAAGATATTTCCATGAAACTTTACAGAATTGTATACCACTGTGAGATGACGTGCTGAACAAGAACCTTAACTTTGGTTTTTCTATTTTTGAAATTATAGCTATTTGAACATGGTAAATAGTGATTTTGGTCATAGACGCATGTTCAATCTGTAACTTGAAAACAATGTGCAGAAAATAAGAACCATAACAATGATTTACCTATCTTTGAACAGTGCAAATAGTGATTACGGTCATTACATATACTCATGTCCACTTTGTAACTTGAAAACAGATATTTTCATCAAACTTTACAGAACTCTTAACCACCATTAGACAACATAAAACACAAGAACCATAACTGTTGTTTATCTACTTTTGCTGTTACTGCCCTTGGAATAGTGATTTTGGTCATATATTTATGTCCGTTCTGTCACCTGCCCTTGGAACATTGTTAATGGTGATTTCGGTCACATATTTATGTCCGTTCTGGCCCTTTGAATGTTGTAAATAGTAACAGCCTTTTCTACATTGTAAAAAGTGATTTCTGTCATTCTTGTGCATTAATAACCCTGGTTAACTGTACAAAGTAGTACTTCAAAAGGGGGCTGACATCTGTTTTCATGTAGAAAACAAATCCTAGTTATTTATTGCATGGAGGTAGCTGCACCACCACGCAAAGCGATTAGTGCTCCCAACCCTATATCACAAGGTCGCAATTCAAATCACAATGGGGCCAAGATTCTTCCTTAACCTAACCAGCACTGCAATGCACAGAATTATTATTAAAACAAATCAAGACTCTAGCTTATCTCTGTAGCTGACCGGACTGGTTTGTTTCTTACCTGATCAGAACCCAAAAGACAGGATTTCTCGTGATGAGGCTCAATAAATAAATAAATAAATAAATAGCAGAGGCAATAAAAAAATAGAGCCTGGTAATAAGAAAACCTGTTTTTACACTTTTGTGAACATCAAAGGTGCAGATCAGCCTGCGCTACTTACAGTCTGATTAGCGACTGTCTTCCTTTCTTGTTCACTGCTTCGATGGTATAATGTCTCCAGTTTTTTTTATATATATATATAAAAAAAAAAAAAAAAAAAACAAATCAAGACTCTAGCTTATTTCTGCAGCTGAGCAGACTGGTCTGTTTCTTACCTGGTTGCAACACCAAAGACAGGGTTTGTCTTGACGAGGCTAAATAAATTAATTAATACTTCGCACTATGGGTAAAATTTTTAGCAGACATTTTGAAATATTTTTCTCATATTTCCCAGAAACGGGGTAGTTAATGGAGACAATTTACAATGAAATGTCAAATCCTGTTTAAAGGAGAAAAAGACATATGTCACCAATTTGTCATCTGCTGAATTAGCTGAGAGAGAGGTAAAGGTTAAGACCTCGAAAAAAAAACAAAAAAATGAATAGAAGGCTTCAAACAAGGAATAAAACCCTTTCTGTGCATACATGTACATTTGTCTAGATAAAATGAAGATGCAAGATGTGAAATTATGTATTTATAAGACAGACATGTGTAACTGACCATATGTTACCTATCAGCAGGGCAATATCAACAAGTTATTGACAAGTCACAGCATGCCACTTACTAATGGCTCTTTGATTATCATTTATGAACTCCCTGTTTTCTGGAAATCACAGGCATCTGAGCAGCTTATGCATAAGAGTGTATATATCTATGGCCAAAAAAAAATAATCATTAGATTCTCAGGCCCCGCCGCATGTACCAAAAAGTCTGCGCATAAGCCTTTTTTTCGTGTCCAATAAAAAAAACACATCCGCGTCTAGATACAGCATGCCGGTGCGTCGCGGTTTTTAAAATCCTAGTTTTAGATGCAACCGTAGCATACACGGTCACGTAAACGCTTAAATTATTGATTTTTTCATTGGATTGAATCTTGCGAGTAAGCGTTTTAGCACCATCATTGATCAAAATGTCTGCCGAAGCGCAAGTTGTGTAAACAAAACTTGTGTTTCCTTTGTTTTCAAAGCAGATGTCTCAGATTTCCACCCAGATTTCATCCGGGGCTACGGTGCATTTGTCCTGGAACATTATAGGCAATTACGAAAAAGACTGCACAATTGCCGAGTTGTATAACGGCATAAAATCGGGATCTGAAGTATCGATTTCTGCTCCTTCCTGGATGAATTATCAAACCACGATGTAAGTGCGTCGATAGGACGCCCCACAGTGGACACATTCGACAGAATTTCTGTCAACACATCCCTCTCTGACGCTATATAAACCTTTGGTAGATATTTTAAACGAGCTGCACTAACTGATTTTTATAGTATCCTTTATATATAATAATCATAGGGACATATAAAAAAGCTATCCTCAATACTTCTCCTTATCTTGAGCTATGTCTAGGTGTCCAAAAATTAAGTATTTTTATGATAATAATATTATAAAACGCATTTCATGAAACGAGTCCTTTTAAGGGTTCATGTAATAAAAAAAAAAAAAAAGTTCCCTCGCCTGTTCCATGAGTAAAAAAAACAAAAAAGAATTTCCTGCCTGCCTCATCTGTTTTTGCCAAAAATGGCCTGAGAATCTAATAATTAATTTTTTTTGGCCTATATAGAAAACTTTAAAAATCTTCTTGTCAGAAACACTGGACTGATGTCAGTATAATTCATCAGAAATGCTTCTTTGGTGACCCTCTACCAACATAGGTCAAGCCATAATGATTTGTTAAAAAAACGTGGCAACTAGAGAGTGGGGCTTATTTTCCCAATATATATTTATATAGAAAACTTTAAAAATCTTCTTGTCAGAAATCATTGGACAGATTTCAATATGATGTGGCAGAAATGTCTCTTTGGTGACCCTCTACCAAGATTGTTCAAGCCATCATGATTCGTCAAACATGGCAACCAGGTGGCAGAGCTTATTTTCCTTATTAGCTCACCTGAGCCAAAGACTCAAGGTGAGCTTTTGTGACAAGTCTTCGTCCGTCGTGCATCGTGCGTTGTCCGTCTCAACAATTTACTTAAAAGACATTTCCTCCTAAACCGGTGAATGGATTTTTTAATTATTTCACAGGAATGTTCCTTAGATGACACTCTTCCAAAATTGGCTAAATGGTTCTGCTCCGCTAAACCAAATGGCCACCAGAGCTAACAATAGAAAAACCTTTAAACAACATCTCCTCCCAGGCCAGTGGCCCGATTTCAAAATAATTTCACAGAAATCTTCCTCTCATGCCCCTTTACCAAAATTGCTAAAATGGTTCTGCTCCGCTAAACAAAATGGCCACCAGAGCTAAAAATAGAAAAACCCTTTTAAACGACATCTCCTTCTCGGCCAAGGGCCCGATTTCAAAATAATTTTGTTTCTGGCAAAAGAATGTGCACAATACTTGTTAACCGCTTAGAGGACTAAGCCTGCCTAGTAAACGTGTGGTTAGGTAAACTGACCGCGCTCGACATGACCCCATTGGGTTGACTAGGCCGTAAAACCTCAACACAAACAAACAAATCAAAATAATAATACTGAAATGTTCCATTAATGCCTTTTTACCAAAAATTGCTAAAGTGGTTTGGCTCCGCTGAACAAAGTGGCCGCCAGAGCTAAAAATAGAAAAAGGGCGTAGACTGTCATGTGTCTGTCAAAAATTTACTTAAGAGACATCTTCTCCTAAACCTGTAAATAGATTTTGAAATAATTTTGCAGGAATGTTCCTTGAGTGACCCTCTACCAAAATTACTAAAATGGTTCCGCTCCGCTGAACGAAATGGCCACCAGAGCTAAAAATAGAAAAACCTTTAAACGACATCTCCCATGCCAGTGGCCCGATTTCAAAATAATTTCACAGAAATGTTCCTCTAATGCCCCTTTACCAAAATTGCTAAAATGGTTCCACTGTGCTAAACAAAATGGCCGTCAGAGCTAAAAATAGAAAAACCTTTAAATAACATCTCCTCTTAGGCTTATGACCAGATTTCAAAATAATTTCACAGAAATGTTCCTCTTATGACACTTTACCAAAATTGCTAAAATGGTTTCGTTTGGCTGGACAAAATGGCCACCAGAGCTAAAAAAAAGAAAAAGGGCGTAGACTGTTCTGCATCTATCAACAATCTACTTAAGAGACATCTCCTCCTAAACGGATTTTGAAATAATTTTACAGGAATGTTCCTTGAGTGACCCTCTACCAAAATTGCTAAAATGGTTGGGCTCGGCTGAACAAAGTGGCCACCAGAGCTAAAAATAGAAAAAAAAAAATTTTTAAAGGACACCTCCTCCCAGGCTAATGGCCGGATTTCAAAATAATTCAACAGAAATGTTCCTCTAATGCCCTTTTACCAAAATTGCTAAAATGGTTCTGCTCTGCTGAACAAAATGGCCTCCAGAGCTAAAAATAGAAAAACCTTTAAACAACATCTCCTCTTATGCCTATGACCAGATTTCAAAATAAATTCACAGAAATGTTCCTCTTATGTCCCTTGACCAAAATTGCTAAAATTGTTCCCTTTGGCTTAACAAAATGGCCACCAGAGCTAAAAATAGAAAAAAGGCATAGACTGTCATGCGTCTGTCAACAATTTACTTAAAAGACATCTCCTCCTAAACCAGTTAATGGATTTTGAAATAATTTTACAGGAATGTTTCTTGAGTGACCCTCTACCAAAATTGCTAAAATGGTGCCGTTCCGCTAAACAAAGTGGCATCCAGAACAAAAAAAAAAAAGAAAATCTTTAAACAACATCTCCTCCTAGGCCAAGGGCCCGATTTCAAAATAATTTCACAGAAATGTTCCTCTAATACTCCATTACCAAAATTGCTAAAATGGTTCTGCTCTGCTGAACAAAATGGCCACCAGAGCTAATTTTCCTTATATATCTATATAGAAAACTTAAAAAATTTTCTTGTCAGAAACCACTGGTCCAAATTCAATATAATTCATCAGAACTGTTTCTTTGATAATCCTCTACCAATATTGTTCAAGCCATAATGATTTGTTAAAAAACATGGCCGCCAGGTGTGGGGCTTATTTTCCCAATATATCTATACAGAAAAAATCTTCTTGTCATACACCACTGGACTGATTTCAATGTAATTTAGCAGATCTGTTTCTTTGGTGACCCACCAAGAGTGTTCAAGTCATCATTATGTGTCAAAAAACATGGTCTCCATGAGGGGCTTATTTTCCCTATATATCTGTATAGAAATTTTGAATATCAGGTTAAAAAAATGAGGCATGCTTGCCCAGGGCTCTGGAAATTTTGAAATCTGAATCGGTCCAGCCGATGACAATGACGTCATCAATGAGCCCATTTCCAAAACAAAAATATGTATATATCACCTGTCACAAAAACTAATGACAATTGGCAGTCCTATCACTCCTTTTAAATAATACACCTCAACTCCGTTATATGACGGAAGTCCGGGTATAACGAGCATGATCAAAGCTGGCGTCATCAATAAATACAGTCAGGTATGTAAAAAGAAAGAAGAAGAAAAAAAAAAAAAAACGGTTTTGTTGTTATTTCCTCCTCTGCAGGGTTTTCCTAAACTATTTATAAAAGAACTGATTCCCGTCTTGTATAAGCGCGAAGACGGCGGGAAACAGGAGAGACGGAACGAAACGACTTTCATGGACCTAATTAGGTCTAATAAAAAAGGCCTGCGCCACGGGCGGTTTTGCAGTTTTCAGTGTTTCAAGATTTGATCAGACTGCTTAAATTTTAAGCACTGACCAATCTTGTCTAGCGCATGTGGTGCATTACTTATCTTTACCGTGAAATCTACCTTGAATTATACTCGCGAGTTACGGCAATCAACAACAACAAAAAAAAAAAAAAGCAATAATACCCAGATCAGACGCCGTTGTATGCGACATCTGATCAGGACATACACGGTTTGGGAATTCATTTATCGAATCTGGGACCGACAAACCGTGTTGATCAAAACAAAAAAGAAGAGGAAGAAAACGGGTGCGTTCAAGCGGTGCATTCTTTTATCACTCAGTAAAGCGACCTTTGATCTTTTGGACACGCCGACTGCACCTGGATGTTTTGCAGTCTCAGTGTATTCACACGTGTCACACAAACGGATTAATTATCAGACTACCGTTACTGATGATTCGTGTTAATTGCTTGTTTACCGCACAAAGGTCAGTGAAGTGTTGATTTTTTGACAATGTTTGGATAATGACGTAATTAATTTGTGCTGCGGTAGGTTGCCGTTATTCAGCTGTCTCTCCAATATACATGTCAAATGACCGTTCAGAGCCTTTTAACTACCATAATATCGCATTTAAAAGGTGCGCGGACGTTGTCAGTTTGGGTAGACTTGACTGTGATTTTTTAAGACATCATTGATTCGAGAAAATTGGTTGGTTGGGGAAAAATGGGGTTCAAGGCACAAACCTGTTGGACCGATTTATTAGCGTTTTGGGGTGTTTGAAATCGGTCCAGAATTCTTAATTTCGGTCCAGACCGGCTATTTTTCCGGTTTTCCCGAGCCCTGATGCTTGCCATATATAGCATTGCTACTCCATTTTATAGGACCATCATGTCACTCTTGATTATAAAATTTATATAAAAATCTTAAGGCAGTGAACTTGGGTGTTACTTCAATAGTAAGTATGCAAACCTTTTTACTCAGGTTAGCAATATAGGACCATCATGGTCCTCTTGTTCTGATTTCTCCATAAAAATGTATGTGGTAAGTACTCATTAGAAGTGTTTCGATGAGGCACTTCAAATGAGTACCACAACATGCATTTTTATGGAGAACTGGAGAAAACTGTCCCAGAGTTATCATCAAATACTTGTCATTAACAAGGTGGCCTCGGTGGCTCAGTCAGATGCACGTCTGACAGGTGATCAGGAGGGTGTGGGTTCAATCCATGCTAGGTCATCAACATTCTTTTGTGGAGGTTGATTATGAAATATTTTCTACACCTTCTCTTACTTCTGCTGATTCAAGAAGGACAATGGTCAATTTCTGGGGAAAGAATGTTCACAAGTACCTAGAAGACTAAGATTTGCCAGGAAAAGTGTTAGGTGTTACCCTGTCAGGTAAACTGACCGGCTCTACAAGTCCTCTGTCTTTGTGTCAAAAGCTGCTGTAAGGTCAGTTTTGAAGGTTAGAATGATGATTATAGGAATTATTTTTCCACTATTTGATATGACAGTTAGTGTACTTATAATATCGAAGTTGATTTTTTATATCAGAGTGACTCGGCAAAGGCCAAACAGATCCATGAAGAACGAATCAATACACGAAGGAAACCAAGTAATTTAGAAAGTGAAATTGAACAGATCTACAAACAGATCAAGAATCAGGAGAGAATGTAAGTGCTAGACATTAGGTCTGGATAGGATGTGTTTTCAATCAGTCCTTTTCTCATCATAATAAAAAAACAAAAAAAAACTTAAAAAAAAAAGAAAAAACTTCCTTTGTAGGTGCTGGTTAGAAATACCTCTGTGAGGCAGATACAGGAATGGATACACTTTTATGGGAGGCAACTCTTTTCAGATTAACCTCCCTTCTGCAAGGGGTCTAATCTAAAAGAGAAGCATTTGCTCCCCTTAGGACCAAATTCTTTACTTTTAGAGTAGCATCCTTTCAGAAGGGACTTGGTGTGCAGGAAAGCAAACAGGAAGTAAAAAAAAAAGTGTCTTCTTTGTAAAAAAGTGGCAGAGCATCCATCACATGTGTCCATTTACTTTAATTCTGAGTACCCACAACTTAGTTTTTGTGTTGAAATAAGAGAAAAAGATTTACCTAGATATTCCTATGATATCAGTCTTGAGCTGTCCAGTGCCATGTGCAGAAAAGGAAAAGAGAAAGGCTTCATATGTCATTTGAATTATCTGAGGAGGAAATAGAAATGAAATGCCAAATCCCAAAATACTGTTAACTTTCAAATGTAAGAGATTAAAATTTGCCTTGTTATATTGTTCCAACAGCCAAGGCAATCCAGATGAAATAGCTCACAAGTACCAGGAAAAGAAGCTGGCATACATACGAATAAAGAAAGAAGTTGGACAGATGAGAAGATTTTGTCAGGTATGCATAGATGAGTGTTCATTTTATCAGGCTACCATTAACAGAAGCTCTATAAGGCACTGTTTGCAGCTAAACATTGCTAATATTTTTCCCTGTGGGGCACTTTTTACTTAGTACTCACAACGTGTGGTTAGGTAAACTGACCACGCTCGACATCACCCCATTGTGTTGACTGGGCCGTAAAATCTCAACACAAACCAACACAAACAAACTCACAAAGTATATTTATGTAGAGATAAGCATTAATCTGGAAACCACACTTATCTAGAGCTATGTTAATCCTAGCAATCTTGTGTTTTTTGTCAGACATGCTTAAGGAAGCAGGTGTGATACAGGGGTTAGTTTGTTTTGTTCATCCATTTGTCTGTCTATCAGCATTTGTGTCAGCTCTAGGTTTCAGGACCATTATTGAATAACTATTAGAACAACAATAACTATTACACCTACAGTAACTTTTATTCCTACAATAACTACTCCTGCATTAACTAGTACACTTACAATAACTATTACTCCTACAGTAATTGTTACTCCTGCAATAATTATTTCTCTAACAATAATTTATACTCCTACAATAACTATTACTCCTATAGTAACTATTACACCTACAAAAACTATTACACCTACAATAACTAGTACACCTACAATAACTTTTATTTCTACAATAACTAGTACACCAACAATTTCTACAGTCATTCTCTCCCTTTCGCTGATTCAAGAAGGGCAGTTGTCAGTTTCTGGCGAAAGAATGTGCACAATACTGGTTAACCGCTTAGAGGACTAAGCCTGCCCAGTAAGTGTAGTTAGGTAAACTGACCGCGCTCGACATAACCCCATTGGGTTGACTGGGCCGTAAAACCTCAACACAAACACCAACAATAATTAGCACACCTACAATAACTTTTATTCCTACAATAACTAGTTCACCTACAATAACTATTACACCTACAAAAATTATTACATCTACAATAATTGATACACCTACAATAATTGTTACACCTGCAATAATTATTACTCTTACAATAATTAATACTCCTACAATAACTATTACTCCTATAGTAACTATTACACCTGCAATAACTATTACACCTATAATAACTATTTTGCCTGAAATAACTATTTCGCTTGCCTTGGATGAGAGACCAATTGATGATCAGGAGGTTGTAGGTTTGATCCCCACCGGGTACAGCAGCATTTTTTCGTGGAGATTGATCATGAAATATTTTCAACAGGTATTCTCTCCCTTCTGCTGATTCAAGAAGGGCATTTGTCAGTTTCTGGCAAAAGACTGTTCACAAATACTGATTAACTGCTTAGAGGACTAAGCCTGCCCAGAAAAAAAGTGTGGTTGGGTAAAACTGACCATGCTGGACATGACCCTAATGGGTTGACTGGGCCATAGAACCTCAACACAACAAAAACAATAACTATTTCACCTACAATAACTATTACTCCTACAATAATGTAGCATAGACTTTAACAATGTGATATCATTTGATGACCATACGCTGTTTTTTACGGTCCAAGGGTTTTTACGTTTTTTAGTCAACCTTAGCATTTAGCTCCAATTTTGAACTGTAATATTTACATATAAAATCATCTAACCTGGTGTATGCTTTCTCCCTAACATGGACTAAAACACTGCAATGTAATTTTATGCCCCTGACTTATACTGCTCAGGCTCAGTCTAATGACTGTCGGGGTGGTCGGGTGGTGCGAAGGTGCTGTGTATCTTACATCACTGGGGCGTCCAACTGATATTGGCTTACAGTTGGGCAAGGCCTGCTATCCTTGTAGTGGGTAAGGGTAGAGGGGGAATGTTTTTATTTCTTCTGTTTCTTCACTTTCATTCCTGTTCCTCTTTCTTCCCTGTCCCTCTCTTTCATCTCCTCTACTCTCTCTTCTATCTCTTTTCTCCCTTTCTCTGGGAGACGACACAAAATGACCCACAAGGGTTGACGTGTCGTTAAACCCCAACTCAATCAATAATGACTGTCATTTTTATGTGAACCTAGAGTTTAGTTCCATTTCTGATTAACTGTATGACGTACAATTATCAAACCTGGCATGCACTTCCTTCCTAACAGGGAGTCAGTCTCTGTGGTACCATTTTATGACCCTGATCTATATTCCAGGGTCTAATGACTGTCATTTTTAGCTCACCTGAGCCAATAGGCTCATAGGTGGGCTTATAGTATAGGCACGTATCCATCCGTCTGTCTGTCGTCCGTCTGTCTATCAACATTTTCATTCCTCCCATATTTCACATATAGCATCTTTTGGCAGGGGGAAAGAATAATCATGTTTCTTGTTTCAATCGGATGAGATGGTTGCCATTGACTCATTGATTTATAATGGGAAAAGTGGACATTGTCATTTATTGCTGTCTCACTACAGATATTTTGACTAAAGTTTTACAGAAATGTTCCTTGAGAAGTCCTCTGCGTTATACACGGATTTTGTCCAAATCTCAGAATTTGATTTGTTGCCATGGCAAATGAAACATTGAATTTGCAAAAGAATATGCAAAAATCTTCTCCTTAGAAGCCATAAGGGGGATGACACTGAAACTTTCAAGAAAATGTTCATAATACTAGCCTCTAGAAAAAATACATTTTTTTTTTTTATTGTTGCTCATGTGCTATGGCAACTTAAAATTTCCATGGGCTTTTAATGGGAAAAGTGAAAGTAAGCCTTTATATCTGACGGAGATAATTTGGCAAAAGTTTTAAAGAAATGTTCCTTGAGTGGTCCCCTATGTTACTTATGAATTTTGTGAAAACTGCTGATTTTGATTAGTTGCCATGGCAGCAGAAACATTAAATTTGAAAAAAAAAAAAAAAAAAAAAAAAAAATCAAACATCTCCTCAGAACTCATAAAGGGAATGAAGCTGAAACTTTCAAGAAATGTTCATACCAGTCTGGGTGGTTGGGTGGTGCGAAGGTGTCATGTATCTTTTGTCACCCGGGGCGTCCAGCTGATATTGGCTGATAGTTGGGCAAGGCCTGCTATCCTTGTAGCAGGTAAGGGTAGGGAGGTGATGTTTTTATTTCTTCTGTTTCTTCACTTTCATTCCTGTTTCTCTTTCTTCCCTGTCCCTCCCTTTCATCTCTTCTGCTATCTCTTCTGTCTATTTTCTCCCTTTCTCTGGGAGACGACACAAAATGACCCACAAGGGTTGACGTGTCGTTAAACCCCAACTCAATCAATCATACCAGTACAAAAATTATGCAAATTATATTGTTTTGATTGCCATTACACCTGTGCTTTCATTGCAATGGCAACTTAAAGTTTCCATAGTTATATAATGGGACAAATGAAAGTAAGTCTTTTCTCTATTTCACTCCAGATATTTTGACAAAAGTTTTAGAGAAATGTCCCCTGAGTAATCCTCTAACAAACATGAATTTTGTTCATGGGACTAAATATGATTGGTGGCCATGCCAAATGAAAAAAATAAAATAAAAAAAAAACCTTAAAAAAAAAAAATCATCTTTCAGTGTTCAAGCCAGGCTGCGGCATTGTGCCATTCGCGCATATTTTCATGTTTTGGCGCAGAAAAAATAAGTTCTTGCGCCTTCCAGGCGCAGAAAATTTATTACAATACTGGCTGCAAATGTGTTGTGATCGGGTGCTTTTACTTGTGGTTCACTATAAATAGGCATAGAAATTATTTTAAAATGCAAAGAAAGCTTTAAAATAATTGAGAAAATACATTTAAACAGACAATCTGGTATGATTTTTGCCTGTAATTTATGCATTTTTTATGTTATTTCTAGCGTTGATGGCAGCCATTTTTTCAATTCTGCCATGACTTTTGGTTCAGTGCTCATGCTGTGACTACTGATTCAATGTTCATTTGCCGGCCTCGGTGGCTCAGTTGGATGCGCCGTCCGACTGGAGACCAGGAGGTCGCGGGTTCAACCCCCGCCGAGGTCGGCAACATTCTTTCGTGGAGATTGATCATGAAATATTTTCTACGGTCATTCTCTCCCTTCCGCTGATTCAAGAAGGGCAGTTGTCAGTTTCTGGCGAAAGAATGTGCACAATACTGGTTAACCGCTTAGAGGACTAAGCCTGCCCAGTAAACGTGTGGTTAGGTAAACTGACCGCGCTCGACATGACCCCATTGGGTTGACTGGGCCGTAAAACCTCAACACAAACAAACAAACAATGTTCATTTATAAATTCAGGGGTCACCTCACTGAGGGGTAGATCAAATGTACACTGTTAGTATATCACTATCAGAAAGTATTACTGTTGGAAGTTTTCTTTCTTTTCTCAATCTGATTGATTGAATGATTAGGTAAAAATATGATTGACTCATGGTCTAATGGAAAGATATTAATTCTGGGTGAAGGTCAGTCCTGTTGAAACTAGAATAGGACTGATGCTAAAGAGATCATCCAGCTCATCAATTTGAAGCAGTGTTCAAAAGAACTTATTGAAAATGATTTTCAGCTTTTACATCTATTCACAATATCTAGTTATGATTATTATTCCCTATATCTCCACGGTATTGTCAACACTTAGACAGGCAACTCACTTATCCCCCCCCCCCCTCCCCCCCCCCCCCCACACACACACACACACAAAAAATGGCAGCCCCCTTGACACCCTGCCCAGTCTGTTGATTTCTTATGTTCATCTGTTGTGCCATTTCTTATTGAAAACCCTGTGTTAACCTGGAATGTACATCTGATCAGATGTTACAGGAACAGATTACAAAGAGCAAAATACCCACATCTGAAAGCAACAGGTACATTTTCTATAAAATTTTATCATTCATTGTACTGTCCCCAGATTTTTTCAAATGTCCCAAACTTTTTGGACGGTAGGGGCCCCTTGGCCCCAAAACTGAAGTTCCTGGCTTGAACACTGATCTTTTTAGAAGCGATAAGGATATTTTAGCTGATTATGTACAGAAATGATCTACAAAAACAGTGTTTTGTATAGCCATTACTAGTGTGCTTTGGGTTCTATGGCAACTTAAAATTTCCATAGACGTATAATAGGAAAAGAGAAAGTAGGTCATTTTTACTATCTTACTGCAGTTATTAGCTCACCTGAGCAAGAAGTGCTCAAGGTGAGCTATTGTGATCGGTCAATGTCTGCCGTGCATAGTCCGTCGTGCTGCGTCAACAATTTGCTTTAAAAGCTTACTCCTCCAACACCCCTGTGCCTATTTACTCGAAACTTGGTAAGAAGCATCGGGATGACTTCTAGATCAAAAAGAGCTAAAATCGTTCCGATTGGAAATCCAAGATGGCCACCATGGCGGCCATCTTGAAAATATATTTTTTGCTTCTTCTCCTGAATCAAAAGGACAGTTTACTTGAAACTTGGTAGGAAACATCAAGGTGACTTGTAGATCAAAGATAGTTAAAATTGTTCCTATTGGAATCTATTTTTCACTTCTTTTCCAGAACCAAAAAGCCAATAGACTTGAAATTTGTCAGGAAGCATCGGGGTGACTTGTAGATAAAAAACAGCTAAAATCATTCCAATGTGAAATCCAAGATGGCCGTCATCTTGAAAATCTATTTTTTGCTTCTTCTCCTGAACCGAAAGGCCGATTGACTTGAAACTCAGCAGGAAGCATTGGGGTGACTTGTAGATCAAAAACTTGATGATAGCTAAAATCATACCAATCAGAAATCCAAGATGGCCGCCGTGGTGGCCATCTTGAAAATCTATTTTTCATTTTCTCTCCTGAACCAAAAGGCCAATTGACTTGAAACTTGGTAGGAAGCATCAGGGTGACTTGTAGATCAAAAACAGCTAAAATCCTTTTGATCAGAAATCTTTCGCTTCTTCTCCTGAACCAAGAGGCCAATTTTTATACTTGGTAGGAAGCATCAGAGTGACCTCTAGATCAAAAATAGCTAAAATCTTTCCAGTCGGAAATCCAAGATGGCTGCCATGCCGGCCATCTTGAAAACCTATTTTTTATACGCCCGTTTGAAAACCGGACGTATTATGTTACAGGGTATGGCGTCAGTCCATTAACTTTTTCATTTCTGGCTAACTCCTACAGTTTACATCCAATCAAGCTGAAACTTGGTATATAGTTAGACCATGATGTGGCGCAGTGCATATTGTTTCAGGGTTACAGTCCACCAAATGTTCACAGAGGTATGTTCCTTAGAAAATTTCTTTAAACTTTTCATTTCCGGTTAACTTCTCCTACATTTTACATTCAATCAAGCTGAAACTTCATGTACAGTTAGACTTAGACTAGCTCCTTGACCTTGATGTCATATTTTATCACTCCTTACCATAAGCTGATTCAAATTTATGTATGACATCTTGTATAGCCAGTCTCTAATAGTTGGTCTCTGATATCTCCAAAAATAGTTGTTGCTATCAAAGAGGTGAGGCAAACAATAAGTAGTAAATAGCCTTTAGTTAATTAAGTAAATTAATAATTATAATTGATTGATGAAAATAATATTGATATCCGACTAGTTGCTAGTCTAAGACCATGATGTGGAGCAGCGCATATTATTTCGAGGTTACAGTCCACCAAATATTAGCAGAGTTATGCCCCTTTGAAAATTTCTGTAAACTTTTTGTTTCCCGCTAACTCCTCCTACAGTTTACATCTGATCAAGCTGAAACTTGATTTGTAGTTTGACCATGATGTGGAGCAGCGCATATTGAATCAAGGTTACAGTCCACCAAATATTATATACCCCTTTAAAAATTTCTATTAATTTTTCGTTTCTGGCTAAATCCTCCTACAGCTTACATCCGATCAAGCTGAAACTTCATAAATAGTTACACGATGATGTGGAGCAGCGCATATTATTTTGAGTTTACAGTGCACCAAATATTGGCAGAGTTATGCCCCTTTGAAAATTTCTGTTAACTTTTCGTTTCCGGCTGACTCGTCCGACAGTTTACATCCGATCAAGCTGAAACTTGATTTGTAGTTTGACCATGATGTCCACCAAATATTGGCAGAGTTAAACCCCTTTGAAAATTTCTATTAATTTTTCGTTTCCGGCTAAACCCTCCTACAGTTTACATCCAATCAAGCTGAAACTTCATAAATCGTTACACAATGATGTGGAGCAGCGCATGTTGTTTCGAGGTTACAGTGCACCGAATATTTGCAGAGTTATGCCCCTTTGAAAGTTTTTGTAAACTTTTCGCAGCATATTGTTTAGAGGTAATAGTGTGCAAATTTTATTTTATAATAGGTATATTTTTTGCAAATCACTAAAGTTATGGCCATATGGGCATGTTGTTTATTTTTTTTTAACATCGTCTTTTATTACGGTATGCAGGCATGTACTACCCGCACTTTTTTCACTCCATATCTTCAGCATGACAAAGGGATGTGGTTAATGCATCCGAACAATAATTTCAGGGATTTTTTATTCCATGAAATTCGATGTGTATTGTGACATTTTCCCATTATTATGCCATGCAAGGGATTCGAGAGCAAAAGAAGTCATGTACGGTATGCATATTCATGTTTGTACCTACTGGTATGTTAATTATGCAAAGTGTCTCTCTGAAGCCTACTGGGAATTCCGTTATTGGCCCGTTAACCATTTAATTGTTTTGATTTGGTCAGCCATTTTTATTTGTCATGTGGATGGTTGTGTTCCGTATACACGGTAGTAAAGCTACTTACCAGCAGCAACAAGGGCATGATTAATTATGGTATTGAGTGCATAAGTCTGTAGCAGTTATCTCTCTTAGAAGGAAAATATTTTAATTTCCAATACAGGTATCAAAGATGCCGATGATCAGCCACGTGTGTCAGGTGTGACAGTAAACATCATTAAGGATATTTATGTAAATGGAAATAATGAACATGTTAGCCGATTTAATAATGAAATTAAGTCACAATTTATTGTTTTGAGCTTTTAAAAGAATTAAATATCGAACAATACAGAAAAAAAAAAATCTGGACTGATAGGCTAATAATATTGAAAATGATAGATGCACTTTTTTTTTGTATTCGAACGTAAAAAAAGAAAGAAAAAACAAATTGTAAATTTGATGGCCCTTTCTCTGTTCAAGATCCCAACTGTTTTAGCATTTTCTTGATGGGGGGTTTACATCGGAAATTACTTTTTTCTCAGGGATTTGAGCTTACAAATAGGGTGCGGGTTTTTACACAACTGCGGGTAGTGCATGCCTGTTTTCGGTAGATTTGCAAGGAAATGTTGCCATTATTAAGTCTTTATAAATACATTTATTAAATGATACGGAATTAAGAAGCTTGACTAATATCAAAACTTATAAACATAATTCTTTTTGGAATTTTTTTTATGCCCCCCCGCTATTTTCAATGGGGGTGCATATAGTATCACCGCTGTCCGTCCGTCCCATACGTCCGTCCCGTACATAACACAAGTTTGATTTAGGGTAAAATCCAACAATTATTTTGGGAGTTATGGCCCTTTTCAACTTTGAAAAATTTTCAACTTTGAAAAATGGTTTCCATGCGATATCTTCTGAAAGGATTGGTATATTGGATTGAAATTTTATACACAGGTATATAATCATAAATTATTTCATTGTTAGCGGTGAAATCAGTGTATATCTGGTGAAAATAAAAGTGGTATCAATCACTAGTGAATTGATATCGTCTCATTTCACTAGTAACTGATACGATTTATATTTTCACTGCTCGCTTTGGACGGCTTCGGTTTTCTTCATTGTTTCAGAAGTGGATGTAACCGCCACTTCAGATTTTTGAACACCTCTAACTTCTTTGTTTCTGAACTAAACTGTCAAGTGTTGGTATACATTTTCTTAGTTAGAATGTAAGGAACATTTTGATATCAAGTTTATTTTGATTTGCCGAAACTTTTTGTTTTTGTCTCTCCAGCATTTTACAGGTTAAGCACTGAACATCGACGCCATGGCGTTCATGTTTTGTTTGGTGACGTTAATTATGACGTCAGAAACGCGCATTGGCATGTAAGCAATAAAATAAAAAGAAAATTTACTCTTTTTCAGTGGATACCATAAAAATTTTCATCTCGTGTAATGAAAACATTCAAATTTTCACTTGTGCTTCACACTCGTGAAAATACTGATTTTTTCATTACACTCGATGACAATATTTATGGTATTCACATCAAAAGAGTAAATATCCTCTATATGTAGGTCAAGTTCGATTTAGAGTAGAATCCACTTATTATTTTGGGAGTTATGGCTCTTTTTCAACTTTGAAAAATGGTTTCCATTCCGTAACTTTTGAAAAGATTAGTGTATTAGATTCATATTTTATACACAAGCATATAATTATAAAATATAGGTCAAGTTCGACTTAGGGTAAAATTCACCAATTATTTTTGGAGTTACGGCCCTTTTTCAATGTTGAAAAATAGTTGAAAAATGGTTTCCGTTCTATATCTTTTGAAAAGATTAGTGAATTGGATTCAAATTTTATACACAGATATATCATCATAAAATGTAGGTCAAGTTCGATTTAGGGTAAAATCCACCAATTATTTTTGGAGTTATATCCTTTTTCAACTTCGGAAAAAAATGGTTTTCGTTCCATAACTTTATAAAAGTTTAGTGAATTGGATTCATATTTTATACACAAGCATATAATTATAAAATATAGGTCAAGTTTGATTTAGGGTAAAATGCACCAATTATTTTTGGAGTTATGGCCCTTTTTCACCTTCAAAAGATGTTTTCCTTCCAATATTTTTTTAAAAAAGATTGATTTGTGTATTGGATTCATATTTTATACATAGGTTTGCAATCATAAAATATGGTCAAGTTCGATTTAGGGTAAAATCTGCCAATTATTATAAGAGCTATGGCCCTTTTTTCAACTTCATTTTTTGCAAAATGCCTGCATGTGGGTGAGGATGGCCCTGGGGCATCTTGTCATACTGACACATTTCTAGTTTTTTGGGGGTTTTTTTAATACTCTTCTGAGTAGGATTTTTTTTTTTAATACTCTTCTGAGTTGGCTCCCTTGAAGAACAAAAAATAAAATCAGTATAAAACAAGTTAAAGGTTTACAAAAAAAAATTCTTGCAGCAATTTTTTTTTTTTTTTTTTTTTTTTTTTTTTTGGTTGTTTGTTTTTGTTTTGTTATTGTTTGGTCCAATATTGAAGTTTAGGAAAAACACATCAGCCAAAGGCTCATATGAGCTTATAATATAGCCATGCTTTTGTCATGTGTCTTCTGTCCAAAAGCACTTCTCCCTAGATGCAGCAAACTTCTCCCTATTTTCCCAGGAGGGAGAAGTCACTTTTCCCTTAATTTCTGGGCCAGCTTGGACCCTTAGGTTACAGTTCACCAAATATCAGCAGAGCTATGCCCCAATGAAAATTTTTTAAATTTTTTTTTTTGTAATTCCACTTACAGTTTATATCCGGAGCACTGAATTATACAGGAGCCAGTTTATGTGCTACATCTTATTACTTGCCACGAGCGTATAATGCCCCGCTTGGCGGAGCTCTTGTTGCTTCTTCTCCTGAACTGAAAGGCCAATAAATAGACTTAAAACTTGGGAGGAAGCATCAGGTTGACTTGTAGATAAAAAATAATTAAAATAGTCTGGATCAGAAATCCAAAATGGCCGCCATCTTGAAAATCTATTTTTTGCTTCTACTCATGAACCCAAAGGCCAATTGACTTGAAACTTGGTAGGAAACATCGGGGTGACTTCTACATCAAAAATACCTAAAATTGTTCCGATCTGAAATCCAAGATGACTGCCATGGCCGCCATCTTTAAATTTATTTTTAGCTTCTCCTGAACTGAAAAGCCAATGGAAACTTGGTAGGAAGCTTTGGGGTGACTTGTAGATAAAAAAAATAGCTAAAATCCTTTCGATTGAAAATCCAAGATGGCCACCTTGGCCACCATCTTGAAATTCTATTTTTCACTTCTTTGATTTGGATCTTGGTAGGAAGCATCAGGGTGACTTGTTGATCAAAAATAGCTAAAATCGTTCTGATCGAAAATCTGAGACCACCAAGGCTGCTATCTTGAAAATCTTTTTTTCGCTTCTTCACCTGAACCAAAAGGCCAGTTGATTTGAAACATGGTAGGATGCAGTGGGGTGTCTTTCAAGGCCAATTGATTTGAAACTTGGTAAGATGCATTGGGGTGTCTTGCAGAGCAAAAATAGCTAAAATGATTCCAATCCAAAATCCAAGATGGCCACCATTTTGAAGATCTTTTTTTCACTTCTTCTGAAATGAAAGGCCAACTGACATGAAACTTGGTTGGAAGCATCGGGGTGACTTGTATTTAAAAAAATAGCTAAAATTGTTCTGCTGAGAAATCCAAGATGCCCACCATGGCCACCATCTTGAAAATCTGTTTTAGCTTCTTCTCCTTGAACGAAAGGCCAATTGTCTTGGAACTTGATAGGGAGCTTAGGCATGATTGGTAGATCAAATAGCTAAAATCATTCTGAATGGAAATCCAAGACGGCTGTCATGGCTGCCGTCTTGAAAATTTATTTTTCGCTTCTTCTGAACTGAAAGGCCAATTGACTCCAAACTTGGTAGGAAGCATCAGGATGACTTGTTGATAAAAAAGAGCTAAAATTGTTGATCAGAAATTCAAGCTGGCTGCCATGGCCACTCTCTTGGAAATCTATTTTGCACTTCTTCTCTTGAACCGAAAGGCCAGTTTATCTGGTAATCAGGTGAGCAATACAGGGCCATCTTGGCCCTCTTGTTTTGACAAAAGTTTTACAGAAAAGTTCCTTGAGTAGACCTCTACCAAACATATGAATTCTGTCCAAGGTATTGAATTATATTGGTTGCCATGGCAACCAAAAATTGTGAAAAGAAATATATAAAAAAAAAAAAAAAAAATATTGAAAAATTTAATAATCCTCAGAAGCTATAAGGAGGGTAAAGCTGAAACTTTGCAGAATTGTTCAAAATATTAGCCTTTACAACAGTTCACTCAGGTGAGCATTGTGGCCCATGGGCCACTGGTTTGTATCTGCCCTAGTGTTTAGCTCCATTTCTGATTGACTATATAACCCACAGTCATCAAACCTGACATATTGTTCTTCCCTGACAGTCATTCAGACACTGTGGTATCATTTTGTGAATGACTTGTAATTCATGGTCCAATGAATTCTAGTAGTAATCTCTATTATATTTGAAACAGACTCTGGCAGGTGTGACACCACCTTCTATGGTATCTTGTATTCCCCAAGAAAGTATGGCTTTCTGTTTCATTTAGATCGTATCTGTAGAAGATACTTAGAATGAAATGTCAGTTCCCGTCTTATTGGATAGATAAGAAATATTCTTTTATGCTTTTCAATGAAATATAGAGATTTTTAACTGGAGTCAAATTCAATATTTTCACAGTTTCAAACAGTGAAAGTACGATTTCTTAATTTTCACTGTTTGGGACTACTTTTTTTTTTTTAAATCAAATTCCTCATGAATTTTGGTCAAAAGATTGCCAAAAGGTTTAAGACGTAGTATACTTGTCTGAAATTATGTAAAAAGGTTAACATTCCGCATTAGAACTGCTGATTTCACTTATTGCTCTGACGTAACTCTTTTTGCATGCAACATCAGTCAGATTATCACCTACTGTGGCATTTTCTTTGTGTTGATTTCTTAAGTTGTATTGCTTTCTGATTCATTTGGCCTCATTTTCTAGGTACAAAACTATGTTTTTTAGCCAATATTATACCCCTGAACACACTGAACAAGACCAGCTTGAAGCGAAACGGCTAGAAAAAAGTTAATTTTCCGACGTATGTGTCGAAGAGTAGGTAGAAGTTTAATTATTGTGAAGAAAAGCATAAAAGAAAATACTACATTTGGTGTTCATTTGATGAAATAAAATTCAATCTTGCACTGAAAAAGTCAAATATCCTCTATATAGTATTGAAATTATATCTGTTGAAATGTAGCATAATAACCTTAATTATTGGGACATAGCAAATATTTTAGACCCAGATCAGATGCCACAGAATATGTCATCTGATCAAGGTCTACACTGTTTGCCACTCACCAAGTAGTTTTTAGACACCTAGACAGGTAGTCAAATGTACTTGTTAAACTTTTAGGACCACTATGGTAAGGAGTTATAGCAGCCTGATTTTTAAGGTGGATATGGCATTGTTATATACAAGCTAGAATTGTTGTATACATTTACAAACTACTGCACATATTCAAGTCTTGTCTTGTTCTACATGGTTTACATATGCCACTGTAGCTCTGAATACTGTATTAACCCTAAATATTGGAACACCTTAATTTCTCATCATACTTGTTCTCAAGATTTTAAAAAATAGATTCTAAAAGCAATGAACACACTCACAAAGCAGAAAACAGTCAGAGTGTGAGGATCCCTCATCAGTGACCCTCCTAAAAATTTTCAAAAAGTGGGAATTGGCACCATGATCACAAAGGACAAGAAAATATAAACTACACTAGTCCCTTTTACTACATGTTGATAGCCGGCCTCGGTGGCTCAGTTGGCTGCGCCGTTCGACTGGAAACCAGGAGGTCGCGGGTTCAACCCCGCCGAGGTCGGTAACATTCTTTCCTTGGAGATTGATCATGAAATATTTTCTACGGTCATTCTCTCCCTTCCGCTGATTCAAGAAGGGCAGTTGTCAGTTTCTGGCAAAAGAATGTGCACAATACTGGTTAACCGCTTAGAGGACTAAACCTGCCCAGTAAACGTGTGGTTAGGTAAACTGACCGCACTCGACATGACCCCATTGGGTTGACTGGGCCATAAAACCTCAACACAAACAAACAAACTACATGTTGATGTACCGAAAATTGCTGAATGTGTGGCAAGCAGTGTAGATGCTGTGTTCTGTGGTATCTGATCTTGGTCTACACTATATACTCAGGTGTGTCTATCCCAGTACTTGGCGTTATTACAGTAAGATTCTTTTTTCAGCCAAAAACATAATGTTTTCTTATTTGTTCACAAAAGCTTATATTGTGAATTACTTGCCGCGGTAGTATCAGTGAGTACAGTATATGATTTTGTGGAGAAATAAGAAAACTTTCTGGATACCTGGTTTATCTAGAGCTTAATTTGTCTTAAGTGGGCCGGCTAGTGGTCATTTGTTACAAGGAAGACAACTTTTGTGACTTCTTGTTTGCTTTCCTGCATGCTAAGTCCCTTCTGAAAGATGTCTACTCTACATCAAAAGCACCAGCAGGAAAGAAGCCCCTGTTAAGCACCAGCAGGGAAAGAAGACCATTTTTTTTTGTACACCAGCACCCTGTTGAGCTTATCTCTTTTTATACCCCGCCACACTATAGTGGCGGGGTATTATGGTTTCATGTTGGACGTCTGTTTGTCTGTCCGTCCGTCCGTTTTTCGTTTCTGGATGATAACTTGAGTAAACTTCAATGGATTTTCACCAAACTTGGTATGTGCATTGATATTGTGGATATCTGGTTTGGGATTGCTAATGGGCAAATTTCATCAAATGTTTAGGGAGTTATCTGCCCGAGACATGCCCATATTTTCGTTTCCGGATGATAACTTGAGTAAATAACAAGGCCAGGCCTTTTAACCAAACTTGCTATATGCATTGATATTATCAAGATATGGTTTAGGAGTGTTATCTGTCCCTCCGTCCTTTTCTTTCCAGACATTTTCGCAACGATTACTTTAATGCACAAACAAATAATTGCTATGGCGGAGTATTATGCTTGCGGTGCTTTTGTTTGGCCTTGTAAAGAGACATAGGATGTGTAGTATAGGTGGGAGTGGCAATATGCAATTAAAATACCTCATCTCCCATCGTTTCGTCACTTATTCAGTGAAGATGAGAGCTTCGCTAGTCACTGCGTTTTGGTGAAGATAAATAGATTATAATTAGAATTACCCTTGAGAGCAATGAACACACACACAAAGACAAAAATAGAGGAAATGTCCAAAACTTACAATATGTGATTGAAGTAGCAAAAGCTTTACAATTAAAATTTTATTCTGTGAGAATTACCTTCCCCTGTCCCTATGTTGTATACATGTATAAAATCATGATATGGTTAAACAACTTATCTTCTGAAACCAGTTGGCCAGTTATCACCAAATTTCATGTCGAATCTGCTGTTGAAATGGGATTGAGGTTTTTGTTTTGTTTTTTCCAGATGGATTGTCATGCCCATATATGGTAACAAAAATAATAATGAAAAAAGAGGTTCTTCTTCAAAACCAAGCACTGCTCAAAATGATGATCCTTTCATTAGTTTCAATGACAGGATTGGAAAAATGTGGCATAACATCTGCATATCTGTTGTGGCTATTTCACTCGGGAGAGCTAGTTGTGGCCCATGGGCCTCTTGTTACTACTTCTTACCATGTTAGAGCATGGTCACAGTAACCACACATTCAGGCCTTGTTATGCTGTGGATATTGTGATATTTTCTTGTTCATGAGGAAAAGATATCTTTTCCATTGTGTTTCAGCAATTAGATGAATCTTTAATAATAAGAACAAACAGTTACAAACAGATGGCCAAATCCATTAGAATGAGGGTAAAGTGGAAGTTCGTCTGTCAGATTAATGAACTTGCACACTATGAGGGGAAACTGGAGATTTCTGCAGTGGAAGAGAAGATCAATATATTTGTATGTAGATTGTTAAGATTTCATGGTTCTATGCCTAGCATGTATGTTACAGAAACAGCACCCCAGTGATGGAGTTTTACTGTGATACCAACTGTAAAGATGATTATAATAAAGTATCAAGTCTTCATTTTAGGAAAGAATAGTTAAAAAAGTTTTCCATCATATTTTACCTGTAGTAATCTAGAAGAGTGCATTTCAGAACCAAGTTGATTATTTGGTTCTTCCAGTGATATGGGTGATCAAAGTCCATGTTGTTTGCATTGCACAAATTTAGATTAAATTTCTAGAATTGTTTAGTGTCACAAGTTGGGGATATCCGAATCAAGCCTTGTTTTGTATCTAGTTTCAGGTGTTAATTTTTACAATATCAGAATGCTATTTTGTCATTTTTGAATATGTATTTTTGTAAACAAGTATACTGACTACTTTTATCAGGAGCCCTGCTTTATATTTCTAGCGGCTGGATCAAGTAGTTGGTCAGAGACTACAGCAGTACACTGAATTTCGGCGTATGATAGCGATGAGGGCTAAGTATTTCTTCGTTGTTCTGCTGAGCAATCGTCAGTACACAGGAAAAATGACCTTTAACCATCAGAAAGAGAGTCTTGAAATGTCTGTAAGTGTAATGACCTAGCACACTGAAGCAAATGGTTTGAAGTATTTTCCCCAGGAAATATGGCTTGACATTTCATGCAACATGTCTTCTTGAAAAGTCAAGCACTATGTTCTAGAGAGAGAAAATACCACTCTTCATCTGCTAGATTCACCACGAGTGTGCAAAGAGTTGAGTAGTTTATTGAAAGTATTTGAATATTCACTGCACCGAAACTAGACTTAGTTTTGCATAGCCAGGATTGGGACTTGGAAACCTAGAATATGCTAGTGATTTTTTTTTATTGCTCCATGAAAAAAATATTTTAACTGCATAATGCATTGACCTATAGATAATGTGCTATTCTAGTCTGTATTCAAACCTTCCACAGAAAAAACAACAGTATTAAGAGTCTTAATCCAGAAGGTCCCTTAGACAGTTACCTGTCCATAAAGCTCCAGTCAACTAGGCACTGGGCAATATATCATGGTCAACCAGGCACCGGTCAACCAGTCACCAGGCAACCAGTCACCGGTCATCTGATACCAGTCGCCAGGCACCGGTCATCCAGGCATCGGCATCAAGCAGTGATTACCAGGCACCAGTCACTGGTCATTCACCAGGCACCAGTCAATTTACCAGGCACTAGTCATCAGGCAAAAACACTTGGCACTGAATACTGGTTTCCAGTCATACACATAAAAGTTCTGAGCATTCATTAACAAATCGAGGGTTGAGCGCAAGACTGGCGTAAGTCAGATGGTTGTTTTTCCCCAAACCTAATCTCCTCACCATGAAGGCATTATGAAGATTACAACATTTCTTTCTGTAAACAATGAAAATTTAGGTGCCATTGCTCGTATGAGCAATGGCGCCTAAATTTGCATTGTTTACAAAGGGGTCCAAGTTGCCCCTAAACAAGGGTTTAAAAAATACGTTTGAGTTACCATAGTCTTGCGCTCAACCCTGGAAATGAGCCTCAGAACTCAAGAAGTTCTCAAAGGATATTGCTACCATTGGAGCCAGACTTTAGTGCCATGTCGGATCCAAGTGTTTTCATTGATCCGCCTACTAACACTTGACAATCCCCTAATAGGCAAACATCTCAGACTAGACAAACAGTCAGACTAGACAGAGTAGGAGATCTCAGCCTAAGCCAAAACAGAAGTCTAAGAAGAGGAGAAGATACAGATCTTCATCTTCTTCCTCTTCTAAATCTGTCTCTTTGTCTTCTCATAAGAAAAGTAAGAAATCAAAGAGGTCCAGACACTCACATAAGAAGAGAAGAAGACATTCTACATTGTCATCTTCTTCCTCTTCACTACAATCCATGAATGATTATGGTAGATACAAAAGACGAAGACAATCTCCTCAGGTTGTAGACATACAGACTATGGTACAACCTGTTAGGACCATTGACAAGACACCAAATATACATTCTGATAATGTGGTGCAACAAATGTCAAAGGATTCAGGCTCTGAATCGGAAATAGAAGCCTTGTCCTTTGACAAGGCAATTAATGAAGTCTTTAGACTCTTACCACAGGAGTTGTGTCTGAAACCCTCGGAAGAACATACTCCTGCTAAACCAATAACAGGAATTGAACAATTAATGGAGTCACGTGCAACTCCATTATTAGTTTTTCCTCAGTCAAAACTGGTGGAAAATACTACCAAGTTTATCCAGAATAAATTAAATTCGGATAACTTTGGTAAAGACTGGTTGTGTCCTCAAAATTTAGGTACATCTTTGGCTCCTATTAAATATTACAAAAGCCAAAATCATTATTTTCTAATGGAAATTGTTCCTCAACTAGAATCTGATGCTTCCCTACTAGATATGTCTAGCAAAGGAAGATATTCTGTTCCAGTTAGAAATTTAGAATACTGGGAGAAGAGAGCACATAAATTAGTGGCCATTAATTCGCAAGCTGATTTATTCTCTTCAGCAGCTTATCTCTGTTTCCAACAAGAGTCCATATCAGTCAATGCTTTTTCCAGACTCTTGGAAGCAGTGGCCAAATCAGTTAAACATGCTACAGCCATATCAACTATATTGGCCACGGAATTGTTGAGGCAGCTATAGCCGCATAAAAACTATTGTTGGACAATTCCAGTAATGAACTGAGAAATGCTCCAATCAGTTCTAGACAGTTGTTTGACAATAAAATTAAGGAAGTAGCAATGTCTAAAGCACAACAATGGAGATTTTTAGCTTCTTCTTCTACCAATGTTAATATCCAACAACAACAAAAACAATCTTTCTCGGCTACAGGAGCATTTAAGAAACCTAGACAGCTGACTAAATCTTACAGACCTAAACAGAACCAACTGTACAGGTCTAAAACTGAATCTCAGTCCTTTAGGTCCAGTACAAGGAAGGACTTTTCTAAGAGGAGTAGTAACACAAAGCAGTTCTCCTCCTCTAAACATGCCTCGTTCACAAAGTTCTGAAAACCAACTCTTTCCACTGCCTATCTCACCATGCCCAGATATTCCAGTGGGAGGAAGATTGGCCCACTGTGGAACACTGGGGAGAATTAACACAAAACAAATGGGTCCTCTCTATCATACAACACAGTTTCAGGATACCATTCAGTTCAACCCCCTCTTTCGACAGTTCCGATAAGTCTGAGTCAGTCTTCCACTCGATTATTACGAGAAGAGATTAATGAACTTTGCCAGAAACCAGCTGTGGAACTCCCGTTTTTTTTTATACATGGCTATTTCTTGTCCCAAAAAAGAATGGAAAGTTACATCCTATAATAGATTTTTCTAACTTCTCAGTATATAAAGAAACAACCATTCAAGATGGAAACAATCAAGTCAGTATGACAAACGATACTAGTCAACGACTGGGCTGTCTCCATAGATCTGACAGATGCTTATCTACACATTCCGATTCACCATCGATCCAGGAAGTGCCTTCGTTTCATGTTAGAAAATCAGGTGTGTTGTGTCTCAAATTGGGCAGCTTATACTATTAAACTTGCCTATAGGAAACTCACAGAAGAGACATCTCTTTCCTAAAAATTAAAGCACATGATGTTAGGGCACTATCTTCTTCCTGGACATTCTTTGATAAGGTTCTGCTCAATGAAATACTGAAAGCAGCAGTCTAGAATCAATCTTCTACTTTTGCAAAATTGTACTTGAGAGATATGTTTCAGCAAATGGCAAATCTACATTCTTTGGGCTTAAATAGTAGTTGGCCTAAAAGTGATGTGTGTGTGTGTGGGGGGGGGGGGGGGGGGGGGGGGGCATGGAGCAGGAAAACCTAGCCTTTGATGCTTAAGGACTGGCAGCCTCCAAAGTCTACTGTACATATGTTAAGGTAATTAATATCTTACATATATGATATTGGAATTTAGATCATTCTTAAGATTATTTATCATGAATGTATCTGATTCCTTAGAGTTTCCTGAGTCTTCATCCAGAGGTATAGGGATTATATATATATATATATATATATATATATATATATATATATATATATATATTGGTGTATTGGTGTTAAAATAAAATTAGGGGAGCTCCTCCCTCCTAATCTTTAAATTCTAGCACATTATCTTTAGGTTAATGTATGATGCAGTTAAAGTGAAGTTTTTATAAGTAAAACATATTTTAACTAGTAATACTTAACCTATAGATAAGGGAATCACTCCTTCCTCCTCGCTTTGCACAGTTATATTGTTTTATACTTCAAAGAAACTGACACATGATCAAAATAGCAGGAAGAATGACATCACACAGGTAACTGACAAAGGGACCTTCTGGATTAAGACTCTTCATTTTTTCTGTGGAAGGTTTTAATACAGAATAGAACAGCACATTATCTATAGGTTAAGTATTACTAGTTAAAATATGTTTTACTTATAAAAACTTCATATTTCATAATTTGACATAACTGTATAGAGCTTCATGGTGCAGAGTCTTGCATCATTGCATTCTCTCGTTATGATTCAAATAATGGGGAAAGGAACATAAACACCAAATCATCATCATGATGATTCTTGATTGAAAAAAAAGTGCCTTATCTGGAGCTATGCAATTTCTTGCATTTTTCCTTGGTAAATTTCATACAAATCATCAGGGAAAAATAAATGAAATTGAATGTTATCTCACTTGTTGTCTGCAGATTTTACCTTGAGCATACTGAACCCTTATCCTGCTGTATTTTCTTCTGATCTGGGTCTATGGAAAGGTACCCTTACCTGAGCACTCGTTATTTCCCTCGTTTTTATATGCCCGTTTGAAAAACAGGACGTATTATGTTACAGGGTATGGCGTCCGTCCATCCGTCTGTAAACTTTTTCATTTCTGGCTAACTCCTCCTACAATTTTCATATGATCAAGCTGAAACTTGGTATATAGTTAGACCATGATCTGGAGCAGTGCATTTTTTATCAAGTTTACAGTCCTCCAAATATTAGCAGAGTTGTGCCTCTTTGAAAATTTCTTTAAACTTTTCATTTCCGGCTAACTCCTCCTACACTTTACATCCGATCAAGCTGAAACTTCATTTATAGTTAGACCATGATGTGGAGCAGCGCATATTCTTTCGAGGTTACAGTCCACCAAATATAAGCAGAGCTATGCCCCTTTGAAAATTTCTTTAAACTTTTCGCTTCCGGCTAACTCCTCCTACAATTTACATCCTATCAGGCTGAAACCTCATTTATAGTTAGACCAAGATGTGGAGCAGCGCATATTGTTCAGAGGTTACAGTCCACCAAATATTAGCAGGGTTATGCCCCTTTTAAAATTTCGTTTAACTTTTCGTTTCCGGCTAACTCCTCCTACACTTTACATCCGATCAAGCTGAAACTTCATTTATAGTTAGACCGAGATGTGGAGCAGCGCATATTATTTCGAGGTCACAGTCCACCAAATATTAGCAGAGTTATGCCCCTTTTAAAATTTCATTAAACTTTTTGTTTCCAGCTAACTCCTCCTACAATTTACATCAGATCAAGCTGAAACTTCATTTATAGTTAGACCATGATGTTGAGCAGGGCATATTGTGTGGAGGTTACAGTGCACCAAATATTAGCAGAGTTTTACCCCTTTGAAAATTTCAGTAAATTTTTTGTTTCCGGCTAACTCCTACAGTTTACATCCTATCAAGCTGAAACATCTTAAATAGTTACACGATGATGTGGAGCAGTGCATATTATTTTGAGGTTACAGTACACCAAATATTGGCAGTTATGCCCCTTTTCATAATTTCGTAAACATTTTGCAGCATATTGTTTAGAGGAAATAGTGTGCAAATTTTATTTTGTTAAAGGTATATTTATTGTAAATAACTAAAGTTATTGCAATATGGGCGTTATTTATTTTTTATTTTTCATCTTCTTTTATTAGGTCTGCACGGAAATTTTGCCATTATTAAACCTTTATAAATAAGTTTATTAAATGATATAGAATTAAGAAGCTTGACTAATATCAAAATTTATAAACATAATTCTTTTTCCTTGCAGCAATGTTTTTTGTTTTTTGTTTTCTTTTTGTTGGTTGTTTAGTTTTGTTTTGTTATTGGTCAGATATTGAAGTATAGGAAAAACAAATCAGCCAAAGGCTCATTATGAGCTTATAGTATAGCCATGCTTCTGTTGTCTGCACTGAATTATACAGGAGTCAGTTTGTGTGCTACATCTTATTACTTGCCACGGGCGTATAATGCCCCGCTTGCTGAGCTCTTGTTAAACAATTTTATTCAGACTCGCATATGATTTATGGCCTAGTATTAGCAGAGCACTCATGATTGTGAGTCAAGTTATAAATCGATATTTGTTTCACGTATGAAAAAAAAAGAACTCCAGGAGACTACTGCCAAATGTGGCTATTTCAGGAAAGATTTGACAATTTGCCGTGATATGTCTGCCATTTTTGTGTACATTTATCACCAGAAGTTGTTTAGGTAGAGTCTACATGGTTTAGGTAGAGTCTACATGGCTGGCACAAGAGCCTCATGGATTGGATAGGGATGAGGCTAAAAAAACACAACAGAAATTGGTTATATTTGACTGTGATTTTGGAGAACTATTTTACTGATTGGCCTTGAATGCAGACAAACAAGGTTGTGTTAAAGTATATTCCCTCCCATGTTTGACAACCTAGAACTAAAGGATGAAGCTTGTTTCTGGAGGTCCTGAGATGCTTTCAGGGAGGCTCATCCCATGAAAGCTTCAGTAGATGCAGTCAGCAGGATAAGGGTTAATGGTGTGATATAAACAGGGAACTTTTTTATTTTTATGCTCCCCGAAGAATTTCGGGGGAGCATATAGTCGCCGCTTCGTCCGTGCGTCCGTGCGTCCGTGTGTCCGTGCGTCCGTGCGTCCGTCCCGCTCTTGTCCACGCAAATTCTCGGAAACTGCTTGTCGGATTTCAATGAAACTTCATGGGAATATTAAGTATCAAAGGTGGATGCGCATATCACCTGCGTGTTCTGGTTCGATGATTTTTCCAAGAGTTATTGCCCTTTGATGAGTTCTGCATGAATATATAGGGTACTGTTCGTGTCCACGCGAATTCTCGGAAACTACTAGTCGGATTTCATTGAAACTTCATGGGAATATTAAGTATGGAAGGTGGATGTGCATATCACCTGCGTGTTCTGGTTCGATGATTTTTCCAAGAGTTATTGCCCTTTGATGAGTTCTGCATGAATATATAGGGTACTGTTCGTGTCCACGCGAATTCTCGGAAACTACTAGTCGGATTTCATTGAAACTTCATGGGAATATTAAGTATGGAAGGTGGATGTGCATATCACCTGCGTGTTCTGGTTCGATGATTTTTCCAAGAGTTATTGCCCTTTGATGAGTTCTGCATGAATATATAGGGTACTGTTCGTGTCCACGCAAATTCTTAGCAAATACTGGCAGAAATTCAACGAAATTTTAATGGAATCTTAAGCAGCAATAGGGGATGCGCATATTGTTCAATCTTTCTGGTTAGATGATTTGTCACAGAGTCATGCTACTTTGTTTAAAGCTGCAGTGTAAGGTCACTGGCTATTTTTAGAAAAGAATTTGTCAACACTCTAGTGCCTACATTTATTGATGGATTTTGATATAACTTCAAACAAATGTTGGGTATGATAATATCATGAGCATGTTTGACATTCAGGGTCCTGGGCTCAAGGTCAAGGTCACTGTGGCTATTTTTAGAAAAACTTTGTTTTTGCTCTAGTGCCTAGATTTATTGATGGATTTTAATATAATTTCACAAAAATGTTGAGTATGATAACATCTCAAGCAATTTCAATTTCCAGTGTCCTGGGCTCAATGTCAAGGTCACTGCAGCTTTTAAATATCTTGAGCATGTTCGACATTCAGGGTCCTGGGCTCAAGGTCAAGGTCACTGTGGCTATTTTTAGAAAAACTTTGTTTTTGCTCTAGTGCCTTGATTTATTGATGGATTTTAATATAATTTCACAAAAATGTTAAGTATGATAACATCTCAAGCATATTCAATTTCCAGTGTCCTGGGCTCAATGTCAAGGTCACTGCAGCTATAATGTTTCCTGTTCCGACTATTGCATGTTCGGGGAGCATCCATCGGTTTCACCGATATTCTTGTTTATCCTTGGTATGGGTGTTTAATATTATGTGTGGTTTAAATCAATGGTATGGAATAAACTTAACAAAACATAATGGTTGTAGGAATCATATTTAGTAACATAAATCATGGTGTGTTGTTTCTGTAGAATTCTTCATTTTTAACCCTTTCATCCCTGCATTTAAGTGGACTCTTCCATCCTTGAATCTGGACATGTCCACTGATGTACATTGAGTCTATAATCAAAAACAGAATTACAAACAGTGTAGATGCTGATGAGATGGCTTGTAACAAGTCATCTCATCATGATCTGCACTGTTTGCAACAGTATCTGTATTAGTCTGCAGGGGTGAAACTGGTAATTGCTTTAACCATTTCCATGTTCATGCTTTCATTGTGCCCCCAACTTCAAAGAAGTTGAGGGGGCATATTGGTTTGGCATTGTCTGTCCGTTACACTTTTAGGTGCTTGTGAAACTAGAGAATGGCTTAGGAACTTGAAATTTTATACATGGCATGAGCACAAAAAATAAGCCAACCCTTGTATTTTTTTTTTTTCCGTTGGAGCTAGTATGGCAGAGGTATCCTCAAATCTGCCATTATATCAGTAGAAAACCTTGTCAACATGATATCTAGAGAACCACTTGAGCTAAGATTCTTCTATTTGGCATAAGTTTAGGATCAGTGTGTAGACGGCTTGATTAACTTTTGAGCCAATTCTGCAAATATTGATGGAGTTATGCCCCTTTCAGACTTTTATAACTATAGGAAAACCTTGTCAACAGGTTATCTAGAGAACTGCTTCACCTAGGATCCTGATATTTTGCATATTGTTTAGGATCATTGTTTAGATGACCTGGTTAATTTTTGAGCAAATTCCATAAAATATTGACTCAGTAATGCCCCTTGTTTTTGGACTTTTCCATTATAGCAGTCGGAAAAACTTGTCAACACAGTAGCTAGAGAATCACTTAAAGTAGGATCTGATATCTTGCCAACTATTTGGGATCAATGTTAAGATTACCTGATTAACTTTTGAGCTAATTTGGTAAAAAATTGGCGGAGTTACGCCCATTTTTAATGCCTTTATTACTATGGCAAAACCTTGTCAACAGGATGTCTAGAAAACCACTTGATTATCAAGATGGAGGCCATCTTAGATTTCCAATCTGAACGATTTTAGTAAAAAAAAATGACAAACATTTTATTGTCAATAATGGCAATTTGAAACTTTGCAGGCTCTTTTGTCATGGTCTGTAGATATGCATGTGATTTTGCCATTATCGACAATAAAATTTTTGTCTTTATTTTACTTTTGAACTTAGCCAGTTTTGGGGCTTAAATACTATTAAAGTGCATTACCATGGGTACCTTGTGTATGGAACTTCTCCTACAGTTTTATACTGATCAATTTGAAACTTTGCAGGCTCATTTTTCATGGTTTGTAGTGTGCATGTGGTTAGGCATTATCGTCAATTTAATTTTTGTCACTTTTTTTTACTTTTGAACCTAGCCATTTTTTGAGGCTTTTTTATTACGGTCAATGCATGTTAAAGGGAAAGCATATAGTTGGGGGCATAGTGTTTTACAAATACATTTTCTAGTTTGTATTTTTGTTTGGATGTACTGCTAGCTCCAGATAAGGATTTTTTTTTTCTTTTTTTTTTTTTTTGTTCAACTAAAGACCGATGTTACTCTTATTTCTCAAAGAATTTGCGTGGTGGTACTCATTAAAAGTGCCTCACTGAGTAACCACAACATCTGTTTTCATGCAGAAATAAGAAAAATATTTTATAGAAAAATAGATAATTCCTCTTATCTGGAGCTGAGATGTCTTCTAATTTTCATCTTCAGTACACAGTGCTTTGTTAGCATGTTAGCCCTTAAAACACCAAGAAAACGTGCATCAAAAAAATGTTGTCTGTTTTTGTCGTCTGCTGAAATTTTGATGCTAACTTTTCAAACCTATTTTTGCATACAGGCAAACAGTGTGGACCCAGATCAGACTGCTTCTAGAGGAGCAGTCTGATCTGGGTCCACACTGTTTGCAAAACTGACTTTTAAAATCACAAACAGATGACAAAGCAGACGACAATTGTTGTGATTGGCAGTTTAAGGGCTAGTAAAAAAGGATGGTTTGCTATGTTTGTTTCCTTATATACTTTATTTAGTCTAAATATGGGAACAATTTAGCTCCTTACCGTACTTGTCCTAAAATTCAAGTGTGCCATTTTACTGCCTAGTTATAAAAGACACCTAGATGAGTGGCAAATAGTGTAGACCCAGATCAGATGCTATATTCTGATCTTTGTCTACCTGTTGGTGTGTCTAAAAACTACTAGATGAGTGGCAAATAGTGTAGACCAAGATCAGAAGTCACAGAATGTGGCATCTGATCTTCGTCTACACTACATGTATTTGCTCAGGCCTGTCTTTTCCCAACTTAGGGTAAATATGGTAACTCATTTGGCTGTTAACAGCTTTCTATACCACGCTGCAAGATAGTGTGGAGTATAATGGTTTCACATTTGTCGTCAGTGTGTTTGCCCATCTGTAGTATGTCTGTCTTCCCATATTTTTATTTCCTGACAGTAACTTAGAGTAAATATCAGTGGATTTACATCAGACTTGATTTGTGCATTGTGATTGTAGAAATCTGGGCCCGGTTGTTCAAAGCATCGTTAGCTTAACAAGCTCGTTAAGGGTCATTTCGTTAACTGTTTTAGCAGATTCAGTATACAATATTCTGATATTTTTTGCTGAAAAAATGTGAGTAGCCACATTTTTTCAGCAAAAAATTTCAGCATATTTGTGTATCACTCGATTTAAATTTTAACGAATCGTTAACTAACGACATCGTTAGCTTTGAACAACTGGGCCCTGGTTTGGGATTGCTGATGGGCAAAGTTTGTCAATTTTTGACAAGTTATCTACTTGCCATACAATAGTGGTGGGGTATTATCATTTCATGTTTTTTTTTGTTGTTTTTTTTTGTTCCTTGATCCTATTCCTGTGATCATTCAGTGTTTTAAGATTCCTTCATTTGTTCAGCAGTATCAGTATCCCGTCAGCAGTGTCAGTCATTTCACAGTTTTCAAATCATTTCAGGATGGTCTTGGTGGTTGGGCAGTGATCAGGGCCTGCTGTTATTGCAGCAGGTTGGGGAAGACCTTGTTTCTGTACTTTTATTTGCATTCTCCTTCATCCTCCTCTCTGTCTCATATTCCTCTCCTCTACTGGCTTCTCTCCCTTTTTCTGGGAGATGACACATTATTCAACAGGAGTTGATGGTTCATTAAACAACTCCCAAAATTTCATGATACTGTTGAGTAGTTCAGAGAGGGCTTCAAGTAAGGGAGCTCCATTGTCTTAAGAGACTTTAGCTCAGAGTGGGCTTGGAACCTGCTATCTCTAGACCCACTGTGCTGCTGCTGCTGAATTGTATTTCTTCTAACAAACTAAAGAGAATTTGCATCGATGGTAGAGTGGTGATAAAGGCATGCTGTACTTGAAGTGATGTGGAAAGTGGGCATATTTGTATGCCCCAAAATTGGAAGAAGTTGGGAGGGCATATTGCTTTGGGCTTGTCTGTCCATCAGTTCATCTGTTAGTCCAATAATCCATCCATATGTCGCGCTTTTGTGACCTCTCATATCTTTGGAACCATGTGTGCTAGGATTTTGATTCATATATGCATTGCTTATGAAAAATTAGCTTCTCTCATATTTTTTAGCTCACTGGAGTCAAAGACTCAAAAATAGGCTTATAGTATAGCAAGGCTCTGTCATCCGTTGTTGTCCGTCGTCACCGCCCACACTTTTAAACAAGTATATCCAAGACCAGTGGGCTGATTTTAGTCAAAATTTATCAGTAGCATCATTTGGGTGGTGGAAAGGCTGCATAAGGTATTGGGGCACATCGGATCAAAAGTCTGGTTTCCATGGCTTCAGAAAGCCCCCATTGACTTATAATGGGGAAAAAACCTTTTCTCTGTTGTTTTTATGCCATCGCCATTTTCAATGGGGGGGCATATAGTATCACCGCTGTCCGTACATACGACCGTCCCGTCCGTCCCGTACATAACACTTTTGGTTTCCGTGTGATATCTTTTGAAAGGATTGGTGTATTGGATTGAAATTTTATACACAGGTATATAATCATAAAATACAGGTCGTTCGATTTAGGGTAAAATCCGCCAATTATTTTGGGAGTTATGGCCCTTTTCGACTTTGAAAAATTTTCAACTTTGAAAAATGGTTTCCGTGCGATATCTTTTGAAGGGATTGGTGTATTGGACTGAAATTTCGTACACAGGTATATAATCATAAAATGTAGGTCAAGTTCGATTTAGGGTAAAATCCACCAATTATTTTTGGAGTTACGGCCCTTTATCAATGTTGAAAAATAGTTGAAAATGGTTTCCGTTTGATATCTTTTGAAAAGATTAGTGTATTGGATTCAAATTTTATACACAGGTATATAATCATAAAATGTAGGTCAAGTATGATTCAGGGTAAAATCCACCAATTTTTTTTGAAAAATGGTGTCCATTCGATAACATTTTAAAAGATTAGTGAATTGGATTCATATTTTATACAGAAGCATATAATTATAAAATATAGGTCAAGTTTGATTTAGGGTAAAATCCACCAATTATTTTTGGAGTTATGGCCCTTTATCAATGTTGAAAAATAGTTGAAAAATTGTTTCCGTTCAATATCTTTTCATCCGGACCCCCCAGGTTTACCTTTTGGTTAACCTTTTTTTAAAGTTGTGTTACCGTTATTCTTCAGCAGATTGCTTTTTTATTTAGTAGGGATAGAGGGGACCACCAGTAGGTGTGTCACGTGCAAGAAAGACAACTCTAGCTGACTCGGTTTTGGAGTTACCTCCCATAGTTTTTAAATCTTGTGCGGCCCATAACTCTAAAACCCTTTAAGGTATTTTCATGATATTTCACCATTAGGTAGAGGGCATTGAGTAGGTGTGTCGCGTACAAGAAAGACAACTCTAACAGACTGTGTTCTTGAGTTATCTCCCATAGTTATAAAATCTTGTGGGGGTGGTTGGGTGGTGCGAAGGTGCTGTGTATCTTACATCACCGGGGCGTCCAGCTGATATTGGCTTACAGTTGGGCAAGGCCTGCTATCCTTGTAGCAGGTAAGGGTAGAGGGGGAATGCTTTTATTTCTTCTGTTTCATCACTTTCATTCCTGTTCCTCTTTCTTCCCTGTCCCCCCCTTTCATCTCCTCTACTATCTCTTCTGTCTCTTTTCTCCCTTTCTCTGGGAGACGACACAAAATGACCCTCAAGGGTTGACGTGTCGTTAAACCCCACCACGATCAATCAATCAATATAAAATCTTGTGCAGGACATAACAATAACTCTTTGAGATATTTTCATGATACTTGATCAAGTTGTAGAGGACATTGAATAGGTGTGTCACATACAAGAACAACAACTCTAGCTGACTCCCTTTTGGGAGTTATCTCCCATAGTTGTTAAATCTTGTGCGGCCCTTAACTCTAAAACCTTATAAGTTATTTTCATGATACTTCACCAATAGGTAGAGGACATTGAGCAGGGGTGTCACATTCAATAATGACAACTCTAACTGACTGAGTTCTGGAGTTATCTCCCATAGTTATGAAATCTTGTGCAGGCAATAACTCAATAACCCTTTGAGATATTATCATGATACTTGATCAAGTTGTAGAGGACATTGAATAGGTGTGACCACATAACAAGAACAACAACTCTGACTCAGTTCTGGAGTTATCTCCCATATTTGTTAAATCTTGTGCAGGCCATAACTCTTCAACCTTTTGAGATATTTTTATGATACTTCATCAAGTTGTAGAGGACATTGAGTTGGCATGTCATGTACACAAAAGACAAGTCTGACTCCATTTTTGAGTTATCTCCCATATTTTTTAAATTTGCTGATGGTCATAACTTCTCTACCAGTTGAGATTTTTTGTTGATAATTAAAAGGGATGCTTAGAACATTAAGAAGGAGAGTAGCATTTAAAAATTGTAACTATGGGTTATGCATTACTCCATTTATTTTCAGTTATCTCCCCTGGTTGTAAAATCTTGTGCAGGCCATAACTCTTTAACCAGTGGAGACATTTTAATGATAGTAAGTAGAGATGCTAAGAACATAAACTAGGTGTGTCACAATATGTAAGGACAACTCTGACCAACGGAATGTTGGAGTTATCTCCCTTACTTACACTCCGGATGCAGATTTATCAGCAATGCATGCAGCAGACTTTATTTTTCCCATTATTTTTGGATTCTTTGTTGAAAATCACTTACTAGCGAACACAAAATTGAGTTTCTCAGATTAATGGCTGAAGAGTTACAGGCCTTGCAGGCAAAGGGCCTTATATTTCTCATTATTTTTGGATTCTTTGTTGAAAATCACTTACTAGCAAACACAAAATCCAGTTTCTATGACTTACAGTTTGAGAGTTATAATCTTTGCAGGCAACAGGCCTTATTTTTCTCATTATTTTTGGATTCTTTGTTGAAAATCACATACTAGCAAACAAAAAATCCAGTTTCCATGACTTACGGTCTGAGAGTTATAATCATTGCAGGCAACAGGCCTTATTTTTCTCATTATTTTCAGTTTCTTTGTTGAAAAACACAAACTCCAGTTTGTACAACTTATGGTTTTAGAGTTCTGTGTCTGATTCACAGCTGGGGAGTTATCACCCACTGCAGGGTTAAACAAGTGTATCCCTTGATAAAATTACATCTCTAATGCCCTAGATTGAAAAAAGACTGCCATTTGCGGTGCGGTCAGGGGATTTGCCATCTCTTTTGATGGCTATTTTTTCAAGTTATCTCCCCCGAATGAATTTCTAAGCCAAATTCTTGTGCACTTCATAACTTCTAAATGGTTTGAAATATTTTGATAATATTTGGTAGAGGCATAGATAAGGGCAAGTATAAGAGAGACAATGCTGACTTTCTTTGTTAGGTACCTGAAGCCGAAAGCTTGTGCAGCCAAAATTGAATTTTGGACGGATTTTTCATAAATCTATCCTTTAAAATAGAGATGTCATGGCCGTGGGCATTGGGTCTTCGGAGGTTTACCTTTTCATTGACCTTTTGAAAAACCTGCCCATAATGCGTTAGGCATTTTTCTTGTTTTAAAAAATTTTGATTTAGGGTAAAATCTGCCAATTATTATGAGAGTTATGGCCCTTTTTCAACTTCATTTTTTGCAAAATACCTGCGCGTGGGTGAGGATGGCCCTGGGCGGGGGCATCTGTGTCATACTGACACTTTTCTAGTTTTATTCAGTCCTTCTTAGCTCACCTTTATGAAAGTATTGGGAGCTATTGACATACCTCTGGCTTCCGGCGTCGGCGTCTACATTTGATAAAAGTTTACCTTCTAGCTCTTATTAATTTGTTCTATTTCACAAATTTATTCTCAAAACAACTCAACATAATGGAAAATATTATTGAACATATCCTTTCTTACTAATTGCCCCTATTGGTTTGCTTAAAATTGACTTTTTAAGAAGTTAATTATTGCAGCTATCCCTTGGTCAAAGTTTACCTGCAAGCTCTTAAGTTATTTGTGTTACCTTCCTTGGTGAAGCTCTCAAGTTATACAAATTTTGTCTAAACAATTTCTCGGTAACTACAGGATGGATTGTTCTGAAAGTTTTGATATGAAGTTTTGCAAAGGGTCCCCTAGGGCACCCTGGGGAGGGGGGATGTCCCCCCCCCCCCCCCCCCCCCCCCCATTTCATAAAAGTCCATATATCTCCGAATCTGATCAGATCCCCACCCCTAAACCATATATATTCTTGTTTCTTATGATACGACACATCCAAGGTCATGGACTGAGAGTCAACCAAGGGTCACAGGACCCCGTAGCCTAGTGGATAGGAGAGTTGACTAATAATCCATTAGGTTTCTCACTGCTGTGGTTCCAGCCTTGCTTGGTTCACATGTGGGAAAACCAAGTTCTGCTTATGAATGGTCAGGTGGTTTTTCCCCGGGTTCTCCAGTTTTCGCCCACCTTTGATGAATGATCGGCTCGATATAAGTGAAATATTCTTGAAAGGGCCGTAAATCCAAATTAAAACAACCAAGGCTCTCCCTGGGGCATGCCCTTCACTTCATAAACCCTTCACTTCATAAATGCCTTGTGTCTCGGAAACCATTCAGATCCCCATCACTAAACCATATATATTCTTGTTCCTTATGATAAAACGCATCCAATGACACTGACATGGGGTTAACTTTGGGTCCCCACCCCTTCACTTCATAAAAGGCCTTATATCTCAGAAACCGTGCAGATCCCCCCCCCCCTCCCCCCCCCCCCCCCCCCCCCCCCCCCCTTAACCCATATATATTGTGTTCCTTATAAGATGCATCCAATGACATAGACTGGGCATCCCTAGGGGATATGATGCCCCACCCCTTCCAGTTAATAAAAGCCCTTATATCTGAAAAACCATTCAGTTTCCCACCCCTAAACCATATATATTGTTGTTCCTTATGGTAAGAGGCATCCAGAGACATTGACTGGGGACCCCTAAACCATATATATTGTTGGTCCTTATGATAAGAGGCATCCAGTGACATAGACCGGGGATCCCCTGGGGGTATGCCCTACCCCATCCAGTTAATAAAAGTCATATCTCTGAAACCATGCAGATCCCCAGCCCTAAACCATATATATTGTTGTTCCTTATAAGACGCATCCAGTGACATAGACTGGGGATCCCCCGGGGGTATGCCCCACTGCCTCTAGATAATAAAAAGCCTTATATCTCAAACCGTGCAGATCCCAGCCCTAAACCATATAACCATATATATTTTTGTTCCTTATGATAAGATGCATTTAATGACATAGACTGGGGATCCCCAGGGATATGCCCCACCCTCAAATTAATAAAAGTCCTTGCATCTCAGAAACTGTTCAGATCCAGTTGTTATTCCTTATGATAAACCAATTGTTATTCCTTATAAGACGCATCCAATGACATAGACCGGAGATCTCCCAGGGTATGTCCCACTCCCTCCAGTTAATAAAAAGCTTATATCTCAGAAACCTTGCAGATCCCCAGCCCTAAACCATATAACCATATATATTGTTGTTCCTTATTATAAGACGCATCCAATGACACAGACTGGGGGTATGCCACACCCCCTCTAGTTAATATAAGGCCTTATATCTCATAAACCATTCAGATCCTCACCCCTAAACCATATATATTGTTCCTTATAAGACGCATTCAGTGACATAGACCAGGGAGTGAAATATTCTTGAAAGGGCCGTAAATCCAAATTAAAACAACGAAGGCTCTCCCTGGGGCATGCCCTTCACTTCATAAACCCTTCACTTCATAAATGCCTTGTGTCTCGGAAACCATTCAGATCCCCATCACTAAACCATATATATTCTTGTTCCTTATGATAAAACGCATCCAATGACACTGACATGGGGTTAACTTTGGGTCCCCACCCCTTCACTTCATAAAAGGCCTTATATCTCAGAAACCGTGCAGATCCCCCCCCCCTCCCCCCCCCTTAACCCATATATATTGTGTTCCTTATAAGATGCATCCAATGACATAGACTGGGCATCCCTAGGGGATATGATGCCCCACCCCTTCCAGTTAATAAAAGCCCTTATATCTGAAAAACCATTCAGATTCCCACCCCTAAACCATATATATTGTTGTTCCTTATGGTAAGAGGCATCCAGAGACATAGACTGGGGACCCCTAAACCATATATATTGTTGGTCCTTATGATAAGAGGCATCCATTGACATAGACCGGGGATCCCCTGGGGGTATGCCCTACCCCATCCAGTTAATAAAAGTCATATCTCTGAAACCATGCAGATCCCCAGCCCTAAACCATATATATTGTTGTTCCTTATAAGACGCGTCCAGTGACATAGACTGGGGATCCCCCGGGGGTATGCCCCACTGCCTCTAGATAATAAAAAGCCTTATATCTCAAACCGTGCAGATCCCAGCCCTAAACCATATAACCATATATATTTTTGTTCCTTATGATAAGATGCATTTAATGACATAGACTGGGGATCCCCAGGGATATGCCCCACCCTCAAATTAATAAAAGTCCTTGCATCTCAGAAACTGTTCAGATCCAGTTGTTATTCCTTATGATAAACCAATTGTTATTCCTTATAAGACGCATCCAATGACATAGACCGGAGATCTCCCAGGGTATGTCCCACTCCCTCCAGTTAATAAAAAGCTTATATCTCAGAAACCTTGCAGATCCCCAGCCCTAAACCATATAACCATATATATTGTTGTTCCTTATTATAAGACGCATCCAATGACACAGACTGGGGGTATGCCACACCCCCTCTAGTTAATATAAGGCCTTATATCTCATAAACCATTCAGATCCTCACCCCTAAACCATATATATTGTTCCTTATAAGACGCATTCAGTGACATAGACCAGGGATCCCCTAGGGATATGCCCTACCCCCTTTATGAAAGGCTTATATCTTGGAAACTGTGCAGATCCCCATATATTTTAACTGCATAATACATTAATCTATAGATAATGTGCTATTCTATTCTGTATTCAAACCTTCCACAGAAAAATGAGTCTTAAGACTCTTCATCCAGAAGGTCCCTTAGGCAGTTACCTGTGTGAAGTCATTCTTCCCGCTATTTTGATCACTTGTCAGTTTCTTTTCTGTGGAAAAAAGAAAGTGAACAGGATTTTTTACTGGGCGAAAAAAAAATTCTAATTTTTTTTTCTTTTTTCCGGTTTATTTTCTTATTTCCTTCATTCTTATGTTCCTATATCATTCCTTTCACAGAAGATTCTACTTCTTTCTTTAAATCGATTTTTGATTTCTTGTTATTATTTTTCATTGATCTATGTCATACGTTTCCCAACTTTTCATGGCGTTTGTGGTCATATTAAAGCGTCGTGGGTGGGGGTGGTTGGATGTGGCGAAGATGTCGAGTATTCTTACTTCACCGGGGCGTCCAACTGATATTGGCTTACAGTTGGGCAAGGCTTGCAACCCTTGTAGCAGGTAAGGGTAGAGGGCGAATGCTTTTATTTCTTCTATTTCTTTACTTTCATTCCTGTTCTTTCTTCCCTGTCCTTCTCTTTTATCTCCTCTACTATTTCTTCAGTCTCTTTTCTCCCTTTCTCTGGGAGACGACGCAAAATGACCAACAAGGGTTGACATGTTGTTAAACTCTAACACAATCATTCAAAATGCTTATCTTGTTCTTCTTGTTCCAGGTTATCTACTTGTTCGATCTGTAATACAGTAAAACCTGTCTTAGTGGCCACCTTTATTAAGCAAGCAACCTGTATTAAGCAAGCATGATTTCAGTTCCCAAAAAAAGCAAATTTTTTAAAATTCACCTGTATTAAACAATTAAAATTCACCTGTATTAAACAAGCACCTGTCTTAAGCAAGCACATTTGGATTATCTCTTGGGTGCCTGCTTAATACAGGGTGGACTATAACTGGACTGAGAATACTTCGGATTGTGCAGAGAAACGAAGACTTTATTCTGCTTGAAGATCTACCATGAAGAGAAAGCTGGTGAAGAAGAAGGCACCAGTCAGCTTCACCAGGCACTGATCAACCAGGCACCTACTCATGGTAACCAGGCACTGGGCTACCAGGCACCTGGCAACCAGTCACTGGTCATCCAGGCACCGGTCATCAAGCGGTGATCAGTCACTGGGCACCAGTCACAGGGCACTGGTCATTGAGTGTCTAGTATCGGGCACCAGTCACAGTCAACTGGGCACCAGTCATTGGGCAACCAGGCACCGGTCAAGCAGACACCAGGCAACTGTTCACCGGGCACCAGGTACCAGTCAACTTACCAGGCACTGGTTATCAGGCAGCAAATGCTTGGCTTTGAATACCGGGTGGCCAGTTATAGACAAAGGAGTTCTGAGCAGTCATTAGCGAATGAGCCTCAGAACTCAAGAAATACTCAAAGAATATTACTGCCATTAGAACCAGATTTTAGTACCATGTCTGATCCCAGTGTAGTTATCAATCCGCCTACTAACACTTGGGAATCTGTTGGCCAGACATCTCTAAACAGACAAAGTAGAAGAGATCAGCCTAATTCAAGACATAAGAGTGAAAAGAGGAAAAGACATAGATCATCTACATCTTCTTCCTCTTCAACTTCTTCCTCTTTGTCATGTCGTCGTCTTCTTCCACTTTATAATCTATGAAAGACTATGATAGATACAAAAGAAAAAGACATCCCTCTTCTCAGATTGCAGACATTCAGTCTACAGAACAACCTGCTAGGATCTTAGAGGAAACACCAAATATACATTCCGATAATGTGGTGCAACATTTTTCAAAGGACTCAGGCTCTGAACCTGAAATAGAAACCTGGTGCTTTGGCAAAGCAATTAATGAAATCCTTAGACTGTTACCAGAGGAGTTGTGTCTGAAACCTTTGGAAGACCACACTCCTTCTAAACCACAGTCAGAAATCGAACAGTTAATGGAGTCACATTCAAATCCATTACTAGTTCTTCCGCAATCAAAATTTGTTGCTACTGCCAAGTTTATCCAGGATAGATTAAACTCGAAAAAACTTGGTCAAGACTGGTTATGTCATCAGGCATTATCTAACTAACTGTCCACAACAGTTAGTTACATCTTTGGCTCCTATGAAATATTATACAAGCAAATCTCAGTACTTTCCAATGGAAAATATTCCCCATCTAGAATCAGATGCTTTGCAACTAGGTATGTCTAGTAAGGGCAAATATTCCGTTCCAATTAGAAACTTAGAAGTCTGGGAGAAAAGAGCATGCAAATTAGTGGCGATATATTCGCATTCTGACTTACTTTCTTCGGCAGCTTATCTCTGCCTTCAACAAGAGTCCATGTCAGTCAATGCCTTGTCCAGACTCTTGGAAGCAGTGGCCAAATCAATTTAACATGCTACAGCCATGTCAACAATATTGACCATAGAATTGTTTCAGGCTAGACGTGATGCAGCTATAGCCTTATCTAAACTATAATTGGACAATTCTAGTCATGACTTGAGAAATTCTCCAATCAGTTTTCAACAATTGTTTGACAATAAAATTAAGGAAGTGGCTGAGTCTAATTTCGAAGCACAACAACATAGATTTTTAGCCTCTTCCACTAGAAATGCAAATATTTAACAGCAACAAAAATCTTCATTCTCTGCTACAGGTTGCCGGCCTTGGTGGCTCAGTTGGATGCACCATCAGACTGGAGACCAGGAGGTCGCGGGTTCAACCCCCGCCGAGGTCCGTAACATTCTTTCGTGGAGATTGATCATGAAATATTTTCTATGGTCATTCTCTCCCTTCCACTGATTCAAGAAGGGCAGTTGTCAGTTTCTGGCGGAAGAATGTGCACAATACTGGTTAACCGCTTAGAGAACTAAGCCTGCCCAGTAAACGGTAAGGTAAACTGACCGCGCTCGACATGACCCCATTGGGTTGACTGGGCCGTAAAACCTCAACACAAACAAACTCTGCTACAGGTCCGTTTAAGATGCCTAGACACCCGGCTAAATCTTACAGACATAAACAGAACCAACCGTACAGGTCTAAAACTCATTCACGGTCCTATACATCCAATACAAAAAAGCTTTCTTCTAAGAGGAGTAGCAACACAAAGCAGTTCCCCTCCACTAAATATGCCAGGTCTTCCCACAAAGTTCTGAAAGTTGACCCTTTCCACTGCCTATCTTGCCACGCCCAGATATTCCAGTGGGAGGAAGATTGGCCCACTTTGTGGAACACTGGGGAGAATTAACACAAAACAAATGGGTCCTCTCTGTCATATAAGACGGTTTCAGGATACCATTCAGTTTGACCCCTCTTTCTACAGTTCCGATAAGTTTTGAGTCAATCTTCCTCCCAGATATTACGAGAAGAGATAACGGAACTTCTCCAGAAAAGGGCAGTGGAAAGGGTACAAGATATGGGAACTCTCGTCTTTTATTCCCGGCTATTTCTTGTCTCAAAAAAGAAGAAAGTTAGTCCTGTAATAGATCTTTATGCCCCAAGTTGGAGGGGCATATTGCTTCTGGGTTGTTCGTCCGTCCGTCCGTCCGTTCGTCACGCTTTTTGATGCATAGCATAACTTTAAAACCGTGAATGCTACTGTTTTGAAATTTCATATATGGATTCCTCATGAAAAAATAGCTGACACGTATTTTTTTTCTTGACAGGATTATGCCCCTTTTCTGAGTTATGGCCCTTTGAAAAAATATGGATGCAATCTTGTCAGCAAAATATCTCAAAAACTATTAAAGCTAGAGCCTTGACACTTGATGAATAGACTGGTAGTGATGAGTAGACAACCTGATTAACTTTTGAAGAAATTTTGAAAAATACTTCTTGAGTTATGGCCCTTTGTAATTTTGGGCAATTTTACCTTGTCAGCAAGATATCTCTAAAACTATTAGAGCTGGAGCCTTGAAACTTTATAAATGGATTTATAGTGATGAGTAGGTGACCTGATTAACATTTGAAGAAATTCTGAAAAATACTTCATGAGTTATGGCCCTTAGTAATTTTGGGCATGTTTACCTTGTCAGCAAAATATCTCAAAAACCGCTGGAGCTAGAGCCTTGAACCCTGATGAATAGACTGGTAGTGATGAGTAGACAACCTGGCCCTTTGTGATTTTGGGCATTTTTACCTTGTCAGCAAAATATCTCAATAACTGTTAGAGCTAGAGCCATTAAATTTGGTAAATGGATTTGTGATGATGAGTAGACAACCTGATTAACTTTTGAATAAATTTTGAGAAATACTTCATGAGTTATGGCCCTTTGTAATTTTTGACATTTTTATCTTGTCAGCAAAATATCTCAGAAACCGTTAGAGCTAGAGACTTGAAACTTGGTGAATTGATTGGTAATGATGAGTAGATGACCTGATTAACTTTTCTGTAAATTCTGAAAAATATTTCGTAAGTAATGACCTTTTGTAAATTCGGGCATGTTTCCCTTGTCAGCAAAATATCTAAAAAACTACTGAAGCTGGAGCCTTGAAACTTGATGAATAGATTGGTAGCGATGAGTAGATGACCTGATTATGCCCCCAGTTTGGAATGAAATTGATGGGGCATATTATTTTGCCTTTGTTTTGTCCGTCTGTCTGTTTGTCCATTCGTCAAGCTTTTTTGTGCATGCCATATCTTAAGAACCCTGCACGCTAGGGTTTTGAAATTTTAGATTTGGGTTCCCAATGAAAAAATAGCCGACCCGTATTTTGTTTCTTGTCTAGCATGTTTATTTAAAGTTATGCCCCTTTGAAAAAAATCAGAATTAAATCTTGTGAGCAAGATATCTTGAAAAGTATTTAAGCTGGGTTCTTGAAATTCGATACAGTGAGTGGGAATGATGTGTAAATTACCCGATTATATTTTGAGAGAATTCCATGAAAATATTGATAAAGTTACGGCCCTTTGCAGTTCTGCTCATTTTGACCTTGTCAGCAAGATTTCTCGAAAAGCACTTAAGCTAGGGTCTTGAAATATTATATGCTGATTGGGGATGATGTGGAGATTACCTGGTTTGTTTTTTAGGGAATTCCATGAAAAATTGATGTAGTTATGGCCCTTTGTAGTTCTAGGCATCTTGACTTTTTCAGCAAGATATCTCAAAAAGTATTTAAGCTAGAGCCATGATATTTGGTATACTGATTGGGATTGAGGAGGAGATCACCTGAATAAATTTTGAACCAATTAAATGAAATGTTGGAGTTATGGCCCTTCGCAATTTCGGGCCATTTAATGTCGTTGCTTTATTGTGTATAGCATAAGTTTAGAACCATGTGTGCTAATGTTTTGAAATTTCATGTTTTGATTCCTCATGAAAAAATAGGTGATCCGTATTTTTTTCTTATCCCAATCATCTCCTATTTTAGAGTTATTTCCCTTTGATAAAATAACATTGAAATCATATATTTGTACTGTTGTTACCGTCATGGCTAAGCAGTGTTGGAGTCAAACAGTGTTAGAGTCAGGCAGTTGGGGGCATAGTGTTTTACAAACACCAGCTCTAGTTCTCTGTTGAATCAGTACATAAAGAAACAACCATTCAAAATGGACACAGGCAAGTCAGTACGACAATTGATACTAGTCAACGAGTGGGCTGTCACTATAGATCTGAGCCTGTCTACATGTTCCGATTCATCCTCAATCCAGGAAGTACCTTCGTTTCATGTTCGAAAATCAGGTCTTCCAATTCACCGCCTTACCTTTCGGTATGTCACTAAGCAAACTGATGGAAGTAATAGCAGCTCATTTGCCACAATATGCCATCTCTCTGTTTCCGTACCTAGACGATTGGCTTATAAGAGATCTAATATGCAACAGACTTATATCTCACACAATATATTGCCTCCAAACAATTCAAAGTCCAATGTTCATTCCAAATTTAAAGACATCAGATCTGAAACCAGCTCAGCAATTCACCCTCATAGGGATGGAATTTCTGACACAACAGAAAATAGTCAGGGTACCAGCAGATAGCATTGAATCTCTACTCCTTACTATCAAATAATTTCTAACTTGGACTCAAGTTTCGGCACGAACTTTCCTTTCTCCTTTGGGCAAACTCAATGCAGCAGCAAACTTAGTTGTCCTAGGCACACTTCATTTACAACTGCTTCAAATGTGTCTCTTATCTGTCTGGAAACCTCATATTCTACCTCTCGATTATCAAGTTCCGATCAACAGTATGATTCAATTTCATTTGAAATGATGGATGAACACCAATTGCTTTGTTATGCCCCCAACTTCAAAGAAGTTAGAGGGGCATATTGCTTCTGGGTTGTTCGTCTGTCTGTCCGTCCGTTCGTCAGGCTTTTTGATGCATAGCATAACTTTAGAACCGTGAATGCTACTGTTTTGAAATTTCTTATATGGATTTCTCATGAAAAAATAGCTGACATGTATTTTTTTCTTGACAGGATTGTGCCCCTTTTCTGAGTTATGGCCCTTTGAAAAAATATGGAGGCAATCTTGTCAGCAAAATATCTCAAAAACTATTGAAGCTAGAGCCTTGAAACTTGATGAATAGACTGGTAGTGATGAGTAGACAACCTGATTAACTTTTGAAGAAATTTTGAAAAACACTTCTTGAGTTATGGCCCTTTGTAATTTTGGGCATTTATACCTTGTCAGCAAAATAGCTCAAAAACTGTTTTAGCTAGAGCCTTGAAACTTAGTAAATGGATTTGTAGTGATGAGTAGATGACCTGATTAACTTTTGAAGAAATTCTGAAAAATACTTCTTGAGTTATGGCCCTTTGTAATTTTGGGCATTTGTACCTTGTCAGCAAAATATCTCAAAAACTGTTTGAGCTAGAGCCTTGAAACTTAGTAAATGGATTTGTAGTGATGAGTAGATGACCTGATTAACTTTTGAAGAAATTCTATAAAATACTTCATGAGTTATGGCCCTTTGTAATTTTGGGCATTTTTACCTTGTCAGCAAAATATCTCAAAAACTGTTAAAGCTAGAGCCTTGAAACTTGGTAAATGGATTTGTAGTGATGAGTAGACAACCTGATTAACTTTTGAAGAAATTTTGAAAAATACTTCTTGAGTTATGGCCCTTTGTAATTTTGGGCATTTTTACCTTGTCAGCAAGATATCTCTAAAACTATTAGAGCTGGAGCCTTGAAACTTTATAAATGGATTTATAGTGATGAGTAGGTGACCTGATTAACATTTGAAGAAATTCTGAAAAATACTTCATGAGTTATGGCCCTTAGTAATTTTGGGCATGTTTACCTTGTCAGCAAAATATCTCAAAAACCGCTGGAGCTAGAGCCTTGAACCCTGATGAATAGACTGGTAGTGATGAGTAGACAACCTGGCCCTTTGTGATTTTGGGCATTTTTACCTTGTCAGCAAAATATCTCAATAACTGTTAGAGCTAGAGCCATTAAATTTGGTAAATGGATTTGTGATGATGAGTAGACAACCTGATTAACTTTTGAATAAATTTTGAGAAATACTTCATGAGTTATGGCCCTTTGTAATTTTTGACATTTTTATCTTGTCAGCAAAATATCTCAGAAACCGTTAGAGCTAGAGACTTGAAACTTGGTGAATTGATTGGTAATGATGAGTAGATGACCTGATTAACTTTTCTGTAAATTCTGAAAAATATTTCGTAAGTAATGACCTTTTGTAAATTCGGGCATGTTTCCCTTGTCAGCAAAATATCTAAAAAACTACTGAAGCTGGAGCCTTGAAACTTGATGAATAGATTGGTAGCGATGAGTAGATGACCTGATTATGCCCCCAGTTTGGAATGAAATTGATGGGGCATATTATTTTGCCTTTGTTTTGTCCGTCTGTCTGTTTGTCCATTCGTCAAGCTTTTTTGTGCATGCCATATCTTAAGAACCCTGCATGCTAGGGTTTTGAAATTTTAGATTTGGGTTCCCAATGAAAACATAGCTGACCCATATTTTTTTCCTTGTCCAGCATATTTGTTTAGAGTTATGTGCCGTTGAAAAAAATCAGAATTAAATCTTGTGAGCAAGATATCTTGAAAAGTATTTAAGCTGGGTTCTTGAAATTTGATATAGTGAGTGGGAATGATATGTAAATTACCTGATTATATTTTGGGAGAATTCCGTGAAAATATGGATAAAGTTACGGCCCTTTGCGGTTCTGCGCATTTTGACCTTGTCAGCAAGATGTCTCGAAAAGTACTTAAGCTAGGGTCTTGAAATATTATATGCTGATTGGGGATGATGTGGAGATTACCTGATTTGTTTTTTAGGGAATTCCATGAAAAATCATTGTAGTTATTGCCCTTTGTAGTTCTAGGCATTTTGACCTTCTCAGCAAGATATCTCAAAAAGTATTTAAGCCAGAGTCATGATATTTGTTATACTGATTGGGATTGAGGAGGAGATCACCTGATTAAATTTTGAACCAATTAAATGAAATGTTGGAGTTATGGCCCTTCGCAATTTCTGGCCATTTAATGTCATTGCTTTATTGTGTATCGCATAAGTTTAGAACCATGTATGCTAATGTTTTGAAATTTCATATTTTGATTCCTCATGAAAAAATAGGTGACTCGTATTTTTTTCTTATCCGAATTATCTCCTATTTAAGAGTTATTTCCCTTTGATAAAATAACATTGAAATCTCATATATTTGTACTGTTGTTACCGTCATGGGCAAGCAGTGTTGGAGTCAAGCAGTGTTAGAGTCAGGCAGTTGGGGGCATAATGTTTTACAAACACCATCTCTAGTTCAAGGAATGTTCATCCATTCATCAGATCCCAAGGCATTCCTTTTTATGGATGCCAGCCATTATGGATGGGGAGCTCATCTCGAACCGATGAGACTATCCTTTCAAGGTCGCTGGACGGAAGACCAATCCCAACTCCATATCAGTATTCTGGAAATAGTGGCCGTTTGTTTTGCACTGAAGAAAGCCATACAATACATACACCACTCTTGTGTTATGATTACCACCGACAATACAACAGTGGTCTTGTATATCAACAAACAAGGAGGAACACATTCCCCTAACCTATGCATGGAGGTATGGGAAATTCTCCATTGGTGCCTGGAACATGATATTGTACTCGGAATTTGTCATATCCCAGGCAAATTCAATATATTGGCACACCGTCTCTCTAGATTGGACATACCTCTCAATACAGAATGGTCTTTGGATTAATCGGTGGTGAATTCCATTTTTCAAATGCTCAATTTTCGCAACTCCATTCAGTCACAAACTCCCATTGTATGTATCTCCAAGTTCCGGACAATCAAGCCTTGGCAATTATTGCTCCTCTTTGGCCTCAACATCCTTGGTTCTCAGAGGTGTTACAACTACTAATATCAGCCCTGATTCATCTTTTATGCTTTCCAAAATTACTAACACAAGCAAAGGAAAATTCCAACATCAAAATTTCCCATTTCTGGCACTTCGCACTTGGGTGTTATCAAGCAATCAATTAGAGATAAAAAGTTTTCGCAAAATGTTGCAGACTTTTTCTCAAAATCAAGAAGAGCATCTACTCAGAAAGTCTATGATGCAAAATGGGTCCTATACTGCAATTGGTGTCATAGAAAGAAGGTTAACCCGGTCTCAGCCCCTCTTACAGTTATAGCTGACTTCCTTATTTACCTCTTTTCTGAGAAAAAAATGTCAAATGATTACCATCATGGGCTATAGATCCATGATTTCAAATACTCTTAAATTTAAGACTGGTAAAAGAATCTGATTTAACCCAGTCTTGTCAGAATTAATTAGATCTTTTGAACTGCAATGTCCAGTGCAAAGATCTCTTACTCCAAAATGGGATTTATCTTGGGTCTTTGTTTATCTACAGAAAACCCCATATGAACCATTACATAAGGCAATTAAACTTCACGTTATGATTAAAAAAAGTGATGTGGGGTGGGGGGGGGGGGGGTGGCGGGGAGGGTGGAGCAGGAAAACCTAGCCTTGGATGCTTAAGAAGACTGGCAGCCTCCAAAGTCTACTTTACATATGTTAAGATAATTATCTCTTACATATATGTTATTGCGAATCTAGATCATTCTTAAGATTATAGATCATGAATGTTTCTGATTCCTTAGAGTTTTCTGGGTCTTAATCCAGCAGTTAAGGGAATATATTTATTTTGGTGTTAGAATTAGGGGAGCTCCTCCCTCCTAATCTTTAAATTATAGCACATTATCTATAGCTTAATGTATTAGGCACTTAAAATGAAGTTTTTATAAGTAAAACATATTTTAACTAGTAATACTTAACCCATAGATAAGAGATTCCCTCCTCCCTCTCCGTTTCGCTCAGTTATGTTGTTTAATTCTACAAAGAAACTGACATGTGATCAAAATAACAGGAAGAATGACGTCACATATGTAACTTCCTAAGGGACCTTCTGGATTATAACGACTTCTCCTCTGAACCCCTGGGCCAAATTTCTTCAAACTTTATGTGGACCTTTGTGTTAAAGGGGGATTAAAAATTTGTAAAAATGGTCACGGTCCGTAAATCAAGATGGCGGCCATGCTGAGATATAGCTCCCATAGACTTATAATGGGAAAAACTTAGAAAATCTTCTTCTCTGAAACCATGAGGCCCACAGCTTATATATTTTGTATGTAGCAATGTTTAGTGGTCCCCTACATAAATCCTGCCAATCAAGCCCCCTGGGGTGCAAACTGGCCACGCCCCAGGGGGTCGTGAACTCACATAGATTTATAATGGGAAAAACTTTAAAAAATCTTCTTCTCTGAAACCATGAGTGAGGTCCAGAGCTTATATATTGAGTATGTAGCAATGTTTAGTGGTCCCCTACATAAATCCTGCCAATCAATCCCCTGGAGTCCAAACTGGCCATGCCCCGGTGGTCATTAGCTCCCATAGACTTATAATGGAAACAAACTTAAAAAATCTTCTTCTCTGAAACCATGAGGCCCACAGCTTACATATTTAGTATGTAGCAATATTTAGTGGTCACCTACGTAAATCCTGCCAATCAAGCCCCCTGGGGCCAAAACTGGCCATGCCTCGGGGGTCATTAGCCCCCATAGACTTATAATGGGAAAAAAAATCTTCATCTTTAAAACCATGAGGCCCACAGCTAACATATTTAGTATGTAGCAATGTTTAGTGGTCCCTTACATAAATCCTGCCAATCAAGGTCCTGGGGCCCAAACTGACCACATCTTGGGGGTCATTAGCTCCCATAGACTTATAATGGAAAAAACTTAAAAAATCTTCTTCTCTGAAACCATGAGGCCCACAGCTTACATATTTAGTATGTAGCAATGTTTAGTGGTCCCCTACATAAATCCTGCCAGTCAAGCCCCTGGTGCCCAAACTGACCACGTCCTGGGGGTCATTAGCTCCCGTAGACTCCCATAGACTTATAATGGGAAAAAATTTCTTCTCTGAAACCATGAGGCCCACAGCTTATATATTTAGTAGGTAGCAATGTTTAGTGGTCTCCTACATAAATCCTGCAAATCAAGCCCCTGTGGTCCAGACTGGCCAAGCCCCGGGGGTCATAAGCTCCCATAGACATATAATGGGAAAAACTTACAAAATCTTCTACTCTGAAACCATGAGGGCCACAGCTTATATATTTAGTATGTAGCAATGTTTATTAGTCCCCTACATAAATCCTGCCAATCAAGACCCTGGGGTCCAGACTGGCCACGCCCCAGGGGTCATTAGCTCCCATAGACTTATAATAGGAAAGACTTAAAAAATCTTCTTTGAACCATGAGGCCCAAAGCTTACATATTTAATATTTAAATGTTTTGTGGTCCCCTGCTTAAATCCTGCCAATCAAGCCCCTGGAGCCCAAACTCGCCACGCCCCAGGGGTCATCAGCTCCCATAGTCTTATAATGGGAAAAAAAATCTTCTTCTCTGAAACCATGAGGCCCAGAGCTTATATATTTAGTATGTAGCTTTGTTTAATGGTCCCCTACATAAATGCTGCCAGTCAAGCTCCTGGGGTCCAAACTGGCCACACCCCGGGGGTCATTAGCCCCCATAGACTTATAATGGAAAAAACTTTAAAAAATCTTCTTCTCTAAAACCATGTGGCCCACAACTTACATATTTAGTATGTAGCAATCAAGCCCCTGGGGCCCAAACTGGCCACGCCCTGGAAGTCATTAGCTCCCATAGACTTATAATGAGAAAAACTTAAAAAATCTTCCTCTCTGAAACTATGAGGCATAGAGCTTTTATATTTAGTATGTAGCAATGTGTAGTGGTCCCTGACATAAATCCTGCCAATTAAGCCCCTGGGGTCCAAATTGGCGACACCCCAGGAGTCATATGCTTATATAGAGTTACATAGCTAAAGAAAATTCAAAAATCTTCTCTGAAACCATGAGGCCAAGAGCAAATTGATTAAGTATGAAGCAATGATAAGTGGTCTCCTATATAAATCCTGCCAATCAAGCCCCTGGGGTCCAAATTGGCCACACCTCATGGGTCATTAGCTCCCATAGACTTATAATGGGAAAAACTTAAAATAATCATCTTCTCTGCAATGTGTAGTGGTCCACTAAATAAATCCTGCCAATCAAGCCACTGGGGTCCAAACTGGCCATGCCCCTGTGGTCATTAGCTCCCATAGACTTATAATGCAAAAAACTTAAAAAAATCTTCTTCTCTGAAACCATGAGGCCCATAGCTTATATATTGTGTATGTAGTAATGTGTAGTGGTCCCCAACATAAATCCTGCCAATCAAGCCCCTGGGCTCCAAAATGGCCACACCCCAGGGGGTCATATGTATATATAAAGCTATATAGCTAATAACCTTAAAAAATCTTCTTCTCTGAAACCATGAGGCATAGAGCTAACAGATTAAGTATGTAACAGTGTTTAGTGGTCTCCTACATAAATCCTGCCAGTCAAGCCCCTTGGGTCCAAACTGGCCATGCCCTGTGGGTAGTTAGCTCCCATAGACTTATAATGGGAAAAACTTTAAAAATCTTCTTCTCTGAAACCATGAGGAGCAGAGCTTATATATTTAGTGTGTAGCAATGTTTAGTGGTCCCTTGCATAAATCCTGCCAATCAAGACCCTGGAGTCTAAACTAACCATGCCCGGGGGTCATTAGCTCCCATAGCCTTATAAAGGAAAAAACTTAAAAAATCTTCTTCTCTGAAACCTTGAGGCTTACAGCTTATATATTTAGTGTATAGCAATGTTTAGACATACGAGGGATGTTCGAAATGAATTGCTTATTTCTATCTGGAGACTTCAAATTTCAAGTTAGCCCAAAAGTACTCATTTCATGCCCTCGAAGTACTCCCCGTGGCTAGAAATGCAAAGTTTCAGCCGATGTATCCACTTCTTGAAGGCGTCACGGTACGCTGATTTGGGCACAGTAATAAGGTACTGATGAATGGTAGATCCAAGTGCCTGTCGGGACTGGTATTTCTGCCCAGCAAGGAATGCTTTCAATTTCGGAAACAAAAAGAAATCACATGGGGCAAGGTCTGGGGAATACAGGGGGTGAGGCAAAACAGTTACTTTTTCTTTCTTCAAAAACGCCATAACTATTGCGGAGGTTTGAGCTGGGGCATTGTCATGTAGAAGAACGGACATGTTTAAAACCAGTGGCAGGGCGTTGTTTCTGATAATACTTTTTCAGTTTCTTCAGTACTACGTCTTCGTAGTACTTTCCGGTGATGCTTTTGCCCTTTTTCACTGGCACTTTTATTGCGACTCCTTCACCAGAGAAGAAGATTGCATACAAAACCTTCTTTGTACTCAAAGAACGTTTGGCAATTATTGGGCGTTTGCTGTGTTTAGTGGCCCAGATCTTATTGCTAACCTTTCTGACGGGCTCAAAATAATGGACCCAGGTTTCATCACCTGTGATAACATTGGCAAACTGCTTTTTGTCATATTTTGGAAACATTTGAAGCAGCTTTTTGGCCACTTTAACCCATTGCCTCTTTTGCTCATCAGTCAACAGATGTGGCACCCATCTAGCAGAAATCTTTCTGACTTTCAAATGCTTCTTCAAAATAAGGTGAACCGTTGATAGTGATATGCCTACCTTTCGTGCAATATCACGAACTGTAAATCTGGCATCTCCTTCAATGATTTCCTTTATTTTGGAAACGATTTCTTTACGAGATGCAGATTTTGGCCTACCTGATTTCGGTGCATTTTTGATGGACTCTACACCAGACTCAATTTCTTTTTCCACCGCCGAACTGTGTCATAAGACACACAAGAAGGTCCAAAACAGTAGAAATTTCAGTCATCAGCTTCTTCAAAGAACAACCAAGTTTTGAGCGAGCTTTGATGTAAGCCCGTATTTCATCTTTGTTGTCGACGCTTCTACCAACCATTTTTACTGCAGTGGTCAATGACTGCGTGTATTCAAATGGCAAATTTTATGTCTTACACTTAGTCTAGCATGTACATTTATACACCATTGTGTAGATATTGAATAACCCTATACAGGTATGTATTGGTTTTTATCGTGCCCCACGTGGATATCGAGCTAGAGGACAATAAGCAATTCATTTCGAACATCCCTCATAAATCCTGCTAATCAAATCCTGCCAACCATGCCCCTGGGGTCCAAATTGGCTGTGCCCCGGGGGTCATTAGCTCCCATAGACTTAAAATGGGAAAAAAAAACTAAAAAGTCATCTTCTCTGAAGTCATGAGGCCCACAGCTTATATATTTAGTATGAAGCAATGTGTAGTGGTCCCCTACGTAAATCTTGCCATTCAAGCCCCTGGGGTCCAAACTGGCCACAGCCCAGGGGTCATATGTTTATATAGAACCGTGTAGCTAAAGAACCTTCAAAAATCTTCTTCTCTGAAACCATGAGGCCCAGAGCTAACAGATTTAGTATGTAGCAATGTTTGGTGGTCTTCTACATTAATCATTCCAACCATGCCCCTGGGGTCCAAATTGCCCACTTCTCAGGGGGTCATTAGCTCCCATGGACTTACAGTGGAAAAAAAAATAAAAAAGAATCTTTTTCTCTGAAACTATGAGGCCCACAGCTTAAATATTTAGTATGTAGCAATGTTTAGTGGTCCCCTACATAAATTCTGCCAATGAAGCCCCTGGGGTCTAAATTGGCCATGCGCCAGGGGTCATTAGCTCCCTTAGACTTAGAATGGGAAACCTTAAAAAAATCTTCTTCTCTGAAACCATGAGGCCCACAGCTTAAATATTTAGTATGTAGCAATGTTTAGTGGTCCCCTACATAAATCCTGCCAACCATGCTCCTTGCGGTCCAAATCGGCCATGCCCCGGGGGTCATTTACTCCCACAGACTTATAATGGGAAAAAACTTAAAAGATCTTCTTCTCTGAAACCATCAGGCCCACAGCTTATGTATTTAGTATGTAGCAATATTTAGTTGTCCCCTACATAAATCCTGCCAATCAAGCCCCTGGGGTTTAAACAGGTTTTACTTATGGGCCTTTGAAAATTTCAGCATTTTAACCTTGTAAGCAAGATATCTCAAAAGCTGTTTAAGCCATTGCCATGAAACTTGACGGGCTAATAGGGAATGATGAGTAAATGACCTGATTAACTTACAGCAGTTAACTCAGGTGAGCGTTGTGGCCCATCGGCCTCTTGTTTTTCATTATGACACATCCAGTGACACTGCCTGGGGGTCCCCCGGGGGCATGCTCCACCCCCTTTACTTCATAAAAGGCCTTTTATCTTAGAAACCATTCAGATGCCAAACCCTAAAGCATAATCTTGTTCCTTATGATGAGATACATCCAGTGACACTGACAGGGGGTCCCTTGGGGCCATGCCCCACCCCCTTCACTTCATTAAAGACCAAATCTCTCAGAAACCATTAAGAGCCTCACCCCTAAACCATATATATTCTTATTTCTTAGGATAAGAACCATCCAGTGACACTGTCTGAGGGTCTCTGGTTTGGGGGGTGGGGGGTAAGCCCTCTAATTCATAAAAGGTCTAATATCTTAAAAAAACTGTTCAGATCCCCATCCTTAAACCATATATATTCTTATTCATTATGGAAACATCCAGTGACAGGATTTCTTGTTCAGTAGTTCTTAGGGGTACTTTTTGGTTCTCTTTCAAATGCTGCAGTCTATTTTGTTCTATACTGAGACAAATGTTATATTTTAGAATGCTAAGGTCACTTAGTACTTAGACTTTATGGTTGAAGTTTAGCTGTCTGTATGTGGTTAAAACTTACTTGCAAGCTCGCATTATCCATAACTTGCCCTCCTCCAGCTTATGCCCCCATAGGCGAGCTATGTTGTCTACTGACAATTCTTGTTATACTTGCAGGTAATAAGGATGTGCATAAAGTCTCTGACAAGTTTGAATTTAGGCAAGTTCAGACCACTGACTACAGAGTTAGCTGCCCTTGAACATCTAGTCAAAATTTATCAGTAGCATCTTTTGGACGGGGGAAAGGCAGCATTAGGTTTTGGGACAGATTGGATCAAAACTCTGGTGCCTATCCAACAGAAAGACCCCATTGACTTATAATGGAGAATATGGTGTCTCCATCTTTTCTCGGTAGCTTTTAGTCAGGTCCTTTTTATACCTGCAGGAAACGAGGACATGCATAATATCTCGAACGAGCTTGAATTTTGGCCAGATTGGACCACTGACTATGGAGCATCTGAAATAATTCCTGTAGATTTAAAGTGGGAAAATGGTGTCTCCATGCTAGCACATTCATTTTTGATTGAAGCATCATCAAAATTGCTGATAATCAGGACAGGCATAAAATCTCTGTCATGTTCAATTTCGGGCCTCTGGTTTCCATGGCCCATTTATATGTGAAATGAGAGGAAGTCAAGTTCAGCTTGTGGATGATCAAAAAATATTTTTTCAATACATGTTTCATTGGCCAAATCTGCTTAACTGCACATAATTCACGAAGGCCTTTTGGTTTCATCAGTTTCAAATAGGTTATGAACCTGGGCCCAGTTGTTCAAAGCTAACGACGTCGTTAGTTAACGATTCGTTAAAATTTACATCAAGTGATACGCAAATATGCTGAAATTTTTTGCTGAAAAAATGTGAGTAGCTTTTGTAGTGCAAAAGCTACTCACATTTTTTCAGCAAAAAATATCAGAATATTGTATATTGAATCTACTAAAACAGTTAACGAAATTACTTTAAACGAGCTCGTTAAGCTAACGACCCTTTGAACAACTGGGCCCAGGATTGTAACAAAAGACCTACTTGTGTTAACTGTGTATGCTAGAATGAAACCTATGGCAAAAACATCTGTGATGGTTCCTTGGAGTTTCAAATTATATTCATACCTTCAGTTAACTGTTCCTCAGGTGAGCAATTGTTGCCCTCTTGGGCGACTTGTTTTTCTTTTCTGTCAGATTCTTCATGGAATTTTCAGGCTTGGGCATTTTAGCAAATGAAAATCTTGTAAGCAAAATATCTAAGGAACCACTTGAGTAAGGCTCATGAAATAAATTTTACAGCCATTCAGGGATCATTGTGAAGATGGCCTGTTTACTTTTTGGTGAAATTTTATAGATATTAACCAAATTATGCCCGTTTTCAGAGTTAGGCATTTTAGCAAATGAAAATCTTGTAAACAAAATATCTGAAGAACCACTTGAGTTAGGCTCATGAAATTTTGTAAGCAGTTTGGAACAAATGAGTAGATAACCTGATTTAATTTTGGTGAACTTTTATAAACATTTGATCAAATTATGCCCCCTATTCAGACTTTGATATTTTAGCATAGGATAATCTTGTAAGCAAAATAAGTCAAGAGCCCTTAGAGCTAGGTTCATGAAATTTTGCAGGCAATCAGGGATCGTTGTGTAGATGATCTGACTAACTTTTGGTGAAATTTTATCAATATTTGTCCAAATTATGCCCCTTGTCAGACTTATAAGTGTTTTAGCATTTTTTTTGTGTGTGTGTGTGTGTTTTTGGTTGTTTTTTAGCTCACCTGAGCACGAAGTGATCATGGTGAGCTATTGTGGTCAGTCAATGTCCGTCTTCCGTCGTCCGTCGTGCGGCGTCAACAATTGCTTTAAAAGCCTACTCCTCCTACACCCCTGGGCCAATTAACTCGATACTTGGTAGGAAGCATCAGGGTGACTTGTAGATCAAAAATAGCTAAAATCGTGCCGATCGGAAATCCAAGATGGCCGCCATCTTGAAAATCTATTTTTCTCTTCTTCTCCTGAACTAAAAGGCCATTTGACTCCAAACTTGCTAGGAAGCATCAGGGTGACTTGTAGATCAAAAATAGCTAAAATCGTGCCGATCGGAAATCCAAGATGGCCTCCATGGCCGCCATCTTGAAAATCTATTTTTCTCTTCTTCTCCTGAACCAAAAGGCCAATTGACTCGCTAGGAAGCATCTGGGTGTCTTGTAGATCAAAAATAGCTAAAATCATGCCGATCGGAAATCCAAGATGGCCGACATCTTGAAAATCTATTTTTCTCTTCTTCTCCTGAACCGAAATGCCAGTTGACTCCAAACTTGCTAGGAAGCATCGGGGTGTCTTGTAGATCAAAAATAGCTAAATTCGTGCCGATAGGAAATCCAAGATGGCCGCCATCTTGAAAATCTATTTTTTGCTTCTCCTAAACCGAAAGGCCAATAGACTCCAAACTTGCTAGGAAGCACCAGGATGACTTGTAGATCAAAAATAGCTAAAATCGTACCGATCGGAGATCCAAGATGGCTGCCATGGTGGCCATCTTGAAAATCTATTTTTCGCTTCTACTCCTAAACCCAAAAGCCAATTGACTCCAAACTTGGTAGGAAGCATTGGGATGACTTATTGATGAAAAAATAGTGCCTATGGGAAATCCAAGATTGCCGCCATGGCAGCCATCTTGAAAATCTATTTTTCGCTTCTTCTCCTGAACCGAAAGGCCAGTTGACTCCAAACTTGCTAGGAAGCATCGGGGTGACTTGTAGATCAAAAATAGCTAAAATTGTGCCGATCATAAAACCAGGATGTGCTCCATGGCAGCCATCTTGAAAATCTATTTTTCGCTTCTCCTGAACTGAAAGGCCAGTTGACTCGAAACTTGGTAGGAAGCATTTGGGTGACTTGTAGATCAAAAATAGCTGAAATCATGCCGATCGTAAATCCAAGATGGCCGCCATGGCGGCTATCTTGAAAATGTATTTTCCGCTTCTTCTTCTAAACCCAAAAGTCACTTGACTAGAAACTTAGTAGGAAGCATCAGGGTGATTTGTAGATCAAATATAGCTAAAATTGTTCTGATCAGAAATCCTAGATGGCCGCCATCTTGAAAATCTATATTTAGCTTCTTCTCCTGCACTGAAAAGCCAATTGACTCCAAACTTGGTGGGAGACATTGGGGTGACTTGTAGATCAAAAATAGCTAAAATTGTGCCAATCTGATATCCAAGATGGCCGCCATGGCAGCCATCTTGAAAATCTATTTTTCGCTTCTTCTCCTGAACCGAAAGGCCAGTTGACTCGAAACTTGGTAGGAAGCATTGGGATGACTCGTAGGTCAAAAATAGCTAAAATCATGCCGATCGTAAATCCAAGCTGGCCGCCATTTGGAATTTGTTCAAATGATCACGCTCCATTGACTGGCATGCCTTATATATATTCTTCTTCAAAATTAAATGCTTAAATGATTATCTTTTCATTAGTTGCGATGACAGGATTGGAAAAATGTTGCATAACATCTGCATATCTGCAGTGGCAATGTCACTCAGGTGAGCGACCCATGGCCCGTGGGCCTCTTGTTTTACATTTTATCAGAGTTATGCCCCTTTCCAACTTTGGGGTTTTGTATGGACAAGCATTTAATGCGGGGCATAGTGTTTTACAAACACATTTCTAGTTTCTTTTGTTTCTGCACTGTGATTTACTTTTCACTTATTCGCCTCTTTTTCTCATTTTCCTCTCATCTTCTTGCTCTTCTATCCCTCTCTCTGAGAGACAACACAAAATGACTCACAAGGATTGATGTGTCATTCAACAAGAACTGAAAGAGAATTTGCATATTCTAATTCACCATTTCATATGACATGCATATGTAGTTTCTATATGTCATTTGTGCCATAGCAAGAGAAAATACACCTTATGGAGTGTACCCAGCCATGACTCAGACCAGTCTGCACAAATGCAGTCTGATCCTAGTCTTCTGCCTGCCTGAACAAACCTTGTATCCTTTACTATCCACAGAATGCCCAGCAAAGACTACAGACACTTAGGTAGATCTGAGTCTTGGTTGGCCTCACCTGTCATAAGGTACTTTTTCTCATGTTGTAGCTCAATTGTAATGTTTTAATACTTAAAGCACCAACTATAACTGCAACAGATGACACTTTCTGGTATTTTTCAGAGAAAATAAGGCTTGACATTTCATGCCTAGCAGGTGATTCACATGATTTATATCAAAATGTTTAACCTTTTTTTCCTCTGAAAAATAATAATAAAAAATTAGAATGTTGACTGTTACAGTTGTGTTAGGCCATATCATAGTTGGTTCACACTTACTTGCCATATGACAAGAAAACCAAATACATGTATATGTTTATATAAAAGTAGCTTTTGTTTTAGCAAAACTGGCACATTTTGTTGTGTGCGAAATTCATCTTCAGCAGGCAGAGTTAAGTTGTCTGTCTGACAACAACTTTCTGCACATACACGCTTAGCCCATCCAAATATTTAACCTTTACCACTCTCTGGACTAATTCAGGAGATGACAAATTTATAATGTTTTTTCTAACTTTTCCAAGAAAACAGGATTTGACATTTCATGCAAATTGTCTCCATGTTAAAGCCTATTTTCTGGGGAAAAATAAGAAAAAATATTTGAAAATGTCCTCTGCTGAAAATTTTGCCCAGACTGTTAAGCATTAAGTTATGGTACAACTTTCATGCTGTTACAATGATTACAGGTTCAGCCAGCTAACGCTGGAGAGGGTGCAAGGGATATGAAGAGCCTGTCTGGCGGAGAACGCTCATTCTCAACTGTCTGCTTCATCCTATCACTCTGGGATGCCATCGAATCTCCTTTCCGTTGTCTAGATGAATTTGATGTATTCATGGTAAGATAAAAAGAGTCATATGACCAACCAAGGGATTCCACTTTTTTTTTGGCTGTGTATGTTTTGTAGAGGTGGGAAGGAGGGGCTCAAAAGCCTTTGTTGCTTTCATTCACAGAGGAAAAAAAAAAAAAACCTTAATTTTACCAAAAGGAGCACCAGCATCAGGTTTTAGTGTTGCCAAAAGATTTATTTATTTTTCCATCCCACACCAATGGGAAAGGGTGACACACTGGTTTTGGTACAGATCCTGTTGGCATTTGTGCTTTCTTGTCTGCACATTATCTCCTGAACCAATAAGCAGATTCTCTCCAAGCCTGCAGGAATATGTCACTGCGAATTGCGGACTAGGTTTTGGTGACCTTGACTTCATTTTAATGTCAGCACAGAAAGTATAGTGTCAAATCTGTAAAATGTATATGTTGTGGTAAAACCATGTCGGGCTGCTATTATTGTGTCGCCTGCGTAGCATGGCAGACACATGCATAATGTTGTCTGTCGGCGTTGGTTTCGGCAGCGTCATCGTCATCACACTTTTCATTTCTGTTCAATAACTTTTGAAGGGATGTATTGATTTCATTCAAATTTTGCAGAACTTTATATCACTATAAAATACAGGTCAAGTTTGACATTGGTAATTATCCGCCAAATTTTGGTTGAGTTATGGCCATTTTTGACTTAGTTTTTGTTGTTCATTTCCACTTGATAACTTTTGAAGGGATGCATTGATTTCATTCAAACTTTGCAGAACTTTATATCACTGTAAAATACGGGTCAAGTTCGATATTGGTAATCATCCCCCAAATTTTAGCTGAGTTATGGCCCTTTTTCGACTTAGTTTTTTTGGGTGTGTTGATATTGGTTTCCTATCAATAACTTTGCAGGGATGCATTGATTTTATTGAAAGTTTACAGAAGGATGTATCACTGTAAATACAGGCTAAGTTTGATATTAGTAATCGTCCACAAAATTTTGGCTGAGTTATGGCCCTTTTTCAACTTAGTTTATTTGTGTGTTGATATTGGTTTCCACTCAATAACTTTTGCTTTGATGCATTGATTTTATTGAAAGTTTGCAGAAGGATATATCATTGTAAAATACGGGTCAAGTTCAATATTGGTAATCATCCGCAAAATTTTGGCAGTTATGGCCCTTTTTCCACTCGGTCGAATTTTAGCCCTAATTTACTTGATTAATAAAATTTAGACAAAGTAGTGAGGGGTTGCCTTTAGGGATAGGAGCGATTATAAGATCCAGTGTTTTTTTTCCTCTTTCATATCAAATTGTTGGCGCTTTAAGCAGGCGACACATCCCATCCTCGGAATTCTAGTTTTAATACTCATTGTTTGAAACATTGCCACTCATAAAATTTAATATGCTTGCAGACAACTCTAGATACCCTACCCTGGATGGTTTATGGAGGGTAAGTGTTGATATGAGTGTTTGTTGAGCACACATATCCAAAAATATTCATACTCTAGCTCTTGCATTGTAATATTCTGCTGTTCTCTGATCACCTAATGGTTAGCACCCCTTACTTGGGATCAAGAGGTCCTTGGTTCCAGTCGCTAGAGGCAGAATTCAGCTTGTGACTGTATGGGTCTTCATCCCTTAGTCTTCCATTATCACCCGTTTTAGCTTGCCTATACGAAGGTACAGGAAGAGCTGTTGCAATACCCCTGGTGTTGGCGTTGGCGACGGCGTTAACAAAAAAGTTTTACATCAAAGTTTATAAGACCTTATATTTCCCAAACCCAGAGATGGATTTTTTTTATATTTGGTGTGATTAAAAATGTTGGTCCAAAATTTTATTCAGCATTATCCTCATCCCTGCTTATGACCTAAAGGTCAAGGTCATGGTCTAATCCTATTGTTGTACTTTTGTATGTGTTGTATATGTAAACATTTCGGAAATAAATATGTTTAAACCAAGGTCATGGACTTAGAAATTTTATGCTAAAGTTTTACTTCAAAGTTTTTAAGATCTCTTATTTTCTAAATCCTTGTATGGATAAACTTTATATTTTTGTCATAATTATAGATATAGGTCCAAAATTTCAATTGGCACTATCCCCATCCTGCAAATGACCTAGAAGTCAAGGTCACAGCTTTAGAAATTTGTGTTTAAGTTTTGCGTCAAAGTTTTTAAGATCTCTTAATATCTAAATCCTTGCATGGATTTACTTTATATTTGGCATTATTATAGATGTTGGTCCAAAACTTAATTGGGCACTATCCACACCCCTGCTCATGACCTAGCGGTCAAGGTCACATAAAAATTTTGTTAAAGCTTTGCATCAAAGTTTTTAAGATCTCAATTTCTAAATCCCTGTATGGATTTACTTTATATTTGCTATGATTATAGATATTGGTTGAAAATGTTTAGTTGGCACTGTCCCCACTCTTGCTTATGATCAAGAGGTCAAGGTCATGGACTTAGAATTTATTTTAAAGTTTTGCATCAGAGTTTACAAGATTCTTCCTTTCTAAATCCTTGCATTGATTTGCTTTATATTTGGCATGCTTATATAGATATTGGTCCAAAATTTTATTTGGCACTATCCCCATCCCTGCTTATCACCTAGAGGTCAAGGTCACAGACTTACAAATTTTATGTTAGTTTTGCATCAAAGTTTTGAAGATCTCCTCATTTCTAAATCCTTTCATGGATTTACTTTATATTTGGCATGATTATAGATATTGGTCCAAAATTTTATTCGGCACTATCCCAACCCCTGCTTGGGAAACAGATTCGTATAAGCCTTTTGGCTTCTTTCTGAATCCCATTACTTATTCTCAATATTGTATGAATATATGTAGAATTTATTGAAATAAATATGTTTAAACCAACCCCTGCTTGACCTAGAGTGAAGGTCAAGGACTTAGAAATTTATGTTAAATTTTTGCATCAAAGTTTTTAAGACCTCTTCATTTCTACACATTTGCATGGATTTACTTTCTATTTGGCATGATTATAGAAATTGGTCCAAAATTTTATTTGGCACTATCCCAACACCTGCTGATAGTCTAGAGGGCAAGGTCACGGACTTATAAATTTATGTTAAAGTTTTGCCTCAAAGATTTTAAGATATCTTGATTTTTAAATCCTTGCATGGATTTACTTTATTAGCTCACCTGAGCACAAAGTGCTCATGGTGAGCTATTGTGGTCAGTCAATGTCCATCGTCCGTCGTGTGGCATCAACAATTGCTTTAAAAGCCTACTCCTCCTACACCCCTGGGCCAATTGACTCGATACTTGGTAGGAAGCATCGGGGTGACCTGTAGATCAAAAAAAAAAAGCTAAAATCGTGCCGATCGGAAATCCAAGATGGCCGCCATCCTGAAAATCTATTTTTCGCTTCTTCTCCTGAACAGAAAGGCCAATTGACTCCAAACTTGATAGGAAGCATCGGGGTGATACTTGTAGATCAGAAATAGCTAAAATCGTGCCGATCGGAAATCCAAGATGTCCGCCATGGCCGCCATCTTGAAAATCTATTTTTCGCTTCTTCTCCTGAACCGAAAGGCCATTTGACTCCAAACTTGCTAGGAAGCATCGGGGTAACTTGTAGATCAAAAATAGCTAAAATCATGCCGATCAGAAATCCAAGATGGCCGCCTGGGCTACCATCTTGAAAATCTATTTTTCGCTTCTTCTCCTGAACCGAAAGGCCAATTGCCTCCAAACTTGCTAGGAAGCATCGGGGTGACTTGTAGATCAAAAATAGCGAAAATCGTGCCGATCGGAAATACAAGATGCCATCTTGAAAATCTATTTTTCGCTTCTTCTCCTGAACCGAAAGGCCAATTAACTCCAAACTTGCTAGGAAGCATCAAGGTGACTTGTAGATCAAAAATAGCTAAAATCGTGCCGATAGGAAATCCAAGATGGGCGCCATGGCCGCTACCTTGAAAATCTATTTTTCGCTTCTTCTCCTGAACCGAAAGGCCAATTGATTTCAAACTTGCTAGGAAGCATCAGGGAGACTTGTACATCAAAAGTAGCTAAAATCCTGCTGATCGGAAATCCAAGGTGGCCGCCATGGCCGCCATCTTGAAAATCTATTTTTCGCTTCTTCTCCTGAACCAAAAGGCCAATTGACTCGATAACTTGCTGGGAAGCATCAGTGTGACCAGTAGATCAAAAATAGCTAAAATCGTGCCGATCGGCAATCCAAGATGGCCGTCATGGCAGCCATCTTGAAAATCTATTTTTTGCTTTTACTCCTAAACCCAAAAGCCAATTGACTCCAAACTTGGTAGGAAGCATTGGGGTGACTTATAGATCAAAAAAAGCTAAAATTGTGCCTATCGGAAATCCAAGATGGCCGCCATGGCAGCCATCTTGAAAATCTATTTTTCGCTTCTCCTGAACCGAAAGGCAAGTTGATTCCAAACTTGCTAGGAAGCATTAGGGTGACTTGTAGATCAAAAATAGCTAAAATCTTGCCGAGGGATGGGCGCCATGGCAGCCATCTTGAAAATCTATTTTTCGCTTCTTCTCCTGAACCGAAAGACCATTTGACTCGACACTTGGTAGGAAGCATTTGGGTGACTTGTAGATCAAAAATAGCTAAAATCATGTCGATCGTAAATCCAAGATGGCGGCCATGGCGGCTATCTTGAAAATCTGTTTTTCGCTTCTTCTCCTAAACCCAAAAGTCAATTGACTCGAAACTTAGTAGGAAGCATTTGGGTGATTTGTAGATCAAAAATAGCTAAAATCCTTCTGATGGTCACCATGACTGCGATCTTGAAAATCTATATTTAGCTTCTTCTCCTGCACCGAAAGGCCAATTGACTCCAAACTTGGAAGGAGACATTGGGGTGACTTGTAGATCAAAAATAGCTAAAATCGTGCCAATCGGATGTCCAAGATGGCCGCCATGGCAGCCATCTTGAAAATCTATTTTTCGCTTCTTCTCCTGAACCGAAAGACCATTTGTCTCGAAACTTGGTAGGAAGCATTGGGATGACTCGTAGATCAAAAATAGCTGAAATCGTGCCGATCGTAAATCCAAATTGGCCGCCATTTAGAGTTTGTTCATATGATCACGCTCCATTGACTGGCATGCCATATATATTCTTCTTCAAAATTAAGAGCTGCTTAAATGATGATCTTTTCAATAGTTGCGATGACAGGATTGGAAAAATGTTACATAACATCTGCATATCTGCAGTGGCTATGTCACTCAGGTGAGCGACCCATGGCCCGTGGGCCTCTTGTATTTGGCATGATTATAGATATTGGTCCAAAATTTTATTCAGCACTTTCCCCACCCTATGACCTGGAGGTCAAGGTCACGGACTTAGTAATTTTATCTTTAAGTTTTACCTCAAAGTTCTTAAGATCTTGTATTTTCTTAGCTAGTTTTCCCACCCTATGACCTGGAGGTCAAGGTCACGGACTTAGTAATTTTATCTTTAAGTTTTACCTCAAAGTTCTTAAGATCTTGTATTTTCTTAGCTAGTTTTCAAGTACTGTTCATTTAGTTTATATTTGGTATACAGATTGCTATGGATGAGTTCAGGAGAGCTATCCTGTCTGGTGACAGGTCTTGTTGTTATCGCGGTGTGACTTAAATAATGTTGGAATAGACATGACACCATCGTCTGTTGTTTTCCAGGACATGGTAAACAGAAGAATATCCATGGATATGATGATGATGACAGCAAAACAACAACGTGACAGGCAGTTCATCTTCCTCTCACCACAAGATATGAGGTGAGCATTTGGTATATTTAACATACATAACTTGAATTGGCATTTACATTGCTATAAATTCAGAAGTTTTTAGTTGTATGTAACATGCAAACATTTCCTTGCTCCAGATAGGGGTGTTAGGTAAGTATTTTTAACTCATCTGAGCTATGCTCAGGATGAACTATAGTGATCACTTTTTGTCTATTGTCCATTCCTGCGTCTGTCCATTAACATTTTCAGACAACTTCTCCTCTGAAGCCCGCTGAGCCAGTTTTGCTCAAATTTCATATGGAGCCTCCTTAGGTTGGGGGAACGAAAGATTGCTAAAATGGTCACAGTCTCTTGACCAGGATGGCCACCATGCCCATATATGGTAAAAACCTTTAAAAATCTTCTTCCTCAGAACTGAGGATGCCTTGGGGCTGAATCTTTGCACAAATCATCAGGGACGGGAGGTCTACCAAAGTTGCTAAAATAATAGTCGTACATTGACATTTGACTTTTTTACGGAGAGGTCAAGGTTGCTTCCCTATGCATTTGTATGGGCACCATACATTTGTGTGGGAAAAATGTTGAGAATTTCAAACTACTTCTCCTTTGAAGCCTCTGGGCCAGTGTTGCTTAAATTTTATGTGGCGCCTCCTGGGGGCAGAAGAATGAAAGAGTGCTAAAATGGTCACGGTCCATTGACCAAGATGGCTGCCATGCCCATATATGGTAAAAACTTTTAAAAATCTTCTTCTCCAGAACAGAGGGCGCCTAGGAGCTGAATCCTTGCTCAAATTATTAGGGACAGGAGTTCTACCAAAATTGCTAAAATGATGGTCGTACATTGACTTTTGATCTTTTTACGCCGAGGTCAAGTTTGCTTTCATATGCATTTGTATGGGCCCCATACATTTGTATGGATAAAATGTTGATAATTTTAAATGACTTCTCCTCTGAAGCCTCTGGGCCAGTGTTGCTCAAATTTCATGTGGAGCCTTCTTTGGCAGGGAACTAAAGATTGCTGAAATGGTCATGGTCCATCGACCAAGATGGATGCCATGCCCATATATGGTAAAACCTTTAAAAATCTTCTCCAGAACCAAATAAGCCCTGGGGCCTAATCTTTGCACAAATCATTGGGGACAAGAGATCTACCAAAAAATACTTAAAATGATGGTCCTATGTTGACGTTTGACCTTTTTACGGCAAGGTCAAATTTGCTTCCCCATGCATTTGTATGGGCCTTATGCATTAATATAGGAAAAATATTGAGAATTCATATTTTGGACATCCAGTTGAATCAAAGCATTAAGGTGCCTAGTAGACACAAAATAGCTAAATGAGCCAATAGAAAATCAAAGATGGCCACCACAGCCGCCACCTTGAAAATCAATTTTCGACATCTCTTCAAACCTTTGGTCACTTTTAGCCAAAACTTGCTCTGTAGCAGCAGGATGACTTCTGGATTGAAACGAGCTAAAATTGTGTCGATCGGAAATCCAAGATGGCCGCAATGGTTCTGCTGCATTGAACAAGATGGCCGCCAGAGCTAAAAATAGAAAATCTTCAAACGACATCTCGTCCGATTTCAAAATATTTGCACAGAAGTGTTCCTCCAATGGCCCTCTACCAAAATTGCTAAAATGGTTCTACTTGGCTGAAGAAAATGGCAGCCAGAGCTGAAAATAGAAAAACCTTTAAAAGACATCTCTGCAACCGTTGTCCCAAGTAATTTCACAGAAGTGTTCCTCTTATGGCCATTTACCAAAATTGCTAAAATAGTTTCACTGGGCTGAACAAAATGGCCGCCAGAGCTAAAAATAGAAAAACTTTAAATGCCATTGCCTTGGCCAGTGGCCTGATTTCAAAATGATTTCACAGAACTGCTTCTCTTCTCCCCCCTTTGACAAAATTGCCAAAATGGTTATGCTGTGCTGAACAAAATAGTCACCAGAGCTAAAAATAGAAAAAACCTTTAAATGACATCTTCATGGCCATTGGCTGGATTTCAAAAAAATTTCACATCAGTGTTCCTCTTATGCCCCTTTACCAGAATTGCTAAAATGGTTCTGCTCTGCTGAACAAAATGGTTGCCAGAGCTAGAAGTAGAAAAAAAAAGGACATCTCCTCCAAGGCCAGTAGTCGAATTCAAAATAATTTCACAGCTATGTTTCTCCTATGTCTTTTTACCAAATTGCTAAAATGGTTCCACTTAGCTGAAAAAAATGGCCACCAGAGCTAAAAATTGACAAGAAGCAAGATCTGCAGGGTCTTCTTTCCCTGCTGGTCAGGGTTGCCGCGGTCAGGGAAAAAAGTCTGGAAAAAGTTTTTCTAGGTCAGGGAAAAGTCAGGGAAGTTTGGTTTGGGTCAGGGAAATTTGCAAACATTGGAAAAAAGTCAGGGAACAGTCAGGGAATTTCAAAATTTTCTCAAAACTGAGATGGCTATGGCAGTCTTCTTAATTTGCAGAAACTAATAAATTTACAGAATGGTCTTCCTTCTTTTGTTAAGTGATTTTTGAATTCTCGGAATTTCTTTGCATCCCAGATTGCAATGAAATCTTGTAAGCAAGATTCATGAGCCTAACTCAAGTGGTTCCTTAGATACCTCAAAAACTACTTAAGCTATTGTAGTGATACTAAATGTGCAGATAGGGGATAAGTAGATAACCCAATTAACTTCCGAAAAAATCTGATTTTTTTTTACTTATGGTCTTCTCAAAAACTGTTAAAGCCATTGCCTTGAAACTTGACAGGCTGATAGGGAATGATGAGTTAATTACCTGATTAACTTACAGCAGTTAACTCAGGTGAGTGTTGTGGCCCATGGGCCTCTTGTTCTTATTTCTCCATGGAAACATATGTTGTGGATACTCATAAGAAGTGTACACAAAACAAAGTTTTTTGTGAAAAGTAAGTAAATATCAATAGTTGTTTTATGAAAAAAGTGCTTTATCTGGAGCTATGGTATTGGTATAAAATATTCATCAAACTGCCGCCTGTGCAATCTGATCAAGACCATCTCTGGTTGCTTTTGATATTTTGATAAGAGGGGGTTATCAGGTAAATATTTTTTTATGCCCCTGCCATTTTCAGGGGGGGGGGGGGGGGGGGGGGGGCATATAGTATCACCGCTGTCCGTCCCGTCCATCCCGTACGTAACAAATGGTTTCAGTGCGATATCTTTTGAAAAGATTGGTGTATTGGATTGAAATTCTATACACAGGTATATAATCATAAAATGTAGGTCAAGTTCGATTTAGGGTAAAATCCACCAATTATTTTGGGAGTTATGGCCCTTTTTCAACTTTGAAAAATGGTGTCCGTTCTATATCTTTGGAAAAAATTAGTGTATTGGATTCAAACTTTATACACGGGTATATAATTATAAAATGTAGGTCAGGTTCAATTTAGGGAAAAATCCACTAATTATTTTGGGAGTTATGGCCCTTTTTCAACTTGAAAAATAGTTTCTGTTCCATAACTTTTGAAAAGATTAGTGTGTTGGATTCATATTTTATACACGAGCATATAATTATAAAATATAGATCAAGTTCGATTTAGGGTAAAATCCACCAATTATTTTTGGAGGTACGGCCCTTTTTCAATGAAAAAAAGCTAGTTGAAAAATGGTTTCCGTTTGATATCTTTTGAAAAGATTAGTATATTGGATTCAAATTTTATACACAGGTCGTATATAGTCATAAAATGTAGGTAAAGTTCGATTTAGGGTAAAATTCACCAGTTATTAGCTCACCTGAGCACGAAGTGCTCATGGTGAGCTATTCTGGTCAGTCAATGTCCGTCGTGCGTCGTCCGTCGTGCGGCGTCAACAATTGTTTTAAAAGCCTACTCCTCCTACACCCCTGGGCCAATTGACTTGATACTTGGTAGGAAGCATCGGGGTGATCTGTAGATCAAAAATAGCTAAAATCGTTCCGATCGGAAATCCAAGATGGCGGCCATCTTGAAAATATATTTTTCGCTGCTTCTTCTGAACAGAAAGGCCAATTGACTCCAAACTTGCTAGGAAGCATTGGGGTGACTTGTAAATCAAAAATAGCTAAAATCATGCCAATCAGAAATCCAAGATTGCCGCCATGGCAGCCATTTTGAAAATCTATTTTTCGCTTCTTCTCCTGAACCATAAGCCAATTGACTCCAAACTTGCTAGGAAGCATTGGGGTGAGTTGTAGATCAAAAATAGCTAAAATTGTGCCGATCGGAAATCCAAGATGGCCGCCATGGCAGCTATCTTGAAAATCTATTTTTCTCTTCTTCTCCTGAACTGAAAGACCAATTGACTCCAAACTTGCTAGGAAGTATCAGGGTGACTTGTAGATCAAAAATAGCTAAAATTGTGCCGATCAGAAATCCAAGATGGCCACCATCTTGAAAATCTATTTTTCGCTTCTTCTCCTGAACCTAAAGGCCAATTGACTCCAAACAAAGCATCAGGATGACTTGTAGATCAAAAATGGCTAATGGCTAAATGGCTAAAACCGTGCCGATCGGAAATCCCAGATGGCAGTTATCTTAAAAATCTATTTTTCGCTTCTTCTCCTAAACCCAAAAGCCAATTGACTCCAAACATGATAGGAAGCATTGGGGTGACTTATAGATCAAAAATAGCTAAAAATGTTCTGATAGGAAATCCAAGATGGCCGCCATGGCTGCCATCTTGAAAATCTACTTTTTTGCCTCCTCTCCTGAACCGAAAGGCTAATTGACTCCACACTTGCTAGGAAGCATCGGAGTGACTTGTAGATCAAAAATGGCTAAAATCATGCTGATCTATTTTTCGCTTCTTCTCCTAACCCCAAATGCCAATTGACTCGAAACTTGGTAAGAAACATTGGGGTGACTTATAGATCAAAAATAGCCAAAATCGTTCCAATCGCAAAATCCAAGATGGCCACCATCTTGAAAATCTATTTTTTGCTTCTTCTCCTGAACTGAAATGCTAATTGACTCCAAACTTGGTAGGAAGCATCAGGGTAACTTGTAGATCAAAAATAGCTAAAATCGTGCTGATCGGAAATCCAAAATGGCCGCCATGGTGGCCATCTTGAAAATCTTTTTTTCACTTCTTCTCCTAAACCCAAAAGCCAATTGACTTGAAACTTGGTAGGAAGCATCAAGGTGACTTATAGATTAAAAATGGCTAAAATCGTTCCGATTGGAAATCTAACATGGCGGCCATTTTGAAAATCTATTTTTCACTTCTTCTTCTGAACCGAAAGGCTTATTGACTTTAAACTAGGTAGGAAGCATCAGGGTGACCTGTAGATCAAAAATAGCTAAAATCATCCCTATCAGAAATCCAAGATGGCTGCCATGACAGCCATCTTGAAAATCTATTTTTCGCTTCTCCTCCTGAACTGAATGGCCGTTTGACTTGAAACTTGGTAGGAAGCATTCCGGTGACTTGTAGATCTAAAATAGCTTAAATTGTTTGGATCGGAAATCCAAGATGGCCGTCATGGCGGCCATCTTGAAACTCTTTTTTTCGCTTATTTTCCTGAACCAAAGGGCCAGTTGATTTGAAAATTCATAGGAAGCATCAGGATGACTTGTTGATATAAAAATAGCTAAAATCGTTCCAATGGGAAATCCAAGATGGCAGCCAGCTTGAAAATCTATTTTACCCTTCTTCTTCTGAACTGAAAGGCCAGTTGACTCGAAACTTGGTAGGAAGCATCGGGGTGACTTGTAGATAAAAAAAATAGCTCAAATCGTTGCGATAGGAAATCCCAAATTGCGGCTATAGCGGCCATCTTGAAAATCTGTTCTGAACTTTTTGTCCTGAACCGAAGGGCAATTGACTTAAAGTTCATTGGAAGTATCGAGGCGACTTGCAGATCAACAGTAGCTAAAATCATTCTGATTGGGAATCCAAGATGGCTACCATCTTGTTTATGTTTATTATATTTTCCTGCCACTGTGCTGTTTACATGTATAAAATCATGATTCTTCAGAAACCACTTTGGCAATTGCCACCAAATTTCACATTGATCGTACTGTTGAAAGGTGATTGAGAGTTTGTTCAAATGATCACGCTCCATTGACTGTCATGCCATATATAATATTCTTTTTCAAATTTAGGATGATCTTTTCATTAGTTGCGATGACAGGATTGGAAAAATGTTGCATAACGTCTGCATATCTGCAGTGGGTATGTCACTCAGGTGAGTGACCCATGGCCCGTGGGCCTCTTGTTTTGGGAGTTATGGCCCTTTTTCAACTTTGACAAATGGTTTCCATTCCATAACTTTTGAAACGATTAGTGAATTGGATTCATATTTTATACACAAGCGTATAATTATAGAATATAGGTCAAGTTCGATTTAGGGTAAAATCCACCAATTATTTTTGGAGTTACGGCCCTTTTTCAACATTGAAAAATAGTTTTTGTTTGATATCTTTTGAAAACATTAGTGTATCGGATTCATATTTAATACACAGGTATATAATCATAAAGTAGAGGTCAAGTTTGATTTAGGATAAAATCCACCTATTATTATAGGAGTTCTGGCCCTTTTTCACCTTCAAAAAATGTTTTTCATTTTGATATTTTTTTTAAAAAAGATTGATGTATTGGATTCATATTTTATACACAGATATATAATCATAAAATATAGGTCAAGTTTGATTTAGGGTAAAATCTGCCAATTATTATGAGAGTTATGTCCCTTTTTTCAACTTCATTTTTTGCAAAATGCATGCGTGTGGGTGAGGATGGCCCTGGGCAGGGGCTTCTGTGTCATATTGACACATTTCTTGTTCTTGTTTCTTCTAAATGCATTCATTAGCACGTCGGACTGCAGACACATGGATCACAAGTTTGAATCCCACCTCAGCCACATAACTTCCTTGGAGAGTGTTCATGAAATCATTTCTATGGTCATTCTCTTCCTTCCGCTGATTCAAGAAGGGCAGTTGTCAGTTACTGGCTAAAGTATGTGCACAAGTACTGGTTGGCGGCTTTGGTGGCTCAGTTGGATGCCAGTCAGACTTGTGAACAGGAGGTTGAGGGTTCAGCCCAGCCCCCTCAGTAATATTATTTCCTGGAGATTTATCATGAAATATTTTCTATGACCATTCTCTCCCTTCCACTGATTTAAGAAGGGCAGTTGTCAGTTTCTGGCAAAAGAATGTGCACAATACTGGTTAACCGCATAGAGGACCAACCAAGCCTGCCCAGAAAAAATGTGGTTAGGTAAATGGATGGTGCTCGACATAACCCTATTGGGTTGACTGGGCCGTAAAACCGCAACACAAATAAACATGTACTGTTTAACCACTTAAGAGGACTAAGCCTGCCCAGGAAAAGTGAGTAGATTAACTGACTAGCTGAACATGACCTTAACAGTGTTGACTGGGCCATAAAACTCTAATTCACTGGAAGTGCCACACCCTCTATGAAAATGTGGATACTCATTAGAAGAGCCTGGGTGAGGCACTGCTAATGGGTTCCTACATGTTTTCATGAGGAAATGAAAAAAGGATCAATACTTGTTGGTTGAAAATAGTGCCTTATTTGGAGCTATGAGTTAATATGTTTCAGGTTTGGTATAGGAATGTGTAAGCTGTGTGTAGGCTTTTTCTGTTTATACTGTAATTACCCAAAATATTTTGTGACATTCACATTAGAGCTGTACCAAGCGAAAATATGTATTCAGGGCATATTCAGACAGTGAAAGCCAAGAAAGCAGTCACAGCTCCAGATAAGGTGCTTTTTTCAACCCCAAAGGTGTTAATATTTTTTTTTCTCCGCAAAGATATGTTGTGTGTACCTGTTGGAAACCTCTTGCCAAAGCACTTCTTATGCATATGCACAACATATGTTTTCATGGAGAAATAAGAAGAAAATACCGGAACATTTCTCATATTCTCAAGGTACATGTTTAGAGGAGTAGCCAGATAAATATGTTCCTTATTTCTCCACGAAAATGTACATTGTAGGTACTTATTAGAAGCGCCTCTGCAGCAAGGTACTTCTATTGAGTACCCACAACATATGTTTTCAGAGAAATAAGAAAAATAACAATACCGTTTGGTTGAAAAAAAAATATACACCTTATCCAGAGCTATGAATTCTATATTTACAGTCAGTTCAGTATTTCCAGCCCTAACATGAGGATCTATAAAATGCCAGATCCAGACCGAGGACAGTCCACACTACCATACCGGCCCGAGGGACAGGAAGCGGAGGATGATACTTGATCAGTTACACCTACCTTGATTTGATATTGCTGCTTAAATCCAATGTTATCCTTTAACCTGCTGAATTTCAGTATCAGCAGACAACATTTTAAATAAATTTAATAGCTTTCACAGAAGATACTGCTTGATATTTCATAATTCATTTGAAATATCTGTCCTTATTTTCCAGGAAAGTAAAGTAATGTAAATTGTTATTTGCAACTTGCTAAAGGTAAAGAAAGTGCTTTAAAGGCACCATATTCCTCAAAAATAGACATTTTATTGTCCAAAAAAAATGAGGTTTGATAAATTGATATATGGTATTAATACAATCATAAAATGTGGCACCTGACAGCCTGTAAAATTTCGGTGAGATTCTCCTTCTTGAAATGAAATGATTTTCTATCGTATCTCTGAATTAATGTTGCCAACATTAATTCAGAGAAACGATAAATAATCATTTCATTTTTTATCCACTTCAAAAACAAGAGACTAACTGAAATTTTACAGGCTGTCAGATGCTACATTTTATGATAGTATTAATATTATATATCAAATTAAATCTTTCTTGGATAAAAAAAAATGTCTATTTTTGAAGAAATATGGAGCCTTCAATGCTTAATAAAATGCCAGGTAGAAATTTCAGAAGAAGACATATTGAAAATACCTTTATTTTCTGGGAAATATGACACATGTGCTGAATTTGCCTAGAGATTGTTAGTTTATTTTGACCTTGGAAATACAGGTTGGTCATACAGAGAGGAAGAGCCTTACAATGCGAATGATACATGTATGACCAACTATTGAAGTCTTTCATATTTCAAATGGATGTTAATGTGATTCATGTAGTGTAGCTGTTATGAAAAGCAGGAGATTGTGAAGACTTGGGAAAATTACAACATGAAATATGTTGAATGGAAGATCAAAGCATATGTTAATGGGATTTGTGTAGTGTAGCTGTTATGACAGGGGAAGGTGAGAAAAATACATGAAATATGCAAGCATACCTATATCCTGTGCTTTGCACCATTTTTAGCTCACCTGAGCACGAAGGTGAGCTATTTGCACCATTTTTAGCTCACCTGAGCATGAAGTGCTCAAGGTGAGCTATTGTGGTCAGTCAATGTCCGTCATCCTGTCAACAATTGCTTTAAAAGTCTACTCCTCCTACACTCCTGGGCCAATTGACTCAAAACTTGGTAGGAAGCATCGGGGTGACTTGTAGAACAAAAATAGCTAAAATCGTTCCAATCGAAAATCCAAGATGGCCGCCATATTGAAAATTTATTTTTCGCTTCTTCTCCTGAACACAAAAGCCAGTTGACTTGAAACTTGGTAGGAAGCATCGGGGTGACTTATAGATCAAAAATAGCTAAAATTGTTCCGATCGGAAATCCAAGGTGGCCGCCATCTTGAAAATCTTTTTGCTGCTTCTCCCAAACAGAGAGGCCAATTGACTCGAAACTTGGTAGGTAGCATCAGGGTGACTGGTAGATCAAAAATAACTGCAATTGTTCCAGTCAGAAATCCAAGATAGCTACCATGGTGGCCAGCTTGAAAATCTATTTTTATGCCCCCAACTTTGAAGAAGTTGGAGGGGCATATTGCTTCTGGGGTGTTTGTCCGTCCATCCGTCTGTCACATTTTTTTGATGCATAGCATAACTTAAGAACCATGCATGCTACTGTTTTGAAATTTCTTATATGGATTCCTCATGAAAAAAAATCTGACACATTTTTTTTTCTCGACAGGATAATGCCCCTTTCCTGAGTTATGGCCCTTTAAAAAAATATGGATACAATCGTGTCAGTAAAATATTTAAAAAATTATTGAAGCTAGAACCTTGAAACTTGATGAACGTACTGGAAGTGATGAGTAAACGACCTGATTAACTTTTGAATAAATTCTAAAAAATACTTCATGAGTTATGGCCCTTTGTAAATTTGGGCATTTTTACCTTGTCAGCAAAATATCTCAAAATTTATTGGAGCTAGAGCCTTGAAGCTAGAATTGATTGGTAAGGATGAGTAGATGACCTGATTAACTTTTGAATAAATTCTGAAAAATATTTCATGAGTTATGGCCCTTTGTAAATTTGGGAATTTTCCCTTGTCAGCAAAATATCTCAAAAACTACTGAAGCTAGAGCCTTGAAACTTGATGAATAGATTGGTTGTGATGAGGAGATGACCTGATTAGCTTTAAATAAATTATGAAAAATACTTCATGAGTTATGGCCCTTTGAAATTTTGGGCATTTTTACCCTGTCAGCAAGATATCTTAAAAACTGTTGGAGCTAGAGCCTTGAAGAATTGATTAGTAATAATGAGTAGATGACCTGAATAACTTATGAGTAAATTCTAAAAACTATTTCATGAGTTATGGCCCTTTGTAAATTTGGGCATTTTCCCTTGTCAGCAAAATATCTCAAAAACTAAAGAAGCTAGAGCCTTGATACTTGATGAATATTTTGGTAGTAACGTGTAGATGTCCTGATTCACTTTTGAATAAATTCTGAAAAGTACTTCATGAGTTATGGCCCTTTGTAATTTTGGGCATTTTTACCTTGTCAGCAAAATATCTCAAAAACTGTTCGAGCTAGAGCCTTGAAACTTGGTGAATTGATTGGTAATGATGAGTAGATGACCTGATTAACTTTTGAATAAATTCTGAAAAATATTTCATGAGTAATTGCCCTTTGTAAATTTTGGCATTTTATTTTGTCAGCAAAATATCTCAGAAACTACTGAAGCTAGAGCCTTGAAACTTTATGAATAGATTGGTAGTGATGAGTAGTTGACCTGATTAACTTTTGAATAAATTCTAAAAAAAATACTTAAGAGTTATGGCCCTTTGTAGACTGGGCCGTTTTTACCTTGTATTTTCTTTTTTCATAGCATTTATAGTTTAGAATCATATATGCTAATGTTTTGAAATTTCATGTATGGATTCCTCATGAAAAAATAAGTGACTTGTTTTTTTTCTAATCCGAATTATCTCCCATTTTAGAGTTATTTACCTTTTAATGAAATAACATTGAAATCTCGTCAGCAAGATATCTCAAAAAGTATTTGAGCTAGAGCCTTGATATTTGGTATACTGATTGGTACTGAGGAGGAGATTACGTGATTAAAGTTTGAAACAATTAAATGAAATGGTGTTGGAGTTATCGCCCTTTGCAATTACCGGCCGTTTAATGTTGTTGCTTTATTGTGTATAGCATAAGTTTAGAACCATTTATGTTAATGTTCTGAACTTTCATATATGGATTCCTCATGAAAAAAATAGGTGACCCATATTTTTTTCTTATAGGAATTATCTCCCATTTTAGAGTTATTTCCCTTTTAATAAAATAACATTGAAATCTTGTATATTTGTACTATAGTTACTGTCATGGGCAAGCAGTGTTGGAGTCAAGCAGTGTTAGAGTTAAGCAGTTGGGGGCATAGTGTTTTACAAACACCAGCTCTAGTTTGCTTCTTCTCCTGAACCAAAAGGCCAATTGACTTGAAATTTGGTAGGTAGCATTGGGGTGACTTGTAGGTCAGTAATAGCTAAAATCGTTCCGATCAGAAATCCAAGATGGCCGCCATCTTGAAAATCTATTTTTCGCTTCTTCTCCTGAACCGAAAGGCCAATTGACTTGAAACTTGGCAGGAAGCATCAGGGAGACTTGTAGATAAAAAAAATAGCTAAAATCGTTCGTCCGAAATCCAAGATGGCTGCCATGTCTTGAAAACCTATTTTAAGCCTGAACAACGTTTACGGAGAGCTATTGTATTATCCTCTGCATTGGTGGCTGCCTTGGCGTCGGCGTCCACAAATGTTAAAGTTTTCATTAAAGTTTTAAGACCTCATTATTGTCGCACCTGCTTGCAGCAGGGTGCGACATAGGCATCCGCTTTTCCATCCGTCCCTATTTCAATATTTATGTCAAAGTTAGACATTTATGTCAAAGTTAGTATTCTAATCAACTACAAGACTAAACAACCATCAAACCTTGCATGAAACATCTCCCTGACCTCCCGACTTTGCGACATAGGCGTCCGCTTTTCCATTCATTCGTCCGTCTGTCTGTCAACATTATGTCGAAGTTCGACATTTACGTCAAAGTTAGTATTCTAATCAACTACAAGACTAAACAACCATCAAATCTTGCATGAAACAGCTCCCTGACCTCCTGACTTTGCAACATAGGTGTCCACTTTTCCGTTTATCTGTCCATTCGTCCGTCTGTCAACATTTATGTCGAAGTTTGACATCTACTTCAAAGTTAGTATTCAGATCAACTACAAGACTAAACAACCATCAAACCTTGCATGAAACATCTCTATGACCTCCTGACTTTGTGACATAGGCGTCCATTTTTCCGTTCATCTGTCTGTCCATCTGTCTGTCTGTCTAACATTCATGTCAAAGTTCGACATTTACATCAAAGTTAGTATTCTAATCAACTACAAGAATAAACAACCATCAAACCTTGCATGGAAAATCTCAACCTCCTGACTTGGCAGGTACCTTGACCCGGTGACCTTGACCTATATTTCACGCTCCAGTGACTTCGACACAATTTACGTCAACGTACCAGATCTTCTCAAATATAAGTCCTACAATCACCAACACTTGCGTAGTGCTTCTTCTAGATGTACTGACTCGGCAGGTACCTTGACCAGGTGACCTTGACCTATAGTTTGTGCTCCAATGAATTTGACACATTTTACGTCGACGTTATATATCTCCACAACTGTAAGGCCTACAACCACCAAAACTTGCATAGTGCTTCTCAATGTACAGACTCTGCAGGTACCTTGACCCAGTAACCTTGACCAGTATTTTGCGCTCCAGTGATTTTTACACATTTTACGTCAATGTTCCATATCTCCTCAACTATAAGGCCTACAACCACCAAACCTGGCATAGTGCTTCTCTTCGATGTACTGACTCGGAAGGTACCTTGACCCGGTGACCTTGACTTATAATTTGTTCTCCAGCAACTTTGACACATTTTATGTTGACGTTCGATATCTTCTCAAATCTAAGGCATACAACAACCAAACCTTGCATAGTGCTTCTCCTCGATGTATTGACTCAGCAGGTATATTGAACTGTTGACCTTGACATATTTTGTGCTCCAGTGACTTTGACACATTTTACGTCGACATTCGGTATCTCCTCAAATATAAGGCCTACAACAACTAAACCTTGCATAGTGCTTTTTCTTAATGTACTGACTCGGCAGGTTCTTTGGCCCAGTGACCTTGACATATATTTGTGCTGCAGTGACTTTGATACATTTTATGTCGACGTTGATATCTCCTCAACTATAAGGCCTTCAACCACCAAACCTTGCTTAGTGCTTCTCCTCGATGTACTGACTTTGCAAGTACCTTGATCCGGTGACCTTGACATATTTCTCGCTTCAGTAACTTTAAGACAATTTACATTGGCGTTCGATATCTCCTCAACTATAAGGCCTACAACCACCATCTTGACCCGGTGACCTTGACCTTTATTTCATGCTCCAGTGACTTTGACACATTTTACATCAACGTTCCATTATCATTGGGCTATATAATACGAAAAGTCAGTGCTGTAGATATAGCCACTAGAGGGAATGGCACTGGCTGGGAATATATGTGCCCCACTGTACACATTGTCTACATTTTCTTTTAACCCAGTTTTCCAACTAAGCACTACTAAGAATGAAATAAATTAATAACCACATTCTGATTGTTGCTCCTTTGACTTTTGCCCCAGCAGGTGCGATGCCTACTTCCGCAGAATTCTTGTTTCCTAACCTTTCCACCAATTTGATTCATCTTTGGTATAAGGATACATATTGGTCCAAAATTTTGCGCAGTACCATCCCCACCACCCTAGGTCATGTAAAGGTCAAGGTCACAGACTTAGAATTTTCATGTTAAAATTTTATGTCAAAGTTTTTAGGATCTCATTACTTCTAAACTAAATGATGGATTTAGTTCCTATTTGGTATCATGATAGATACTGGTCAAAAGTTTTTATCAGCACCATCAGCACACGCATGACCCTGACCTTGAGGTTGAGGTCACAGCCTTGGAATTTAAATGTTAAAATTTTCATTAAAGTTTTTAACACCTCATTATTTCCTAACCTTATCACTGATTTGAATTATCTTTGGTATGATGATATATATTGGTCCAAAATTTTGTGCAGTACCAACCCACCACCCTAGGTTATGTCAAGGTCAAGGTCACAGACAGAATTTTCATGTTAAAATTTTACATCAAAGTTTTTAGGATCTCATTACTTCTAAACTAAATGATGGATTTAGTTCCTATTTGGTATAATGATAGATACTGGTCAAAAGCTTTTATCAGCACCATCAGCACTCATGACCCTGACCTTAAGGTCGAGGTCACAAACTTAGAATTTAAATGTTAAAGTAGTTGACTCTTAATCCATTAGACTTCTCACTGCTGTGGTTCGAGCCTAGCTTGGGACATATGTGGGAAAGCCAAGTTCTGCTTACGGATGGTCAGGTGGTTTTCCTCCGGGTACTCCGGTTTTCGCCCACCTTCGATGAACGATCGGCTCAATATAAGTGAAATATTCTTGAAAGGGCCGTTAAACCCAAATCAAAAAAAAAAAAAAAAAAAAAAAATTAAATGTTAAAGTTTTCTTTAAAGTATTTAACAACTCATTATTTCCTAACCTTATTACTGATTTGATTCAACTTTGGTATGATGATACATATCGGTCCAAAATTTTGCCCACCCATCCCCACCCCCCTAGTTTATGTTAAGGTCAAAGTCACAGTCAAGTCAAAATTTTCATGTTAAAATTTTACGTCAAAGTTTTTAGGACCTCATTACTTCTAAACCAGACAATGAATTTAATTTATATTTGGTATCATGGTATACACTGGTCCAAAGTTCTTATGAGCACCATCAGCACTTATAACTATAACCTTGAGGTCGAGGTCACAGACTTAGAATTTTAATAATATTAAAGTTTTCTTTAAGTTTTTAATACCTCATTATTTCCTAACCTTATTTGATTTATCTTTGGTTTGATGAAAATTTTGCACAGTGCAATCCTTCCCCCTCCCCACCCCCCAAAAACCCTAGGTCATGTCAAAATCAAGGTCACAGACTTAGAATTTTTCAAAACCGAAATGTGCAATATCAAGCGAGCTGTCCTGTCTGACGACAGGTCTTGTTCGCTTCTTTTCCTGAACCAAAAAGCCAATTGACTTGAGACTTGGTAGGAAGCATTGGGTAGATTTGTAGACCAAAAATAGCTAAAATCATTTACAGTCGGAAATCCAAGATGGCCACCATCTTGAAAATCTATTTTTCACTTCTCTTCTTGAACCGAAAGGCCAGTCGACTTGAAATTTGGTAGGAAGCATCATAGACTTGTAGATCAAAAATAGCTAAAATTGTTCCGATCGGAAATCCAAGATGGCCGCAATCTTGAAAATCTATTTTTTGCTTCTTCTCTTGAACCAAAAGGCCAATTGACTCTAAATTTTTGAGGAAGCATCAAGGTGACTGGTAGATCAAAAAAAGCTAAAATTATTCCGATCAGAAATCTTGAAAATCTTTTTTTCGCTGCTTCTCCTGAACCAAAAGGCCATTTGACTTAAAACTTGGTAGGACACATTTGGGTGACTTGTGGATCAAATATAGCTAAAACCTTTCCAGTCGGAAATCCAAGATGTCCGCCGTCTTGAAACTCTATTTTTCGCTTCTTCTCCTGAACCGAAAGACCTACTGACTTGAAACTGGTAGGAAGCATCAGGGTTTACTTGTAGATCAAATACAGCTAAAATCTTTCCATGGCGGCCAGCTTGAAAATCTATTTTTCTCTTCTACTGCTGAACCAAAAAGCTAATTGACTTAAAACTTGATAGGAAACTTCAGGGTGACTTGTATAGAAAAACTAGCTAAAATTCTTCCAATCGAGTTTCCAAAATGGCCTCCATAGCCGCTATCTTGGAAATCTATTTTGTGCTTCTTCTCCTGAACCCAAAGGCCAATTGACTAAACTTGGTAGAAAGCATCAGGGTGACTTGTAGATCAAAAATAGTGAAAATTTTTCCGATCGGAAATACAAGATGACTGCTACAATTGCTGTCTTGAAAGTCTGTTTTGAACTACTTTTCCTGAACAGAAAGGCCCATTGACTCGAAACTTGACAGAAAGTAACGGGATGATTTGTAGATCAAAAATAACTAAAATCATTCTGATCGAAAATCCAAGATGGTCTCCCTAGTAGGGCAGCCCTGTTGAAAATCTATTTTGAACTTCTTCTCTTAAACCAAAAGGACAATTGACTCAAACTTGTCTGGTAATCAAGTGAGCGATATAGGGCCATCTTGGCCCTCTTAGGCCAATGTTTGCTTTTGGTCAATTTTGGCTTGCTAGGCATTAACCCAAATACTGCCAAGCAACATTGTAGCAGAAGATATTCTCATATAATTTACTTTTTATATAGTGATCACTTTTCGTCCGTCCAGCCGTCCGTTAACATTTTCAAACGACTTCTCCTCTGAAGCCCCTAAGCCAATTTTGCTCAAATTTCATATGGAGCCTCCTTAGGTTGGGGGAACGAAAGATTGCTAAAATGGTCATGGTCCATTGACCAAGATGGCCGCCATGCCCATATATGATATAAACCTTCAAAAATTTTCTTTAGCAGAACCGAGGATACCTTATGGCTGAATCTTTACACAAATCATCGGGACAGGAGGTCTACCAAAGTTTCTAAAATAATGGTCCTACATTGACATTTGACCTTTTTAAGGCGAGGTCAAGTTTGCTTCCCTATGCATTTGTATGGGAAAAATATTGAGAATTACAAATGACTTCCCCTCTGGAGTCTCTGGGCCAATGTTGCTCAAATTTCAATATAAGCCTTCCTGGGGAAGGGGAATGAAAGATTGCTAAAATGTTTGCCATCCATTGACCAAGATGGCCGCCATGCCCATATATGGTAAAAACCATTAAAAATCTTCTTCTCTAGAACTGAGGAAGTCTTATGACTGAATCTTTGCATAAATCATCGGGGACGGGAGGTCTACCAAAGTTGCTAAAATGATGGTCGTACATTGACATTTGACCTTTTTACGGCGAGGTCAAGTTTGCTTCCCTATGCATTTGTATGGGAAAAATGTTGAGAATTTCAAATGACTTCTCCTTTGGAGCCTCTGGGCCAATGTTGCTCAAATTTCATTTGGAGCCTTCCTGGGGCAGGGGAATGAAAGATTGCTAAAATAGTTGCCGTCCATTGACCAAGATGGCTGCCATGCCCATATATGGTAAAACCCTTTAAAAATCTTCTCCAGAACAGAGGATGCCTTCAGGCTGAATCTTTGCACAAATCATCGGGGACGGGAGATCTATCAAAGTTGCTAAAATGATTGTCATACATTGTCGTTTGACCTTTTTACAGCGAGGTCAAGTTTGCTTCTGTATGCATTTGTATGGGCCCCTTACATACCAAAGTTGCTAAAATGATTGTCATACATTGTCGTTTGACCTTTTTACAGCTAGGTCAAGTTTGCTTCTGTATGCATTTGTATGGGCCCCTTACATTTGTATAGAAATATTGTTGATAATTTCATATGATTTCTCCTCTGAAGCCTCTGGGCCTATGTTGCTCAAATTTCATGTGGAGCCTTCTTGGAGCAGGAGAACGAAAGGTTGCTAAAATAGTCGTGGTCCATTGACCAAAATGGCTGCCATGCCCATATATGGTAAAAACCTTTAAAAATCTTCTTCTCCAGAACCAAATAAGCCCTGGACCCTAACCTTTGCACAAATTATGGGGAACAGGAGCTCTACCAAAATTGCTAAAATGATGGTTCTATGTTGACGTTTGACCTTTTACGGCAAGGTCAAATTTGCTTCCCCATGCATTTGTATGGGCCATATACATTTATATGGGAAAAATATTGAGAATTCATATTTTGGACATCTCTATAATCCAGTGTGAATTGATGCTGAGCATTAGGGCGTCTAGTAGACACAATATAACTAAATGAGCCGATAGAAAATCCAAGATGGCCGCCACAGCCGCCATCTTGAAAATCAATTTTTGACATCTCTTCCCAAACATTTGGTCGCTTTGAGCCGAAACTTGCTCTGTAGCAACAGGATCGAAATGAGCTAAAATTTTGTTGATAGGAATTCTACATGATGGCCGCCAGAGCTACAAACAGAAAATCTTCAAATGACATCTGGTCCTTGACCAATGGCCCGATTTCAAAATATTTGCACAGAAGTGTTCCTCCAATTACCCTCTACCAAAATTGCTAAAATGGTTCCACTTGGCTGAACAAAATGGCGGCCAGAGCTAAAAATAGAAAAACCTTTAAAAGACATCTCCTCCACCACCAGTGGCCTGATTTCAAAGTAATTTCACAGCAGTGTTTCTCTTATGGCACTTTACCACAAAATTGCTAAAATAGTTCCGCTCGTCTAAACAAAATTGCCACCAGAGCTAAAAGTAGATAAAAACAACAACATTAAACTACATCTCCTCCTTGGCCAGTGGCCTGATTTCAAAATGATTTCAAAGAAATGTTCCTCTTATCTCCCTTTTTTTGACTCGATATGGCCCTTTGAAAATTTCAGCATTTTAACCTTGTAAGCAAGATATCTCGAAAACTCTTTAAGCCATTGCCTTGAAACTTAACAGGCTGACAAGGAATGATGAGTAAATGACCTGATTAACTTACAGCAGTTAACTCAGGTGAGCGTTGTGGCCCATGGGCCTCTTGTTTTATTTCAAAGAAAATAAGGCCAATCTCATGTGAATCATCAGCAGCTTTTGTGATTGCATAGCTCCAGATAAGGCACTTTTTTTTTTTTCAACAAAAAAAAAGTGATATTGGTTTAAACAATAGTTTATTAAATATAATGAGTACAACACAAACATACAAAAATGACATAGAGGATCAGATAACAAGCTAATTAAAGCTTATGTGAAATCTTCAAAGAAGACAAAAAAAACAGTGATATTGTTTCTTATTTTCCACAAAAAACATATATTGTGGATACTCATCAGAAGAATACCCCCTCTTATCTGGAGCTATGTATTGGTACTTTACCGCTTAATGGGCTAAGTACTGTAGAACATACGGACAAACTGGAAAGCCTTTGAATTTACTACGGAGATGTGCAGGTTGATTTGCCTTTTGAATAGGCCCAAATTTCTCTTTGTTAGATTCATCTGTTGAATTGTTACCAGTTGTGTTCAGATATTTTTAAGGACCACACAGCAGAACAGATTAGCTTCACCTTATTTACCCTAAATATTGAGACAGTCAGGTCTGAGCAAACTGTGTAGATGAGCAAACAGCATAGATCCAGATCAGAACACTGCATTCGATCAGGGTCTATACTGTTTTGACACATTAACAGGGAGCAGAGGCTTATAATTCTACTAACAGGGCTGTTAGGTCCCTAGTACACGGGTATGGTATACAACATGTTATGTGTGAGTTGCCTGTCATCTGAATGGCTGTTGAATAAGAGATTATCAGGAATACAATCTGGATCTCTTGGATAAACTGTAATGATAATAGCTTTCACTTCTGCAGTACTCCATAAAATGTTTACAGAAATAATAATTACACATGCCATTTGCCCAGTCAAAGCTGGTGTACGCTTAGCATGCTTGGTAAAAATTTCAGCAGGCAACATTTTGAAATATTTTTCTTATTTTTTCCAGAAAACAGGGTTTAACATTTCATGCAAACTGTCTCCTATGAAATGTCAAACCCTGTTTTCTAGAGGAAAAATAAAATCATTAAAATGTCCTCTGCTGAAAGTGCCAAGAGAGCAGTAAAGGTTAAAATAAAGAAACTTGAAATATTTTCTTAGTCTGATGTTTTTAATTTGCAGCAAGGGTTATACAAACAAATTAATGTCAATCACTGCTAGAGTCAGCTAGCCAGTGATGTGACAATTTCCACCTGTATGTCGTTTCAAGGATCATAGCCTTGTAAGTAGAATTGGGATTATCAAAAAAGATGGTGTGACGTCATCACTGTACATATGGTTACAAATCAATGGCGCAAGCAGTAACCACTATATAGAATATATATCAGAAGCCGCCAGTTCTTTATTTGACTTACAATATTTTACTCTGTTACATGTATAGTAATGTATCGAAGACCTACTTTAAAGCGATCATGGCGGGCCCCCGTAAGCTGGTGGATAAGAGAGCTGACTCTTAATCCATTTAGGTTTCTCACCACTGTGGTTTGAGCCTCGCTTGGGCAAAGTTCTGCTTACGGATGGTCTGGTGGTTTTTCTCCAGGTTCTCCAGTTTTCGCCCACCTTTGATGAACGATCGGCTCAATATAAGTGAAATATTTTTGTAAAGGCCATAAAACCCAAATCAAAAAAAAAAAAAAAAAAAATTTAAACTTACTAATCAGTACACCAGAAATGCATTCCGGACAATTTTAGGCAGTGAGAATATTCATCCAGGGATTCCTATGAGTTTTTCAAGAGGGATATTTTGTATAATTTTTTTTTCCCACAACTTGGATGAAATGCATTAAAATAAGATAATTATTATAGGATTGCTAAATAAGTATTTTCATATGTATATATGTTGTGATATGTAAGGTCAAGGTAACTGTGGCTATTTTTTAAAAAAAACAACTTTGTCATTGCTCTAGCCCCCTGCATTTATCAATGGATTTTAATATACAATCACACAATTGTTGGGTATTATAATATCTCTAGTAAGTTCATCTTTCAGGTTGCTGGGCCCAAGGTCAAGCTTACTGTGGCTATTTTTAGAAAAAAAAATTGTCATCGCTCTAGCCCCTGCATTTATCAATGGATTTTAATGTAAATCTGAATGTTTACAATACTGTACCTTAATGTCAAGGTCATATATGACCTTTGAATTTAAGGTCACAGGCTTTTTGTTTCTTCATTCACATAATTATTATATGTCATGACATGCCCCATTTCAGTGTTTGCCTACACCAAGTAGTCTTGTGCAAGGGGATTTGTATCACCTGCTATGCCTTGTTTTAGAATATATATAACTTCTTTTATTATTTAGAATTTGGCATTCTTCAACCATTCATAATTTAGTCATTGTATGTTTCTTGCTGCTAAGAAATTATACTATTTATCCATACTGTTCGTCTTTGTATCCATATTTCCATACATTTGCTATGTATGCCTGTCTACTCTGTACCAGTGAGATTACCTGTATGACCTGCGATGACATCATAGCCATCTTTTCCGAAAACTGCTTTTATAAGCCTCTGCAGAAAGTCAAAGTTAGTTGATATTATGCGCTAGATTAATATGCAAATGTTGCTGATACCATATTTTTATGCCCCCAACTTCGAGGACATATTGCTTTGGGCTTGTTTTTTCATTTGTCTGTATGTCATACTTTTGAGACCGCTCATATCTTTGGAACCATGTATGCTATGATTTTGAAATTTCATATATGCATTGCTTATGAAAACATTAGCTGACTCATATTTTTTGTCCCCCGCCTTTTCGAAGAAAAGCGGAGGGACACTGTTTTTGGCTTTCCGTGGTGCGTGGTTCCGAATTTTAGTAGGTACCTTGTCCCCTTAACTCCTCCCACAGGTTTTGTCCGATCCTTTTGAAACTTCACAGATGCTTTAAGGATGGTCTGAAGATATGCATGTGGTTTTTTCAGAATCCTGAAATTACTTTTTATCACTTTTTTCACATTTTAAACTTAGACATTTTTTGAGTTCTAATATTACAGAAGTGTATAGGGAGTAGGTACTTTGTCCCCTTAACTCCTCCCACAGTTTTTGGCCGATCCTTCTGAAACTTTACTTGGGCTTTTAGGTTGGCCTGAAGATATGCATGTGGATTTTTCAGAATCCTGAAATAATTTTTTATCACTTTTTCCGCATTTTTAACTTAGACATTTTTTTAGTTCTAATATTACAGAAGTGTATAGGGAGTAGGTACCTTGTCCCCTTAACTCCTCCCACAGTTTTTAGCCGATCCTTTTGAAACTTTACGTGGGCTTTTAGGATGGCCTGAAGATATGCATGTGGCTTTTTCAGAATCCTGAAATAATTTTTTATCACTTTTTTGGCATTTTTAACTTAGACATTTTTTGAGTTCTAATACTACAGAAGCGTGTAAGGAGGTATCTTGTCCCCGTAACTCCTACCACAGTTTTAAGCTGATCCTTTTGAAACTTCACAGGTGCTTTAAGGATGGTCTGAAGACATGCATGTGTTTTTTTCAGAATCCTGAAATTATTTTTTATCACTGGTTTCCTGCTTCAATACTTAGGTAAGTGATACAGGACCAATGGTCCTCTGGTTAACTTACCCATTTTTAACACCTCAAATAAAAATAAGGCGGGGGACATAAATTCCCCATGGAATTTGCTTGTTTTTTCTTTTCTGTCAGATTCTTCATGGCTGAGTTATGTCCCTTTTCAGACTTAGGCATTTTAGCAGATAAGAATCTTGTAAGCAAAATATCTAAGGAAACACTTGAATTAGGCTCATGAAAAGTTGCTAGCAGTTTGGAACTAATGCGTAGATGACCTTATTAAATTTTGGTGAAATTTTATATAGATTTGATCAAATTATGTCCCCATTTCAGAGTAAGGTATTTTAGCGTAGGAAAATCTTGTAAGTAAACTATCTCAAGAACCCCTAGAGCTAGGTTCATGAAATTTTGAAGGTAATCAGGGATCATTGTATAGATGATCTGGACAACTTTTGGTGAATTTTAAAAATATTTGTCTAAATTATGCCATTTTCAGACTTTAGCGTTTTAGCACTTTTGCAACCTCTCATATCTTCTGAACCATATATACTAGGGTCTTGAAATTTTGTATATGCATTCCTTATGAAACATTAGCTGACCTGTATTTTTGTTCTTTTCTGTTGGAGTGTTCATTCCTTTGGATTTGTAGTTCCTGAGTTTTGCACCTTTATTGACTCATCCATTGTAAGCCTATGGGACATATGAAATCTTGTGAGCAGGATATCTCGAAAAATATTTGAGCTGGGGCCGTTAAACCTGTGAGCTTATTGGTGATGATGAGTAGATCGCCTGATTGACTTTAAAAATAAAAAAATTGGATTAAAGAGTTATGCCCCTTTCCAACATTGACATTTTGTATGGACAAGTGAATAGTGTTTTACAAAACATTTCTAGTCTCTTAATATTGGAACACCTTTAATCCTTACCATACTTGTCCTAGAATTTGAACTTGTCCTAAAATTTGAACTTGTCCTAGAATTTGAATGTTCCTTTAAGTATGTCTTGAGGTATTTAGAATAATGTTCGATGAGTGGCAAACAGAGTAGACTTGTGGATTCTGATCTGTGTCTAAACTGTTTGCTCAGGCCTATCTGTCTCAATACTTTAGGGATATTATATGGTACTTAACCATTTGATGAAAATTGATAAATTGTTTTAATTACAATGTCTCTTGTTCTTCCTTTACAATTTAAAATTTTCCAAATTTCATCATACATGTAAATCTGAATACATTTTTAACACCTGCATAACTTGAGTCATGTTTTGTCATTTTTTTTTTTTTTTTTTTTTTTTTTTTTTGTGAATTTTCTATTTCCCTTAAAATACTGTCAGGACATTGTAGAATGGATTATAGAAATAGAGGTGGCATTATGTGGCAGTGGTGAGGAAGAATAGGAGACATTAAATGGGTTGGGTGTGTGCATGTTTGGGATTGTATATTTAAAGTGAGGAACATTAAATGAAACAGCCAAACAGAGTGAAGATATGCAAACGTGCAAATTCAGATCTACCTGCGTCTCTGCTTAGTCATATTAAGCAAATAGCATATAAAAAATATTTGCATGGGTGCAGGAGTTGATTGTGCCATAGTGCAATCAACTCCCCCACCCATGCAAGCATGTTTACAAGGTTTCAGCTGTCCATTGATACTTTGTACAGTATCCAGTTACATTCTCCCAGCAAGCATTCTACGTAAATCTACATCGGGCCATCATCGGCCCGTCAGCTACCCTGACGGGCCGATGACGGCCCGATATAGATTTACGTAGAATGCTGACTGGGCTGTAAGCAGTAAAGGCCCTGATCATATTGCTGGATGTGCAGTCTGATCTCAGCCTTCACTTTCTGCGTATGGCTGAGGTGTTGGCACATCTTCACTTGATGTCTTACATGTATATTTGCTAATGGCAATCACATCTTTGTACTGTGTTCAAAAGAGCCAGCTGGTTCATTCATTATTCACATTTTTATTGTATTGCTCTTGTCATTTGTTTGTGTTTTAACTTTTAATGTGACATATTTAAGTCTCGGCAGACATTTCAAAATATATATTTTTTTGTGTGTGTTTTTTATCAGGAAACAATGTTTGATCTGTCATGCCATTTTGCACGAAATGTCGAATCCATTTTCTAGGAAAAGTAGCTTTTAAATGGCCAATCAAACAGCAGAAGAAACATTATGAAAATATATTTAATTGATTTTCCAAGAAAATAAGGCTTTACATTTCATGTGAATCAACTGCAGATGATTCATGTGAAATGTCAAGTCTTTTCTTCTCAGGAAATAAAATGAAAGAAATAAATACAATTTTGCATGGCATTTTAAGGGTTGAGAAAAGTATTACTCATTTGTAGTCTGCTAATATGATCATGTGAGTATGATAAATTTGTATGAAAGGACCATTCCATACATGAAAGGATCTTTGAAAAGATACCATAATAATCTTAATATTTGGACAGACAGTGTAGACCCAGATCAGATGCCACAGAATGTTTGCTATTCATCCAGCTATTTTTAGACACAAGAACAAGTATGGTAAATGTCCTAAAATTTTTAACACTTTATTCTTTACTCCTTCAGGAGCAGTCTGATCTGGGTCTGCACCGTTTGCATATGTCATTTTGTCAGACACTTTGGGGTTCGAAATTTTAGAACATTTACCGTATTCAAATGGACTTGTTCAAATTTCAAGTATGACAAGGTGTTCCAATATTTAAGGTATATAGGATATGAACTAATATTTGAATAGGGATTGAGTTTGAATTGCAAGTACTTTTGTTGGAATTTTCCACATGACCATTGAAAATTCTAACATAAGTACTTGCAATTCAAACTCACAATATTCAAATACTAGTGCATACCCTATTTACCCTCTATATTGGGACACCTAAACTCCTTATCATACTTGAAATTTGAAGAAGTCCATTTGACCACATGTGTCTAAAAATAGCTTTCTGTGTGACAGCAAGATGGACAGTATTCATAATACATGTACCTGTCAACCATTTATTTTCAAAAATAACGTGATTTTGAAATTAAAGAATGAGTAAAGGTGGAAATTCTTCATACCTTAAGAAAAACTTTTACTTTTAAATAAAGCTGATTTAAGGAAATGAAAGAAAAGAAGGCTCTTCTGAGACTGATGTTTACAAGTCAGCAAAGCATAGTTGATAAACTTAATAATTAGCCATTTTCCTACATTAGAACAGACGTAAACATTGCAAATAAGCACGCATAGATGAGATGTGACAGTTCATGGAAATATTATTTAGTAATTACATTGTATTGATTTTGACAGTTGACTGTGCTTTGTATATCTTTTGAGATTTCCCATTTGCTTTCCTCCAAACCATGCCCCATCTGAAGAGGGGTCTACTCTAAAAGGAAAGAATTTGCTCCCGACAGAAATTCTTTCCTTTTAGAATAGATCCCATTTTCAGAAGGGAGGCAAAAATCCTTTTGACAGATTTACCTCCCTTGAAAGTGTAGCTATTCCCCTTAATAGCAGATATAGTTTAGTAAACAATAAAATGCCTTTTTCTATGGTATGCTCTTGTCTTTATAAGATGAAGGAAAACTTACAGTGAAACCTGCGCATCTACAGTCTGATTAGGTTCCACAATCCACTTTTTAGCTCACCTGAGCTCTGCTCAGGATGAGCTATTGTGATCACTTTTCGTCCGTCGTCCGTCCATCCGTGCGTCCGTCCGTTAACATTTTCAAACGACTTCTCCTCTGAAGCCACAGAGCCAATTTTGCTCAAATTTCATATGGAGCCTCCTTAGGGTGGGGGAACGAAAAATTGCTAAAATGGTCACGGTCCGTTGACCAAGATGGCCGCCATGCCCATATATGGTAAAAACCTTTAAAAATCTTCTCCTCCAGAACCGAGAATGCCTTGGGGCTGAACCTTTGCAGGAATCATCGGGGACGGGAGGTCTACCAAAATAGCTAAAAGAATTGTCGTACATTGACCTTTGACCTTTTTACTGCAAGGTCAAGTTTGCTTACCTATGCATTTATATGGGAAAAACCTTTAAAAATCTTCTTCTCCAAAACCGAGCATGCCTTATGGCTGAATCTTTGCATATATCTTTGGGAACAGGAGGGCTACCAAAATAATGGTCGTACATTGACATTTGACCTTTTTTCTGTAAGGTCAATTTTGCTACCTTATGCATTTGTATGGGGGTGGTCGGGTGGTGCGAAGGTGCTGTGTATCTTGCATCACTGGGGCGTCCAACTGATATTGGCTTACAGTTGGGCAAGGCCTGCTATCCTTGTAGTGGGTAAGGGTAGAGGGGGAATGTTTTTATTTCTTCTGTTTCTTCACTTTCATTCCTGTTCCTCTTTCTTCCCTGTCCCTCTCTTTCATCTCCTCTACTCTCTCTTCTCTCTCTTTTCTCCCTTTCTCTGGGAGACGACACAACATGACCCTCAAGGGTTGACGTGTCGTTAAACCCCAACACAATCAATATGCATTTGTATGGGAAAAATGTTCAGAATTTCAAACAACTTCTCCTCTGGAGCCTCTGGGCCAATTTTGCTCAAATTTCATATGGAGCCTCCTTAGGTAGGGGGAACAAAAGATTGCTAAAATGGTCACGGTTCGTTGACCAAGATGGCCGCCATGCCCATATATGGTAAAAACCTTTAAAAATCTTTCAATCTAGAACCGAGGATGCTTTGGGGCTGAATGTTTGCATAAATCATCGGGGACAGGGGGTCTACCAAAGTTGCTAAAATAATGGTCATACATTGACATTTGACCTTTTTACGGCAAGGTCAAGTTTGCTTCCTTATGCATTTGTATGGGAAAAAACTTTTAAAAATCTTATTCTCCAAAACCGAGGATGGCTTGTGGCTGAATCTTTGCATATATCATCTGGAACGGGCGGTCTACCAAAGTTGCTAAAATAATTGTCATACATTGACATTTAACCTTTTTACGGCGAGGTCAAGTTTGCTTCTGTATGCATTTGTATGGGCCCCATATATTTGTATGGAAAAATGTTGATAATTTCAAATGGCTTTTCCTCTGAAACCTCTGGGCCAGTGTTGCTCAAATTTCATGCAGAGCCTCCGTGGGCAGGAGAATGAAAGATTGCTAAAATGGGTATGGTCCATTGATCAAAATGGCTGCCATACCCATATATGGTAAAAACCTTTAAAAATCTTCTTCTCCATAACCAAATAAGCCCTGGGTCCTAATCTTTGCACAAATTATGGGGGACAGGAGATCTACCAAAATTGCTAGAATGATGGTTCTATGTTGACATTTGACCTTTTTACCTCCAAGGTCAAATTTGCTTTCCCATTTGTATGGGCCATATACATTTATATTGAAAGTATCGAAGTGACTTGTAGATCAACAGTAGTTAAAATTGTTCTGATTGGAAATCTAAGATGGCCATCATCTGGTTTATATTTATAATATTTCCCTGCCACTGTGCTGTTTACATGTATAAAATCATGATTCTTCAGAAACCACTTAGCCAATTTCCACCAAATTTCACATTGATCCTTCTGTTGAAATGTGGTTGATAGTTTATTCAAATGATCATGCTCCATTGACTGTCAGACCCATATATTCTTCTTCAAAACTAAGAACTGCTCAAATGATGATATTTTCATTAGTTGCGATGATAGGATTGGAAAAATGTTGCATAACATCTGCATGTCTGCAGTGGCTATGTCACTCAGGTGAGCGAACCATGGCCCGTGGGCTTCTTGTTTTGTAGTATCATTAGATAGTGTAGAACATATGGACAAACAGCAACAGACACTGAACAGACTGTGGAGTGCAGGTTGGTCCGAACCTTCACTGTTTGAATTTGCTATAGGACTTTTTTTTAGCTTGACCTGGCTTATTATGTACCTCCCCCTACCAAAGGGTGGTGGTGGGGGCAGGGGGGGTGGGGATGTGCATGGTGACATATTGTTTTTGGGTCCGATCCCGTTGGCATCGACGTCAGCGTAAAACTTCTTGTCCGCTCTGTAACTTGAATACCCTTTGGAATATTTTGATGATGCTTGGTAGAAATGTAGATCGGGATGAGATGAAGTGTCGCATACAAGATTGACAACTCTGGCTTTCTTACTTTTTGAGTTATCACCCTTTGTTTTATTTGAAAAAAAAAGATTTTGTGTCCGCTCTGTAACTCGAATACCTTTTGGAATATTTCGATGGTACTTGGGAGAAATGTAGAACAGGACCAGACAACCTGTCGCGTACAAGAATGACAACTCTGCCATTCTTACTTTTGGCATTATCTCCCTTTGTTATATTTGGCAGTGATAATCCATTGATTTCGTGCCCGCTCAGTAAGTCAAAGACCTTTTAGAATATTTTTATGATACTTCGTAGAAATGTAGAACAGGACCAGGCGATGTGTCGCATACAAGAATGACAACTCTGCCTTTCTTACAATTGACGTTATCTCCCTTTGTTATGTCTGACAGTGATTATCCATTGATTTCGTGTTCGGTTTGTAAGTCAAAGACCCTTTGAAACATTTTTATGATACTTGATAGAAATGTAGAACAGGACCAGACAACATGTCACGTACAAGAATGACAACTCTGCCTTTCTTACTTTTGGCATTATCTCCCTTTGTTATATTTGACAGTGATTATCCATTGATATTGTGTCCGCTCTGTAAGTCAAAGACCCTTTGGAATATTTTTATGGTACTTGGCAGAAATGTAGAACAGGACCAGACAACCTGTCGCGTACAAGAATGACAACTCTGCCATTCTTACTTTTGGCATTATCTCCCTTTGTTATATTTGGCAGTGATAATCCATTGATTTCGTGCCCGCTCAGTAAGGCAAAGACCTTTTAGAATATTTTTATGATACTTTGTAGAAATGTAGAACAGGACCAGGCAATGTGTCGCATACAAGAATGACAACTCTGCCTTTCTTACAATTGACGTTATCTCCCTTTGTTATGTCTGACAGTGATTATCCATTGATTTCGTGTTCGGTCTGTAAGTCAAAGACCCTTTGAAACATTTTTATGATACTTGGTAGAAATGTAGAACAGGACCAGACAACATGTCACGTACAAGAATGACAACTCTGCCTTTCTTACTTTTGGCATTATCTCCCTTTGTTATATTTGACAGTGATTATCCATTGATGTTGTGTCCGCTCTGTAAGTCAAAGACCCTTTGGAATATTTTTATGATACTTGGTAGAAATGTAGAACAGGAGCAGAAAACGTGTTGCATACAAGAATGACAACTCTGCCTTTCTTGCTTTTTGAGTTATCTCCCTTTGTTTTGTTTGAACTGGATTTCTCGTCTGCTCTGTAACTGGAATACCCTATGGAATATTTCAATGGTACTTGGCAGAAATGTAGAACAGGACCAGATGACATGTCGCGTACATGAATGACAACTCTGCCTTTCTTACTTTTGGCATTATCTCCCTTTGTTATATTTGGCAGAGATAATCCATTGATTTCGTGTCCGCTCTGTAAGTCAAAGACCCTTTGGAATATTTTTATGATACTTGGTAGAATTTCGTGTCCGTTCTGTAAGTCAAAGACCCTTTGGAATTTTTTTAGCTCACCTGAGCTATAGTGATCACTTTTTGTCCGTCGTCCGTGCGTCTTGTAAACATTTTCAAAAACATTTTCAAACAACTTCTCCTCTGAAGCCGCTGAGCCAATTTTGCTCAAATTTCATATGGAGCCTCCTTAGGTTGGGGGAACGAAAGATTGCTAAAGATGGCAACCATGCCCATATATGGTAAAAACCTATAAAAATCTTCTTCTCCAGAACTGAGGATGCCTTGGGGCTGAATCTTTGCATAAATCATCGGGGACAGGAGATCTACCAAAGTTGCTAAAATGATGGTCGTACATTGACGTTTGACCTTTTTATGGCGAGGTCAAGTTTGCTTCCCTGTGCATTTATATAGGCTCCATACATTTGTATGGGAAAAATGTTGAGAACTCCTCGTCCTATGTTGCCCAAATTTCATGTGGAGCCTCCTTGGGGCAGGGGAATGTAAGATTGCTAAAATGGTCGCGGTGCATTGACCAAGATGGCTGCCATGCCCATATATGGTAAAAACCTTTAAAAATCTTCTTCTCCAGAACCAAAAAAGCCCTTGGGGCCTAATCTTTGCACCAATCATCATGAATTGAAGATCTACCAAAATTGCTAAAATTATGGTCCTACATTGTCCTTTGACCTTTTACAGCAAGGTCATATATTTGCTTCCCCATGCATTTGTATGGGCCATATACATTTATATGGGAAAAATGTTGAGAATTTATATTTTGGACATTGCCTGTATAATCCAACTGAATTGAAACTTGATGATGAGCATTAGGGCGCCTTGTAGACACAAAATAGCTAAACCTGAGCGGATTGAAAATCCAAGATAACCGCCACAGCCATCATCTTGAAAATTAATTTTCGACATCTCTTTCCAAACCTTTGGTTGCTTTGAGCCGAAACTTGCTCTGTAATAACAAGATGACTTCTGGATCGAAACCAGCTAAAATAGTGTCGATCGGATATCCAAGATAGCCGCAATGGTTCTACTCAATTGAAAAAGATGGCTGCCTGAGCTAAAAATAGAAAAATCTTCAACAACATCTTGTCCTTGGCCAATGGCTCAATTTCAAAATATTTGCATAGAAGTTTTCTTCCAATAGCCGTCTACCAAAATTGCTAAAATTGTTCTTCTTGGCTGAGCAAAAATGGTGGCCAGAGCTTAAAATAGAAAAACCTTTAAAAGACTTCTCCTCCGCAGCCAGTGGCCCAATTTCAAAGTAATTTCACAGAAGTGTTCTTCTTATGGCTCTTTACAAAATTGCTAAAATGGTTCCTATCAGCTGAACAAAATGGCTGCCAGAGCTAAAAGTAGAAGAAAAAATTTAAACGACATCTCCTTGGTTAGTGGCCGATTTCAAAATGGTTTCACAGAAATGTTCCTCTTATCCCGTTTTACCAAAATTGCTAAAGTCTAAATTTTTTTTACTTATGGCCCTTTGAAAATTTCAGCATTTTAACCTTGTAAGCAAGATATCTCGAAAACTGTTTAAACCATTGCCTTGAAACTTGACAGGCTGATAGGGAATGATGAGTAAATGACCTGATTAACTTACAGCAGTTAACACAGGTGTGCGTTGTGGCCCATAGATCTTTTGTTATGATACTTGGTAGAAATGTAGAACAGGACCAGACAACGTGTTGCATATAAGAATGACAACTCTGCCTTTCTTACTTTTGGTGTTATCTCCCTTTGTTATGTTTGACAGTGATTATCCATTGATTTCGTGTCTGCTCTGTAAGTCAAAGACCCTTTGGAATATTTTTATGATACTTGGTAGAAATGCAGAACAGGACCAGGCGACATGTCGCGTACAAGAATGACAACTCTGGCTTTCTTTCTTTTGGAGTTATCTCCCTTTGTTTTGTTTGAAATAGATGTCTAGTCTGCTCTGTAACTGGAATACCCTTCAGAATATTTTGATGGTACTTTGTAGAACTGTAGAATAGGACAAGACGATGTGTTCCTTACAAGAATAACAACTCTGCCTTCCTTACTTTTGCTTGTATCTCCCTTTGTTATAGTTGACACTGATTATGCATAGTGTCTGCTATGTAAGTCGAACACTCTTTGGAATATTTTGATGATACTTGGTAGTAATGAAGAGCAGGACCAGACGAGATGTCACATACAAGAATGACAACTTCGGCTTTTTAGCTCACCTTAGCACAAAGTGCTCATGGTGAGCTATTGTGGTCAGTCAATGTCTGTCGTGCGGCATCAACAATTGCTTTAAAAGCCTACTCCTCCTACACCCCTTGACCAATTGACTCGATACTGGTAGGAAGCATCGGGGCGATTTGTAGATCAAAAATAGCTAAAATCGTTCCGATCAGAAATCCAAGATGGCCACCCTCTTGAAAATATTTTTCGCTTCTGAACCCAAAGGCCATTTGACTCCAAACTAGGTAGGAAGCATCGGGGTGACTTGTAGATCAAAAATAGCTAAAATCATAGCTGAAAAGATTAGTGTATTGGATTCATATCTTATACACAGGTATATTATCATAAAATATATGTCAGATTCGATGTAGGGTAAAATCCGCCTATTATTATGGGAGTTATGGCCCTTTTTCAACTTCATTTTTTGCAAAATACTTGTTTCCAGGTGAGGATGGCCTTAGGCGGCGGCATCTGTGTTGTATTGACACATTTCTAGTCTGTATTAATTTGTTGTATATTGTGTAAAGTATGACATTTTGAAGTATTTTTCTTATTTTTCCCAGAAAGTAAGTTTAACATTTTATGCATAATTTACCATACTTACCATGCAATTTGCATGAAATACCAATCCCAGTTTTCTATGAAAAATAAGAAAAACATTACCAACTTGAAATTGTGGGCTGCGCATTTTGCCCAGAGAGTGATAAAGTCTTACCATAATTGCCCTAAGTGTTTGACTAAAGATAATCCTTAGGGTTCTTAGCCTAAAATTTTGAATAAATCCATTTGACTACATAGTGGTGTGTCTGAAAGGTGCTGGCTGAATGGCTGTGGTAGAGACTAATAACAATCAAACTACTCAAGAAACAGTTTGATCTGGGTCAGCACTGTTTGCTTAACCCTTAACGTCCTAAGTAAGTCTGTAGCAAGAGTTGACTCTTAATCCATTAGGTTTCTCACCGCTGTGGTTCGAGCCTCGCTCGGGTCATATGTGGGAAAGCCAAGTTCTGCTTACGGATGGTCAGGTGGTTTTTCTCCGGGTTCTCCGGTTTTTGCCCACCTTCGATGAACGATCGGCTCGATATAAGTGAAATATTCTTGAAAGGGCCGTAAAACCCAAATCAAAAAAAAAAAAAAAAAAGTCTGTAGCAGACAACATTCTGAAATTGACTTTATTTTTCAGAGAAAATAAGACTTGGCATTTCATGTGAAACATCTGCTGGTCAGAGGATTCACATGAAATATCAAGCTTTATTTTCTCTGAAAAATAAAAAGGAGTATTTCAAAGTGTTGAGTTGTCGCTGTAGATGTGATGTATGGGTTAAGTATGTTAGTCTGAATATTTAAGGCAAATATGGTTATGCATTTATCACAGAAGCTACTGATTTCTGGAGCAAATAAAACCTTGAAATGAAATTCAGTTTTGTTGTTTTTAGCTCATTTGAGCTTTTGTGATCACATTTTTTCCGTCCTGCGTCCGTCTGTCTGTCTGTGCGTCCGAAAACAATTTCTTCAAACGACATCTCCTCCTAAACCACTGATTGGATTTTGACCAAACTTCACAGGAATGATCCTTGGTTGGTCCTAGTTCAAAGTTGTTCAAATGGTTCCCGTCCATTGCAAATCTAGGTCACAGGAGCTAAAAATAGATTTTTAACTGAAAACTTGAAAAAATCTTCTTGTCAGAAACCACTGGACAGATTTCAATATAATTTTGCAGAAATGTTCCTTTGGCGATCCTCTACCAAGATTGTTCAAGGCATTTTGATTTGTCAAAAAACATGGTCGCTAGGGGGCGGGGCTTATTTTCCCTATATATCTATATAGAAAACTTTAAAAATCTTGTCAGAAATCACTGAACCTTTTTCAATAACTTAGGCAGGGCTTATTTTCCCTATATATCTATATAGAAAACTTTAAAAATCTTCTTGTCAAAAGCCACTGGACTGATTTCAATATAACTTGGCAGAAATGTTTCCTTGGTGACCCCCTACCAAGATTGTTCAAGCCGTCATGATTCGTCAAAAAACATGGTCGCTAGGGGGCGGGGCTTATTTTCCCTATATATCTATATAGAAAACTTTAAAAATCTTGTCAGAAATCACTGAACCTTTTTCAATAACTTAGCAGGAATGTTGCTTTGGTGACCTACCAAGTGTGTTCAAGCTGTCATGATTCGTCAAAAAACACGGCGTCTAGGGGGCGGGGCTTGTTTTCCCTATATAGCTATATAAAACACTTAAAAAATCTTTTTGTCAGAAACCACTGGACCGATTTCAATATAACTTGGCAGATATGTTCCCTTGGTGACCCTCTATCAGGATTCAGTTCAAGATGTCATGATGCTTTAGAAAAACCTGGCCGTTAGGGGACAGGGCTATAAAATTTATACAAAAATCTTAGAGCAGTGACTGGCTGAAACTTCAGTAGTAAGCAAATCTTTTTGCTCAGGTGAGCAATATAGGACCACTATGGTTCTCTTGTATTTAGCTCACCTGAGTATGAAGTGCTCAAGGTGAGCTATTGTGATCAGTCAATATCCGTCGTGTGGCGTCAACAATTTGCTTTAAAAGCCTACTCCTCCTACACCCCTGGGCCAGTTGACTTGTAGATCAAAAATAGCTAAAAAACATTTCCCATCGGAAATCCAAGATGGCGGCCATCTTGAAAATCTATTTTTCGCTTCTCCTCCTGAACCAAAAGGCCAATTAACTTGAAACTTGGTAGGAAGCATCGGGGTGGCTTGTAGATCAAAAATAGCTAAAATCTTTCCGATCAGAAATAGATGGCAACCGTGGCTGCCATCTTCAAAATCTGTTTTTCGCTTCTTCTCCTGAACCAAAAGGCCAGTTGATTCGAAACTTGGTAGGAAGCATTGTGGTGTCTTGTAGATCAAAAATAAATAAAATCCTCCCAATCGGAAATCCAAGATGGCCTCTGTGGCGGCCATCTTTAAAATCTATTTTTTGCTTCTTCTCCTGAACCAAAAGGCCAGTTGACTGGAAACTTGGTAGGAAGCCTCTGAGTGGCTTGTAGACCAAAAATAACTAAAATCAGAAATCCATCGTTCTGAATGAAATCCAAGATGGCCTCCATGACGGCCATCTTGAAAATCTATTTTTTGCTTCTCCTGAACCGAAAGGCCAATTGACTTGAAACTTGGTAGGAAGCATAGGGATGACTTGTAGATTAAAAGTAGCTAAAATGATTCCTATTGGAAGTCCAAGATGGCCTCCATGGTGGCCATCTTTAAAATCTAGTTTTTGCTGCTTCTGCTGAACCAAAAGGCCAACTGGAAACTTGATTGGAAGCATTGCGATGACTTGTAGATCAGAAATCTGAAATCCAAGATGGCCGCCGTGGTGGCTATCTTGAAAGTCTATTTTTGACTTCTCCTGAACTGAAAGGCCAATTGACTCGAAACTTGGTAGGAAGCATCAAGGTGACTTGTAGATCAAAAATAGCTAAAATTGTTCAGATCGGAAATTCAAGATGGCTGCCATCTTGAAAATCTATTTTTTGCTTCTCCTGAACCGAAAGGCCAATTGACTTGAAACTTGGTAGGAAGCATCAGGGTGATTTGTAGATCAAAAATAGCTTGAATCATTCCTATCGGAAATCCAAGATGGCCGCCATCTTGATACTCTATATTTTTCTTCGAAAGGCCAATTGACTTGAAACTTGGTAGGAAGCATCGGGGTGACTTGTACATCAAAAATAGCTAAAATTGTTCAGATGGAGTTCCAAGATGGCCACCATGTTTAAAATCTATCTTTAGCTTCTTCTCCTGAACTGAAAGGCCAATTGACACGAAATTTGGTAGGAAGGTGACTTGTAGATAAAAAATAGCTAAAATTGTTCTGATGGGAAATCCAAGATGGCGGCCATCTTGAAATCCTTTCGATTCTCCTGAAACAAAATGCCAATTGTCTTGAAACTTGATAGGAAGCATCGGGATGACTAGTAGATCAAAATAGTTAAAATTATTCTGATTGGAAATCCAAGATGGTCACCATGGATGCTGTCTTAAAATTTTAATTTTTGCTTCTCCTGAACAGAAAGGCCAACTGACTCCAAACTGGGTAGGAAGCATCTGGGTGACTTGTAGATAAAAAAAGAGCTAAAATCATTCCGATCAGAAATCCAAGGTGGCAGCATGGCTGCTGTCTTGGAAATCTATTTTGCACTGCTCCTGAACCGAAAGTCCATTTTATCTGGTAATCAGGTGATACAGGGCCATCTTGGCCCTCTTGTTTTATACACCCGTTTAAAAAATGGGACATATTATGTTATGGGATCTGGCGTCCGTGGGTCTGTCTATCTGTCCGTAAACTTTTTCATTTCCAGCTAACTCCTACAGATTACATCCGATCAAGCTGAAACTTGGTATATAGTTAGATCATGATGTGGAGCAGGGATTGTTTCAGGGTCATAGTCCACCAAACATTAGCAGAGTAATGCCCCTTTGAAAATTTTTGTAAACTTTTGGTTTCCATCCTACAGTTTACATCCAATCAAGCTGAAACTTGATTTATAGTTAGATCATGATGTGGAGCAGCGCATATTGTTTCTCGAGGTTACAGTCTACCAAATATTAGTAGAGTTATGTCCCTTTGAAAATTTCTGTAAACTTTACGTTTCCGGCCAACTCCTACAGTTTACATTTGATCAAGCTGAAACTTGATTTATAGACTGATGTGGAGCAGTGCATATTATTTCGAGGTTACAGTCCACCAAGTGTCAGCAGAGTTATATCCCTTTGAAAATTTCTGTAAATTTTTCATTTCTGGCTAACTCCTACAGTTTACATCCGATCATGCTGAAACTTCGTAAATGGTTACACAATAATGTGGAGCAGTACATATTATTTCAAGGTTACAGTACATCAAATATTGGCAGAGTTATGTCCTTTAAAAATTTCCGTAAACTTTGTTTCGGGCTAATTCCTACAGTTTACATCTGATCAAGCCGAAACTTGATTTATTGTACCCCCGGCATACTTGTATGCCGAAGGGGTATATAGTTTTCGTCTGTTCCGTTAGTCCATTCATCTTTCCATCCGTCCTTCCTTCTGTCCATCCGTCCGTCTGTGATTCTGTCTGTTAACCCTTTCTATAACCAAGTTTTACTTTCAAGTTTTTTGATTACTTATGACTGAGCCACTGATCAAAAACTTTTCATATTTGGTATGGGGGTACTTGGGAGGGTTCTCTTCCATTCTACATCTGTGGACCCCTGGGTCATGCTCCAGGGCAGGGCTAGAGGTCAAAATCCAGGACACCCCAATAAAGTAGTATATTGCAGTTTGTTTATACAAAAAAACGCTTATTAAAGAAGGATGGGCATCAGACATGTTTATCACATCAACATTCAATGTAATGAGGTCAAGGTCATTGCGACCTTATTTTCGTGCTTCAGTGATTTTGACATATTTTGAAGCCTATTTCATGTTTTAATGCCTCAATAAAGTAGTATGTTGCAATTTGTTTATACAAACAACTTCTTAAAGAAGAATGGGCATCAGACATGTTTATCATATCAACATTCAGTGTAATAAGGTCAAGGTCATTGTGATCATATTTTCATGCTCCAGCGATTTTGCGTTACATCTTGAAGACTATGGATTAATGTGATACTTAGAATATTGGTTCTTTGTGACACCACCATTGACAGCATAACAAATGTAGGTCACCTTGATCTATATTTCATGGTCCAGTAATTTTGCCGCATATCTTGAATGTTAATTGATGTATGAACATTATTATTTGGGATTATGAATTAGTATGATCCAACAGTTCACCTAAAAGTAAATGTAGGCACTGTGACTCATATTTCATAGTCCAGTGATTTTATGTTACATCTTGAAGATAATTTGATGTATTACTATTATATTTTGGGATTATGTGACCTATATTTCATAGCCCTGTGATTTTGTCTTATATCTCCCATTATTTGATACCTAAATGTCATATTTACATAAAATGACACAGTCACACAGTGTGACTCAAACTTTCACCTCAAAGTAAATATAAATCAGTATGACCTATATTTCATGGTCTAGTGATTTTTGCTTAATATCTTTTAGATTATTTAATGGATTAACATCATAGTTGGTATAATGCATCAGTGTGACCATCAGATTTTTTTCCAGTATATGTAGGTCAGTGACCTATATTTTATGGCCAAGCAAATTTGCTTCATGTCTTGAAGACTATTTTATTTACTCCTGGAAAGTTGTACTTGGGATGATTGATCAGTGTCACTCAGAGACTGACATTGTAAACTATATCTTGCCTTATATCATTGTCATTAACTTTAAAATATTTTATAATTAAGAAATGGCGCCGGCCGGGGGTATTCGTGACCCTCTGGGCACTTGCTCTAGTTGACCATGATGTGAAGCAGTGCATATTGTTTCGAGGTTACAGTCCACCAAATATTAGCAGAGTTATGTCCCTTTGAAAAATATTGTAAACTTTTTGTTTCTGGCTTCTTCCTTTAGTTTACATCCAATCAAGCTGAAACTTTGTAAATAGTTACACCATGATTTGGAGCAGCACATACAGTTTTGAGGTTAGTTCACCAAATAGCAGAGTTATGCCCCTTTGAAAATTTTGGTATTCTTTTTTGGTTTCCAACTAATTCCACTTACAGTTTACATCCGGAGCACTGAATTATACAGGAGTCAGTATATGTGCTACATCTTATTACTTTCCATGAGTGTATAAGGGCCGCCTCTTGTGGAGCTCTTGTTATTGCCTGCCACACAGTCAATAGTGGCAGGGAATTATGGTTTCATGTTGGTTGTCTGTGTTTCTGTTCATCTGGCAATGTGCCTTCCTCCATCTGTAGTCTGTTCCTCCATATTTTCATGATAACTTGAGTAATTGTCAATTGATTTTCACCAAACATGGTATGTGCATTGATATGGAGATCTGATTTGGGATTACTAATAGGCAAATTTCGTCAAATTTTAGCAGTTATCTGTGTTAGTATATGCTTTGATATTGTGGAGATCTGGGCCCAGTTGTTCAAAGCTAACAACATCCATAGTTAGCAATTCATTAAAATTTCATCGAGTGATAGGCAAATATGTTGAAATTTTTTGCTGAAAAAATGTGAGTAGCTTTTGCAGTGCAAAAGCTACTCACATTTTTTCAGCAAAAATATAAGAATATTGTATACTGAATCTGCTAAAACAGTTAACGAAATGACCCTTAACGAGCTCGTTAAGCTAACGATGCTTTGAACAACCGGGCCCAGGTTTGGGATTGCTAATGGGCAAATTTATTTTTTGACAAAGCTATCTGCCCTCCACATGATGGTTGTGTATTATCATCTCGCGGTTATACTTAGTTTTGTTGTTTATTAAAAATAGTAAAAAAATCATCTTGCCAGAGGCATAGGACAGGATATCTGCCATCTAGGGTATTTAGATCTGCCATCTAGGATATTTAGATGTAGGCCATTAGTACTTTTAGCTCCAGATAAGTTGGCCTCTGTGGCTTATTTGGATGGCATCTGACTGGTGATCAGAAGGTTACAGGTTCGACCCCGCTGGTTAGGTAACATTCTTAAATGGAGATTTGATCACGAAATATTTTCTATGGTCATTCTCTCTCTTCTTCTGATTCAAGATGGGCAGTTGTCAGTTTCTGGCGAAAGAATGTGCACAATACTGATTAACCACCTAGAGGACTAAGCCTGCCCAGTAAAAGTGTGGTTAGGTAAACTGACGGTGCTCGACATGACTCCTTTGGGTTGAATGGCCATAAAACCTCAATACAAACAAACAAACAGCTCCAGATAAGGTGCTTATTTCAACTGGAAATTTCTGATATCCTCAAAAGGATGGGTACTCATTAGAAGCACCTCCATTTTATGTACTCTGTTTAGCTGTACACATGTATATAGTACATGTAAATATCACTGAACTGGTAAGAGCTGCGAATCATTTCCCAGGTAAGTCTCCCACCAAAGCAGCAGCCAATGTGCCTTCCTCCGGCCAGTCGAATACTTATTGAGAATTATTGGAGCTCTGCAGATGTTGATGCTTTGGTTTCTAAAGGTAAATTGAGATTAGGGAGCTAAATCTGTCTTTTATAGTCTACTTCGGCCTTTAAGGCAAAGAACAATGTGTAGGTCAGTTTGCTGTTAACTTGATTTGGAGGAGTTAAATTTTGTGCCTGCCCCCAACCATAGCACTTTACAAATCGTTTTGCAGGGTATATTGCTTATTCATCTGTAACTAATTGCAATGAGGTCAGAGTCACAGACCAAGTTTAATAAAAAAAAGTGATTTTTTACATTCAAGCTTTTGAAGAGACATATCTTGAATACAGTGACGGATTTATTTGATCTTAAGCTAGTTTCATGAAGCGCTCAAGGTGAGCTATTTTGTATGTTCCTTTATTTCTTATTTTTGTCAAAAATCACCTATTAGCGATTTCTGACGTGAATTTTTGTACAAGATACACAGTATTTGCAAATACTTTGAAATTGTGAGTGTACATATTCAGAAATAATAGCAAAAATAAATGCCTTGTAAAGGTAAAGGTACTTGCTGTATGTTTATTGGGGTAAAAACTGAATTGAGTAAAAGCTGTCCTTCTCGCATGCGACATGCCTACTTGACCTGATGTATGTTCTTAACAAAAATTATCAAGTTCTCTCAAACAGTACGGGAGCTATGGCCTGCACAAGATTTTGGCATCAGGGGAGATAAAGCACATAATGGAGAAAGTGAGAGTACTCTTGAACATGACATGCCTTCTGGTCCTTATCTATGCCTCTACCAAATATTATCAAAATATTTCAAAACACATACCCAAGAATTTGGCTTAGAAATTTGTTCAGGGAAGGTAACTAGAAAACAATCACAGCAGATGTTGTCTTTGCATGCGACATGCTTACTTGTCCCTATCTATGCTTCCACAAAATATTATCAAAATATTTCAAACCATTAAGAAGTCATTGAGTGCACAAGAATTTCGCTTAGAAATTTATTTAGTGGAGTGTAAAAGAACAAAGCAAGAGTTGTCCTTTTCACATGTGACACTCCTACTTGACCTGGTATATGTCCCACCAAAATCTTATCAAATTATCTCAGACAGTATGGGAGTTATAGCCTGCACAAGATTTCAGCTCCAGGGAAGATAGGTACATAAAAAATGAGAGTTGTCTCTCTTGCACATGATACGCCTACTGTTCCTTATCTATGCCTGTACCAAATATTTTAAACCATCAGGAAGTTATGGGATGCACAAGAATTTGACTTAGAAATTTGTTCAGGGGAGGTAACTAGAAAAAAGAGCAAAGAAAGAGTTTTCCTTCTTGCATGCAACGCGCCTACTTGACCTGATATATGACCCTATCAAATATTATTAAATTATCTCAAACAGTATGGGAGTTATAGCCTGCACAAGATTTCGGTGTTAGGGGAGATAAGTACATAACAAAGTGATAGTTGTCTCTCTTGCACTCGACACCACTTCTGATCCTTGTCTATGCCTCTACCAAATATTATCAAAGTATTTCACACCATTAAGAAGTTATGGCGTGCACAAGAATTTGGCTTAGAAATTCGTTCAGGGGAGATAACTAAAAAAATAACAGCAAGAGTTGTCATTCTTGTATGCGACACCCCTACTTGACCTGATATATGTCCCTACCACATTTTATCAAATTATCTCAAACAGTTTGGGAGTTATGGCCTGCACAAGATTTCAGCTTCAGGGGAGATGACTACATGACGAAGTTCGTGAAAGTTGTCTCTTGCACGCGACACGCCTACTGGTCTAAGGGTATCAAAGTTATGGAGCGCACAAGGATGCATCTGGATTTCTGCTTCAGGGGAGATAACTACGTAACAAAGAAAGTGAGAGTTGTCTTTCTTGCATACAACATCCCTACTGGTCTTCCTCTTCATCCCTACCAAGTATTATCAAATTATCTCAAACAGCATGGGAGTTATGGCCTGCACAAGATTTCTGCTTCAGGGGAGATAACTACATAACGAAGATAGTGAGACTTGTCTCTCTTGCACTCGACACGCCTACCGGTTCTCCTCTTCATTCCTACCAAATATCAAAATATGTCTAAGGGTATCAAAGTTATGGAGCGCACAAGGATGAGTCTACAGAAGGACGGACAGACCGAGGCCATGCTGACTGCTATATCCCGCAAACCTATCGGTTGGGGGATAAAAAGTGACAAAAAATGGTGTAACAATTATATCTGAGCCACATGCACAACCTCCTACCATGATGAAAACACATGCGAAGTTTCAAAATGATTGGAACAAAGCTGTAAGAGGAGTTACGGTCACAAGAGATACGCACTGTCTATATACTGAGGGTGAAAAATGACTAACTTCACAATATGGAATAAAAGCGCTGCAAGCACAGCACCATGCCCCGCCACTGCACTTACATGAAGCAAGTGCCCTAATTCTGTCAAAAAATGAAATCACAGGGAAGGTGCATTAGTCTTTGCTTAAATATAGTTGAAATGAATATAACTGAGATGACTATTTTCAATGTTCAAAGGGCCATAACTCAAAAAGTAAGTAAACCAGACTTACAGTTCTCATTTTCTGCAGATTCCCTCATGGTGCTTCACATTCATGTAAAGCTTACATGTCTATCACAGAAACTGTTTTTTCAATGTTCAAATACCCATAACTCAAAAAGTAATTAAGCCAGACATGGTTCTTGTGTTCAACATGCTATCTTATGTTGCTTAACATTTTTGCAAGGCTTCAAGAAAATCTCTGAAACCATTTTCAAGAAATAGAAAGGGCACAAATATATGACTGGGATCACTATTTACAATGTGCAAATGGTGGTAACTCCAAAAGCAGGTAATTCAGTGTTATGGTTCTTATATTCTGCACATCATATCATGGTGATATACATTTGAATAAAGTTTCAAGAAAATATCTCAGTTTTCAAGTTACAAAGCGGACATAACAGAGATCACTATGTTCAATATTCAAAGGGCCATAATTCTTAAAGTAGATTAAGCAGAGTTATGGTTCTTGTGTTCTGCACCTTGTCTCATAATGCTTTACATTTGTGTGAAGTTTTATCAAAATATCTGAAACTTACAGAGCAGACACTAAAAGGCTATTTTCAATATTTATGATGTTCAAAGGGCTCTGACTCAAAATGTAGATTAAGCAGAGTTATGGTTCTTGTGTTCTGCATGTGGTCTTGTGGTGCTTTACGTTTATATGAGATTTCTCAAACGGTTTTCAACTTACAGAGCGGACATGAGTACATGGTGGAAATGACTTTGTTAAATGTTCAAAGGACAATAACTCCAAAAGTAGGCAACCTAGATTTCCGGTTCATGTGTTCTGCACGTCATCTCATAGTGCTTTACACTTGTGTTTAGTTTAGTGAAAATGTCACAAACGGTATCAGTTATGGAGCGGATAGGCGTACATGGTAGAATTGGCTATGTTCAATGTTCAAAGGGTAATAACTCCAAAAGTAGGCAAACCAGAGTTATGGTTCATGTGTTCTGCACGTCGTCTGATGGTGCTTTACATTTTTATGAAGTTTCGTGAAAATTACTCAAACGGTATCGGAGTTACAGAGTGGATACGAAATTTTGAAGCGCTGACAAACGGACGCACGGACGGACACTCAAAGTTTCAGACAGTATACCATAATACCCCGCCACTTTTTGTGGCGACAAAAATGATGTAACAATTATATCCAAACCACGCAATGTACAAAACTGTAAGAGGAGTTGCGCTCACAAGACACCCAGGGTAAATAAATGACAAACGCACGGAAACTTGCACGCCTAGGTCGCCCGTGCTAAAGCAGGTGCAACAAAAACCAGAGAGCCATGATGGCTCTGTAACGCTCACCTAAGTATCATGACACTTAGAGAACCTGACCCATAAATGATCAAGGAAAACATTCTGACCAAGATTCATGATGATTATATTAACAAGTAAGACAATGTAGCATGCCTAATGGACCATGAAATATAGATCAAGGTTAAATATGAATGACTGCACTCAAGAGGGCATGCTAAGATGTATGAAGGTGCTAAGTATCACTGGCTGTAAGACCAATCATTACTGAGAAACTGATCTAAATGCATAAACTTAACAAAGTCAGTGGACCATGGAATACAGATCAAGTTCAAATATAGATGACCATTTAAGAGGCCATGCTGAGATGTCTGCAAGTGCCAAGTATCACTTCTGTAGGACCAACAGTTACTGAGAAACTGACCTAAACGGAAAAACCTAAGAAAGTCACTGGACCAAGAAATATAGGTCATAAGTGACCCAGACCCAAACTTGACCAATGACTCATCAAGACAAAGATTTTGAGCAAGATTCATGATGATCGCACCTGCTTAGGGCCCTTTGATTTCAGAGAAGTTTGTTTTGTTTTTTTAAGATTTTAACTATATAGCTCTATATTAATAAATGACCCCCAGGGCATGGCCAATTTGGACTCCAGGGGCATGGCCGGTAGGATTTATGTAGGAGACCACTAAACATTGCTACATACTAAATATATAAGCTGTGGGCCGTATGGTTTCAGAGATGAAGATTTTTTAAGTTTATCCCATTATAAGTCAGTGGGAGGGAGCTAATGATCCGGGTTGTGGCCAGTTTAGACCCCAGGGGCACGGTTGGCAGGATTTATGTAGGAGACCACTAATCATGCCACATACAGAATATGTTTGCTCTGGGCCTCATGTTTTCAAAGAAGATTTTTGAGGATTCTTTAGCTATATAGTTCTATATAAACAAATGACCCTGGGGGCATGGCCAGTTTGGGTTCCAGGGACTTGACTGACAGGATTTTTGTAGGGGACCACTAAACTTCACTACATACTAAATACATAAGGTGTTGGCCTCATGGATTCAGAGAAGAAGATTTTTTTTAAGTTTTTCGCATCATGTCTATGGGAGCTAATGACCCCCGGGGCATAGCCAATTTAGACCCCAGGGGCTTGATTGGCAGGATTCATGTAGGGGACCATACTAAATACGAGGGTCGTGCAGAAAGTTCTGTCACTAGTAGGCTTCCTTGCTTTTATCCCAGGTATATTTTAAAATGCTTCACTGCACTTGAATGGTGTGTTGAATAGCTAACGATACCCGTTTATTTCGTGCAAATTGCTTTCCAACTGACCGAGTTATTTCAAATTGAAATAGATGCAGTCATATACACTGACCAATTTACTTGTTACATTGGAACATGGACCAGAAGACTGAAATTCGCAGCTATATTAAATGCCGCATTAGGCTTAATATAGATTCAAAGCAGACATTTAATGAATTGTGTGGTATAAATGGACCTCAGACCATTTCAATGCGCACAGTTTTTAGGTGGGTTAAAGTTTTAAAGCTGGGAAATTTTCTGTTGAAGATGATACCCGTCCTGGAAGGCCTAAAACCTCTGTTACCAAGGCTAACATCGCTGCTGTAAAGGTTACTTATCTGCTTTTCGCGACTGGGTAAAAAGGTTACAAAAATGTGTTTCAGTAAAGGGGGAATACTTTGAAGGGTTGTAATAAAAATATGTTTGATAAAACGTAGCACTGAAGTAATCCGAACCCAGTGACAAAACTTTTTTGCAGGATCCTCGTAAGCTGTAAGCCTCATGGTTTCATAGAAGACGATATTATGGGCCTCATGGTTACAGAGAAAAAGATTTTTGAAGGTTCTATATATACATATGACCCCTAGGGTGTGGCCAGTTTGGACCCCCGGGGCTTTTTTGGCAGGATTTACGTAAGAGACCACTAAACATTGCTACATATTAAATATATAAGCTGTAGGCCTCATGGTTTCAGAGAAGAAGATTTTTTTTAAGTTTATCCGATTATAAGTCTATGGGAGCTAATGACCCCTGGGGCATGGCCAATTTAGACCCCAGGGGTTTGTTTGGCAGAATTTATGTAGGGGACCACTAATCATTGCTACATACTAAATATATAAGCCGTGGGCCTCAGTGTTTCAGAGAAGAAGATTTTTAAGGGTTTTTTTTCCATTATAAGTATGAGTGCTAATGACCCCTGGGGCATGGCAGATTTGAACCCCACGGGCATGACTGGCAGGATTCATGTAGGGAACTACTAAACATTGCTACATACTAAATATATAAGATGTAGGTCTCATGGTTTCATAGAAGAAAATGTTTATGCTCCCCAAAGGAGGAGCATATCGCCGCCGCTTTTTCCGTCCGACCGACCGTCGGTCTGTCAGACTTTTGTCCGGAGCATATCTCTAAAAGAATTGAAGATAATTTAATGAAACTTGATACACTGATAGAGGGCCATGAGAGGTATTGCAAATGCAAGTACCATAACCCTATCACCAGTATTTACTTCCCTTCTGATTTTTTTGCATTAAAAAGCTTGTCCGGAGTATAAAATTCTCTGAAAGTATAGAAGGGAATTAAATAAAACTTGATACATTGATAGATGGTCATCAGAGAAAGTGCAGAGTACAAGAACCGTAACTCTATCAAGTAATTACAGAGTTATTTCCCTTCCTAATTTTTGCAATAGTAAGATTGTCCTGAGCATATCACTAGAACGATTAAAGATAAATAAATGAAACTTAATACAGTGATAGAGGGTTATGAGAGGAATTGCAGACTGCAAGAACCATAACCATGTCACCAGTATTTAAACAGTTACTTTCCTTCTTATATTTGCAATAAAAAGCTTGTCTAGAGCATATCTCTGAAAGTGTTGAAGGGAATTAACAGAAACTTGATACATTGATATTTGGACATCAGAGGAAGTGCAGAGTGCAAGAATCGTAACTCTGTCACAAGTAATTACAGAGATATTTCCCTTCCTAGTTTTTGCAATAGTAAGCTTGTCCTGAGTATATCTCTAAAAGTATTGAAGATAAATAAATGAAACTTTAGAAACAGTGATAGAGGGCTATGAGGGGAAGTGCAGAATGCAAGAACCATAACCCTATCGTCAGTATTTATGGAGTTATTTCCCTTCCTTATTTTTGCAATATTAAATTTGTCCGATGCATATCTCTGAAAGTATAAAGGAGAATCAAATGAAACTTAATACATTGAGAGACGGCCATCAGAAATAGTGCAGAGTGCAAGAACTGTTACTGTTATAAGTATTTACTGAGTTACTTCCCGTCTTAATTTTTGCAATAATAAGCTTGTCTTTAGCACATCTCTTAAAGTATTTTACTCTTTCATTGACATAAACCTCCCACTACTGCGCATTTTCGGGGAGCATCCTTCGGTTTCACAGATTCTCCTGTTTAAGGTTTTTTCCCATTATAAGTCTATGGGAGCTAATGGACCCCGGGGCATGGCTCATTATAGTATAGGTGGTTCACATTAACAGTGCACTAGAAATCACAAAAATACCGAAAACTAGTGGATCAGAAAGGAATTTTAGTCTAGAACTTCAGCAACTTATAAACTTAAAACTGGGTTTGTGCAATTGATTCAGTAGACATTGTTGAAGGAAATTAGTGATTGACTGATTGATTTTGTTTTGCCATATTCTGACCTCTTGTATTTTTACATCTTTACAGTTGAAGACCAACAATCAAATGGAATAAATTATCAGCAACCTGGTAACTGACCAACATTTCCAGGTAATTGTGGGTATCTTGATGTACCGCCAATATTCCAGATGAGTGTAAAAGTCGCGAAACTTAAAGAACTGGTGTACAATATATGTCAATGTGACTGAACCCAAGTATTTTCCGCGTTGGAGCACCTTTCTGCCATCATTAGAGTTCAGAAAACATCCAGTTGCAAATATTGCATTCGACCCAATTATTATTGCTCCACCTACTGACTACAATACCATCTATACAACGCTCAAACGTTCGAAAGAATGTGTAAATGCTCTTGGGCGAATAGACGTCACGAACGATAGGCCTTGGAGATTACTTGGGCGAAGCCAGAGAACATGTATGGCTTTATACCTTGCGAGGGAGGAATGCACCTACCCATATGTGTTTTCGCTGCCATAGGATTTCTCTACGGTGATGCCGGCTTGCGAGAGTTGCTGTTTGAGTCTGATGTGTTTGCTTTAGGCAATGCCCAGCAGATTCTAGCAGAAAAAGACTTTGACAGAGCACTCCGGGCGAACAAATTTGTAGACGAGGCACAAAATAATAGGTTTCTTGTCCAGTTTAAAACGTGGTATGATAATAATGGCAAGCTATTCCTGCTATTCTGTTACAGAACATTGTTAAAGTAACTGAGACGTTCTCTAGTAGTGCAGCAGTTACAATAGTGCAACTAGAAAATATTTCGGGCATTAATGAAAAGTAAATAAGTGAACTCAGGAAGTGATGCAGCATTCCATGATTTTCATTACGAAAACATGCCTATTCAAATATACTGAAAATGTTACTACCCAAAAAAATGAAAATTTTCAGATAAAAAAAAATTCTGATATTTTTCATAATACTGTTCAAAATATAGACTGTGGGTACTCGTTAGAACCGTTTTTTGAGCAGAAATAAGAAAAATAACAATAACTCCAGTTTTACTATATAAAAGTGGGGCTAAAAGGGGTCAAAATTATATAGGCATGTTTTTGTGCTGCAAGATTTTCTCCAAGAGTTCCGGCACGACAAGAAGGAAGATCCACATCCCCTACATTTCAGTTTTGGGATGACTTTCACGTCCTAGAAACCACAGAAAATAAGGCATTGAAAGGAACAAGTGGAATAATAGGACAGACGCTTAAGGGACACGCTTTGGCAAGGTGGTTTCTTGCATGAACTGTCACAGCCAAGAACTCAATGGCATTTCATGATAATGGGTTGGTATAAAACGCAGCACTTCTGCGCAGCTATAATAAATATATAGGAAATGCAGCCACTAAAGAAATATAAGGTAATGCAGCTATTATAGAAAGAGGTATAAAATGCAGCCGATATAGAATATATAGGGATCACTGTTAAGAGATATTTTGTTCAGTCTTGTCAAAGCTAGATCTATTTAAGGTTTATTCTATTTTGATACGACCTAATTAGACAGAAGAGACTTTTTTATGACTGAGTTTATCATGTTAAACCGTTTCACAGCATATGCGCATGCAATGTCATCTAATGGGGCTAGATGTCGGATTCTTGGTCTAATTAGCTTCGGCTAGTTCTATACTAATTGTGCGCGAATAGTGAAGACTATGGTGAGACTGCGCGGATGCGCAGTCGCGCCTGAGCCTGCGCTGTTCGCATATGCGCATGCAAAGTCGTCTAGTGGGGCTAGATGTCGAAATCTTGGTCTAAATTAGCTTTAACTAGTTCTATACTGTATGTGAGTGAACGGTGAAGGCTTTGGCAAGACTGCGTGGAAGCGCAGTCTCGCCATAGCGTTCACTGTTCGCATATGCGCATTCAAAGTCATCTACTATGTTTTCAACATCTTTCAGAAAGTCTTTTTTTGCTAGGCGTTCTGTACATAAGAAGTAAATTTGCAAACTTTTGTCATGATTTAATGCAGAACCATTTGTCGTAACTACCTGTGCATAAAACATTTTATTCTTGTCATTTGTTTTTAAAAAATCAAATATTGTCACTTTTTCCCACAGTAATAATGAATGCAAATTATGCAGAAATCTGTAGGATAGGTAACTTGGAGACAGATTTTCAACAAGTTCTGCTTGTTCAATTTTTCTGAAATTTTCATTATATTGTTGTGAAACATCAATGATTCAAATTCAGTAAAGAATAGAAAAAATATCTTCTTAGTCAAAAAGTCCTAAAAAATCACTTTTCTATAGAAATTGCATAGGTCAGACCAAATTTTGGCTGTAAATTTAATTTTAGGGTAAATATTGTATTTATATTTATTTAAACACAGAAACAGAAAAGACAAATGGTTTCTGATAGGATATGGTCAATTAGAACAAAATATTTTCATTTAAAATAAAATGCCAAGCAAAAATCGGCTTTCCAAGTGATGTCGAAAGGAGAGTAGTTGGGGCAAGATGTCGGATTTTTGGTCTAATTAGCTTTCGACTAGCCCTATACTAACAGTGAAGGCTTTGGCGAGACTGCGCGGAGGCGCAGTGGCGCCTGAGTCTTCGCTGTTCGCATATGCGCATACAAAGTCATATATAGGGGCTAGATGTCGGATTTTTGGTCTAATTAGCTTCTACTAGCTCTATACTATATGTGAGCAAACAGGGAAGGCTTTGGCTGCGTTTTGCTGCTGCGTTTTATACCCTCGCGACAGAATTGCTACAGGAACAGCTCCTCTCTCTTCCCATAGCGTCTGTCTCTGGTACACGTGTATTTCTCAAAAAAAAAACAAAAAAAAAAAAAAAAACAAAAAAAAAAAAAACATTTCAACGCAAATTTAAATGAAATGATCGAGAGCATAGGTTATCAACATAAACAAGACAACTGATTATAAAAACCTCAAAAAAGGACGAAAATTGGTCAATATTATTGGTGGATGAAAAATGGTCACAAACTCTACATGACGCTTTTTCGTCACATTTTTTATATATATTTGAAAACGATTGATCCCTTGTGTGGTTAGAAGTGCAATTTCTGAATGGACGATTATCCGTCCGCACAAGTGTGACCAGAAATGGTCACAGATAAATGTGACGGTTTTTTAGGAGTTCCTCGACTGATATTCTTTATCATTACGAAAACGTGCCTATTCAAATATACTGAAAACTTTACCACCAAAAATGAAAATTTTTAGATAAAAAATTCTAATATTTTTCATATTTCTGCTCAAAACATAGGTTATGGGTACTCTTTAGAACCGCCTCGACGACGAGGCGGTTCTACCGAGTACCCACAATTTATGTTTTTGAGTAGAAATAAAAAAAATAATGTATATCCTTGTAAACTCCAGTTTTAATGTATAAAAGTGGGGTTTAATTGGTCAAAATTATATAGGCATGTTTTCATGATGATGTATATACGCTCGTATATACTATTAACACCTTAGAGATATGTTATTTGTGAATCTAGATCATTCTTAAGAATATATTACAGAATGTATCTGATTCCTGAGAGTTTCCCGAGTCTTAAACCATAAGTTAAGGGAATCTAATATATACTAGTTTTAGAATTAGGGGAGCACCTCCCTCCTAATCTACAAATTCTAGCACATTATCCATAGGTAATGTATTATGAAGTTAAAATGAAGTTTTTTTAGTAAAACATATTTAAATAAGTAATACTTAACCTATGGATAAGAGATTGCCCTCCTTCCCTCCCCGCTCTTCTTCAGTTATATCGTGTAATTCTACAAAGAAACTGAACACGTGATCAAAATACCGGGAAAGGTGACGTCATACAGATATGCTTCAAGGAACCTTCTGGATTAAGACTCGAGTCGTTTTTCTGTGGAAGGTTTGATAAATAAGAGACTAGCACATTATCCATAGGTTAAGTATTACTTGTTAAAATATGTTTTACTATAAAAACTTCATTTTTATAATGTTAAATTTTAAAAATTTTATATCTCCTGAATGCCTGATTTTCTTGTGTCACTGAAAGACTTTTAGTCATTCAATGTTTCTGAGGGTCACTGAAGAATTAGGCTGTTACTAGTGCAATATAAAACCATCATATGACTTTGCCGAGTTGATTTACGACTGCATCATAAACACATAATTAATTAGAAGGAAACTATAATCAGAAATCAAAATCATTTTAGATTAGCCCCAGAGATTTTTCTTCTGTAACATAGGTCAGAGGTTCTTGCAGTACAGAAGCTATTCCACAGATGATATATCAGACATATACAGATGAGAATTCCATCTACAAATCATTTTGACAAAATTATGGTAGGAGTCAAAGCTGTATAGATAAAAAAAACTAGGTCAAACAATATACAGATAAAGTCCAGATTTTTATTCTGTAATGTAGGTCCAAACAATACAGAAGGTATATCTCAGATTTCATGCTTAGTCAGTTAACCTTCTCAACCTGCAGACCAATGCAAGCACCTTTGCAAACAGCGTAGATCCAGATGAGACGACTCATTATGAGCATTCTCATTAGGATCTACACTGTTTGCCATTCTGTTTTATATTTTTGGCTAATTTTCCTATTTTCAATAATGGACGTGTCCAAATTCAACGATGGAAGCATCCACTTTAGAAACTTCGGGGTGAAAGGGTTAAATCAATCTAAGTTGGCATTACTGCACTCTTTAATTGTTTAACTGTTGGCTAGGCAGCTGGCTAAATCCTAAATCAGCTGAGCACGATTTTTTCTCTGCTAATAAATATTAAAATGCCATATTTATTAGCTGAGATATTTTCATGCTCAACTATTTATAGCAAGAGAGAATTTGCAAATATTAGTAATTTGAGATTTATTGGCAGGACAAGTTTTGAGCATGAAAAAAGTTTTATAAGCTCAGGGCCTGGTCTAGAAGGCTTGTGTCTAATCTTATTCGTCTGTGGTTGGGCTTACTGTAGTTCGTCTGTGGTAGGACTGACTGTTGTTCGTCTGTGGTGGCCACCCCAAGTTTTACTGTTGACCATTGCAAGGGGAAATTTCTGTTGCAGTTCCTTTTCGTTAATCTCTTTTATTTTTGTTTTTGTTTTTCTACTGAGTGTTATTTATTATTGCATAAAAAGCAGTGTCACACGTTATTAACAGCCGTGCATTAACCGGCGAAAAGCCATGTATTAACAAAGCAATTCACGCGCTGTTAATGCACGGCTACGCAACTTTCAATATGATTGTATCTGGGCCACAGATTTGCTGCCGTTTCGAGAAGTGTACTGTCCGGCCTTAGAACGAGCATATTCCGTGGAAATTGCGTTCGCTAGACATTGGTGAAAAGGCGAAACAAAAAAGTGCAAGAAATAACGCGAAATATAGCAAAAAGTTTGTTTTTATGCAATAATAGCAATCGAACATGGTTTTTCAATGCATTAACATTCGCCAGGTCCCTTGGGAGGTGTTGAAAACCGCGGTCTTCGGCCTCAGTTTTCAACACCTCGCACGGGACCTGGCGAATGTTAATGCATGAAAAAACATGTTTGATCCCTATATTGTAGCCATTTCATGTAATGAAAGCATTATTTGGTGCCTTGGGAGGGCATGATGTTCTGTGATCTCCATATCTAATTCCCAAACTTTGATCTTAAATCTTAAAATCTCATTCAAAATTGTGGTAGGCTACATTCTAAATTATATCTTTTTTTTCTGAGAAAACCAGCATTGTTTAACTTTTCTAAGGCGGTAGTTCTGGTCTTGTTTGTTCTTTGTGTGGACTTCTCGCTGCTTACTGCAGGACTGGTTTTATGTTTAGTGTGGACTTCTCGCTGCTTACTGCAGGACTGGTTTTATGTTTTGTGTGGACTTCTCGCTGCTTACTGCAGGACTGGTTTTATGTTTAGTGTGGACTTCTCGCTGCTTACTGCAGGACTGGTTTTATGTTTAGTGTGGACTTCTCGCTGCTTACTGCAGGACTGGTTTTATGTTTTGTGTGGACTTCTCGCTGCTTACTGCAGGACTGGTTTTATGTTTTGTGTGGACTTCTCGCTGCTTACTGCAGGACTGGTTTTATGTTTTGGCTTTAGTGAATCCTGTCTAGCATTTTTATCACCTTGCTGGAGAAGAAAGAGCTGGTTGATTTGGTTTGTGGCTTGTGTACTGTATATCGTAGTTTGTTTCTTCTTCCTCTTGGTGTCATTGGTAGGCTTTGATCTGTGATTGTGGCTCTTCCTGGACATCTATATTATTTTTATACTCATATATTTTGTATATTTTGTATAAATGGAAAGTAGAGACGAAACACACACTGCAAACACATTATTCTTTATTATTCTTATTTCATTCATACATAAACAAATACGATATTCATTAATTGGGTATTCAGATTTCGCAAACTTAATAAACTAAAGACAATTTTAACTTTTAAACCCCACATTCAGAGAAAATGAGCCTTCTGCTTATTATTTCACGTGAATCGTTTGCCTAGCAGACACTTCACATGAAATGTCAGGCTGTAGATTCTCAAAACTACACTCATCTACTGCCATGTCAGGCGATTTTAGGTTTAAAAGTCATGAAAAACAGAAAGGTACTCTGTCAGATATTGGAGACCCAGATCGACATTTGGGTTGTGATTCTACACAAGTGACCTTAACTGATTGTAGAAATCACGAGCATATGCCCATAGAAATAAACCTCTTGGCATATGCGACCAGTACAGACCCGGAACAGCCATCTCACCTGTTTTGTTTGCTAAAAGAAGCTATAAAATCCGTACATTATGTAAGTGACGAGTTAAATCTGAGCAGATTGTGTGGATACGAATGCATATTCGGACAGACAGGCTTGGGCAAAGAATGAAGACCCAGATCAGGCGTCACAGAATGCTTCGTCTCATGACGACCTGCACTGTTTGCCATTCATGCAACAGTTTTAAAACAAGAACAGATCGTACAATTAACTTGTTAAATATTTACTATATGGTAAGGTTTAAAAGTGTACGAATATATATGTTAAATATGATATGCCATGAAGTAGTTTTCTAATCAGAAAGGCATAATTGTGCTGATCAGTCTGCGTCTGAGAGCATGTCTGCTCATGTAGAATATGCGATACAGTAAATTTAACATAAACAATATAAATTTGGGTGTGGGGGGGGGGGGGTCTCGTGCACACGCAAATAGTGACGCATAGCTAAGTATGTGTATCCATGCAGTCTGAGCAGAATGGTTGTTTTGGCTTACAGAACTTGTTTGTTTGTTTGTGTTGAGGTTTTACGGCCCAGTCAACCCAATGGGGAAATGTCGAGCGCAGTCACTTTACCTAACCACACTTTTACTGGGCAGGCTTAGTCCTCTAAGCGGTTAACCAGTATTGTGCACATTCTTTGGCCAGAAACTGACAACTGCCCTTCTTGAACCAGCGGAAGGGAGAGAATGACCGTAGAAAATATTTCATGATCAATCTCCACGAAAGAATGTTGCCGTCCCGGAGGGGATCGAACCCGCAACCTCCTGATCACCAGTCGGATGCGCATCCAACTGAGGCACCGAGGCCGGCTACAGAAACTGTATGTACCGTGTTTTTGTAATAGAAACGTCCTTACCAGACTGCATGGATGCTTCTTCACCTGACCTTGGCGGCTCGCGTAAGTAAGGGTATACATCTGAATAACGATGCTCCTTCCATAACAAATACTGACTTAAGACAGTCAGCTTCAAATTCATGCAAAACAGTTTGTTGTATGGGTAATGTTTAACCATCAAAAACATATAAGTGGCAACGTCAGAATACATACCTTTAGACATGTGGGCCCAGCGAAGATTTGGATCAGCCTATGCATTCATACAGTCTGAACAGAATATTCACTGGGCATATTTTGGACAGCCAAGGATACAAAGTTTCCTCATACAGACAGCAAAGAATGATCAGGTTGTACGAATGCGCAGGCTGATTTGACTCTACATTGGGCACACAAGACCGGATCGGACTTAAATTGAGATGCGCAGTTTCTGATAACATCCTATCAATCATCACTGCCTATCCAGCATGTCTCTTGCAAACCGCATTGTTTCCACGCAAAAGTGAATAAAGCTGAGAAATAAAGTAAGTAAATTTCTGTAAAATTTACAAGACGTTTAATTTCTGAGTCCCCTCTCCCACTCCCCCAAACATAGAAATCGATCTTATGACATATGACGACCCAGATCAGTCTTTGCGTTGGCATAGTCGGGTCCTATCTATGCTGTTCACTAAAAATGTATAATGTTCATACGTCAGCGAGGCTAATCTGGGACTACATTGGTCGCAGGTCACTTGGGTTCCTACCTACAAGATTTGTATCATCAGAAGTACTAGAATCTCTGTTGAGTAAGAAACATACCCTCTGACACGTAAGCCAGACAAAAATCAGATCAGCTTACAAATCCGTGCCATCGGATCAGATCTACCTGAAACTTCAGATTGCTTTGGAACTCCAGCTAGCATTCTTTATAAATCTACAGCGGGCCGTTATCGGCCCGTCAGCTACCCTGACGGGCCGAAAACGGCCCGCTGTAGATTTATAAAGAACCAAGGTTTCTTCAGGCTGATCTGTGAGTTCGCTGTGTGTAAATCATAAGGAACATGTTCTCTATTTGTCGCTCATTACTATTACAGTCATAAGATTGTCCTCTTTCAAGGGAAATAAATTGCATGTGTATTCACGCTGCACATTAATCCCAGACTTCTTTATATTACAGTACATAGTAAGATATTTTAAGGTATATGGATACACCCCCAAATGAAGTAACGGTAACATGGATACATTTTCCTCCGTGCTCTTTGTGGGCTGCTTTTAAAAAAAAAATTTGCTCACTCTTGGAGCGAATCCTTACCTTTAAGAACAGCGCCCAAATTTGAAGGGTTTCACAATACTTGGTAACCAGTCTTACACCAAACAAAATCTCTTATAAAGGTTGCCCAAAAAATATACAAAAAAAAAAAAAAAAAAAAAAAACGAAAAAGGAAAATTCCGTATTATTGAAACATCCTGCCTGCAAATGTTGTCTAAACTAAAAATGGCAACAGGGAGACAGCTTCTTGATTTCTTGTTTGTTTTCCTGGAGTCCTTCTGAAAATGGGGCATCTCTAAAAGGAAATCATGAATTGCACATGAACATTTACTTCTGAAATGTAATGTGCAAACCTCATTTCTACCCAAACAAATGGTTTCAGTTATAAGGTATTCACAAATATCATACTAGAGACGTCAAACTTTTTACACTATTCCATTGATATCAAACACTAAATGGATCAGAGCGATGTACGAGTAGGTCCTCCAGAAGCAGAAGATCGTCAGTTGTTCGATTTGGACCTTCTGAACTCAGAGTACCAAGTGACATTTCTAGTCTGGCTGCATTCTTGTCATGCTCTTCTCTTCTACGGTCTTCTGTCTCTTCCAAAGGAGATGGAAGAGAAGAGGTGACATCATCAAACTAGGCTGATACGATCAGCAGGAAGCAGACAGAAAAAACATTCAGTAGTATTGTACTTAGTGATATATGATTTATAGTATATCTACCTAGTAAATGCAAAGAGAAAATGAAACAGTAATCGCCACCTGATTTCATAAGAATTATCAGTATTTGTGTACTTTCCATGACAGTCGCCATTTTGGTTTGTTACTCCATGTTGAAGAGTGCTTGCAAAAAACAGACATAATTTTGATCGATTTGTATGTGCATTTAAGGTTTTCTGCTACGTGGCAACCCTCTTTTGTCACATGGTTTTCCATACCTGGAAGACCTAAAACCTGCGCAGAGCCAAGGAATCTCTGGATAAGTTAAATTCAGAGATGCGTTGTTCATGCCACAGTAAGTCGACGCAATCGACTCTTCAGGGAGTTAAATGCATTTAAATATTTCAATAAGTAGTAGCCATGCGTATACTTTTATTTATCATATGATTTTTAATTTAGCAAAAATATAAATGCCACAATCACGAAGCACGGTCTTCGCTAGGCACCAAAGGAAAGAGAGATGAGGGATAAACAATGACAAACCAAACGCCACATATATCCACCGACGCACAAGCAAACAGTAACATCGTAACAGAGGAACCGCCTTGGAACGGTCAGTAGAAAAACTACTTGGTAGGATGGCGTGGATGGTGGTGCTTAAACCAGTTTTATTCGCGCGAAATCTCATATTTAATTCTGATTTAGCTCCAAATGACAAACATGTCTTCTTTTATCCGAGCTATGTAATGGGATCTTAGCAGTTTAAATAAGGAAGACACTGACATTAATTATAGGTCTCTAGAATGTTTGAGAAGTCTAGATTAGGTGCCTATGTGTAACATATTTTCAAACTACTGAATCATTCATTATATTATTCATAGCTCCAGATATTCTATGGTATCTCCACGAAAAAATAAGTTGTAGGCAGTCATTAAAATTGCCTCCAAGAGGTGTTTCTAATAAGTACCTACAACATAGGAGCCGCAACGTCAATAAACATACCTTTCGACATGCGCATAGCGAATATTTAGATCAATCTGCGCATTCGCTCAGTCTTATCGGCATCTTCATTGGGCGCAGTTTGGATAGCCAAATATACGCAGGCTGATTTTGTCTTCGTTGGGCACACTTGAGAGAAGGTACGTTTTCTCAAGTTGTGGCTCGTATGTTTTCGTGGAGAAATAAGAAAAATATCAGTTGTTTTCGGCTGAAAAATCCCCTTATCTGGAGCTATAACTTTTACTTCAATAGTATAGTTATAAATATACCTTTGTCCGGTGACCTGTGACGTCTAGTTTCAGTTTTCTATTTGACGTAATATAGCTGGGAACCAGAAGCATCTTGTCCCCGGTCAAGGTTATATTTTTTCTTATAGTATATACAGCCTCAGTAATCGCTCAAAATATTACACCATAGTATACAGTATATTTACAGCACTATGAACAAGACAAAATGCGATTTTGACCTTTAACATCACGAATTTAAATATCGGCAAACAACTTTTTTAACCCATTTATGCTGGGTGGACTTCTGTCTCACTCTTTGGGCAGGCCCACTTCCTATTTGCAAACAGTGTAGACCCTGATCAGACATCGCGTTCTGTGGCATCTGATCTGGATCTACACTGTTTGTCATGTCCCTGTTATAGGACACTAGGCATAAATGAAAAACAGCATAACGAAAACACGCCTATTCAAATATGTTGAAAATTTTACAACCAAAAAAGGGAAAATTTTCAGATAAAAAATTCTGATATTTTTCATATTTCTGTTCAAAACATAGATTGTGGGTACTCGTTAGAACCGCCTCGGCGAGGCGGTTCTAACGAGTACCACAATCTATGTTTTTTAGCAAAATAAGAAAAATAATGTATACCCCTGTAAACCTCAGTTTTTCTATATAAAAGTGGCGTTTAAGGGGATCAAAATTATATAGGCATGTTTTTGTGAGGAGTTTCTTAGTTCTCCCATGAAATAGGTATTTATACTTTTATTCAAATCATCTTCTTAGAGATGAATGAAATAAAATAGCAAGCCGTGGTTACTGACAAAATAAGACAACTATCACTGTTGTCTACCATTTTCGCCTCCAGTGCTAAAGGTTTGAAGTGTCCGCTGCACTAAACCCGGGGCACTAAAGCACAAAACCCAAAAGCACTAAGTTCCGAAAAAGAATCCCGTTCGCGAGGAGCTTTTTGATCTACTGTTTGAAATGTGGCGTTTTGGTTGCGACCGGGACTCAGACCGACATTCTTTCTTCCGACACTTCCGGCGCCGTGAACCTTTTGACCTTGACCTTGTATTGGATATGTCTCTTTTAGGAGGAGAACGACTTACGTCGCCAGCTCCAATATCTTGTTCGCATATAAGTCTAGATTTTCTTTTATTACATATTTTATTTTTCCACTTTCCCTTTTTATCAACTAGGACACAATTTTTCCTGTGTAGCATTCGTTTAACTCTTGGCCCACCTTTCTCCCATTTTGTAAAAGATAGAGCTTCGCCGTTTGAATATTTCCAAACACCTGTTTCTTCTTTGTCATTCAACCCTGAAATTGGAAATGATCTATAGTATGAAAACAATTTGAAAATCAATCCTGGCATGTTCATCAATGAATATGACGGTATCACACGCACTAGACGACAATTTCATAACATATTTTTTTCTTATTTTCCCATATAAAATAGGATTTGACATTTCATGCAAATTGTCAGTCTATTTTCTAAAAAAAAATAGAAAAAATATTTCAAAATGTCTGCTGATTTTTTTACCAAGCATGCTTACATGCATTAAGCAGTGATGACAAAAAAGAACGTCGTGTTTGCAGAAAATGCGGACTCTCATCTGCTTAAGTATCAGCAGATGTCATTGCCAGTTAGTATGCGAATCTGACAAATATCCAAAACATACATTTCTTGAAGTATTGAATACAATGTTGTTGCATAATTTTTTATTAAGTCACCCCTCAGGAGTGAAGGTTTTGTGCCAGTCAAATTATCATCATGACGAACTTTGTAGTTGTATCGCGTGTCGCGATAAAGATGGTTGACATTAATTATTAGAAATTACTGGCTTTGGAAATGGTTGAAAAACACATGTGAAGTACAATAATCAAGGCGTTTAAAAACATAAGTCAACTTACCAATCCAGAAGGCTTTTTTACCAGAGAGCTGGGATAGCCAAGTCAGATGCCTTTTTGACAGGACTGTTGACAAATGGGCCTCGTGGGACATCTGGCACAACGTTTCCGCCACCTCCCAGGTTAAACGTTCATTTATGAATTTGTAGCATCTCTCATCAAACTTTGACCATCCTAAATAATAAAGGGGAATTGATACCTTTTCAAGGGAGACAACTCTGTTTTGGCGTCCTTCTGAAAAGAGGTCTACTCTAATAAGAAAGAATTTGCTCCGATTGGGAGCAAATTCTTTCTTTTTAGAATAGACCCCTTTTCCAAAGGGGATTGGTGTATGGAAAACATAAAGGTCACAAAAGTTGTCTCCCTTGTCATAACTGCCGGAAACTTGTTTAACCATGTTTATCCATTCACCTTGAGACATTAGTTTACGTTTTTGATATTAAGGGGATTGGATACAGTTGGTAGATTTCGTACAAGGGAACCAGATTTTCTGACCTCCTGTTTGCTTGCTTGTATAACTAGCCCATTCTGAAAAGGGCTCTACTTCCAAGGGAAGCAAATCTTTTCCTTGCGGGGTAGACTACAGAAAGAAAGCAAAACGATTTCGAATGTGTTGCCTCCTTTGAAAGTGTATCTATTCTACTTAATGATTCATTTCCAAACTTCAAGGGAAAGTTGAAGCAGGTAAGCCATTAAGACAAGCTATAATACACATCTAAATAGTTGAGGGCAATAAAAACACCCATAAAAATAAAACTGAAAACAGATGAAGTGTCAAATTTTCTGGGTCAGACTAGCTAGTTTCGGCCAAAAAGGCCTTGTCAATGACCCTCATATAAATTTTCAAAAATTCCTGGAATGGACTCAGTGGTCACAAAGAAAAAGAAAAACTAGAGCTGTTTTTAACGAAAAAACACGTCTCCCCCAGCTGTCACTAACATATAGAAAGTTTACCCATACTAACTGTTTATATTTCAATGAAGTTTCATGACAATAATATGAATTTAATAGGTACTACCTATATCCGTGCGTCCAAATTATCACATGCTTCATAGGTGGTTTGGCCAGATCTAACTGAATTTGATTTCAGACCACGCTTGACTTCTGAATCCACTGCATGAATTGCGATATAAAGTTCAAGTCAACAATATTTTAGTAGTTCAGAGACATCGCCTCCAAATTTGTGGGACTTTTACCCGACCCGATCACATGAATTCGGGTCCTGTTTAGTTACTAGCAGCTCTGCCATGGAGGCTTTAGGCAGCCCATCTATTTCGCGGGCCCCGATGGGCGGGAGCCATGCTTCCGAATACCGAAAACTAGTGTATGCCGATGACAGGTACAATGACAATATACTATAGTTCGCTTACCTGAAATCAATTTTACTGCTTCAGGATTTTTCCTAAAGATTTTTGACCATTTGTACGTTTTTTTTTTCTTTGTTTCTTTTTGGTCTGTTTTTTTGTGCGAGTCTACACATTAATAAAAGCAGAAAGAAAACAACATAAAAATATCAACCATTTACAAACCGATCGAACAAACACATTATCGTGTCGAAGTTTTTTTTATAAGATTATCACGTGAAAAGAGCGTAAAGTCTATGTGTTATCTAAAAATCTACATCAAAGTATATCTCATGTACAAAACGAATCAGGCTTAGCTTACAAATAGACGGAGAATGGATAGAAATAAAATTCGATGTGGAGACAAAATTCAAAATGGCCGCGATCGCAAATTTTGTAGGCTGACGTCACAAGTCTCGTGATTCAACCCCTTGCAATTGGAATACTTGGCGTTATTGGCTGTTTTGTTGCTATTATCGGCACGGCCGCCGTGTCACTAGTCTCTGCCAAATCACGGAACGCTTATTTTTTTTCAGGATAAGCACCGAATAGCGTTGTTGGACCATCATATTTTAGTCACACACATCACTGGTCACATAGGTAGTCTGTAGTAGTGCGATTGCACGGCGAACTGCTCCGCGGTTCAGGGAACTGCGAACCCGTTGGACGCACTTATTGGAGCGGACATGAAATTACCATTCTCTACCCTTACCAAAGTATAGGGCTTCTGGCAATATATGGCGGCAACAGTGTTCAAGTTATGGAGCGGACACGAATTTATCATGGTCAAATTTAAAAGGGGAATAACTCCAAAACTGTCTGGACAAGACTTACGTTTCTTATGTTCTGCACGCCGCCTGATGATGTTTTATATTTGTATGAAGTTTCGTGAAAATATCTTGAACGGTTTTCAAGTTATAAAGCAGACACGATTGCGTGACGGACGGACAGACAGACGGATAGACATCCGAGGCAAAAACAATATGTCTCCGACCTGTCAGGGGGATACATAATAAACTACACTATACAGTGAAAGTTGTAACTCTATGCTTTGTGTGTGTGTGTGTGTGTGTGTGTGTGTGTGTGTGTGTGTGTGTGTGTGTGTGAGAGAGAGGCAATCGTTCAGTTGTCTGTGCAAAACATTCCAGCTGTCACTCGTGGCGCTGAAGAGATTACGTCATTATATTTGACTCCATGCAACAGAAAAGAAATTTAACCAAGTGACATTTGCATATACAGGCACTTGCAATCGGAAACTACGTATTACATGCCTATTTTTGTGAAAATGTTTGTGCGAAACTAAGTGAAGTTTCTGACCTGACCATATAACAGCAATGCTTAGTTTGCCAATAATCAGGCTACATGTGCAGGCCGGTATGTGTTAGATGTCATGTAGTTTTTTTTTCTGTGGGTTTGTGAGTACAAATACCTTGCTGGCATTCTTTTGTTTCCGGTTGTTCATCCTGGTTGGAAGATGACCTCCATGCCTGCCACGAATGACCATTGCATTTGTACATCTGTTGTGTCTCAGGATCAAAATACAACAACTCCTTGGTAGTGAGGCTACAACTCTGGGGAGCCTGCAAGAAACGTCATTATCTATCTAAGTGACATGAACCATGTGCAGAAAATACATGAACCACAACGTCAGAAAACGTAGCTTTGGACACGTGCGCTCAGTGAAGATTCAGATCAGCCTGCGCATTCATGCAGTCTGCTCAGAATCTTACTTGGGCACGTTTTCAACACGCGGACAACGTAGACTGGTCGGACTGCACGTGGATGCACAGGCTGATTTGAGTTTTCTTTGGACGCACATGTCAGAAGGTATTTTTTCACTTTGCGGCTCGTTTCTTTCGAATATGTCGGTGTTATCATTCTTTAAAGGAAGACACTGCTCACCGCTCAGCTATTGCACTTTTACAAATGTACAGTGTCTAAATACTGATTTGTTGTGTCTGAAAAAAAAAACTAACCAATGAATATCTAAGTTTTTGCTTGAAATGGTTATCTATCGGCTGGTCATCGAAGTAGATAATAAAAATGGCCGCAGTGTGACTACTGAAGATAGATGAATATATAATGGCACCTTGCTTTAAGTATATTACATAAAAAAGGTAAGAGAAAAGTCCAGAGAGTGCCACAATCACAAACCGCAGCCCTTCCCAGACACCAAGAGTAAGAGGAAACAGTCAAAACCAAACTGTTATACAATGTTAGGATGTTAATTATTGTCTGTCTGTTTATTCGGTCATAAGAACCTGCGCTGGTATGCACTGGTAATGGATATACTTTAAACAGTTTTTTTTTTGTTAATTGTCGACCATACTTTTATTTTAAACAATCTGATTATCTCTAATTATTTTGATTAGAAAATTCAGACAGTTGTATATTAGAAAACCTGTAGCTCACCTGAGACTATTTCTTCTGAGCAAACTTATGGTAACAGTTTCAAAGAGTGAAACATACGGGTATGGTAGCCGGTACAGTTTGTAAAAACTTTGGTCTCCGTAACCTACTGTAACTTGGTATGGAATTTAACATTAATTAATTTGGCGAAACAGAAGTTTCACATATGTGTCAAACGGCTTTGATAAAGTGACATACAAAATATCAAAGGCATGTGCCTTCTAGTTTCACACAAGAAGATTTTTAAACTCATTCCCCATATGAGTCTATGTAAAACAAGTGGCCCTTGGGCTATAATGTGAAAAAACTTAGTAAAAGTCCACTAGATAAAAATAAGTGCCAAATGCCAAAGGCATAGGCTTTCTAGTTTCATACAAGAGGATTTTTAAACCTTTCCCCAATACGTTGATGAAAAACATGTGGCCTCCGGGATCTCCAGGGCCATAATTTGAACAATCTTGGTAAAGGCCGCCTAGCTGAAGCTGCATTCCAAATATCAAAGGTCTGGGCCTTCTACATTTTAGACCAGAAGATTTTTAAAGTGTGTCCTTAAATGAGTATGTAAAACAAGTGATCTTGGGATGGGGCCATTTTTGACCTCAGGGCTATCATTTGAATAATATTGGTAGAGGTCCACAAGATGAAGCTACATGCCAAATATAAAAATCCTGGACCTTCTAGCTTCAGACAAGAAGATTTAAAAAATGTTCCCTATATGTGTCATTTTTATCCCAGGGCAGTAATTAGAACAATCTTGTTAAAGGCCTACTAGATGATGCTGCAAGCCAAATATCAAAGGCCTGGGTCTTCTAGTTTCACAAAAGAAGATTTTTAAAAGTTTTTCCCAATATGAGTCTATGTAAACCAAGTGATCCCCCTAGGCGGAGCCATTTTTGACTCCAAGCTTTAATTATAACAATCTAAGAGGCCCATTAGTTAAAGCTATATACCTAATGTTAAAGGTCTGGGCCTCCTAGTTTCAGACAAGAAGATTTTTAAAGTTTTTTACGAGTTTGTGTTAAAAAGTGAGCTCCGTGGCCGGGTCATTTGTGACCAAGAGCTATGATTTGATCAATCCTGGTAGAGTCCCATTAGATGAAGTTACATGCCAAATATCAAAGACCTGGGCCTAGTTTTAGAGAAGAAGATTTTTTTTAAGTTTTTCCCTGTATGAGTCTTTATAAAACAAGTGACCATTTTTGACCTCAGGGCTATAATTTGGACACAATTGGTAGAGGTCTTCAAGATAAGGCTACATACCAAATACCAAAGGCCTGATAATTCTAGTTTTTAGACAAAAAATATTCTTAAAATTTTGCCTATAGGGGTCAATATAAAAAGTTTGACCTTTCCGTAAAAAGGTCAAGGTCAATTCAAGATCATCATTTTTTTCAAACTTTATTGGGCCCTGTTCCAATGCTGCATACCAAGACCCAGGGCCATCGGCCCTTTGGTTCCGGAGAAGACGATTTGTAAAGGGTTTTTATCATAAATGGGCTTGGCGACCCTGTTGGTCATGTGACCTAGATGCGGCAAACAAACTTGGCTTCCACTGACCCAGTGTTTCTGAGGAGAAGACTTTTGAAGAGTACGGAGGGATGGACGGACGACAGACGGACGCGGAGCTTGCCTATACTATAAGCTCACCCATGAGCCTAAAGGCTCAGGTGAGCTAATAAGCACTTTTGTCTAGTTCATATATATGTTTGCCTATAGGTAAGTGCAATGGATCACATGCAAGTTCCGCTAATACTCGTCTAATATTAGTTTGAAATGCCTTTAAGAACTTCATTATGGTGTTGATCATTACATAATTTCACCCATTTTGGGAAATAATTAATCTGTAACATGACTTCAATCTTCAAATTTCAACTATCATTTGCCATGCAAGTCACGAATACTGAGGTTGGAGATACTGTTTGTGTATGTGGGTGTGTTTGGGGTGGGGTGACAATGTAAAGTAATTACTGGCTTTCACTTAACACAAATATATATAATAATCCAGCTCAAGGGGAATTTATACGAAACAATTCCTAACCTTAATATCAACGTTCTGTAAAACTGGCCTTGAAATCACAGTATCTAAATTCTCAGTTCCGCCTTCTACTGGCTGTTCAATCCTTGGTTCCTTTCTGGTTGACTTTGACCGTTTCCTTCCTTTTCGTTTTCGTCTGTTTCTTTTCCTCTTTGTAGTTGACAGTCGTTTGTTTGACTGAGACTTTACAGCATCAGTGTGTTTTGCACCACCTTCTAATAAAGATTCAGAGAAAACCTTTGTGTTTTCCTTCTGGGAATGGTCACCTGGGTCTGTATTGTAGGTGTTTTCGAATGGGTTCTTTTGTTTGTCGATGCGACTGAATTCACTTCCCTGAAATTAAACAAATAAAGATGCTTGAAATACAACGCTCTTCCTTCAAAATGATACAAAACACAGAAGTAGCTAGTGACAGTTTTTAAAACTTTTCTTCGTATGCCAGTCTACCTGTTAAATCAAACAATCGTCAAGTGTATTTGATGCCGTTGTTTAAAAATAAACGAATGCAATTTTAGGACCAAAACCGACTGCACACTCTTATTCATTTCTTGCACTCATAAATGCTCAAAGTTATCAACCAAAATTAGTTGGCGCATGTTTGTGAGTAGTCCAACAAATCAGGCAAAGACGTGCAACATAGAAAGTATATCCTCGGCGCAATTCCACTTTAATTCATTGTGTGACTGTTTATAAACAATTATGCTTACTGGTGATTGAAGAAGAAAGAAGATACACAAAAAATCCCCTATGAAAAGTTTTACAAATTTGTACAACACTTCTTAAATTATCTTAAGGTGATCTTTTTGACAAAATACTATAATATACCCAGCGGACATGCAATGCTGAGTCAACGTTCCATCAACGTCAATGCAACGTTGCATCTACGTTGATTCGACGTTGTATAAACGTCATGTGCATGTTGGGTATCATGGCCGAACAATACTATCAATGTACAAAAAAACATGCATACTATCTTTACAGATATATGATACAGATATATGTGAGAAAAATAAATAATGTGGTTACCAGAATGACTGTCTCTGATTCTGCTTTTATGGAGTTGCCTGGCAAATACAGAGAATCGGGGATTTCTCGCTGGTGTTTGCTGATCATACCTAGGTACTGGGGACATTCACCTGGGGAAAAAATGTTTAAAACTTGTTTTATAACATCACTTTCTATTGTAGCATCTTAAATGAAATACCCATTTTTTACTTATATGGAAGAAATGATACAAAGTAAACTGACAAAAATATCGAAACAGTTATCACTTGGCGTTTTTAAACGCAGATTTATGACGTAAACCTGCATGAAAATTCAAAATTGACTTTAGGAGCTCAACAGCTACCCAAATTATAAACAGGCAGAGCACAGTACAACTCTAAATTTGCACGTCTTTCCTGGTGTTTTCTCTTGGTTGCAGTTAGTTGTGTTCCTATTTTGCTTGTGCATTTCACAAATTATTTACCCTAAACATTGGCAGAAGGACTTTGAATAGGCCTATTCTGTTTAACTTTGAATACATCTAAAATGGTATAGTGTTTGTAAACGTCGACACTTCATCATTTTACTTTCTATATTTGAGAATCGGTGCCATTAAGCCCGAAGTCTCAACATGAACAGTTATTCTTCCACTACTTATATCTTTAAAATGATTTCTTTTTTGAACTCAAAACAAAACAAAAACAACAACAACAAACCCCACCCCCCCCCCAAAAAAAAAACAAGAAAAGAAAGTGTTTATTGTCTGACAAATATATATATATATATATATATATATATATATATATATATATATATATATATATATATATATATATATATATATATATATAAAATAAAATAAAATAAAATAAAAAAAAAAAACAAGAGGGTCATGGGCCGCGATTTGCTCGCCTGAGTAAACAGCCACTACATATCTCCAGACGCCATGTACTATTCTTCCAGTATTGCCACAGCAGCTAGGATAAAAATTTGACCATGCCGTAAAAAGGTCAAAGGTCATCCTAGGATCGTCATTTAAACAAATTTGGTAGATCTGTGTCCCATATGCTATATACAAGATTCAGGTTCAAAGCGTTTTTGGTTCTGGAGAAGAAGATCTGTTAGTATGTTTTTTTTACCATGTATGGGCATGGCGGTATCCTTGTTCAATAGTGCAGAACCTTTGACTAAAATTGATAACCCCTTCAACAGAAGGTCCCATGTGAAATCTGGTGAATATTGGTCAAACGGTTTTAGAGAAGAAGATGTTCTAACACGTGACAATTGGTGCAAATTTAAATTTCCCACTAAGAATTATGACAAACATAAAATCCAGAAAACGCTTATCTTTTCATGATATAAGTTTGTTAACTTCGTTTACGGGTGTTTTTATTTGTGTTCTCACTAACAGACTGGCTGTTTAGTCTTAAAATATTAGAGGGTTTGTGGAATTAGTATAAAATAATCGCACATATAATCTATTTGTCAAAAATGTCCTAAACGTTCAAAGTGACTTTATTCTAATATTACCATCTTCAGCATTGATAAGTCGTATTCTCATCTTCCGACGCCGGCCTAAAACGGCGTTGACTGGCTGTTGAATGTAAACAGCAAGATTCTCTGTGTTCTCCATCAAACCGTCATCAAGGATACGCAAGTCCCAGGTCGCCTTAGACAGTCCTGTTAGGAAACAGAAGTTAAAACACAAGATAAAACACAACTTATTGGACGGTTCTTAGTGTGCCCGAAGCTTAAGGGATTGTGACTTATTTCTCGTGTTCATTTTTCTCTTCTTCCGAGAGACGGTTCGACATGACAATTATTGCTGATAGTGTCGTTTAACCTCAAACCAGCAACAACATGTCCACTGCCTTATCTTATTTTAGCCACCAGCGTCAACGTTATTAACATGCCTGATCGAATAAAATGAACAGTAGCAAAAAACAAGAATTCCTCGAAGGTTCCGTTTCACCTTCCGGAGTTTTAAATCACCAAGGCGTGAAATATAGGGGAAGAACACAAGCTAAACCACAGAGCAAGGAATACCTTCAAGTGAAATAGGCTTTACGGCTATAATTTGCTATAATTTGTATGAACCTTAACCCATTTTAGACTGAATAATATCCCCCACACAATATCTTGAAGGAATTAAATCGCCTGATCTGAGGTCTGCACTGTTTGCCAGATACCTTTTTCGGTGTTCCAGACTAAAATGGTTGAAATAAATTTGTTCGCAGGATGGACGTATCACATAACTCCGTATAAGGGAAGTACTCAGAAGACATTTTTGTTATATTTGCACAGAAGCATATCAAGTGGGCACTCCTTGGGACTGCCTCCTCTGTGCGATTTCAATGAGTACCCACAATATTACTTTGGTCAAAATCCTATCTTAAGGGGAAACGATTCATTTTCAGGGGTGCAAAATTGATTTTGTCCTCTTTTGAAAAGAGATCTGCTCTCTAAGAAAAGAATTTGCTCCCAAAGGTTGTATCTTTTTTTATAGAGTAAAACCCTTTTCAGAAAGGGCTTGGTGAGCAATAAAGAAAGCAGAAAGTCACAAAATTGTCTCACTTGGCGAAAATGGCACAAAATCTACCGAGTGTATCCGGTCTCCTTAAATTTCCGCGACAATTATCGCTGAACTGAAACTATGGCACTTGCTAATGCAGGTGGACAATAACAAGGTCATACCAGATCAATGAATATCTCTAAATCGATTCTGATACACTGAATCCTTTGCAAGCAAAGCACGTATTACAAACTGCGACAACAGCAGATTCACTTTTATTTTATGCAAACATATAGTGTTCAAAACAGTCCAAAGATCTGTTAAAGTCTAATAAACTATCCACATGTATTTATAATAAATGGTAGCAGGCTGTAAATTGGTCCGAGATTTCATGCAATGCAAAATCCTCCGTAAATGTACGAAATGGGAATGCATTTGAAATAGAACGTCGGAGCAACTAAACTCGCCATTTATTTTAAACTTTAGCGATTGGCTGCTTTTACCAACTTTGCATTGTTGTTGGTTTAGAATTAGGTTTACTTCTTGTTTACACATTCGATTGCTACTGACATGCACCTTATGGGAAACGGATACACTTTCAATGGTGGGGTGGGGGCGGAGAGGGGTTAACTCTGTCAAAATTCTTTTAGACCTTCTGAAAAGTTGTCTAATCTGTCTGTCCTTTCAGATTACAGCCTTTTTCAGAAGGGGTCTGATGTAGAGGAAAGCAAACAGGAGGTCACAAAAATTGTCTCCCTTATGAAAAAAATGGTAGTTAATCTACTAAGAGTATCAAGCCCTTAAAGAACCAATACAATGTCCTAACGTCACAATATACTGAATATACACGGTGACAGGGCACTGTGGGGGATTTTCAAACGTAAAACAAAATCCACGTCTTACCTGCGTCAAACTGAACTTGCTGTGCGGAACTAGGGATGTAGTCCTCGTCAGTCTGAGTGGTTCGATCACGCGCCTCTATAGAAACAAACGCCATATTGTCAAGATCACCTGTTCTTGTTAAGGTCAATGGTAAGGTACCAATATTCTCACAAACAACTAGACCAGACTTCTCAAACTCGATTAGCGACCACCTTAACTCCAGCCTGAAACAGATTTCGAAACAATCAAAAATGTGGTCTTATCATATCAGCCGTTGCGTATGAAAATGTGCCTATAGGGACAGAAAAGGTCAAAATCAGTCTGATCAGGGCATTCCTTTTTCTACTTACAGACTAATTTGATACTGAAGATCATACTGACAAACACAAAACGGCCCAATTAGAGACAGGGTCGATGTTCGGGATGATCTGTCCTCTCGTTACTGGCCTATGCCCCGAAGACCTCCAGTTTTAAAATGGAGCGCCTCATTTCTTTGTATAATGTACTATATGCGGGCCGCATCATGACAACCATGTTCACACTTAATATTGGAAATTCTTAACTACTTATCATAGTTGTCCTAACATTTGAATAATTAAACTCCGAAAGCTTGCCTTTAGAAACAAAAAATACACAAAACCAAACTCTGAGACTCGGTTTTATTAAGTCTTTTTAAATACAAATATGTATTTTGCGATTCTGTATACCTCCTCCCCACCACCCACCCACACACACATACACACAACACGCACGCATTTTGCGGCATCTGAATTGGTCTAGACTGGTTTGCTCAGTTTTGACTATCCGAACTCTTAGGATAAAAGGTCACGGACTGTTAAAAGTGTTTACAGATCACCGATTTGGTTCCATACGAATATAGTTCCATATGAAAGATGTGACTGAAAGATTGCTGAAAGCGATGTAAAGCTCGAATAAAACAAACAAACAAAAATTTAGGTGGTTGCTTTGAATACGAAAGTTGAAAAGCACCGGGGATATAATTTAACCTTACACCTGGCATGATCCCTTACTAGATCTGTGTCGGTGTCTTCGAAGAGGCGGAAGTTCATTACATGTAACAGGATACCATTCTGTTGCTTGTTTTGACTATGATATTTTAGAGGGATAGCTATCAGGCATGTTGCCTATCAAGTATTGCACATTTGCACTTATTCAAAACAAACAAAAACTATGGGCTGTAGACCATTTGCAAAAATGTATAAAATATATAAGGGAAATCAATGGTAGTCTGTAGCCTTTTCTCGTGAGCCTGGCTCCAGTCAAATGCGATATGAGTACAGTTTGCCGAGATGGTTAAATGTATGCCTAGATAATTAATGGGTTAATCCATTCATTATTGATGGGATGTTTCACAATTCTGCGATTTCCGTGTAGTCCAACAGCAAACAGTGCAATCGCATTCTACGGCGTCTGACTTGGATCAGCACTGTTTGCTGACAGTCACCGTATGGGATCTTAGGCATATATATGTTAAAAGCGAATTAAGTGCTGTCTGTCTAGGCTTGTTGAGCTCGTATTTGGCGGAAGACATGTTTGTCATTGTGCACATTACGTCATACCACAATTATTAGAAAAAAAAAAACGGAATACACGTACTGAATATTCAGATATGCACTGGATTACACAAAAATAATGATATTGGTACTGTTTTGGATATATTTGGTGTATTCTTGAATTTTTGCGTATCCAACGATTATGCCGTGTATTAATTTCATTAAAGGGTATTAATTACAGTTCACAATTTCAAAATGTTTTAGTTTTATTTATCCCCCGCTGCCAATGATTAATGCTTAGTCTGTCAGTCGTGTCCGTCATTACTTTAATTGGTGACACACTTTCTTTTTCAGAATATATAGAATAGTAGTATACAAATTTTAGAGATGATCAAATGTATCACAAGGAATAACTAAATATCGAAATTATAACATTGCCATTTAGCTTGCTCATGATACTTTGACCAAAACAGTTTAAAAAGGATTGTGAAATAGGGATATTTTAGAAATTTAGACCAAATAAAAAACACAACATACCAGGAGTCTCTAATGAGGAATAATGAAAACGCCCCTTAACATGTTTTTTGGCGGGAGTCTTTCGCATATAACATATGAGCCCAACTGTCCCAAATGGTCAGAAAAATCAATTATACCGTCATTAATATTTTCAAGCATTGTAACCAGAAATTAGAATAACTCAGATGTTTACAAACACAGCAAAACTGTTCAAAGCAGCATTCCTAGTTACCGTAACCAGATTATAATTTACCAGTATGTGCCTTGGGAACCTGGTTATATCACATCTTCGGCATCTTTTTCTATATTTTTGAGAGAGAAATGTAAAACTAGCTGTTGAAATCAACCATAAAATGTAACTTAAAACTGTTTACTTACTTTTGTCCATCCAGCGTATTTCCTCTGCTGTCTTCGATTCTAAATGTAAAGCTGTCGTTCGTTTGTCTATCTTTTTCATCGATAATAAATTGCAGAGAGTTCTCATCTAAGTCTCTCTGAGTAAAGCGCCTTCTCACAAAACGCTTTGCCTCACTGTTCTCAATGTGACCATGCTTTGGACGTTGTTTTATTACATAGACCAATTGAGAGTTCATTGTGTCCGAATCCACAGCCTTTAAGACGCGGCTATTCAACTCAAAACCATATCTGAAACAAAGGCAACAATAAAACTTAATGTAAAGTACACTTTCAATCTATTTCTTTTTTTAATACAGAAAACCATGTACACTCTATTACTCCCTGAATGTCCTTACTACCTCCACGTGACTCGGTTTTCGTTTGGGATGATACTTGCGTTTTGAAGCTGTTTATCAAGTCTGGGAAGAGCAAATGTAAGGACTATTAAAGTTCCTCTATCTCATCAATGTAACATCACAGTAAAACACAAATAATCACAAAATTGCAGTCAAACAAAGAAGAGGAATCAATGGCAATCTTAAACCAGAGCAAAAGAAAACCATGTCGGACCATGATCGGCCCGATCTATAACACTTTTATGTAGGTAGCGATATTTCATTGCTCCAGAAATGAACATCGTTCACATGGTCGAAGTTTTCCACGACAAATAAGCAACACTTGGGCCTGGAGGATGTTGAAACATATTTATTTCGGATGGCATCTACGAAATTCTTCAAAAGTCGCAACCTTAAGTTAAACAAAAAACAATTCTTCTGCATACCTTCATAGACAAATTTCCAGTGCTTGAACAACCTGACATTGTCTCACTGGAACATATTTACGATTATGTTTCAGGTGTAAATTTATTGTTTATCAAGGCATGAAGCTGCAAGTTTTGTGTACGGCTGTCTTGGATTAAATTTACTTCCTAGATCAATGGCAACGTGATTCGTCTTTTTTTTTTTTTTTTTTTTTTTTTTTCGTAGTGACGAAACAGTAGTCAGACCAAAATATAAGTGGTTTACCGGCATTCGAACCACACACACACACACACACACACACACACACACACACACACACACACACACACAGAGTTATTAATATTGCCATAAAGTCAGTCCACTACATGTACTACCCGTTGAAGATAATGCAAAAAAATTGATTTGAGGCTCACTATAATAAATCCAGTGCCAGTTCCAACGACATATCTCAGATAAGTTTATACTTAACGTATTTACCCTAAGTATCCCAAGATCAGATGCGGCGTTTGATCGATGCTGTTTGCAACTCATCCAGCAGTTTAAGTATATCAACAGGTAGTAAAAATCAAAGTCTAAAAGATTGCCTTTTGAAACAAAGAACACGTTACACATAAAAAAGAGGAGTTTCGATTCTAATGAGATTTCATAAGCAGTAATGAAGTTTGCAACACTGCTTACGCCCTCTAGCGCATACATGAGCAGTACGCCATTTTCAAAGATACCACAATGGGCCCAAAGATCCTAAAGGAAATGAAAATATAATCTGCACTATGGTGAATTACGGGGAGACGTTCTACCGCCGCCACACGGCACTAATACCAGCTGCAGTGAGGTTAAATTAAAGTCAACATGTTCAAACAGAAGGGCAAATATGATAATGAGTCTGGGTCTTCGTTGTTAACTGAAAATATACAGGCACCGAAGATTTCAATCAACCTGCGTTTTCGGCAATCTGATTAGAGCCATCCAAGTCTATTTAAGGGAATGAATACACTTTTAGGGGAGGGGAGGCAACTGTTAAAACTGCTTTACCTCCGATCTGTAAAAGGTCTACTTTAAAAGGAAAACATTTGCTCCCAGTCGGATCATAGTCGTTTATTTTAAAGTAGACCCCATTTCAGAACGTGCTGTGCGCGCGCAAGAAAGCGAACAGGGATCCAAAAAATATTTTCTCCCTTGAAAAAAAAAAAACGTTTGCAAATCTAAGACGTGTATCAAGTCACCTTAACAGCCTCATGGGTTGTTGCAGAAAATAAACATGTTCCTTATCAGAATGTGCAAATGCACACGCTGATCTGAGTCGTCGCTGTTTGCATATGCTCCGAAGACCCAATATCTCATGACAGGGATAATGTGTTCTGAAAGTTGCTTTGTAGGCTAAGGCATGCTAACTTATATAAAAACGTACCTTCCATCTGAAAACGACTCCAAATTTTCTGGATGCTTCAAGGTGAGAAGTCTGGGTGCATCATTTACCAGTGGTTTTATAAATACTGAACACATGACAGGTTGAAGATGTAGAGTTCCATTGATTAGAAAACCTTCGTGACGACCGTCAGTCACTGTGAACAAAAAGTTATCCAAACCCGTATGTGATCCCTCGCTTTCATACGTAATAAAACCTCTGTCTATAGAGCTCTGAGTAAACAGACTTGTAATATATACACCACGGTTATAAAGGCGCCCATATGTTGGTTGTTTAGCTATCATGTACGTTACATTGCTACTAGCGGTGTCAGGGTCTTCTGCACTTAGATGAGCAGACGTTATTGCTACTTCTGTCCCTTGGAGCACCTCTACCAAATTGTTTACAACTAGAGAAGGCAGTATCTTATCCAAAGGATCAATCTTTACGTGGAATTCAGCATCTTTGGCATCACTAAAACCATTAGTCACAGTAAACGTGAACGTATCCTCTAGAAAATCGGTCTTTGTTAGGTGATTATAAACTACCTTTTGAGACGCAAGATCCAGCTGCGTGAAGCTGCTAACTGCAACTAACGGTCTATCAATAAGCTCCACTTGCCCAAGTCTAGGAGGTCTGATGATAGCAAACACTATGTCCTCGGCTTTTGTACTTTCATCCGCAGCACTAAGATTACTAGTAGTAATTACCACTCGCTCACCTTCACGAATGGATAGTCCTTTGTTTAACAAAGCAATATTAGATCGCTTGGAATTCATTATCCTTATTTCGAAAGTTTCTACATGACGTTTATTTTTTCCGTCAGTTAAGACAAATGTAAAACTATCTATCTCAGAGCCATCAGTACTACTTGTGTGCAGGTATCGGATATGATTGTTGTCAATATCTTTCTGACTAAAGTTTCGACCTGCTATAACTTCTTGACATTCGAATGAAAACGTTGGGGAATGTGGATCAGAACAGTATTGGAGCACTCCTTTCCTTGGAACTACTACAACAATGTAATATATTTCATCATCTTCATTATCATCATCTGTTGCTTGAAGCACAATTCCTGAAAGGACGGCATGATCACCATATTCCAAAATAAGCCCGGTGTTTTTTACTATTTCAGGGCGGGCGTCATTGAGAGCCTGAATCGTCACATTACAAACTTTTTTAACTTCATGCTTTCCGTCAGATACTGTCAATGCGAATCTATCTGAAAAATTCTCCGAGTTGTCATGTCTGTATTTTAGTTTCATTCCATTATGCAGTTCATCAGCTGTAAAATCATTCACGGATGCCTCCACATCTCCATTCTTTGTGTGTAACATTAAAACTATATCACCATGCTCAGGCGGCTGAGATACTGATAAAGTAATATGCTCTTTTGGAATGTCCATATCTACAACATCAACTGTTGACTGATCGATGATCTTGCTTCCACCTTCCTCAACAAATATATCATTTAACATTACATCAGGCTCTTCGTCATTTATAGGTTTAATTTGTATAACAGCAATGTGATCAGGGGAATTTAAATTACCATCCGTTGCATAAAATGTAAAAGAATCCTCTGTCGGCTCGACTCCTTTGTGAGTTGCTTGAATATAGTTTATTGACTGATCTATTATGTCTTGAAGTCTAAATGTTGTAACTGGATTACCAGCATTACTTTTTTCTGACCCTGAACTTGGCTTGACATTTTCAAGATATCCCCAACGTGGCTGTTTCGTAATAACGAATTTTATCATTTCAGGCTCTGTGTCAGGATCTTTCACCGTTATTATATCTGGTGTAAACACAAATTTATGTCCTTCTTCAATTTCAATTGAACCTCCAAAGATTATGGTTGGTTTCTGATTATCAACAGGTGTTACTGTAATGTTTAGGACGTACATAGGAAGATCTGCTGTTGCTATGAAGGTTTGATCAGACACTATAAATGTCACAGAGTCTTTTACATTCCTAGGACCTATTTCGCCGCTCGTGTGAATATATTTGACAACCCCATTGCTTACATCTTGCTGTGTGAATTTCGTCGCAGGGGCTCCATTTACTTGTAGAATACCATATCTAAAACCCAATCAATAAAATTTAAATCTCAAATATCAATCAGTCATCCTCATGATTAATTTGACATAACAAAATGTACATGACAAATCTAATAAATTTTGGAATATTTCAAAATAAGGTTAGTACCGTAATTACACAGCTCCAGATAAGAAGTGGTATCCATATAATATTTTTTCTTATTTCTCCACATACACATTTAGGTGCACTCGTTAGAAGCGCCTCGTCGAGGTGAGGTGACGTGCTTCTAATGAGAACCAACAACGTATGTGTTTGTGGAGAAATAAGAAAAAATATCAGTATTTGAGATAGAAAAGAACAACACCTTATCTGGAGGTATGGCTATTGAAAACTTGTGAAAATTCCTTTGTGTTCAAAGGATATATGCATTTGAAGCAATAGTGTTAATGACCAGGCTATCAATCGGTTTAAACATATTTTATTGGCATAACAGTTACAAACAAATAAATAGACAAGACAGTCGTACAAAAACAAATCGGTAAACAGATTGGATTCAGAAGAAAGTCGTACGACTATGTAAATCTGTATCCCATTTACTATCATCGTAATTCTCTGTACATCATGATTCGAATAGATACCAACGTATTGAATAAACCAGACACTTTGCTTAGTAATAGGTTTAAACAAATTAAGCTATCCCTTAATGCACCATATGTTACTAGTTATCCATTGATGTCACTGGTTATTTTAAATTTTATTTAACATTTAAAAAAATAAATATAGAGATATGCAGGAAAGGCCGCAGATGTGAAACGAGGCCCTCCTAAAGCACCCATCACGAAAACATACCTTTATAATTTTGACCCCCTTAAACCCACTTTCAAATAGTAAAACTGGGGTTAGCAGGGGTATACATTATTTTTCTTCCTTCTGTTAAAAAACATAGATTGTGTGTACTAGTTAGAACCGTCTCGGCGATGCAGCTCTAACGAGTACCCACAATCTATGTTTTGAGCAGAAATATGAAAAATATCAGTATAAAATATATACAAGTCACCCTGATATTTCCTACCGTTTCAAGTCAGTTGGCCTTCTGGTTCAGGAGAAGAAGCGAAAAATATATTTTCAAAGTGGCGCGCATGGCGGCCATCTTTGATTTCCATTCGGAACGATTTTAGCTATTTCTGATGCTTCCTACCAAGTTTCAAGTCAAATGGCTTTTTGGTTCAGGAGAAGAAGTGAAAAAGATTTTTAAGATGGCAAAATGGCATCCATCTTGGATTTCCAATCAAAAGGATTTTAGCTAATTTTGAGCTACAAGTCACCCCGATGCTTCCTAACAAGTTTCAAGTCAGTTGGCCTCTCAGTTCAGGAGAAGAAGCAAAAAATAGATTTTTTAGATGGCGAGCATGACGGCCATCTTGGATTTCGGATCGCAACGATTTTAGCTTTTTGCTCTACAACTCACCCCGTTACTTTCTACCATGTTTCAAGTCAATTGGCCTTTCGGGTCAGGAGAAGAAGCGAAAAATATATTTTCAAGATGGTGGGCATGGTGGCTATCTTGGATTTCCATTCGGAACGATTTTAGCTATTTTTGATGTACACGTCACCACGATATTTCCTACCAAGTTTCAAGTCAATTGGCCTATCAGTTCAGGAGAAGAAGCGAAACATAGATTTTCAAGATGGTGGGCATGGCGGCCATCTTGGATTTCGGATCGGAAGGATTTTAGCTTTTTGATCTACAACTCACCCCGATGCTTCCTACCATGTTTCAAGTCAATTGGCATTCCGGTTCAGGAGAAGAAGCAAAAAATAGATTTTCAAGATGACGGCCATCTTGAATTTCAGATCGGAACGATTTTAGGTATTTTGATCTACAAACCACCCTGATGCTTCCTACCAAGTTTCAAATCAATTGGCCTTTTGGTTCAGGAGAAGAAGTGAAAACTAAATTTTCAAGATGAAGCGAAATATAGATTATCAAGATGGTCGTCATGGCGGCCATCTTGGATTTCCGAACTGAACGATTTGAGCTATTTTTGATTTACAAGTCACCCTGATGCTTCCTACCATGTTTCAAGTCAATTGGCCTTTCGGGTCAGGAGAAGAAGCGAAAAATATATTTTCAAGATGGTGGGCATGGTGGCTATCTTGGATTTCCATTCGGAACGATTTTAGCTATTTTTGATCTACACGTCACCCCGATACTTCCCACCAAGTTTCAAGTCAATTGGCCTGTCAGTTCAAGAGAAGAAGCGAAATATAGATTTTCAAGATGGCGGGCATGGCGGCCATCTTGGATTTCGGATCGGAAGGATTTTAGCTTTTTGATCTACAACTCACCCCGATGCTTTCTACCATGTTTCAAGTCAATAGGCCTTCCGGTTCAGGAGAAGAAGCGAAAAATAGATTTTCAAGATGGCGGCCATCTTGAATTTCAGATCGGAACGATTTTAGGTATTTTGATCTACAAACCACCCTGATGCTTCCTACCAAGTTTCAAATCAATTGGCCTTTTGGTTCAGGAGAAGAAGTGAAAACTAAATTTTCAAGATGGCCGCCACGGCGGCCATCTTGGATTTCCAAAACGGAATGTTTTTAGTTTTTATATCTACAAGTCACCCCGCTGCTTCCTATCAAGTTTCAAGTCAACTGGTTTTTTGGTTCAGGAGAATAAGCGAAATATAGATTATCAAGATGGTAGTCATGGCGGCCATCTTGGATTTCCGAACTGAACGATTTTAGCTATTTTTGAATTACAAGTCACCCTCATGCTTTCTACCAAGTTTCAAGTCAAATGGCGTTTTGGTTCAGGAGAAGAAGCGAAAAATAGATTTTCAAGATGGCCACCATGGCGCCCATCTTGGATTTCCGATCGGAACGACTTAAAGCATTTTGATCTACAAGTCACCCCGATGCTTCTTAGTAAGTTTCAAGTCAACTGGCTTTTGTGTTCAGGTGACGAAGCGAAAAATAGATTTTCAAGGATTTCCGATTGGAAAGAATTTAGCTATTTTGATCTACAAGTCACTCAGATGCTTCCTACCAAGTTTCAGTCAGTTGGCGTTTTGGTTCAGGAGAAGAAGCGAAAAATAGATTTTCAAGATGGCCGACATAGCGGCCATCTTAGATTTCCGATCAGAAGGATTTTAGCTGTTTTTGATCTACAAGTCACCCTGATGCTTCCTACCAAATTTCGAGTCAACTGGCCTAGGGGTGTAGGGGGAGTAGGCTTTAAAAGCAAATCATTGTGGCCGCACGACGCAGGACGGACGACGGACATTGTCCAATCACAATAGCTTGCCTTCAGCATTTCGTGCTCAGATAAGCTAATAGATAAATATATATAAATAAATAAATTAATAAATAAATAAATTAAAATTAACAAATAAATAAATAAGTAAATGTTAAATTTAAAGATATATTAATCCAGAAATCCACCTACATATTTTCAAATTACAATAAGTCAACTGGTTTAAAAATATTTTTAAAACTAATAACGTCTTTGGATCCTACTGAATAGTAATGCGATGCAAATGAGCAAAACCGTCAAATCTCAACAACATTGGAAATTTTTGGAACCTTTCATGTGGATTTCACTACTGGTCAAAGAAGAAATACCATTTTTCCTTTGCTTCTTCACAATAAACAATGAAATTTGGGCATTCCAGAGCTTTAAGCATGACAGCGTAATTTTGGAAGAAAAAAAATTAAATTAATCTAAACATTTTAAAATTGCATCTAAACATTTTAAAACGGAATATATCCATTAAGTTTTCTTTTACTTTCAAATTTATGATATAAGCCGTGCCGTGCGAAAACGTGTTTCGGGTATCCGCGCAGTCTGATCAAGACCTTCACTGTCTGCTTACAGAATCATTGGATAATATAGAATGTGTGAATTGAAAGCAAATGCTCAGATGAGATTTTGCGCATGCGTGGGATGATTCTAAATTTGTGCAATTTGCGCATGTTCGAAGACATCTTTTCGCATTGCGCGGCCCATATAGTATATTGACCTGATTCCTTAATAATCAGTCTTAACAAATTAATCCCATCAATAGCTTTGCTGTTGACCGTTGCAGAGTGGCATTTTGTTTCCCGTTGTTTCTTCTGTTTCCGATTAAGCATTATGTTTTCGTATCTTGTCCTTATCCGGAGTCTTAAGCGGGCTGTGTTCACTGACTATGGCCTTCCTAGGTATCTCCATACCTGTGCTATAAATTACGGAAATTATAGTTTAGATATGACAAGTATAAAAGTAATATTTCATAGCGGCATGAAGTAAATATTTTTCTGATTTCTCAATGAAAACGTATGTTGTGGGTACTCATTAGAAGCACCTCGGCGAGGCGCTTCTAATGAGTACCCACAACATACGCTTATGTGGAGAAATTGGAAAAATATCAATACGTTACGGTTGAAAAGTGTCTAATGGAGCTATGATATGTTATGTGACAGCGTGATTAAGTTTAGAGTTTAATAGGTCTGTGCTTACTTTGGCTGTTTTACGATTAAGAATACCAGTGAACCATCATCTGTATCCTCGTCGGTGGCAGCAAGTACGTTAGAGGAAATAACAGCCTCATCTCCCTCTGACACTATCATGTTAGGTCGGAGATTACCTTGTACCTTTGGAGCCTCATCGTCTATTGGAACTATTTCGATGTCAAACACTTTAGACACTCTGTTTTCACCATCTGTGACAGTCACCGTGAAAGAGTCTAAGAGCACCTCTGATCCATCATGGATGTACCTGTTTTGATCAAAAAATATATTACAAAAACTTTTCTCACTGACTCCATAGTTTTAGATAAGGCGCCTTTTTTTCGACCAAACTATGTGGTTTTTTCTCCATGAAAATATATGTTATGGTATGCATTAGAAGCGCCTCTGCGAGGCGCTCCTAATGCATACCATAACCTATGTTTTCGTGGAGAAATAAGAAATATGTTTATCTGAATAGTCCTCCTATCTGGAACTATGTGACACAAGAAATGATACAAAACAGGCTCTCATGAACTCATGTTGGCTACTTATCAATACATTGTATTTTAGTATTTCTCATGAGCAGACACCAGTTAGTTTTGATTATTGTATTCATTTATCATAAGTATTCAGAAAGAAAGTACAATGCATTAGGAAACAGTATATACTCAGATCAGATGCTGCGAAATGTGACGTCTGATTACGGTCTACAGTGTTTGCCATTTAATCACTACCACGTTTTCTGACACATCGCCTGATATCGTATTGGATTTGTTCAAAGTTTTTTGAAGAGCGCAGGACAAACAAATAAACAAAGAAGAACAGCAACAGAAACACGCTGCTACAATAAATATATCTTCTGACATGATTGTCCCCAGGGAGCAATTAACACACACACACACACACACACACACACACACACACACTAAGAATAAAACAGATGAGGGTCTAAAATGTGATTTTATGTTTTATTATGTATACCTGCGAAAAGGCTAATAATGAAATCCATTAACTTATCTATAAAAGTCAAGTGAAATAGATACACTTTCAGAGGGGACAACTCTATCAAACTGCCCCCTCCCACTACTGAAAAGGCGTTTGCTAAAAAAGAAAATGGTTTCCTCTTTTTAGGAGCGAATTCTTTCCTGTTAGAGCAGAAATACTTTCAGAAAGGCTTGGTGTGCAGGATCGCAAACAAGTCATCTGGGACTTTGAAAAACCTCACTGGAAAACGAAAAACAAGCGACATAATCCAATCTGCTTGCGTGACTACTATCCGCCCGGAGTTACCTTGCTTAGCAGAAGTCCATTATCCTCGCCTCTCAATTATTGATTATATGCTCGGTAGTTTCCGCCACTGCCGATTGTCGGAAATACGAGAAATTCTTAGGAAAAAAGAACAATACCACTGATAGAAATGTCAAAAAAGGACCAAAAAGTTTTTATTTGATTTTAATGAAACAAAAACCAAATTTTCCAGCAGGCTTTTCTGCACAAAATGCCACCAGCAAAAATATTCCGAATTGTAATTTAAATGAATTATTTGTAAGTTAGAAATTTAAACAGCGAAACAAATCGTCGTTACCACTATATTTTTAATCATTTGAAGGGTGCCTTTAAAAACCCTGAAAAAGGACCAAAAAGTTTTCGCTTTAAAAATATGAAAAAAGTATCAGCGTGTTCCTGAAAAAAAATTGGAATCAAAAGCTACCAGCAAAAATATTGTATTATTTTTCATACTTTTAAGAATTGGTGTATAATACAGCTTTCCTATATAAGTCTTTACATTTTACTGTAGCGGTTCGCACAGGTTTATCTTGGGCGGCGGTTTTTCAAAGTTGGCTATGTCACAAAAGTTGTCCCCTTTGTCAAAAAGGCTGGAAAACCTCGTATGCAGTTCCCTCAAGGAATTACAGCAAGTTAGTTGAAATTATGAATACTCAAGTATAGCTTACCTCAGATTTTTCTTTTTCAGGTCCAAGAGATTGAATGTCCCCTTCTCCCGAAGATTCACGCCTGAGCGTTGGAAAGTGCCATATTTTGGTCGTTCTTCTATCACAAATACTAAATCTGACTCGTTTGTGTCTTCATCCTCTGCAGATATATGGGTATTGGATATGCCCAGGATTCCCCCTTCTTCTACCAATAACCTTGATGAAACAAACGCTGGGTACTTATCATTGACTGGTTGTACATCTATATCAAATTGTTGGTTGAGAACTTTGTTACCACTGGAATCCTGAACTGTATATACAAATCTTACAAGTCGTGCCTCGGGACCGATGTCCTGTAACGGAGGCATATATCCTATCTTCATATGATTAATATCTTCCTGTTTAAAGGTTTGAGCTGCTGGGATTTCATTGCTTTTGATTACCACTGCCATATTGTGAGTGGCAATTATTCTACCTGCGTCATTATTTTCCCTGTCTTCAAGAGCATAAACAAAGTAAGGTGGTGTAGTGATAATATATGTCAGTTTGTCGTCCTCAGTTTCAGTATCAGTATATTCCAGTTCAGATCTTGTTATCAGAGCAATATCAGTTTCTGACACATGCATTAGCCTTGTAGCGTCAGGTGATAACTGTGGAGGATTTTCATTGACTGGATTTATAATAATATAGAAAGTTTCAAGATCCGATTCATTTGGGGGATCCTGTTCGTCTCTAACTGTAAATTTAAAGTGGTCTTCGAATTTTTCACGACCGAAATGGCGGTAATAAATCTGACCTTTGATTAAATCGCGCTGTTTGAATTTATTTACACGAGCACCAGTATCAGAGGGCTTTTGTTTACGAATTATTTCACCATTTTCAGTAGGGTGCACTATCATGTACATAATATTCAGATCGACCGAATCAGTGTCATGCGCTAACAGCATTTCTTTGGTAAGCCGCTTTGTTTCGCCTTCATTTAACTCCATCCCGATGTTATTTATTACGTAAGGTGCACTATCGTCTTTCGGAATAATTTGGATAAAGAAGGCTACAGACATCGTGTTTGCGCCGTCATAGATTCTAAAATCGAGCCTATCTCTTGTAGTTTCGCTATCGTCATGAGTATATTCTAATTTACCCTGTATTAAATCATCAACTGTAAAGTAAATTATTGGTTTGTTATCAAGAAGAAATTCTCCGTGTTGTGGGCCGCCTGTTACATATATCCTCAGATCATCAATATTGTCTTTGTCCACAATCTCAATACTGTTAGTATCAATTATTCGCGACTGACCTTCTAACAAAACAAGGCCTTTGTTATACGAAATTCTTGGTGCATTTGTTGACGAAGGTCGAACAGCGATATGTAAGACTATTGGCATGCTTTCTGCAAAATGGCTGTCATATACTTGAAACTCTACTTCATATATTTTTCTCTCAGAGAAACTTTTGTTCGGTGGCTGATATCCGATTCTTCGATTTTCCAGGTCATCTTGAAGGAAAGAAGTTATCTCAGTGGTATGATCATTCAAACTTACAAAGAACCCCTGTCCAGGACCAGGAGGCCTGCTGATATTGTAAACGAGATTAGAGTTTGGTGTTTCATAGTCTTCAGCTGATATAATTCCAGGAATAATCGTAGATAAAACAAACTGATCTACATCCATCATGTACATACTCATAAAGGACGAACGCGGCGGAGAATTGAGAAGCGCTCCCTTAATGTAAATCGGAAGAAAATACCGTTCTGTTATTACTCCATCACTCACTTCCGGGTCAAAGAGCTCTATACTCAAAGGAAGATAATCCACATCCGGTGTAGGTTTTTGTAAATGTTCATAATGGAGATTCATATATAAAAATTCTTGGCATTTTTTCTTCAGTCCTTCAACTGGTCTGTTTTGTTTCCCCGTTACGATGTGTCCGACAAGGGGCCACTGGGAGCCCCATTTGTTGAAACTAATAATACAAGAAACTTTGGGCGAGCTACTATGATTAAATAATACGGCTGATGAATCTATTGCATTGGATATTCCATTGAATTCAGGAACAACTATTGGTCGGAGACCGCGGGTAACTACAATTTCTGATGATGCATTGACGATTTTAATGTTTAGGTAGATAATTTGTGTGGTTGTTTTTCTAGAGGTAAAGCGATGAACACGTAGCTTGACTTTATCTTCATTTAGGAATGGGTTCCCGGAATGGATATATTTCACTGTGTAGGGTTGGTATGTACAGCCGAAAGCCTGGAAGTAGAAACAAAATATCCTTTTTACATCCAAAGAAATACATATATACATTAAGGGGAATTGGTGCATTTGCAGGGGAGGTATCTTTCCACATTGTATTTTATCCCTTTCGATAATGGGTCTATTCTAAAAGAAAGAATGGGGACAAATTCTTTCCTTTTAGAGTAGACCCATTTCAAAATAGGTTTTATATGTAGGACAGCAAACAGGAAGTCACAAATGCTCTCCTCCTGGACAAAAAATGGCGGAAAGTCTACATTCAGTTTTCAGTCCCCGTAAATGCAGGAAACCGGGCAGTTAAGATGAAAGTATACATATGGACATGCTGCCGCCTTTTTTGCTAAGGAAAACAGCTTTTGTAGATAAGATTGTGTTTCCCTAGTATTTAAATCTGTTTAAAAATGGAGGCAACTCTTAAAGGAAAGAATTGGCTCTCAGAGGGAGCAAGTTCTTTCCTTTTAGAGTAACCCCGACGGGAATGGAGACACGTTTACATGTCAGAGTTATTTCCCTTGAAGATGTATCGATGGCCCTTAAGTCGAGGCTGATTCGACCCTTTTCTAAGGTACAGGAGCTTTTCTTCTCCACTATCTGTTATTCTATTATACTTCCGTTGCGACAGAGTTAACTGTCTATTATTTGGATATTTCTGGTTCTAACTGATAATGAACAGTTATAAAGAAGATATGAATATTCATTGCGAAAATTATTCAGAAAATTACGTTTTCTCTGCTGTGAAATACAATTATTTGTAGAGCTCAGTGTGAAATTAATCAACGGAATTCTCGGACACAATCATAAGATGAATGGATACACTTGGCCATTACGAAAACACGCCTATGCAAATATATTGAAAATTTCATCACCAGAAACTGAAAATTTTCCGATAAAAACTTCTGATATTTTTTCATATTTCTGCTCTAAACATAAATTGTGGGTACTAGTTAGAACCGCCTCGCCCAGGCGGTTCTAACGAGTACCCACAATCTATGTTTTTGAGCAGAAATAAGAAAAATAATGTATACCCCGGTAAACCCCAGTTTTACTATATAAAAATGGGGTTTAAGGGGGTCAAAATTATATAGGTATGTTTTCGTTATGTGATTTTCTGCCATTTTTATGTCGTCACGAAAACATGCCTATATAATTTTGACCCCCTTAAACCCCACTTTTATACAGTAAAACTGGGGTTTACAGGGGTATACATTATTTTTCTTATTTGGCGAGGCGGTTCTAACGAGTACCCACAATCTATGTTCTGAGCAGGAATAGGAAAAAATTAGATTTTTTTTTAATTTGAAAATTTTCCTTCTTTGGTTGTAAAATTTTCAACATATTTGAATAGGCGTGTTTTCGTGATGGAGACAATTGTTATGGCTTCATGCTTGCTTTTCTGTACATCAGTTCCCTTCTGTAAAGGGGTCTACTTCACAAGGAAAGAATTTGCTTCCTATGAGCATTTTTTCCTTGTAAAGTAAGACCCCTTTTCATAAGGGAGATAAAAACAAGTTTGACAGAATTTCCTCCAATGAGAATGTATGAATTACCTTTGATGGAAAAGAAGAAAACAAATCCAAGGCTACTAATGTCAGTGGTAATAGTAAGAGACAAATAGTTTGTTCTTAATTTAACTTTCACCACTCTCTGGGCTAATTCAGCGGATGACAAGTTGATGATATATACGTATTGTTTCCGTACAATAGGCTTTGACATTTCATGTGAATTGTCTATAATTAGCAAAAGCCTATTATCTGGAAAAAATACAAGAAAAAAAAAAAAAAAAAAAAAAAAGAAAAAAAAAAAAAAGAAAAGAAAAATACGGACTGCTGTAGTTTTTACCCAGCATGGTAAGTATTATATCATAAATAAGTCAAGGTCGTTAACGCCTGTTAAATTACGAACGGGCATTCGTATCTTCACGAGCGGGTTTATATTAGAAAAAGAAGCACGAAAACATACCTATATCATTTTGACACCCTTAAATCCCACTTTTATATAGTAAAACTGGGGTTTACAGGGGTATACATTATTTTTCTTATTTCTGCTCAAAAACATAGATTGTGGGTACTCGTTAGAACTGCCTCGCAGAGGCAGTTCTAACGAGTACTACAATCTATGTTTTTAGCAGAAATATGAAAAATATCAGAGTTTTTTATTTGAAAAAAATTCAGTTTTTGGAGGTGAAATTTTCTATATATTTGAATAGGCATGTTTTCTTAATGCTGGACTGCGTATCCTTTTATGGTACTATATGTATTATATGTAATAATTATCCATAAACCAGAGTATCCAATGATTTTGTGAGACGAAAACGAAGGTCCTAAGAGAATGTGCGGATGCGCAGTCTGAAAATGGTCTTCACTGTAAGCTGATGTCCTGAAGGATCATTTTCTCATGGTTCGGCAGAAATAATGGTCTTTAGAATCTACAGCCAGTCGCTCCCCCAGGCAAGTGAAGAAGAATTATTTCTCAGGGATTTGATAAAACAATGAATAAATCAGTTATTTCACTCGAAGACAACCAGCAGACTTGAAAAAGACCGTAACCATTTCAGAAATGCTTCAAAATAGCAGCAAAGAGACTGAATAGTCGCATTGAGCTGCTGATAAAAAAATGCGAGTCGCCATGTGACAATGTGCCTAAGGGGCATGTGTGGCCAGCGATGGACAAGATCAGCCTGCGCATCCGCGCGGTCTAATCATGGCCTTCGTTGTTATAAACCCATAAAGCGCAAATCACAACTACAGCAGACAATAATTTGATTATTTCTTTCAGCGAAAATAACACTTGACATTTCTTGTTGAATGTCATGAAAAAAAATAAGAATGTTGTCTGCTAGAAATTTGCCAACGCTTTAAATAACGCTTAGCATGCCGGTGAAAAATCAGCAGACGACAATTTGAAACATTTTTTCCCAGAAAATAGGTTATGTCATTGCATGCAGACAAGCTCTTGTGGAGATTATTTACATGAAATGTCAACCTTATTATAATGGGGCATCTGATCTGGACCTACAATGTTTGAACTTAGGATAAATTCGGTAGTCTTACGTGCCTTTCCCCGTTTTCAGTATATTGATTGTAAACGCTTAGCATGCCGTGTAAAAATTTCAGCAGACGACATATTGAATTATTTTTCGTATTTTCCCCACAAAATAGGTTCTGACATTGAACCAATTTGCATTAACTGTCAAAGCCTGTTTACTGTAAGTGTGTTTGTAAAACACTATGTCCCCAACTATATGCCTGTCGATACAAAATGCCAAAGTTGAAAAGGAACATAACTCCGACCAAAATTTGATCAGGTCATCTACACCTTGGTTTCAAACTGCTTGCAAAATTCCATGAGCCTAATTGAAGTGGGTCCTTAGATATTTTGCTTATAAGATTTTCAATGGTCTAAGTTTGAAAAGGGGCATTACTCCACCATGAAGACTCCGACAGAAAAAAACAAAAAACAACAAAAAAAAAACCCCAAAAAACAACAAAAAAACAACAACAAACAAACAAACAAACAAAAAACAAACAAAAAAACCAAAAAAAAAAAAAAAAAAAACCCAAAAAAACAAAAAAAATCGACAACGGGCCACAACTCAAGAAGTATCTGGCAGTATTTATTCAAATGTTAATCAGGTCACCTAATTCTCACTAACAATCTATTCACTAGATTTCAAGGCTCTAGCTTCAATGGTTTTTCAGATATTGTGCTGACAAGAGTTCATCCATATACTTTCTAAGGGCCATAACTCAGAAAAGGCAGATATATGAAATTTCAAAACCCTAGCATGCACAGTTCAAAAGTTAGGCTATGCATCAAAGTATGTATTAAATGCCCAAAATGACAAAGGGCTATAACTCAAGAAGTACTTTTTAGAATTTATTCAACAGTTTGTCAGGTCATCTACTCATCGGTACCAACCTATTCCTTAAATTTCAATGCTCTAGCTTCAATAGTTTTTTTAGTTATTTTGCTGACAAGATTTCATCCATAGATTTCAAAGGGCCATAACTCAGGAAATAGGCATAATCCTGATAAGAAGAAAAAAAATACGTGTCGTGAAATTTCAAAACCCTAGCATGCATTGTTCAAAATTTATGCTATGCATCAAAAAGTCTGTAATGTAAAAATGCCTAAAATGACAAAGGGCCATAACTCAAGAAGTACTTTTCTGAATTTATTCAAAAGTTAATCAGGTCATCTACTCATCGCTACCAATTTATTCCTTAAATTTCAAGGTTCTAGCTTCAATAGTTTTTTAGGTATTTTGCTGACAATGTTTCATTCATTTTTTTCAAAGGGCCATAACTCAGGACAGGGGCATAATCCTGATAAAAAAAAAAAATAAAAAAATACGTATTAGATATTTTTTCAAGAGGAATCCATATATGAAATTTCAAAACCCTAGCATGCATAGTTCAAAAGTTAGGCTATGCATAAAAAAAGTCTGCAATGTAAAAATACCCAAAATGACAAAGGGCCATAACTCAAGAAGTACTTTTCAGAATTTATTCAAAAGTTAATCAGGTCATCTACTTATTGCTGCCAATCTATTCCTTAAATTTCAAGGCTCTAGCTTCAATAGTTGTTTTAGATATTTTGCTGACAAGATTTCATTCAGATTATTTCAAAGGGCCATAACTCAGGAAAGGGGCATAATCCTGATTAGAAAAAAAAATACTTGTCACATATTTTTTCAGAAGGAATCCGCATATGAAATTTCAAAACCCGTGCCTGCAACGTACCGAAAGTTATGCCATGCACCAAAAAGCGTAACGGACGGACGAACGGACGAACGACCCAGAAGCAATATGCCCCTCCAACTTCTTCGAAGTTGGGGGGCATAAAAATGTCAATTTGTCGTATGCTGAATAAGGGTTAAATGCACAGTTTAACTCAAGCGCACAATTGATTTTTAAGGGGACTTGATACACTTGGTAGATCCGCCATTATTGACAAGGAAGCGAACTTTTTTGACTACCTGTTTGCTCTTCTGTACGCCAATCCGGTTCTAAAAAGAGGTCCATTCTAAAAGCAAAAAAGAAAGAAGAAGAAGAAGGAAAAAAAATGCTCCCAAAGGGAAAATTGAAAATTAATCCCATAGCAAATTCTTTCCTTCTAGAGTAGATCTCTTTTCAGAGGAAATAACAAAAAACTTGATAGAATTGTCTCCTTTGAGAGTTGAGAGTGTATCAATTTCCCTTAATTTGTAAAACCTGTCTGAAGTTATCGGAATGTACATAACTAAATCAAATACTGCACAATATTTATTGTGTGACGAATACACAGGTGTGCTTTAAGTGTTGTCCAAATCATTTATTATAATAATACATTTATTTCAAGCGCATGTTTTACCTACAATTTATTAGCCCTTCCAACAGGTAGACCCATTTAGAAATCCCGCTATTTTTTTATTTTTTATTTTTTTTTTAAATAATTTGTGAAATTCACACGGTGCCACTTTATTTCAATGTCATATAAAAGTCCCATTGAACGAAACTGTAACTTACGACGTATGCAAACTGCGAGACTCCAAGATGAGCCAAGGTTTCTTCATACGGACGACGAAGACTCTGATCAGAATGCACGGATGCGCAGACTGATTTGAATCTCCGTTTGGAACACATTCCAGAAAGTACGTTTTCTTACCTTGAGGCTCATTTGTGTACGGTGGCTTTAACCCATTTATGCCTTGCGTCCCATAAAAGGGACATTTGCAAACAGTGTAGACCCAGATCAGACGCCGCAGAACGCGGCGTCTGATCAGGGTCTACACTGCAGTTACATGGGAAAGTTTCAATAATAAAAGCAACTATGACCATTTCTATATAACACCCCTTTGACTATATAATGGACCCATCCAAAGTTCATGATGGGAGAGTTCACTGAAAATATTCAGGCATAAACATCCCTCAGGTACAATGAAAGCACGCTGACCATGTGTGCTACCGTAGCACTGGGTGGTGAAATACAAGCTCACCACTGACACGCTGTTGCAGAACGGTTCATCTGAACTTGGATTAGCGGCTGTTTTGGGACCAGTATGCACAAGAAACGAGATTTCCTGACATTCAAAGAACGACTGAAAGGTTTAACCAATTGTCTTCTTTTGAATATGCACTGAATAACCAGGTTAAGCAATCTTCTGACGTCATCAAAGTCAATAACAAGTTGAGCCCTCGAGATAATATGTCTAGGACATCGAGTGCCCAAGATGAAATGTCAAATGTACAGCTCTCGAGGCAATGTATCGAGCGCTTGAGACAATATGCCGAGCGCTCGAGGTCGAGTACAATGGCGAAAACGAAATGTGGACAAAACTATGGAGTATTTGTTTGTTGTTTTCTTAGTTTGTACAGATATTTCGTGTATTTAATCATAAGGAACTAACTTCTGGTCGTAATCTGTAAGACCAGGTGTTCCTTGGAGTTAATCCTAAATGCTTGTAAATCTCCTTTTAAAGTTTAAACTTTCATAGATCGGTTTCAATTCCTTCTTAAACGTCGATCATATCGATAAGATTATGTTATTTATTGTTATAATTGGCTTTTATAACAGAGGAAAATTTATGTTCGAACAATACACAGCCTATGTAAAGATTTATCATTAGAATTTCATAACACTGAAGTAGAAATGCAAGTATGCATAAATTTCCTTTTAGTATGTGTTTTCTTTTCTCATTTGAATAATTTTCAAAGTTCTAGAAGAACAGATAGTAGAAAAGGGGCAACAGCGAACATATACTAAGTATTCGGACAGATAGATCTGAGCAAACAGTGTAGATCCAGATCAGACGCCGCCAAACGCGGCGTCTGATCAGGGTCTACACTATTTACCAGTCTTCACGCCAAGACACATCAAGAAGTAGTAAAACTGAATTGTCCAAATTAAAAAAAAAAACAACAAAAAAAAAAAAAAAAAAAAAAAAAAAAAATAAAAGGAAAAAAAGAAAAAAACAAAAGAATATTAAGATGTAACAATATATTCATGCGCACTATCTGCTCAGGGCATTCTCCCTTCATCGATAATTCCTGCAGTATACAGCCACTCTTTAACCCTGATCGCACAGTGCGGATACGCAAGTTGATCTTGGTTTTCGCTGTCCGCATTTGAAATAATATTTAACTGCTCACGCTAGGCAGACGATTCACATGAAATATACAAATACGAGGTTCCATATGAAATTTGATTCAAAATAGTCCAGTGGCTTCGGAGAAGAAGTTGAACAGGCGGAAGGATACACGGACGACTGAAGCAAAGTGATGACAGTAGCTCATCCTGAGCTTCGCTTAAATGAAGATGACACACTTTCAACCCTGTTAAATTGTTTTACCCCTTCTTAAAAGGGGGTCTACTCTATAAGGCAAATTCTTCTTTTTAGAGTAAACTCTTTTTTTCATAACATTACGAAAACGTGCCTTTTCAAATATACTGAAATTTTTACCACCAAAAAATGAAATTTTCAGATAAAAATTCTGATATTCTTCATATTTCTGCTCAAAACATTGATTGTAGGTACGCGTTAGAACCGCCTCGACGAGGCGGTTCTAACGCGTACCTACAATCTATGTTTTTAGCAAATTAAGAAAAAATAATGTATACCCCTGTAAACCCCAGTCTTACTATATAAAAGTGGGGTCAAGGGGGGTCAAAATTATATAGGTGTGTTTTCGTGATGAGGGTGTTGGTGTGCAGGAAAGGAAAGTTAAAAGACGGTTGAAAAAAGTCCTCTGAAGTGAACTAAAACAAAACCGTGAAATGTCGTCTGCTAATATGTAAATCTAACAAATTAATTGTTAATTTGCATACGAAATATACACACTATTACTTTATTCCATGTAATTGGCATAATTTAGATAGTGTCTATCTTTTCTTGATCAAATTTGTGCAAGGATATATCTAACCCAAATTATGTATATATCAAATTTCTCGAAGATCTCTATCTGAAAAAGCCGGTGAGAATTCAATGCAGTTTTATTTGCGTAACAGTTCATAAAATGAAATAAATATTTTTGCTTTTGTTGAAAAACTCAGCCCATTAAATAACTGCCATCCCTATAATTCATACGAACGGAGTATAAAATTCATTTAACTTTTACGACTCTCTGTGCAAATTCAGCAGACGACAAATTGGTGATATTTTTCTTATTTTTTCCCAGAAAATAGGGTTTGTAATTTCAGGCAAATTGTCTCCTTACAATCTGCATGGAGTGTCAAAGCCTATTTTCTGGGGAAAATAAGAAAAAAAAAAAAAAAAGAAAAAAAAAAAAATCAAAATATCGTCTGCTGAAATGTTTACCCAGCGTGTTAAGCGAGAAACATTTTATTCCAATATTCTGATAAAGCAACCTAATAAATCATCTAGTCTCAATAAGCTGTAAATTTGAGTGAAAACCTTTTTTAGTCATCCCTTTGAGGTCCTTGTACTGTCATATACGAACTACAAGCACTCAGACCAGTCTGCTAATCTGAGCAGTCTTATGCGCAGATTTATTATTCGTTTAGACCCTAAATGATCCAGATATTGTGTACCGAACTTACCCTAAATATTTGGACAACTTAACTCCTTGCCATAGTTGTCCTAAAATTTGAATAAGAACATCTGACTACCTGGCCATGTGTCTAAAAAAACTGGTGGGTGAGTGGCAAACAGTGCAGCCCCAGATCATACGCCGTATGATCTGGGGCTGCACTGTTTGCTACTCACCCACCAGTATTTTGGGTCTAAGCTATTTGCCCAGGCTGCTCCACCCAAAATACTCAGGGTAAAGAAAGTATGAGAATGGTGAAAACCCTTACCAGACTACCTAAGTACGCAAATACGGAGGCTGTTACGTGCCATCTCTGCTTGCAAATGGCAACGGTATGAGCCGCAACGCCAGAAAACGTACCTTATCACGTGTGCAACCAGCTAAGATTCAGATCAGCCTGCGCATTCGCGCAGTCTGATCAGAATCTTCACTTGGCACATTTTGGATAGCCAAGGATGCAAAGTTTCTTCACACAGACAATGAAGACTCTGATGAGACTGCGCGGATGCGCAGGCTGATTTGAGTCTTCGTTGGTCGAACGTGTCAGAAGATACGTTTTCTAGCGATGCGGCTCATATTTGGGCCGACGGCTGAGAAAAGGGACCTTAGAATATGTGCGACCACCGAAGATCCAGACCAGCCTGGGCATCCGCGCAATCTGGTCAGAATCTTCGCTGTTCACCTACACAATATAGGGACCATGTTGAAGATACAGAACTATTTGCGGAGATCTTGGCCCATGTTTGTGCAAACTGGTCTGGGGCTTCCCAATTCGTAAGCCCAATGGGTCTTTTTGTCACCGGCGGCCCATTTGCTTTATATTTGTTCATATAGTTTTGGTTCGTGTGTTTTTTGTTGAGTGTTATCTCGTCTCTTGAGCATTCCTTTAGTTCTGGTATCATCAACAGAAGTTTGCGGGCCTGACTTTTGAGAATAGAATAAAGTCAGACGCTCAAAATCAAAGGAATAATCAGCAAATAATCAACGTATCAGATTGAATGTTAATTGAATTGTTCAATTAGATGTGGTGAAGCAGAAAATGGCGACTGAATTAATTATATAGCTTACTCTGGCCATTACAACCACAGAATTACAAGCTCTGTCATGCTGTAAGTGCAGTGTAAGACAGCATAGCACAAAGCTTTCATTTCAATTTGGTAACATTTCGTGCAACTAACTTGACATAATATGAAAAAAAAAATAGCCGTCAGAAGAGATGGCAAATCCCCCGCCATTTCTAAATTTGGTGTATATTTCAATCCGATATAATGGAAATATTGATATTATCGTTATCTCAAACAGTATGGGAGTTATGGCCTGCATAAAAAGTTCGGCATCAGGGGATATAAGTACATAATGGAGAAATAAAGAGTACTCTCGAACACGACATGTCTGCTGATCCTTATCTATGCCTCTACTAAATATTATCATAATCATAAATTATTTCAAACAGTATGGGAGTTACGGCCTGCACAAGATTTCGGCTTCAGGGGGAGGTAACTACACAACGAAGAAAGTGAGAGTTGTCTCTCTTGCACGCGACACCCCTTCTAGTCCTTATCTATGCCTCTACCAAATATCATCAAAATATTTCAAACCATTCAAATATTTCAAAGTTATGGAGAGCACAAGGATTTAGCTTAGAAATTTGTTCAAGGGAGATAATTAGAAAAAGAACAGAGAAAAAATTGTCCTTCTTACATGTGACACTCCTACTTGACCTGATATATGTCGCTACCATATTTTATCAAATGATCTCAAATAGTATGGGACTTATGGCCTGCACAAGATTTTGGCTTAACTGCATAAAAAATCAGTGAGAGTTGTCTCTCCTGCACGTGACACGCCTACTGGCCCTCATTTTCATCCTTACCAAATATTACCAAATTATCTCAAACAGTATGGGACTTATTGTCTGCACAAGATTTCGGCTTCATGGGGCGATAAGTACATAACGAAGACAATGAGGGTTGTCTCTTTTCCCCGCGACACGCCTACTGGTCCTCCTCTTCATTCCTACCAAATATTATCAAATTATGTCTAAGGGTATCAAAGTTATGGAGTGCACAAGGATGCGTCTACGGACGGACAGACGGACGGACGGACGGAGTCCGGGGTAACGAATTGGATGGTAGTGTGACTGTTGTCCATACATTTATGTGACTTATTCCGTTAAAGTGTCACATATCCATCATTTCGTTAGAAAAAATAGTCACATAACCATCATTTCTTTAGAAAAATTTCGTTTTATGTAACGGGTCACATAAAAAGAGTCACTTAACCGTCGTTTGGACACAAAAAAGTAACAAAAAAGTTACATAACCATCATTGCGTGCGACGGACGGACGGACGCCATGCTGATCGCTATATCCCACGAGTCGGGAGATAAAAAGTGTACTTTCACACAATATTTTTGCATTGACACACACACCGCCTTCACGTGAACTACTTCATACTTTCTGCCCTCCCCCCCTCCCACCCCCCCTCCCCACACACACCTGATCGCCCCTTTTTACAAATCTGTGCAAGCATATTAGACATGTTTCAAAGTTAAAAACGTAAGCTTTAACCTATATATATATATAAACATACATACATACATGTATATATATATATATATATATATATATATATATATATATATATATATATATATATATATATATATATATATATATATATATATATATATAGCAATAAAACAATAAACTGACATTTTCTATTTTTTTCACAGACAAAAAGACTTAACATTTTATTTAAATTGTTTAGAAACAATTTGACTGCACACAGATTGTTTCTGCTCATCCACAGACTGATCAGGCTTTTACTGTTCACATATCTTAGGCCCTATTTTTCATAGTGAACTTCATGTCGAGAATGAGAAATAAAGGCTCTTATGAAATATGCGAACAGTGAATACCTAGCTCAACCTGTGTATTCACGCAGTCTGATAAGGGCCTTCTCTATTCGTCTATTCATTCACTAGCGAGGGCAACGAAGATCTGAATCTACCGGGTACTCCAAACACCTCAATGAAGAGTATTTATATAATACATGAAATGCGATCAGCCTACTCAAATGTATAGGCAGAATTGGGACTTCGTTGTCCGTATATGGAGTAAGGGCTTCACCGTGTGACAATGACCTTTCGTATACATTTATGTATTCTACGGTACCTAATGATTCTGAAAACAGACAGCGATGGACTGCACGATTGCGCACGCAGATCGGGCCTTCGCTGTCTACATATGTCCCGAAGATAGTTTTTGATATGTAACTGCATCCGAAATACGCACACTTTTGTCGGGATGCGCATGTCACCTGTTCAAGGTTTGGATGATTTGACTGGTGGTTGCAGAACACAGTACGGCGTCGGTTCTGGTCAAACTTCGCAGACAAGTACGCATATGGTTGTTTGTATGTGACATACGGCACCTTTAGCTTGGCAATATTCATTGTAAGGGCCTCGTCAGATTAAATAAAAAAAAACATAATAATAAAATAAAATAAAAAAAAAAAAGACCGTAACGTATGAAAGAGACCAGTTGCTCAATATTAGCTGCGCATTCGAAGGATGTATCGATCTGTGAATCCCTCGGTCTTCCCTGTTGTTGGATATAATCATTGGCTCTGAAAGAATTTACGTTTGCGAAAAGCAGATTTCTTGCTGAAACCACGGTTAGCATATTGGTTTAGTACTCTTTTTGCATTGTCACCTCACTTCTTTTACACTTAACAGTTAAAACACGCTTTCATCAGCTTAAAATAGAATCTTTCGTTTTGTAGGGTCGAAGAAACTCCAGTTAAAATCTATAAAGGTTGCTCTTGGAAACAAAGAAGACATAAAATAACGAAAATTATTGAGACTTCATATGAAAGCATTGTATTTTGCAGACCGCATATGTTCCCCTACATGTAGCAGTTCGATTTTCCAAGATACCAGGGCCCAGTTGTTCAAAACTAACGATGTCGTTAATTAACGATTCGTTAAAATTTACATCGAGTGATACACAAATATGCTGAAATTTTTTGCTGAAAAAATGTGAGTAGCCTTTGCAGTGCAAAAGCTACTCACATTTTTTTCAGCAAAAAATATCAGAATATTGTATATTGAGTCCGCTAAAACGAAATGACCCTTAACGAGCTCGTTAAGCTAACGACGCTTTGAACAACTGGGCCCAGAATGGGTTCACTGGTCCCAAGGTAAATAAAAGTAAAAACTGAACTCTGTATGATACAGTATGAGGAGACATTTTACGGCGGCCATACAGCATTCAAAACTAGCAGAATTTTTAAACTGAAAATGCACGTTTATTTCTGATTTTGCAGGTATGCAACAAGGTGCCTTTTTCACTTGAATTCTAAAAGAAAATCATCGAACCATTAGTGAACAATGTGATAATAATAAACGTCAAGAAGAAAATTGGCAGTTTAAACAGGTGCGACTGGTAGAATTGTACCGAAAAACAGTAAAATGTACCTTTCAATAGAACCTTTTGTGCGTGCGAGTGACGAAGATAGAAACTAACAGCCAGGTCACCGCATGGACAGATAGTCTAAATGACGCATGAACAGCGAAGTTCCAGACCAGACTGCGCATGAAACAGCGAAGTTCCGGACCAGACTTCGCATGCGCAGTCTGGTACGGAACTTCGCGGTTCGCGCTGATCCCATGGTACCTTCCCATTCATGGATCCCGATCCAGAAAAAAGGATGGGAGTCGGGAACCTGTCTTCTTTATTGAGGATAGGTAAACAATTCACATTGTTGTAATTGGTTTGAACGCAACCCTTACTTACAGGAGTAAAATTGAAAATAACTGTGGTTATAAAATAATCCTTGTTTAATTTATCGCGTTAGTACTCTCAAATAAACTAGGAACAAACCGCCAATTATTTCGCGCTTGACTTGTATAGTGTGTGAAATGTTTAAAGTTAAAGAGATACCCATTGTAGAAATAAATAAAAAAAAAATCGTGCTCGATAAATGAATCAGTGTCGTTGATATATTAACGTAAGATCGTGTTTATTGGTCAGAGTTCAGCCTGTGTTCCTGCATCTTAAGAAGAATCGATGCACTTTCAAAAAACTCTTGTCCAAATTGTTTTTATCCCCTTCTGAAAGGGGTCTTCTCAAAAAGGAAAGATTTTGTTCCCCTTGGCCATAGTCAAAGAATATTGGCTGCCGTACATGAAATATATATATGTATATATATATATATATATATATATATATATATATATATATATATATATATATATATATATATATATATATATATATATATATATATATATATATATATATATATATACCGGTATTGTTCGCTAAAATCGTTTGTGGCGCTCCCCAGGGTATCGACTGAATAAAGCCGCCTGTGGAAGCGAAAGTGATTAACCATTTTGGTCCTGACAAACTAAATTTGGTATGGTCATGGGTATTCCAACAAGTTCTTATTCCTTATGCGAACACCATGGGTATTCCTACAAGTTCTTATTCCTCATGCGAAAACCATGGATATTCCAACAACTTCTTATTCCTTATGCGAACACCATGGGTATTCCAACAAGTTCTTATTCCTTGTGCGAAAACCATGGATATTCTAACAAGTTCTTATTCCTTATGCGAACACCATGGGTATTCCAACAAGTTCTTAAACCATGGGTATTCCAACAAGTTCTTATTCCTTATGCGAAAATCAAACGCCCAGATCAGGCTGCGTCTCTGTTCGTTGATATATTCCACGGTATCCATTGAGGGCCTACTCAGATTGCACATTTGCACAGTCTGATCTGGGCTTTCGCTCTTCTCATATGGCACAAATTTTCGGATGCTCAGCGAGCAGCAAAGATCTTGACATTTCCTGAGGGATAAGTATGTTCAAAATTTGGAGAAAGCTGAATATCTCCTAAAACTAATTAGTAAAATGACGCCACATGAGCGCTTGCACTGAACACTTTTGTTTCGTTTGTCACGCTTACCCTAAACATTCTGGTAGACAGACCTGAGCAAACAGTATAGAACACGGTATACACTGTTTGCCACTCACCCAGCAGTTTTTAGAAACATACACAAGAAGTGAAATGGAGTTGTTCAAATTTTAGAACGAGGAGTTTGGGTGTCCGAATACTTATAGTAAATACGGTGAAAATTGAACTCGGCTCTAAGTTAGCACTGTAATGCAGTCACACGTAAAATCCTCTTTGATTCCTGATAAATCTCTCGTAAAGCGGCTCAGATATTGACAAATTAGGTCTGACGAGAAGAGAGATCTGCCGGCAGAGGTTGATAATTCTTCTCATTAGAAACGTTGCCTGTAGCCAGTAATTTCGCAGTGAGATGGCTTCTGCACCCTGCATTTGATGTACTTTAATTATTGCATCTAATGCTCACCCAGGAGAAAACAGCACAATCTCACTTGTGAACAGAGAAGACCAAGCCATGCCTAGACTAGCTCCAGTCTCCAGTGACTAAATATTTTTTTCTCAAAATCACTAAAATAAAACTAAACAAAATACCATGACTATAAAGGACCAGCCCTGATATTATTTTGGTTTTATTTTAGTGGATTATTATACAGAGTATAAGAAAAAATAGTCACTGGAGACTGGAGCCAGTCTAAGCCATGCCCTGTGTAACGTCTACCAATTTGTCGATATGATTAATAATAGATTTGAGCGGATCATGCAGATCCACCGGACGAATGATGCTACACCTGAAATATCCTAAGCATCGTTTTCAACACAGTGAAGGGGATAAAAAACAGCGAAGGGCCTAGACTGGTATCAGTCTGTTAAATAGAGCAGTTTCATAAAAACAAATTCACCAATAAACTGCAAAACATATACACTAATATAATGTTCTCAAGTAATGTCTGATTTAACCTGTATTTTAGATAAGGGTCAAATAATACATAATTTCTATAGGTTTGCTTTAGTTGTGTACCTTGTTTTTTAGAACGACTCAAATGCAGGGCCTGATTGCCAGGCTACGAAGGGCCCAGTGTACATAGATGAGGTTTAAAGACACAATTTGGATTGCACAACACCCTAATAACTCTCAGCAGATTAAGATAAGAAATCCTTGGTGACTTAGACCATCCTTACAGGTAGGGACCTGATAAGGGGTAATTAGATTAGATATCGGCAAAGTTTATGATGAAGACAGGGAAACAGATAGGTGGGTAATTTGGTGGTAATTTGATCTTTTTTCTCTTTATTCAATCAAATATATCTGGTTCTTATTCATTAGAATTGCCTCCCAAGGCAGTTCTAATGAATACTCACAACCTGTTTTATGGAGAAATACATGAGAAATACAGATACTTATGCTTGTAATATGCTAATTTATCATCAAATGCCCTCTTTATCTGCTTCTTTGGATCAAATACAGAAAATTAGTTAGATAGATAGTATTTTATTTATTTACTTATTTACATGTATTTATTTATTTATTTATTGAAAAAGAAAAGCTTTATGGCATAAATGGCAGCTATGGAATAATTGTGACGTGTTCTTATTTACTCTAGAAAATAAATAAATAGATAAATTAATAAAAACTTTTAATTTATATTTCTATTTCAGTTTATTGGTTTTTTTTTCACAATGCAAGACAAAACACATCTGTATTTTGAAAAAAAAAAAAAAATAAATAAATCAATAAATTGATACAATCCAAATCAACAAATTAAATGCATTTGCCAATAAATTTATTTGGTTCTAAAGTAACATACAGAATACTTCTCAATTGTATGAATTACCCCACCTAGGGAGGGCCCCACCTAGGGAGTTAAACGTTCATATAATCACCCATAATCACTTAGGTAAGATAAGCCTTTGATGTGTGCTCTGTTATCAGGACTGTATACTGGGGCTGATCATGAGAGGGGGCGGGGTGTCTAGCCAAAGAAGGAAAAAATATGTCTTTAAAGATCTAAATTTAGACAGTGATTCTCTTTCCAGTAACTTCGGCTGGGTATTTTTACAATAATTCTAGCAGCTGTATCATCACTTATCTGTGACAATCAGATGAACACTTCTGTGAACGATCAAAAGATATATATTCCAATTCCACCCCCCCCCCCTCCTCCCAATACATATAATCCTGGCAGCTGATTTCTTAGCTGTGCAACTCAGACAGATACTTCTTTGCCGCTTCTTTTAGTATGTTCAGATAAATCAGTAGTAACATGGAACTACTCAAATTTAAGGGACAGGCATGGTAATAAGCTAAGGTATATTTCGCGTATTTCGGATTAAAATGATGGATATCCATAAAAAAATGAAAAAAGAAAATAAGTAAAATTAAAAAGTTGTATTACTTTTTAGCAAATACGTACATGGCGTTAAAATAAAATGGATAAAAACTACCGTATTTTAAAATATTCGGACAGACAGTCCTGACAGGCAGAAAACAGTGTAAACCCTGATCAGAACTCGGCCAGGGTCTACACTTTTGTCAGTCATCTAGTAGTTGTTTTTAGATACATAAACAACTAGTAAAATGCATTTGTTCAACAAGTATGTAATAATTCATTCGTTTAGGACAAGTACATGTATTTTAACCTGTTTATGCCGAGTGGATTCTTCTACCGTAAAACAAGTTGGGCCGGTCTATTTCCAAAAAGAGGGTGTCTGGCTAGTTTTTATGATAAGTATGTTTTGTAGGAATTCCTAGGTGTAATGCAAACCGTGTAGACCCTGATCAGACGCCGCAGAATGCGGCGTCTGATCTGGGACTACACAGTTTGCCATTATCCCTTTTATGGGACGCTAGGCGTAAATGGGGTAAAGAGATGAGAGTTGTCTGAACACATTGGTTATACACGGTAATCGCTGAAAATTACAAACAAAACTATATTGGCTCAGTTTCCCGTGTTTGTTAAGATGACTGGACTTCAAAAGATGCAATAATGCGACCGCTTGACCGCCCTGGGGCGGATAAATATTAACAATAATGGAACAGGCTGGGACCATTAAAATGATAAATGGTGATTAGAAGTGCAGAATTATACAACGAAATTATATAATATCGACAGAAATGGTGAGAAAAAGAATTTCCCCTCGGTAACGATGTCTGTTATATCCTCTTTGGTAAACAAGTAATGATGTATGGAGTTTATCAAGCGAAAAAGTAACTTTTTTTTATAAATGCGAATAGCGAAGGTACAGACCAGCACTACAAACACACAGTGCTGGACTGTGCCTCCGCTGTTCCCAAATGTGACAGGTCCGGTTTACTTGATCTAACAAGCCAACAAACAAGGCATGGGCAAGAATGGGCGAATGCAAATGTTGGTCCGGGCTTTCGTGCTGTATGATGCCTAGCTGGGATTTTTTTCCCAAACGACGGGGCCTATTTGTGATGATTATGATGGTCTAACTGTACCGTTAAATGGATAACCAACAGTTTTCTAATGATAGTCCTGATTTATTGTCGACTCGTGCATGTTCCCACTGAATTAATAACAATTCGTCCCTTCAAAACCTGTTATTTTGGGGGATTGTAAATACCTGCCTTTTTCGACGTTCTAAAAAAAAATAAATAAAATAAATAAATAAATACATAAATAAATAAATATTTAATAAAAACAGAAATAAATAAAAACCTCTCTCACAATACATGAATTTTGTGATACACGAATGAATTATTACAATTTAATAAAACGCCATTTTCGCGAATTTTAATAAAATATCTAAGTAGTTTTGCCTGGGGTCGAACCCATGCCATGCAGGCTCTGACCAATGTGGCGACATCGCAACGCATATTACAAATATTATATGCATGCAGCCTGGTATGAATATGTGTGGAGAAATAAGTGAAAACAACCTACTGTATTTACTCTTAGTATTCGGACACTTCAGCTCCTTACCATACTTATACTATTATTTGAACAAATCCGACTACCTTGATTTGTCTAATATTGCTTAATGATTGGCAAACAGTATAGACCCAATTTGACCTATGACTTATCGGTAGCAATATATGTTTTCTTCCTCTCAGAAAAAGACTACTAGAGTGTGGCATTTCATTGTAGTAGACCAGTCTTTGAATGTGTCAAACAGCGCAAATGTACAAAGTGAAATACTTTAAATATGTTATCTGTCAAAGGTTTTCAAGTTTATTTTAATCCTTGCTTGTTTACATGTAAGATAATGTAACCTCGACGAATGTGTCATGTGCTGATATATTTTATTTCTATGCCTTAATGTTGTGACAAAATTGCTGACTTCAATGAAATGACAATTGCCATACGTGTCTAAATCTGCAGCCACTCCACCATTATCGTTTAGATAAATTAATTAACGTATTCAACGATGGAGAGATACCCACCAATTTATTATCTTCTACGTGGGTCACTTAAACCATAAATCATCAGAGTGACAAAGTCACCCGGGGTCGCCGCGGGTCCTATATCACATTATGTGGGTTTCTTCGTTGTCAATTACCCGTAAAGGCAATCTTTTGAGCGTATCTCTAAAAGATGAACTTCCGAAATGTGTGAGAATAGACTTAAATATTTTCATGAATAGACGAGATTTATCAAAAACTTTAAAGGGAGGATCAACTGTATGAAATGGCTATCAAATTTAAGAACTAATATATTTCTGTTATTGTAGCAAAATGGGCCATCAAGCCAAAAACTGCCTTCGAACATGCGCAAAATGTCAGAGTCATGCGAATGCACATCTATAGTATCTCCTGTTCCTTTGCTCTTTGATCATTCATTCTGTAGAATTTAATGATTCTGTAAGCGGACAGTGAAGGTCCTGATCAGCCTGCGCGGAAGCGCAGGCTGATCTGGGCCTTCACTGTCCGCACATGCCAAAAGACACATTTTCGCACGGCGTGGCCCAAATATAACAACGTGTCAGAGGACGTTTTAAGGAGTATATGGTGATAATTCTTGTATAAATTTCTCAAACTCTCCATACAAACATATTTTGTGGGTACTCATTAGAAGCATCTTGTTTTTATTAAGAAGTGAGAAAAATCGTTTCAGAATTATCATCAAATACTCCTCCTAAACAAGTCCTCTGAACCAGTTCACATATTGAAAACAAGACTTAAGCCACATGTGAATTTCGAAAGGCCCAGAACGAGATGCGCAGCCTGTTCTGTGCTTTTCCGTTCGCACATAGAAAGTCTTGATTATGCGAAGAAAGAAATGCATTTTGGGTTAACCGCTGGCTTCTGGATACACTGCGCGAGATACACTGCGCGAGGGCGTAAACGTACCTGGGTCGTCGTTTGTATTCGATGTAAAGCATATTTTCTCACGGGAAGACGCATATATGGTCGCGTTCTGACTAAGCGAAATTGTAGCTGACGACATTTTATTATTTTTTTTTTTATCTTATATTTTCGTGAAAAAGATAGAAGAGAATCGTATTCACATGAAATAACAAGCCTTATTTTTCTTTAAAAATGAAAAAAAAAAAAAAAAAAAAAAAAAAATCAAAATGTCGTCTGCTGCATTTGTGATTGGTGTTTTAAGGGTTAACCGCATTTAACCAAGTGTGCCATCTTGGTGGATCATATGATATTAAAACAATAATAACAGATTGCTGAAAATAATCGTTATGACGGATTTTCAACATTGATAAATAGCTGTCCATTCAAATTTGTGACAGACCAGTGGAAATGAACACGTATAATGATACCGTAGTTACCTAAAATATTCGGACACCATAATTCTTTACCATAATTTTGAATTTCATTTTACTTACCTGTTGATGTGTCTAAAACTTAAAGTATTGCGAAGAGTGTTGACCCTGATTAAAATCATGCTCAAGGCTGAAGTTTTGCCTTGAATGCATAATTTTCCATCACGAAAACATGCCTATACAATGTTGACCCATTTAAACGCCACTTTTATATATATAGTAAAACTGGGGTTTACAGGGGTATACATTATTTTTCTTATTTCTGCTCAAAAACATAGATTGTGGGTACTCGTTAGAACCGCCTCGCCGAGGCGGTTCTAACGAGTATCCACAATCTATGTTTTGAGCAGAAATATGAAAAATATCCGAATTTTTGTCTGAAAATTTTCATTTTTGGTGGTAAAATTTTCAGTACATTTGAAGAGGCATGTTTTCGTAATGTCATGATAGTGTTTCTTTCTTCTATGGTCCATTTTCCATAATTGTTCTCTTAAATTCATCTTAAATTCATCTCGGTTTTATACTTTCAGTCAAAGACGTATAAAATTATTATTTACGTCCTTGTTTCAGTATAATGTATTGTTATATACTATACATATATTATGGTTTTTGTACTGTTGCTAAAGAATGCCCCCCACCCCCCCACACACATACACCCCACCCCCTCACACACAAAAACAAAACATTGGCTTTAGTCAGTTGGATTACCCTCTCTAAATAACGAATTTACTTACTTACCTACTGAAACAACGCCATTTCAACTTTGATTCACGTGAATCAACGTTGAAACGATGTTGTTTCAACGCTGTGTGCCCGCTACTTTTTGATTGGCTGAGGTTTCGAAAACTGCTGGATCAGATGCAAACAGAATAGACGCAGTTCTGCGGCGTCTGATCTTTCATATACAATGTTTGCTAAGCCTGTCTCTCCTTATACTACGTAAAACGTTAGTAAAATGTTATTATACGGACCCAGAGTCTATGGTTTCTGAATCCTATTTTAGGAAAATTTACCAAACCAACTAAATTCATAAGTTTAATTTTAAATACATTTGTTATGGTCTACGTTCCCCATTCAGCAAATGACTTATTTGTAAATAAGTATCTAAAGAATGTGCTCTATTTTTATTTTCGATTGTAAAACAGCGGTCAGAAACACATTTAAAAACTAACGACGTTTAAAAAAGGCAATAAAACAGTAATAATCTCAGCAGCTCCCCCTGCTTAATGCTTTGCGTGCTGGGTAAAAATTTCAGCAGACGACAATTTGAAATATTTTCCCTATTTCCCAGAAAAAAAAAAAAAAAAAAGCTTTGACATTTCAGGTAAATTGTCTCCTCAGAAGGCAATTTGTATGAAATGTCAGTCTATTTTCTAGGAAAAATAAAGAAAAAGAAATGTCATCAATCGTCGTCGGCTGAATTTGCCCAGAGAGTGGTAAAGGTAAATGCCACCTTCAGATAAGAGCGTCAATCGAGCAAAACGTAAAAAAAGAAAAACGATCCTAGCCATCAGGTCTACCATTTGAATTTACGCTAAGCATGCTGGGTAAAAGTTTCAGCAGAAACATTTTAATTTTTTTTTCTAATTTTTCAGAAAATTAGGTTTGGCATTTCATACAAACTCCCTTTTTAGGAGACAAGTTGCATAAAATGACCAACGCTATTTTCTTGGCTAAATAAGAAACATAACATTAATTTGTCGTCATCTGAATCTGCCCAGAGGGTGGTAAAACTTAAATAACTTAATTAAATAATAATATGAGAATGAAACCGACGTTTACTGAATCTTGTAGTTTTTGACTGACATCTCCGCTAAATGCTTCTGACATTTAATGTCAATCCGATCTCATTAGTTGATTTTGATAGTATGTTTTTATGGTGGTAGTTTTCTTGAGACAAGCCTACACTTATTTAGAATTATACTCTCGCAAATATACTCTTAACCATTCAATACACTAGCCCGAAGACACTTGTTTCAAATACTTTGTTCAATCTGTTTACCTTGTTAAAGCGACAAACAAAATTTGTTATTTGTAACAGACGACATTCTATTTTTATTTATTTATTTATTTTCAGAGAAAACAAGTCTTGACATTTCATGTGAATCGTCTGCTTGGCAAAGAATTCATATGGAATGTCAAGACTTGTTTTCTTTGAAAAATAAAAATTGTTGCCTGCAGCAGTTATGCACTTTTGGTCAACGTTTCTATCCCTGTTGAAAGCGGATTCCATCCCTTTGAATTTAGGCACATCCATAATTGTAAACAGACAGTAAAAAAAAAAAAAAAAAAAAAAGTCAGAAACAAAATGGCCGTCAGCGCATATAGTAACGAGCCGTCTCATATGGAACTACCCTGTTTGCAAAGGCAGCTGGTTTGGTCTATAGGGAGAAAAGGGTATTTCATTTGTACAAATTTCATAGTGCAATACAAACAATAGTCTAGTCCTTAGGCTTAGGGATTTATTTAGCCTTGCCTAAGGCTTAGAAATATACATATATATATTTTGGCTTATTGAGCTCTGTGGCTAGTCTATAGATAATATGGTCTGGATTTCTAATATATTTCAGAGACAACCACAGAAGAAAAGTTCACCCATAGACTAGCTAAACATTGAATCAAAAAGTAGAATGTAAATGAAAGAAAAACAAATAAGTAAACAAAAAGTGACTAACATACTTATATATTGGCCTAGTAGCTAGGCTAGGATTTATTGATCTCTACATATAAAAAAAGGCTATATCATCCTATATCTCCCCTATCTGTTGCCACCTACATCGTTCATTTCTAAATTAATTCCTGTTTCCTAGTTCCTGATTCGTCATTCGATTTAACAAACTAGAAAACGGTAAAACAATAAATCAATACCTGATCAGGAACAAGGTTAAAAGGAAACAGTAAACGCATAACGAACCAGGAATTGGGAAACAGAAACCAGCAAACAGTAAACCGAATAACGAGCCAGAAATTTCGAACCAGGAAACATTAAACAAATAACAAACTAGAGAACAGCAAATTATTATTAATCAAGAACTAGAAAACAAGAAACAGTAAATACACAAGAGGGCCAAGATTGCTCAGTATCGCTCATCTGATTACCAGACACGTTTCGAGTCAGGTGCCCTTTCGGTTCAAGAGAAGAAGTTCGATATACATGTAGATTTTCAAGATGGCAGTGATGGCGGTCGTCTTGGATTTCGAATCAGACCGATTTTAGCTACTTTTGATTACAAGTCATCTCAATACTTCCAATGAAGTTTCGAGTCAGTTGGCCTTTTGGGTCAGAAGAAAACGTTCAAAATAGATTTTTAACATGGCGTTAGGGCGACCATCTTGGATTTCCGATTAAAACGATTTTAGCTACAAGTTACCCCGATACTTCCGATCAAGTTTCGAGTCAATTAGCCTTTCCGTTCAGGAGGAGAAGTTCAAAATAGATTTCAAGATGGCGACTGTGGCGGCCATCTTGGATTTTCGAGCCGAACAGTGTTAGCTACTTTTGATCTACAAGTCACTTATAAACTTCCTACCAAGTTTCGGGTCAACTGGCATTTTGTTTCAGGAGGAAAAGCTCAAGATATATTTTCTTTTGGACCGGGATGCTAATTGACTTAAAACTTAGTAGGAAGTATCAGAATGACTTGCAGATCAAAAATAGCTAAACTCCTTCCAATTGGAACTCCAAGATGGTCGCTACGGCTGCCATCTTGGAGTTCTATTGGAAGGATTTGAGCTATTTTTGATCTGCAAGTCACCCTGATACGTCCTACTAAGTTTTAAGTCAATTAGCATCTCGGTCCAATAGAAGAAGCTCAATACATATTTTAAAGGTGGCGGCTGTTACGGCTTCTTTGGATTTCCGATCGGAACGAATTTAACTACTTTTTTTATCTTCAAAATGCCCCGATACTTCCTACCAAGTTCCGAATCACTTGGCCTTTTGGTTCAGGAGAAGAAGCTCAAAATAGATTTTCTAGATGGCTGTCATGATGCCCATCTTGGATTTCTGATCGGAACGATTTTAGCTATTTTTGATCTGCAAGTCACCGTGGACAACCTTTTACCAATATTTCAAGTCATCATGATACTGCCTACCAAGTTTCGAGTTAGTTGGCCTTCGGGTTCAAGAGAAGAAGCTAAAAGAAGATTTTCAACATGGCAGCCTTGGCGGCCATCTTGAATTTCCGATCGAACGAATTTAGCTATTTTTGATCCCTAAATTGCCCTGACACTTGCTCGAAGTTTCGAGTCACTTGGCCTTCCGGTTAAGGAGATGAAGAGGAAAACAGATTTTCAAGATGGCAGCCATGGCGGCCATCTTGGATTTTGGATCGAAACGATTTTAGCTATTTATTATCTATTATTATTATTTATTATTTAAAAGTTGCTCCGGTATTTCCTACCAAGTTTCGCATCATTTTGCCTTTCAGTTCAGGAGAAGAAGCGCAAAATAGATTTTCAAGAAGATGGCCAAGGCGGCCTTCTTGGATTTCGGATCAGAACGATATTAGCAGTTTTTATCTACAAACTGCCCCGAATCCTTCCTACCAAGATTCGCGTCAATTGGCCTTTGGTTCAGAAGAAGAAGCGCAAAATATATTTTCAAGATGACCGCCGCCATCTTGGATTTTCGATCGGAACAATTTTAGCTATATATTTGATCTACAAATTGCCCCGATACATCCTATCAAGTTTCTAGTCAACAAACCTTCCTATTCAGGAGATGACGCGCAAAATAGATTTTCAAAATGGCGGCCATCTTAGATTTAGGATCGGAACGATTTTAACTATTTCTGTTCTATAAGTTGCCTAAATAGTTCCTACCAAGTTTCGCGTCAACTGACCTTTCGGTTCAGGAGAAGAAGCACAAAATAGATTTTTAAGATGGCCGCCATGGCGGCCATCATAATCTTTCGATCGGAACGATTTTTGCCATTTCTGATTTACATGTTGTCCTAAAACTTCCTGCCAAGTTTCTAGACAACTGACCTTTCGGTTCAGGAGAAGAAGCGCAAAACATATTTTCAAGATGGCGGCCATCTTGGATTTCCGATCAGAACGATTTTGGCTATTTTTGAGCTACAATTCACCCCGATACTTCCTACCAAGTTTCGAGTCAATTGGCCCTGGGGTTGGGAGGAGTAGTCTTTTAAATCAAATTGTTGACGCCACTCGACGGACGACGTACGCCGCACTTCGTGCTCAGGTGAACTAATAACAAACAGGAATTAGAAAACAGAAACCAGCCTAAAGTAAACCGAATAACGAACCAGGAATTGGGAATCAGGAAACAGTAAACGAATAACAAACCAGAAAACAGAAAACAGTAAATTAATAACTATCAGGAACTAGTAAACAGAACACAGTAACCTAATACCAAAACAAGAACTAGAAAACGAGAAACAGTAAATGAATTAGAATTTGTTTTTTTTTCTACAAAACATAGATGTCTCCCCACTTTTTGGTGTCATATTGTATTGTACATTCAGCGAACATTTATATTAACTGATGGGATTCCATGGGAAATAACTCAAAAAGTATAAATGCAAGAGTTATACTTCTTGTGCTCTGCACGTCGTCTAATGTTGATTGATATTTATACGAAGTTTCGCGAAGAAAGCTTGAACGGTTTACAAGTATAGAGCGGACACGACTTTGTGACGAGTTCGAGGGAAATAACTCAAAAAGTATAAATGCAAGAGTTATGATTTATTGCGTTCTGCACGTCGTTTAATGTTGATTGATATCTATATGAAGTTTCGTGAAGATATCTTGAACGATTTTCAAGTTATAGAGTGGACAGATTTTGTAACAAAGTCCAAGGGAAATAACTCAAAAAGTATAAAAGCAAGAGTTATGGTTATTGCGCTCTGCACGTCATCTAATGTTGATTGATATTTATATAAAGTTTCAAAAAGATAGCTTGAACGATTTTCAAGTTATAGAGCGGGCATGACTTTGTGACAAAGTCCAAGGGAAATAACTCAAAAAGTATAAAAGCAAGAGTTATGGTTCTTGCGCTCTGCACGTCGTCTAATGTTGATTGATATTTATATGAAGTTTTGTGAAGATAGCTTGAACGGTTTTCAGGTTATAGCGCGGACACGAATTTGACAGACAGACAGACAGATGCCTGGGGGAAAAACAATATGTCTCCCAACCCTAAGGGGGTGGGGGGAGACATAATAACAAGGCAGAACTCTGGAAAATAACAAACGATAACGAACCAGGATCTAGGAAACAGCAAAAGAATAATGAATCCTGAACTAGAAAAGCAGGAAATAGGAAACATTAGCAGCAAACCGAATAACAAACCGGGAACTAGGATACAGTAAATCGAATGAGTAAGGAACCAGGAACTGGGAAACAGAAACACACACACACACACACACACACACACACACACACACACACACACACACACACACACACACACACACACACACACACACACACACACACACACACAAAACAAAAAGAAAACACATACACACATACAGAAACTAGGAAACATGAATTAACATCAGAAGACTAGTTGAACACTTAGCACAGGGGTCTGTTAGGGGACATAATTACAGATTATCAATTGTGGTACAATAATGCCATGAATGTTCAGTATTCCTTCAAATTATGTTTACAACAGATGTTATCAATTCATTGCGATGGAATTCTCAGTCTGAAAGACATGCAACCACTTATACATTCTGTTAAATACTACCACGACAAAATGCAACCAACTAACTACTAAAAGGCCAAACAAGCCGAGAATGTGGAGTGACCCGTGATCAAAGTAATCAGGTTGAACATACAAGCAACAAAAACAGACAAAAACTACTCTCTATGCAAGACTTTCCCCAGCTACTACATGTATTAGGCGGTCAGTCATAGATCAAATTAAGCTTTGCGAGCAGCGTCCAGATCAGCTGACGAACCCGTGCGGTCTCATCAGAACCTCAGGGATATGTACAGTCTCACCAGTTCTTCTCTGTTCGTCTAGAACCATGGAACAGCACCAGTTAAAATGGTGTATTTGGGGCATATACGAAAAGGGAAGGGTCTGCCTGCTCTTCCAATTAACCTGCCGGATTAGTTCTTTTGGTACTTGTCAATACATCCTTCAGTATCCAATGATTAAGTAAGATGACAACAGAGACCCTGATCAGACGTCGTAAATGCACATGGTGATCTTGGTCTGCTCTGCCGCTATATTCCCGAAGGCACATGGCGTTGAGCCATTGTATTTTGTATAATTCACAGGCGAAAGAGAATCTGGGTCTTTAATATTCGCGTACGTATTAAGTCCCTTTTTTTTTGACTCCGTTCAAATTACACGTCTTTCTTATGAGCATTTGAATGCATATGCACGAAAATTTTACGGAAGACAAAATTCATTACAAAAGCCTCAGAAATTACTAATATTTTACGTGGTAAGACATCCTGTATGTATTTCAGATAATTTGACCAGCAACGCGATAAAACGTACCTCTTGACATGTGTGCCCAACAAAGAAGGCTCAGATTAGCCTGCGCATGCTCGCAGTCTGATCAGTCTTCGTTGTCCGCATGAAGAGACTTTGCATCCTTGGCTATCCAAAATGCGCCCAGTGAAGATTCTGGTCAGACTGCGCGAATGCGCTGGCTGATCTGAATGTTCACTGGGTGCACATGTCCGAAGGTACGTTTTCTAACGTTGCGACTCATTTGACCTTCCAGCCCCTACAAAGAAAAAGGAGCCCAAACGCATACTGATGAGCGAATATGCTTCTTCGCAATCTCATCAGGACCTTCATTTTTCAATGAAGACTTCATTTTCCAACAATTTATATACATGTATATATTTAGCTCACGGCTATTACGCACAAATCAGATTGGGAGGATGCGCAATGTAATATTTATAGCAAGTTTCTCTGGATCTTTGCTGTTCGGATATACATTAACCTTCATCGCTCTATGGGCAAATTCAGCAGACGACAAACTGATGAGATTTTCCTTAATTTTCCCAGAAAATAAGCTTCGACATTTCATAAAAGTCAAAGCCTATTTCCTGGAATAATCAGAAAAATATTTCAAAATGTTGTCTGCTGAAATTTTTATCCAGAGTGCTAAGCATAAAGCCTTTTTTTTGCTTTACGGGTAACATGTGACACCTCGCCTGGATGATTTACGTTTCATTAGATATCCTTTCATAGACAGTTCATTAAATGAGCATTAGTAGTGGATTATAAAACCCTGTATTTTCTTTTTTTTTCCTGCTGAATTCATCCAAAAACTTAATGTGAAATTTTTTTGTAGTTTCTGAAGTACGAACGGAATTCACAGTGTAAATTTTGTGGGGTGTAGACTTTTATGTTGCGGTAATAATTTTAACCTAAAATTCAATCCATTCAGTTACAAGTTGAAACTGTAGAAGAAATTCCCAATCATTATTGCGGGCTTTAACCCTTAGCCCTAAGCGAGGTTGTAACAGACGATTGTTCTTATTTGGCAGACATGAAATGTCAACCTTCCCAGCTGGTATTCTTTTTTATTTTATTTTTTTTTTTTTTTGAAGAATATTTTATTTATTGACATACTCATTTTGCTTCCAAACATTCCAGTTTATCAAAAGCTGAAAGGTTATAACTTGTATAAAAGGTTAGAACTTAATAAAAAGTAAACATAACAATACAATGAAGTCTATGAATGCTTCTGTTATATTTTTAAATACATGGCACATATCTGTATTCTGGTACATAGCCACAGAGATAAAGTGATCCACCCTACCTAAGCAATGTGAAAAAAAGGAGAAAAATCAAATTGCTTGAGTGGTTACAAAAAAGATGTTGTTTGAACATATGTACATAATCATGACGGATGAGGAATGTACACTGTACCTCATCCTTAGCTTCGCACATGTAAGGTATCATATTTACCCAAGTATTTGGAAGGACGAACATGAATAATCTGTGCAGACCTAGATCAGACACCACAGAATGTGGTGTATGATCAGGGTCTACACTTTTTATAATGAAATCACTATTTTTTTTATTATTGCCAAGTAGCCTAATCGACTTTGGAGACAATTTGCAAGAACAGTCAAATCTTGTTTTCTGAGAAAAATATTTCAATGTCGTCTGCTGAAAACTTTACCCAGAGTGCTAAGCATTAAGTGAAATATGGTAAGGAATTAGGGTATCCAAATAAGGTAAATATGGTTATAAACCCAGCACTAAACAGAATGATATGAGTTACTGTATTTACTCTAAGTATTGGGACTAGTCCATTGTACTACCTCTTGATGTGTCTAAAATATTGCTGTATGTATGGCAAATACTGGGATATCTGATCAGGGTGTACACTGTTTGCAAAGACCTATCTGTCCCAACACTTAAGGTTATTACGGTACCATATCTCTTGAAATACAGAAATAAAAAGTTTTTCATAAAGTAAAGAAGAACCCTTTAGAGCTGAAGCATATTTACCTCTTCATTAAGTTTTAAGCTGCCCTTATTCGTCAGGCAAGCAGAAACAGCAATAAACTCTACAAAGGTTGCCCTTGGAAACAAAGAACAACAAGACATGAGCCAGTGCATGACAAAACCTATAATAAGACTTGTGCGAGCAGCAAAGACTCAGATCAGCCTGCCCATCCGTGCAGTCTGATCAGAGTCTACGCTGATCGCATGTACCTTCTGCAGCCTCCGGGCTATCCAAAGAGGGATAAACGAGAACCCTTGCCATACTGGGTGGATCATTACGAAAACAGGCCTATTCAAATATACTGAAAATTTTATCACCAATAAACGAAAATTTTCAGATAAAATGTTTTGATATTTTTCATATTTTTGCTCAAAACATAGATTGTGGGTACTCATTAGAACTGCCTCGCTGAGGCAGTTCTAACGAGTAGCCACAATCTATGTTTTTGAGCAAACATAAGAAAAAAATGTATACCCTTGTAAACCCCCAGTTTTACTATATAAAAGGGGTGTTTAAGGGGGTCAAAATTATATACAGTAGAACTTTAATGGCTCGAACCCCGATGGCTCGTTTACCATGGATGAGTCGAACACGTTCTTGAGTCCGCAGGGATTTCCTCCAAATACGATATACGAATAATTTAGGGAGATTTTCTTCTTTTATCCTGCAAATGTATGTTGTGTGTACTTATTAGAATGAGGCGATTCTAATGAGTATGCACAACAGACGTTTATAATATAGAACACCGAAAAGATATCCCATAATTATCTCCATTATGCCTCGTGGTATGGCACTAATAGCAACCCTCCGTGGCTCGAACTATGCTGTCTCGAACAAATTTTCATGGTCCCAAAGGGGTTCGAGCCATCGAAGTTTGACTGTAGGTATGTTTTCGTGATGTGTACAGGCTGATCTGAGTATCTGCTAGTCACATAGGTCTTATTGTAGGTTTTGTCTTGCGCTGCCTCAAATGTAAGTGTAAATGGTCTGTAATTAGAAGAGATCTCTAAATGGACCCTCTTTACAACCTCAGCATCTCTCTCTCAATGTATTTTGATGTTAGCTCATTTATGCCGTGTGGACTCTTCCTCTATAACTATTTGGACCAGTCTATTTCCAAATAGAGGGTGTCTGGTTAGTTTTTATAAGTAAGTTTTATAGAAATTCCTAGGTGTAATGCAAACAGTTGGCATTCTGCTTAAATCTACATCGGACCGTTTTCGGTTCCAAAGGAGACATCCGACAGATCGATATAAATTTAATGCAGAATGCTAACAAGGTTATTTTCTCCGAGAACGCAGCGCCGATCAAGGACTACACTATTTGCGTGAAATGTTAGATTTTCTGTATAAAATTGATAAAAATAAAACGAATCAGACTCCCTATAATCTAAAACTGGACCAGTGCTAAGTATGAACGAGTGAAATAGAGAAAGTAGTTCATGGGTTTATACACAAACAGCGGCGTTCCAGGCCAGACTACACATGTATTTATTCGCGAATTCCCACACGGGTCTTCCCTCGTCCTCGGATATGGCAGTTTTCCCAAAGTATACCCCAGTTTGTATGATAAAGATTTCACTGTTATTATTTTCCAATAAAACGAGAAGAGTAAGGTAAACAGTAGTTATTGACAATTTCCATATGATTTATATGAAGTCGGGTCGAAATAAATGATTTGGTACATAAATTTTCATGTCAACTATTTATCACAATCGTCCCATTTACAAACTATGGCATCACTCCACAAAGTTAATCAAAATTTACCTTCTTTTCGGTTCCTTATACGACTAAGCGTTTGAGCCTTGCGTCACAATATCAGAAAATGTACCATCAGACACATGCACCCAGCGAGAATTCAGATCAGTCTGCACATTCGCACAGTCCGGTCAGAATCTTCCCTAGGCGCATATCGGATGAAATTTCATCATGCGGACAACGACGACTCTGATCAGATTGGTCTTCATCATCATGGTTACTGCTGTCCGTTGATACATGTACTTTCTACAGTCTTTCCCAGTGAGGTGATCGAAAAGGCGTACAGATGTTCCAGTATTTAGAATAAATACTGTATTCAAAATAATAATTGAACTAGATAACACAGAAAAGATGCTAAAAGCATGCACGGAAAGCGAAGGTCCAGCCTCGGCTTGCGCACCTCAGCAGTCTGATCAGGGAATTCTTTATTCGAATGCATATTGGTATATGAAGACCGTATTCAGAATGCGTAGACGTGCAGTACAGGCTTGCCCGGCCGGTATCTCCCAGCTAGCATTCTTTATAAATCTATAGCGGGCCGTTATCGGCCCGTCAGGGTAGCTGACGGGCCGATAACGGCCCGCTATAGATTTATAAAGAATGCTTACTCGCTGTACACGTTGTTCTCATCTAAATGGCTAAAGCCCCTTCTTGATTGACATAACCAGAATAGAGAAGACTGGATATTTACGTTTCCCACCTGCTATAATGGTCTGATATATCAGATCTTTATCATACCCTCTCATTTACTGTTTTTATTTATTTTGTTTGAAAATACCAGACACCTCTTTTAGAAATTGAATTGAACAGGACCAGGGAAAAACCTATCTTAGTCCCTATACAATATACGAACACGAAGTACCTTAATTTAAGCATTGGGACAGACAGGCCTGAGTAAACAGTGACCCCGCAAAATCAGGTTCTACACTGTTAGCTACTAATCCAGCAGTAGGTAGTAGATTGGTATCAGTCCGTTAAAAAGAGCATTATCATTGAGCCAATAATAAAATAGACAAATAAATAAAAATGCACTCTGTCAAAATACTTTTCAAAGAATATCTGATTACACGACCTATGAAAAAGGGCAAGTAATAACTAGAATTCCGAGAATCAGATGTGTTGCTTGCTTTGAGCGCCAACCCTTTGAGATGAAAAAAAAAATCGCTGTATTTGTCCTAATAATCGCTCCTATCCCTAAAGGTGACCCCTCACTAATTTGTTTAAATTTTATTAAGTAAATAAAGGGCTATATTTCGACCTATTTTTTTTCTAATGATTACCAAAATCAAACTTGACCTCTGTGCTGTAATAATATACCATTCTGCAAACTTCGAATGAAATGAATGCATCTTTTCAAAAGTTTATTGAGGAGAAGCAATATCTTTACCTTGTATTTTACCCCAACAACAAAAAACTAAGTGAAAAAAGGGCCATAACTTAGCCAAAATTTTGCGAATGATTACAAATATCAAACTTGACTTATATTATAATGATATACATTGTACTTCTGCAAACTTCCAGTGTAATCAAGGCATCCCTGCTAAAGGTATAGAGCAGAAACTAATATTAACACAACAATAAAAACTAAGTCGAAAAAGGACCATAACTCGGCCAAATATTTGCAGATGACTACCAATATCCAACCTGACCTTTATTTTACAATGATATACCTTCTGCAAACTTCTGATGAAATCGATGCATCCCATTTAAAATTTACTGATCGAAAACCAATATCTTAACCCAACAACAAAAACTAAGTCGGAAAAGGGCCATAACTCTGCCAAAATTTTGCGGATTATTACCAATATCGAATGGGTTTGTGGGACTTGTTTGCAGCTGTTTGTTGTCTTATAGTTGTGTTTGGCGAGTCCTTTCTGACATTGTTTACTTACATGTATCCTTTAGATTTGAGCAAGTCCAATTTACTACCTGTTACTATAGCGAATGGAAAACAGTGTAGACCCTGATCTCGGTCTAAACTGTTTGCCCGGACACAGATGGCTCAGTACTTAGGGTTAATACCCATGGGAATATGGATTTCATATATATCATGTATATAATAACAGTGAAGACCCTATCAACCGGTACGTCTGATCAGGACCAGTGTGCTTTTATCAGCACACTGTACAAAGTAAAGAAAGACTGACGGCATTAATTGGACGGCACGTCTGTGCATGCTGATACAATTATTCATTATTTCAATCCCTTTCCAATACAGGTAGTTACGGTATTTACCCTAAGTATTCGGACGGACAGGCCTGAGCGAAAAGTGTAGACCCAAGTCAGACACTCAATGCGGCATACGATCAAGGCCTACGTTGTTTGTCATTCATTTAGCATTTTTAGTCACATTAACAAGTGGTTAAATGGCTTCTCCAAACTTAGGACATATTTCCTTTTAGAGAAGCCTTCCTTTTCAAAAGGATTAGCCCCTCTTCTGAAGGTGCAATGCAAACTGGAAGTCACAAAAGTTGTCCCCAATTTAAAAAAAATGCTGAAAATCTTTCGAGTGTATCAAGTCCTCTTAAAGCGTCCGAATTTTAGAGAAAATATGGTACAATTTCCTGCAAACTTAGCACACATGGTTTCTATTAAAGCTGATGTGTTGATATGTATGCACATCTGACACTCTGTCTTGTTGCACATTTTCATTAGACAGCTTTTCATTACCGAGAGTTCATTAAAAGTACATTAATGGTGGTTAGTGACTTTATGTTATGAGCCGTATTCCGAGACAGCGTTAACTTACGACGTGTACGAACAGCGAAAGTTTAGAGCAAAACTTTCTGAACTTTACAACATCCTTAACGCTTAGCATTCTGGGTAAAAGTTTCAGCAGACGACATTTTGAAATATTTTCTTATTTTTCCCAGGAAGCAGGATTTGACATTTCATGTAAATTTACATGAAATGTCAAAACATGTTTTCTGGGAAAAGTAACAAAAATATCATCAATGTGCCGTCTGCTGAATTTGCCCAGAGATCGGTAAATGTTAATCATTTCACACCTGAGATTCTTAAGAGGTTTCGTTCATCTTTGAATTCTGATGCACCCATTATTGTAAATAGGGGTGTCAGAGAAAGATCTCAATGGGAAACAGGGTAGATCGACATGAGACGGATCCATTCGAGCTTCTCATCTGGGTCTAAATTGTTTGCAAAACTGTTTGGGTCTGCAGTGCTGAACGGTCTAATGTAAGGCACTTCCCACAGATGGATGCGCAGATCTGGATCTTCTTTATTTGAACAGGCCATAAAGACTTTTTCTAATGTTACGGCCCATGCTTTTTGTATGAAAGAGGATGCTTAAATACATGCAATATTTAACTCAAGAATCGTGGGTTTGTCGGTATTTATTTATTTTTAATATTGTACATATGCCAAGATTGCATTAAATGTTAGTTACTAGCGTTGCTTTATTCGAACGTAATTTTATTTAACATTATTTTCCCACCTAACAGTCGTTTGCGTTTCAGTAAACTAACTGTAGGAATGGATAACATACGACATACCAATCAATGAAAAAACACTATACATGATTGTTACAACGCCATTTAAACCGTAGGCCAAATGTTGTTGTTTTTTCTGTACGTTGGCCTTATTAGAAACAGGACAAGTTCGTAGAGGATCAGGGTATCAATGCTTTGCATGCCGGGTAAAAATTTCAGCATACGACATTTTGAAATATTTTTTTCTGATTTTTTCCCCAAGAAAATAGGCTTTTACCTTTCATGCCAATTGTCTCCAAGCAGATAATTTGCATGAGCTGTCAAAGTCTATTTTCTGGGAAAAATAAGAAAAAAAAAATCAATTTGTCGTTTGCTGAATCTGCCAAGTGAAAAAAGTTTGATATATGCAGACTAGATGTACTACCATATCGTCAGTGTTGAGAATACTCCCGGCACGAATAATTCCTCGGGCAGCCCGTTTGGGGTTTTACCCATTTAATGCCGATATCTGCATTTCAAATACAGGTATCTCTATCACTGAATACAGATATCCGTATTTTGTGTAAATACAGTTATCTCTTACTGAAATGTAGATATCTGTATTTGAAATACAGATATCTCTATTTCCGATCAGAATACAGATATCTGCATTTAAATTAGACATATCTGCATTTCAATTAAAGATACCTAATTAAGCTGAAATTATATATCTGCATTTAAAATACAGATATATCTAAATGAAATGCAGATATCTGTATTTGAAATGCAGATATCTGCATTTCTAAATTAAATACAGATATCTGCATTTCAAATACAGATATTTGCCTTTCATTTAGAGATATCTGTTTTATGATTGAAATAGCGATATCTCTATTTACTCCACTTATGGGAAACTGATACATTCCTCGCCATTTTTTACATACGCGCCGATCAACGGTTACAATTCGCGCCGTTACAGACGACACAAAAAACCTAACTAAGATGCTCAAGATTTCACATCATCATCTCTTCACAGTCAAACCCGTCGCTCCTTTCAGAGAAGCACATGATAATAGTTTACCCTGTCTGATTTTGTGTAGCCATTTCGGACATTCATCGACATTGACAAAGCATGCCTCGCACGAAGAAGTCAGGGTCTACATAAGTCGATCTTTCTTCGTCTTCAAAATTGTTTTAACTGTAAGAATTTTTTTGTTTTTAATTTTGAAAAGTAATATTGATTGAATTGTATCGTTGAACCCTTTTTTCTTTTTCTTTTTGCAACGAGTGCAGAGAAATTTCATACAATTAATAAAATATGCGTTATGACAATTTACAAAGGAGACTACTTCATATTGACTATTTGGCTCTCGCTTAACCTTTATACCACTCTCTGGGCTAAATCAGCAGACGACAAATTGATGATATTTTTCTTATTATTTTTCCCAGAAAATACGAGTTGACATTTCATGCGATTTGTCTCCACTGGAGACAATTTACATGAAATATCAAAACCTATTTTCTGGGAAAAATAAGAAAAAATATTTCAACACGTGAGGCCTCCCGGGTGGGGGTGTTCCCCAAAATCAAAATCTTGATTTTCTATGTTCTATGTTCTCCAAAATTGCCTTTGTTCCCGTTCCCTTTTTAATGAAAGTCCGGATGCTCTGAAGCTTGCTAAACATCAAGCATGTCAGAAACCTTGAGCAAGGGAGTATTGATTATTTGTTGAAATTAAAGTTGAAACTATTGAGGTTCATAAATAGAGATATCTGCATTTCAAATACAGATATCTCTATTTAAATTAGCGATATCTGTACTTTTTATAAATACAGATATCTGTATTTGAAATACGAATATCTGTATTTGAAATACAGATATCTGTATTAAAAAATACATATATCTCCATTTGCACTGCAGATATCTTCATTTAAATTATAATTAATTGATATCTGTATTTGAATTGGAGATATCAGTATTTCAAATACAGATATCTGGGTTTCTAATAATAAAGATATCCCTAATTTAAAAGCAGATATCTGCATTTAAAATGTAGATACCTGTATTAAATGGATATAAACCCAAACAGGCCACCATATATCCCATCACAAAATGTAATTATGCGCGATTGTTCTCAATAATGCTAAAATGACAGAACATCAAATCTGCAAATATGAATACCTTCGTCCTTGCTACTTTCAGTGAACTTATCCTTTTTTTCATCTGATCAATGAAAAGAGAACAACGAATTACAGATTTGGAAGGGCGTTTTCACTACGATTTATAGTTTTTTTGGGTATTTTTTTTTCCAGTGTCATGTAGGATGTAGATTACTACTAGCATAAGGGATTTACGGGTCACAGCTTCGGTTTAAGTGCTGCTTGCACAGGAAACATTCCGATTTTGGATACTATAATCTAATCTCCCTTTTTAAGTAAAGTGACAAAGCACTAGCCTGATTCAAGTTTTCAGTGCTTTATAAATAGACGAACCTGATCCAGCACTCTTATAGATATTAAATCTGATATCAAAGTTCAACAATATTTTAGAAGTCTATAGCCATAGAGAAAATAAATGAAACATTTCAGGTAGGTGACGTGATTGTCATGTATAAGTCACGTCAGGAGAAAAGTTGTCTTCGATGCATCATGTAAACACACCTAAAATAAATATACATACTTCTAAGCCATCGCTTTGATATTGTTGTACAAACCTTCAGCCGTTCCGTAAATGCGTGTTTAGTTTTCAAGGCTGCCCCAAATGCAATTTCATGTACAGTGTTTTTTTATTTTTTTTTTCAGTCAATAACCTCAGTTTGCAGGAAAGTTCATTTATTGCCCTAATGTGTTTGTATCGAGGCATCACGAAAATACGCCTATGTAAGTTCGACCCCCTTTATCCCCACTTTTATGTAATAAAACTGGGGTTTACAGGGGTATATGTATACATAATTTTTCTTATTTTGCGAAAAAACATAGATTGTGGGTACTCGTTAGAACCGCCGGCGAGGCGGTTCTAACGAGTACCCACAATCTATGTTTTGAGCAGAAATATGAAAAATATCAGAAGTTTTTATCTGAAAACTTTCCGTTTTTGGTTGTAAAATTTTCAATATATTTGATTAGGCGTGTTTTCGTAATGCCTATTGAAAATGAGCACGTCCCGTCATGCCATATGAGTAGGGCCAATGCCCAAGAACCGTGAAGATGAGACAACTCAAACTATAGATAGGAGATAGGTTCAACCAAATCCTAAGATATTGTCTCTTTGATACCAATCGTTTAGAACTACAATCTCTTGTTCCTTTCAGTCTGAGCAAGATAGTAGAATAGTTACATAAATGATCTCTTTGAAAATAATAGGGACTTAGGGGATGGACTGTAACCAGTCTATGTTGAATTGCGAGACAATAGGGAAACAATCGTACTTCTTGGTCAAAGGTGATAGGATGGTGCACCCTTTTGCTGTAACTTTCGGAAGTCCTCGCCTCACTGAATCAAATACAGAATTTGAGGCCTTTTCTCGGCTACCCATTCTCCTACCTCTGTTAGACGGGTCGACATGACTGAAATATTGTTGACAAGGTCGTAAAAAATCAGCTAGAACAAAAATCGTACTTCTGGCCAATTAATTCGCACCCCAGCCTCCCTTTTTCCAGACACAGCTCAATCAGTGAAGCAATTAATGTGAAAAAAAATAAGATGGGGCCGTACCACGAGAAAATATCCCTTATAACATATTCCCGAACAGCGATGGTCCAGACCAGTCTATTACCACACCCAGTGTGGTCAGAATCTTCTGTGATATTTCAGTTTTTAGGTTTTAAAGTTTAAACATTGTGTATATGGACAGCGAAGGCACAGGTCAGCCTGCGCAGATGCACAGGCTGACCTGTGCCTTCGCTTTCGCACATGCTAAAAGGTATTTTTTTCTTGCGTCCATGCGGTTTGTTGTTTATGACATAATATTAGAGAATCTATGTCAGCGTGCAATCACAGAAAATCTCCAAATTACGATTAACTATGATTTATTAGCCTCTTCGAGGAAAACTAATGAGATGATGTATTGTGTCTGTTCTGCCACTGAATCCAGGGACACTGATAAAAGTTTTTCAAGGCAAAATTACAACCTTTTTAACTATTATTTGAGCGTGGAAATGCATTGTGGGCTTTTATTAAAAACGTACTGGTGAGAAAATTCTAATGAATTCGTACTGTGCATTTTTGTTCGACGAAATCAGACGAAATCCGTCTGTGCTTATTTACACACCTTGAGAATTAAAAATAACACTTGTTGAACATCCATTTATTATTATTTTATTGTGGAATGCAAATTAGCTCAGTAGGAATGATAAATCGTTGTTCCGAGTTCTTTCACTCGGCTTATTTAACAATTTTATGACAGTATATTAAACATCCTTCCAAAAAGGATCAGCCTAAATTTGTGCAAGCACATTAAGGCGGTTCCAAAGCTGAAAGCTTAAGACTTTGACCTGGCTAAAAGCAGACAATACTGGCTTACAAAATGTATTATTTAAAGTCGTCATAAATGAATTAGTAGATGTAGGTGTCGAACTATTTTTACTGGCATCGATTTTAATACGTGCAAGCCGAAAAATATGCTACAAATCATGGTCCTTAAATTTAAGGTCGATCTTAATTTGAATAAGGGCTTGTAATTCTAGGCCTTGCATAGTAAGTTTTTTCTAAGAAGCTCAGTGGCGAATCTGGAAAAAAAAGTCTTTAATCTGGATCTACACTATTTGCTGATAAATTTAAGGTGAATACATCAACGGACTATTCTACTGTATCAAGACATCCCTCATGCACACAGCGAATGCACAGAACAATTTGCGGGGTGCTGGCTGATCTAGGCTCTCGTAGTTCATATATTCGATTAGGCCCTCTTTTTCTTGACATGGAACAATACAGTTTAACCTTTACCACTCTCTGAGCTAATTGAGAAGACGACAAGTTTGTGACTTTTTTCTTATTTTTCTCAGAAAACAAGATTTGACAATTCATGCAAAGTGGAGACAATTTGCATGAAATGTTAAAACCTGTTTACTGACAAAATTAGAAAATATTTCAATATGTCTCTGCTGAAAATTATACCCAGCGTGCTAAGCGTTAGGTATCAGTGCATCTCAGAATCAGTTGATAGATACGCACAGACTGCTCGTTGCTAACGGACAAAAATCTTGTTCGTGTCAGATGGGAATTTTGCACGCTAATCTGGCACGCGCCTCGTTCAATCATTAATCTTTAGCGCACTCTTGGTCAATTCAGCAGACGACAAATTGATGATATTTTTCTTATTTTTCCCAGAAAATAGGATTTGGCATTCCATGCAAATTGTTTCCGGAGACAATTGGCAAGAAACGTCAATCCTATTTTCATCAAAAAGTGGAAAAAAGTATTTCAAAATGTCATCTGCTGAATTTTTAACCCAGCATGCTAAGCGTTAAACGATGCACATTAAAACTAGGTGCGCAGAATTTAAATATAAGCAGACGATAACCAAAATGCCTTCTTATTTTTCTAAGAAAATACGGTTTGACATTTTACGACAAAGTGACGCTTTGCGTGAAATGTCGATCGCTATTTTTTGTAAGAAAAGTAAGAAAAATAAAATTAACTTGTCGTCTGTATATTTCGCCATCACCGTACAAAGGGATAATTTTCTCATGGATATCATAAACCATACCTTCTTCTTCTCTTCATTGATTCAGAGCAGCAATTTGTTTTCTTAGTGATCAAAGCAAGTTTTTGCCCTAATAAATGTCGTACAGACTATAATAAATCGTTGATGAGTTCAAAATGTTCTTATTTCGTCTGAGATCACAACAGAACCAAAACAGCAGCAAAATCACGGAGCATTTTTCCTGAACAAAAAGCGAAGACCTGTCTAGAAGAGTCTGCCGCGGCCTCTGCAGTAATTATGACAGAATTAACCCTTGGAGCGCCACTAAAATTGTTGCAGACGACATTCTATTGTTTTTGTTTTTTTGTTTTTGTTTTATCATTTTTCAAAATAAGACTTGATATTTCAAACCATAATTTCTATGTATTTAAAACAAAAAAAAAAAACAAAAAAAAAAAAAAAACAAAAAAAAAAAACACACAAACAACAACAACAACAACAAAAAACCCCAAAAAACAAAAACAAAAAAACAACAACAACAAACAACAAAAACAAAAGACGTCTGCTGCCGTTGTGATCGGCGCTTTAAGGGTTCAATTGTTCTGATATGGGTTGCCATGCTGTCGTATGTACGTGCGGCTGACTGTCAAGAGTCACCATGGTTAAACGATAAACACACTTTGGGCCAATTCAAGACGTAATGTCTTATTTTTTTTTTATACTTTAAATCAACTGGACAGACTTGGTAGACCTGATATGTTTCCAGATCTGAAAAAGGGACCATTCCAAATGCATATCTATTTTATGTCATATAAAATAAGTGACCCCACCCACTGAAACAAGTAATGTTGAATACAGGTTAATGGAGTTAACCCTTAAAGTGCTTATCACAAAGTGAAAATAAGAATTTACATTTCATATGAATCGTCCGCTAGACAGAAGATTCCCATGAAATGCTAAATCTTATTTTCTCTCCCTTCCGCTGATTCAAGAAGGGCAGTTGTCAGCTTCTGGCGAATGATGTGCACAAGTACTGGATAACTGCTTAGAGGACTAAGCCTGCACCCCCCATCCCCGCCCCCCAACTGAAAAAAAAAAAAAAAAAAAAAAAAAAAAAAAAGTGGTTAGGTAAGGTAGACTGTCCGCGCTTAAACATGACCCTAGTGAGTTGACTGGGCCGTAAATCTCAACACAAACTGAAAAATAATAAAGAAATAAAATAGAATGTCGTCTGCTACAAATCTGCTTAACACTTTTAGGATTAAGCTTAAATGCATGACTAGTCTTTGCTGTTGCACGCAGCACACGGCATCAAAAAACAAACTGGTTTCTTCCTCATCGTGCCTTAAATGATGTTAATCATTATTGATAAGCAGTAAATTGTAAGCTGCATGATTAATCGTCGCCAGGTTCATAGAACGATAGCACTGATTTTCATGGAGATTGTAGAGTGAATACATTTAGAATATTTGGCGAAGACGTATAAACCAAAAAGAAAAATGAACTGCATGCTTGCTTTCTCGAGGACACTTTATTTTGATGGTCGTTTGGGACAACATTGATAAGTAGTGTCATTTCTTTCTTATTTTAGCTTGTCTTTCAGCTATCCTTTGTGAGCTGGCGACCCAGTCCTTGATGTTGTCTTCCCATCTTTGTCTCCTACTTGTTCCTTCTTACTGTCCCTTCAACTATGCCTCGCAGAATATATTGCGTTTGCCACGCCGGAGGAACGTGAAATGTGACCGTACCACCAGGGCCCAGTCGTTCAAAGCATCGTTATCTTAATGAGCTCGTTAATGACAAACTCGTTAACTGTTGTAGCTAAGGTATCATCAAATACATTGATCTTTTTTGATGCAAAAATGTGAGTATGTAAAAGCTACTCACATTTTTCAGCAAAAAAAAAAAAAAAAAAAAAAAAAAAAAAAGAAAATATATATAAATATATTTACCATTTTCAACATAGAAATTGTAACGTCATGTCAGCTAACAACTTCATTAAGTTTTGAATAACTGGGTCCTGAGTGCCATTTTGTGACCATGTTGAGGAGACCGTTATGAGAGCTGATGACATCAAGGTAGACGTACCTAGGATCGCGTCAGTTTGATTTTTGATGCCAACCAAATGTTCTCGTCTTTCCATATCAGGTTCAGTTTCGCTAGTGCCGCAGTTTTCAGAGAAATCCTGGACAGCATCTCCGGTTTTGGAGCCCTTTTCAGATGTAATAGCGTCTAGGTATTTGAAAGCTTTGCTGTTTTAAGCCTGGTACCTTTCACTCTTATATCAAACTGAGATTCATCCGGGTCGTTGGTCATAAACCTGATTTTCTCTGGCCCGTTTCCATTTTTAGGCCTTAGTGGTTTTGTCGAGACCAGTATCGTGAGCTCATTCTTTTCTCTTTTCTATACAGTCGAACCTCAATAGCTCGAACACCGATGACTCGTTTACCATGGCTAATTCGAACTCGTTTTGGAGTCCCTCTGATATTCTTGCGATAACTCAAGAAAACAAATATTTAATGATTTTTTCTTATTTTATCATAAAATTGTATGTTGAGTGTACTCATTAGAATTGCCTCATCGATGCGATTCTAATGAGTACACTCAACATACAAATATTTTGTAGAAAATGATAAAAAAAAACCCCTAAATTATTTGCTATTTGCTTGCTAACCTGGCACCATAAAACCCTCAGTGGCTCGAACTAGCCAATTCTCGAACAATTTTCAATGGTCCCGCAGATGTTCGAGCCAATGAAGTTCGACTGTATATACTGTGACACCCTCATTTTCTGAGTATTACGCGCAGGTCTTCCTGTGTAGAAACTAATACTAAGCAATGTGGATAAAGTGTCTTGCTCAAGGACACAACACATGGTGCTTGCTGGAGTCGGACCCGCTAACTTGCTAACTGACGATCTTGAATCCGACGCTTAACCACTGCACCCCTTTTCTCTATATCGCTTCCAGCAATGTCATCTGCGAATCAGATGCTGACAAATGCTCTGCCTCCAATGTTGACATTTCTTGATGACCTGCTAAGGAAAATGTATGAGTACAGATGACAAAAGGCGCCTATGCCTCAATCCATCTGTGGCCCTGAACAACTTGCCTGCAGGGTCATTGAACAGGACTGCAATAATGGCATTTTATTATTGTACTGTCGTTCAATGACATGGCTCAGGTTAGTGTTGATGTATCAGAGCCGGGGCACAGTATCCTACAAGATGACAGGTGTGCCCAGCGAAGACTCAGACCAGCCTGCGCATCCGCGCAGTCTAGTCAGAATTCTTCGCAGGGCACTCTGTGGGTGGCCAAGGATCCAACGCGTATTCAGGCAGACGGCGAATCTGCGTATCCTCTCAGGCTGCGCACACGAAATCTTATAGGAAATGCTGTGCCCCGCCTCATATTTTGTCACAGTGGCTCATAGAGCTGATCGCGTTCCACGACTACTGATCAGAGTTTACACTATTTACTAAAGCCTGTGTGTCTCAAATGATGACTAGCAACAATCTAATCGAAGCAGAGATCGACTGAATGGAACAAACGTCTTCAGAATCAGGGTCATATAAAACCTTTTTACATAATTCTCCTTTGACTACACAACTGTAAAAAAGTATTTTTATTTCGATTCTGGCTGCCATAGATCTGACATGATGTGATGTTCATTGCTAGTATCAGACCCATCTATCATTGCTAATACAGGGAAAACATTGCTAAGAATAAAAGAACAATGTCTTGGATAATTGAAGACGTCTCAAGCGTAAAAAGGCGTCTTATCCAGTATAGTTTATTAGATATTGGTGTTAAACGTCCTTTCAATATATTCCGTCATTCTGGGACCTAAATGACAAAGGCCTTTTGCAAATGAGCTGTGTCCATATATGAGACGGTTCCACACCCAGAGCAACTCGAACACACACTCGATAGAGCATCAGGCGAGCTTTGAAGGGGAATTCACGGATACGCCTCTTTGGAAAATAACAGTCATAAGAATATTGAATGTCTCTCCCTTCGCACTGACATGGGGTGGCTGGGGGAGGGGGGGGGTAAGGGGGGTCGGGGCGGGGGAGGGGAGGGGAAGGAAGGGTATTTGACTTGACTACTCTTTACGGTAAGACATTGCTCCTTCTGGGAAAAATTCTTACCTTGAATAGTTGGTCCCAGTTTTTGAAAGGTTGAAATGCTAGAGAAGCAACTTAATGTCTGCAAAAGTTAAAATGTCTCCCTATTTAAAATGGCGGCAAACTAGTTCAAGTGTAATTATTCACATTACTCAGGTGCGCTGTAGACATTTCTTGTTAGTAATGCAAGGAGCAGAAAACAACGATCAGCATGCAGGTTTAGATAACTCTTTGTCTACTTTATCTGTTTATTTGTTTGTTGTTTTTTTTTGTTTTTTTTTTATCTTACACTTACAGTGTCAATCACGACTGCAGCGGGCACTTTGACTTTTACTTTATAATTTTTAGAGGAAATGAAGAGTTGAAAGTTCACCATACTTATCCTTAAATTTGAACTAGTATATTTGACTACTTGATGAGAAATATAAAAGCGCTGGTTGAATGAGAATGTTCAGATACTTAATGAATAGTTTAATCTGGGTCTACACTGCTTGTTCAGAAATACCTGTAAAAAAATTCCGGACAAAATGCGTATGTTTTATGCTCTCGTTTTGCCTGACGCCGCACTTTTCATTTCAGATTCCTCTGTTTGGTCTAGAGCAGATCGAAGGTTGATCGCAAGACTGTAGCAAGTCAGATGATTGTTTTTCCCAATACTTAATCTCCTCACCATGAAGGCGTTATGATGATTACATTTCTTTTTGTAAACAATGGAAATTTAGGTGCCATTGCTCGTATGAGCAATGGCACCTAAATTTGCATTGTTTACAAAGGCGTCAAAGTTGCCCCTAAACAAGGGTTTCAAAAATATGTTTGAGTTACTACAGTCTTGCGCTCAACCCTCGAGATGTTATGTTTAGTAAGTGTGTTTTCATTGTCATTAATTGGTGTTCAGCACGAAAAAGGCGCTCATATATCATATGCGAGCAGCAAAGACGGGAAGGGTGTTCTCAGTGCATCGATGTACAGTATTTAATGTATTCAGCGATTACCGTATTTACCGTAGGTACTCGGACATCATAACTGCTTATCATACTTATTAAAAAATTGAAGCTGTCCATCTGACCACCTGTTGATGTATCAAAAAATATTGAACGAATGGCAAATAGTGTAACCCCTGATGAGACGCCGCAAAAAGCGGCGTCTGATCTCGATCTGCACTGTTTGCTCAGGACTGTCTGTCCGAACACTCAGGGTGAATATGTTATGCAAGAGGACAATGAAGAGATCGAAGAGACTGTGCGAAGGAATCATTGCGGGAACATCCTCTTTCTCCCCATATGCTAGAAGTCTTCAGTTTTAGGGTCACGATAATTATAGTTCAATATACAATATACATCGCAGGATGGTGAATAGCTAGAATCATGAATATATTGCAAAATTAACAAACAGCTAAAATCCTGACCAATAGCTAAAATAAAGAATGTACTGCCAATAATTAAGTCTGACCAATTGCTAAAATCATAAATGTACCGCCAATATAGCCAACAGACAAACGTATGACCAATAGCTAAAATCCTGATCCTACTACCAAGATGGTCAATAGCTAAAACCTGTCAAACAGCTAAAATCCTCATCGTTCTGTCAAGACATCCTGATCTATAACTGTTAAACTCATGGATGGACCGCCAGGATGGTCAATATTACATCTTGAGCAATAGATCCCGAGCGTACTAGTACTACCAGGGTGGCTAACAGATGAAATACTGACAACAGCTAAAATCCTGATCAGATTGCCAAAATGGCCAATAGCTAAAACCCTGATCGGACTACCACAATGGCCAATAGCTAAAACCCTGATCGGACTACCAAAATGGCCAATAGCTAAAACTTTGATCGGGCTATCAAAATGGCCAATTGCTAAAACCCTGATCGGACTACCAAAATGGCCAATAGCTAAAACCCTGATCGGACTATCAAAATGGCCAATAGCTAAAACCCTGATCGGACTACCAAAATGGCCAACAGCTAAAACCCTGATCGGACTACCAAAATGGCCAATAGCTAAAATCCTGATTGGACTTCCAGGACCACCAATCGGTAAAATCCCAATCATACTGCCTATGTGGCCAACAGTAAAAATCCTGATCGGACTGTCAAACTGGCCAATAGCTAAAAGTTTGGTTGGACTGTCAAGATGGCAACGTCTAAAGTCCTGAATGGACACAGTGTCGGTTTTCCCACTGTAAGCATACAATATTTTATTTATGGCAATTCTATGGCGGGAAACATATGTTGACTATATATGTGTGGTACTGTACCATATTTAGTCTAAATATTGCGACACCATAACTCATTACCATACTTGTACTAAAATTTCAATAACTCAATTTTACAATTTTACTACCTCTTCATGTCTCTAAAAACTGCTGGATGAGAGCAAACAGTGTAGACCCTGATCAGACGCCGCAATCAGCGGCGTCTGATCTCGGTCTACAGTGTTTGGTCAGATATTTTGGGTAAATGTGGAATGTAACAATGTTAATGTTAATCATTTTAATACTGATGCTGCATTCTCTATAATAAGATAAGTATACTATGTGGATCTTTTCTAGTCACCTGTTTGTTGTTTTTATAATCCCATAACGAAAAAAATTATGTTCAAAGTTCGAAAAAAGTCCATATGTCATATGCGAACAGCGAAGACCTAGATCAGATTACGCATGCGCAGCCTGATCAAGACCTTCTCTATTCTACGACATGCAGTAGCCAAACGATTCTGTAAGTTGGTAACGAAGGTTGTGATCAGATTGATCCGTGGGCCTTCGTTGCTCGCAGGGGCCATAAGGGTCCCTTTTTTCACGTCTCGCATCATATGTAAAAACAGGTTTACGAAACATTACTGATCAGAGGGTAACATTTTGTGTTTCTGTATAAAAATATTTCGTAGGAACATTCTTTGTTTAGTATACCGTATTTACACAAATTATTCGGACAGATAACCTGGGCCAATAGTGGCGACCAGATCAGACGTCGTGCTCTGTGGCGTCTAAGCAGGGTCTACATTGTTGGAATTCATTCAATTGTATTTAAACATGTCAACTAGTAGTAAAGTGGGCTTGATCAAAGTTTAGGAGAAGCACAGTAAAGAGTTAAGGTGTCCGAGTACGTAGGGTAAACACTGTATAAAGACAAAGAGAATGGCGAGATTTTTGTTTTCGGCCCATCCATGCTCCACGAGAAGTCATTTTCTGTGACCTGGAATCATGGAAAGATCGATGAACTGCAAAGAGGCATTATTTCACAGCAAAGACATTTTAGATAATATTTTCTCGTGTATTTGCAAAAAAAAAGTATGATTCTAAATTATTTTCTGACTGCGTAGGTTTAACTTTACCACTCTCTTGCCTAATTCAGCAGACGATAAACTGATTTTATTTTTCTTATTTTTCCCGGAAAATGTGATTTGATATTTCATGCAAATTATCTCTATAGGAGACAATTTGCATGAAATGTCAAAACCTAGTGTGTGTGGGGAAAATAAGAAAAATATTTCTATATACTGGCTGTATAGAATGTTACCAAGAGTGCTTAGCGTTAAGGGGAATGGACGCACTTTGAGGGGAAACAACGCTGTCAAAAATTATTTTGTCTCCTTTCTTTAACTCTTTCGGTGCCAAATTTCAGACGACATTTGTCGTCTGCTTTTTTATTTTAACAAACTATCGTTTGGAAAGACGTTTATATGTAAAGTTGAAAGACTGAATGCCAAACAGCTTAGATCCAGATGAGACAGTTTATTGAGCCGTCTCATCTGGATCTATGCTGTTTGCAAAACTTATTATTATCGCCTGTGGCAGTGAAAGAGTTAAGAGTAGACCCATTTTCAGAAGCAAATGGGAAGTCACAAAAATTATCTTCCTTGTTACAAATGGCGGAAAATCTGCCAGGTGTACATGTATCTAGACCCTTTAAAGGACGACGAATGTACAGACCAGCCTGCACATCAGCACAGCTGAACAACAGAGTCTTCATTACCATTATATACAGCAGAATAATATCGACGGATAGTGAAGACACTGAACGGCTGAATTGGGCCCTCTTTGCCCACATAAGACAAGGACACATTCCTAATTTAATACCCAGCGTGCATACAACGCTGAAAACAACGAAAAAACACCATTTCAGCGTTTATTAAACGTTAAGACGTTGATCAACGTTGAAACGACGTTGTTTCAATGTTGCGGGCCTGTTGGGAGTGGTCGTCAAAAACCTGCAAAACAAGCCCATTTTGGCTGCAGTTTTTGCTTCGTAAGATGCATGTAACAAGAACTATTTCAATTAATTTGTAACCGTTCCATCTTCCGACGTTAATTAAGAGTTTCGAAGCAATTAAATGGTTTAATTGAGAATTACGTTTCCTTATCACCAATAATACGCACCACGGATATTCAATTTCCAACAGCATCAGAGAATTCCACTCTGGGAAAAAACAACCAAATACTTCCCATATTGGAGCAATGTCTACCCCGATCAATACGCCCACACGCACAGCCTGACTGAAGCTGTCGCTGTTTGTGTCTTCTACAATGTACTATATGTACACACACAGATCAAAGACTGCCAAGACTTAGCCAAGTAAGAAAATGGCTTCTCTTTTTGCAAGTAGGACATCGTGGTTTTTACGTAGCGGACAGCAATTATCCTTTAGATTCATCTCTTAACCATAAGTACGTTCAGGGCGATCGACGACTGGTGTTTGTCTTTGTTAGTTTTCATTGAAAATAATAATTGACCTTTCATATGAATCGGCCGATTTCGAAGAATTACAAAGCACAGTTTTCAAGAAAAAATATAAAAAATTATAATAACTTGGTAATATGTGTAATTGAATTCAGCGTATTAAGAACACATCCTTTGGCAATCACAGCAGTGGAATAGTGAGAAAAATGAGACCTAGACAATCCGTTTTCTTGTTACTGCCAACCTAAAAGATAGTTCCCTGTAAACGTTAAATTCTGCATTAAAAACATGCAGAGAAAACAAGCAAATTCAGAGAATGTATGACCCCCGCATTTTAACATAATCCAAAGCTACCTTCTATATATACAATTTGATAGTATTGGAGCTCGAAAGTAAAAATGCGGAAAAGTGAGAAAATATAGGTAGCACTTCGGTGAAGTTGATGTCGCAGGAGGAGATACGGACACAACACAAGGTACATACTGTCAGAAGGTGCAGAACCCACACACCGCGAACCACGGAAAACCGAATACCATGTTCCCGCATTTTACTGCGAAAAGGCGGGTGACAAAACCCGACAAAATTGTGTTAGGAGTGATAAGGTCTCTATTCACTTGAAAATTTCAAAGTAAAATTTGGAAAGAAGTGAGGCGCATTGATGAAGCAATTACTCTCCTGCTGAGAAACAATGATTATCTGTACATCAGTGTCTTTTTTCGTGTCTTTCACTTATAAATGAGAAAACCGAAAAATGCATACCGTAGCTTACCTTATAAAACTGTTTCGGATACCTACCGTAATAACCCTAAGTATTGGGAAAGACGGACTTGTGCAAACAGTGTAGACCGAGATCAGACGTCGCAGAATGCGGCGTCTGATATGGGTTACAGTGTTTGTCACTCATCCAGTTACATTTCATATTTTTGACACAACAATTACAAATTTTAGGACAAACATGGTAAGGAGTGGCAGTATACAAATACGTAGGGTAAATACTGTAATATAATATACCGTATATATCCTAACGTTGGACAAGTCCCTTTGGCTGCATAGTTTTATGTCTGATTAAAGCACTGACAGTACTTAACTTCATGTCTTGTAATTTAAGCAAGCAGTGCAGACCCAGCGTTCTACGGCATTTGATCTGGGTCTGCAGTGTTTGCCAATGTCCCAGTCCAGGGTTTACAGACAACACTTTTTACACGGCACTCTGACGTCATAGTAAGAAGAATAGCGCGGTTATAAATAACCGTTACCTTGTTTTCGTCTAACGTGCGGTTTGATTTCATTGGTCAGTGATAATCACGTGGACAACAACCTTGAGGAAATTTTGGTGTATGTGTACTATGGATCGATTGTAAACAATCGACCCTAAAGTTAACTGACAGAAACAGTGCAAATCCTTCTTATAAAGTTTTGATTTGGGTCTCACTGTTTGCTCAGGCCAACTGTCGGAATATTTAGAGTGAATACGGTATCATTCCGCTAACATCAAGAGAGAGAAAAAAACAATAAACAAAACCGTATCCCTTATTTACCCTAAGTATTAGGACATCTCAATGCCTTTATTACCATACTTGTCCTAAAATTTGAAAATAAGGTTAATTTTACTACCTGTTGAAGTATTTTGCTGGATGGGTGGCTAACAGTGTAGACCCAGATCAGACACCGCGTTCTGTGGCGTCTCATCTGGGTCTACATTATTTGCTCGGGTCCGTCTGTCCCAATACTTGCGGTTATTACGGTACATCTCTTACTACGTGCCAAGATAATAAATGAATTTTCTCCAAAATGCTTAGATTTTATTCTCATTCAGACAAACTTGTTTTTTTTTTGTTGTTTTTTTTTTGTTTTGTTTCCTTCTTCTTCTTCTATTTATTTTCAGATTTTACACATACTTTATCAAGGTGTTTTATTATTAATAAGTATAAATAATGTTTTATTGTATATCTTTATAGACTTCACATCTATTCCTGTCTAAAGTCCATTTACATTTTGTCTGAAAGAGTGTGCTCTCTCCTAGACTTCACATCTATTCCTGTCTAAAGTTCAGGTACATTTTGTCTGAAAGCGTGTGCTCTCTCCTAGACTTCACATCTATTCCTGTCCCAGATACATTTTGTCTGAAAGGGTGTGCTCTCTCCTAGACTTCACATCTATTCCTGTCTAACGTTCAGGTACATTTTGTCTGAAAGCATGTGCTCTCTCCTAGACTTCACATCTATTCCTGTCCCAGATACATTTTGTCTGAAAGCGTGTGCTCTCTCCTAGACCACATCTATTCCTGTCTAAAGTCCAGATATATTTTGTCTGAAAGCGTGTGCTCTCTCCTAGACTTCACATCTATTCTTGTCTAAAGTCCAGATACATTTTGTCTGAGAGCGAGTGCTCTCTCCTAGACTTCACATCTATTCCTGTCTAAAGTCCAGATATATTTTGTCTGAAAGCGGGTGCTAGACTTCACATCTATTCCTGTCTAAAGTCCAGATACATTTTGTCTGAAAGCGTGTGCTCTCTCCTAGATTCACATCTATTCCTGTCTGAAGTCCAGATACATTTTGTCTGAAAGCGTGTGCTCTCTCCTAAACTTCACATCTATTCCTGTCTGAAGTCCAGATACATTTTGTCTGAAAGCGTGTGCTCTCTCAAAACCATACTTGTCTGTTAAAACAAACCTCGAAAAAAGGCAAACGGTACGTTTCAGCATACGAGAAATGCAAAAATCCAGATCAGTCGACACATGCACAAACACATTCCTCATAGTTCTGAACCCCGCAAACCCGCCTTTTTCACTATACAAAATAGTCAGTTGCGCCGGGAGGATTGCATGAATTTTCATCAGATGAAGCATTTCTTTGTACGGTTGTGTTTTAAACCTTCAGAAATAGTTTTTAGGAAACGTTTTGTTTATTATTTTGTTTATCATATTCCACAGTATCCATTGATTCTGTAAGCGGGCAACGGTTCCTGAATACTCTGTGCGAATACCGCGACCTTTCTGACCGTAAACGGCATAAGATTCCTTTATATATAATTTTGCGATTTTTCATACCAGGTTTCTAACTGATTGGTTACTTTTCAGCAATGTTCCTGCATAAATGTTACTTTATTAATAGTGTGCTTAAAGTTTTTAACCCTTGTCCTGCTGAACCCGGATATGTCCTTCCTTTGCATAACTGGATCTACACGATCCAGATCAGTTGGTGATCTAGATCTGCACTGTTTTCCATTAAGTATATGAATTTATATCAACAATCTGGATCAAGTAATCTGATTGGCTGAAAATTAGAAGTGGGCGTGTCATCTTAATTTATTCAGCAGAACAAGGGTTAATAACAAAAATCTTCCTCCTTTCCCATAACCTAGGATGAAAATTCCACGGCTGACGTAGTTTTGATAGGATGGGTATCAATAGGAAATAGATTTTCTTATTATTTCTTCACTAAATCACATGTTGTGGATGCTCATTAATATCTTTTTGCGAAGAAATGAGAAAATATGTTATTGTTAACCCATTGAAGACTGGAGACCCCTAAACGGGTAACTGGCAAACAGTGCAGAACGCGGCGTCTGACCAGGGTCTCCACTGGTTGCAAGTGGTTCAACTATTTTCTTTAGGAATATCTACATCATATAGCCTGACATACCTAATATCGAAAATGGACTCTTCCAATAGATAGTGTGGGAGAGTTTATTCAGTCTTTAATGGGTTAAAAACACTGGCTAATCTAAAACTATGGCTTAGAAATACATATGTGTATTTTCATAATAGTATCAATGGACAGTACCCTGATTAGGATGTAAAGATGTCCAGAATGAACCTAACATTACGAAAACACGCCTATTCAAATGTATAGACAATTTCACCTCCAAAAACTGAAAGTTTTCAGATAAAAAACACTGATATTTTTCATATTTCTTCTCATAACACAGATTGTGGGTACTCGTTAGAACCGCCTCGGCGAGGCGGTTCTAACGAGTACCCCCAATCTGTGTTTCGAGCAGAAATAAGAAAAATGATGTATTCCCCTGTAAACCCCAGTTTTACTGTATAGAAGTGGGGTTTAAGGGGGTCAAAATTATGTAGGTATGTTTTCGTGATGATCTGCGATTTAGCATTTGCTCGAAGACACGTTTTAATTTGATCCGGCCTGTCTGATGACAGTACGAGGAATTTCAGGGGAATGCAGAAGAATTAAGACACTTATATGTTCAACATCATTACCTCATTATCAGCGCTATCAAACAAAATAGGGCTTTAAACGATAATGTGCATGGCGACTGCACAAATCAGCTATCGCATTTTGATCGAGCCTTCTTACGTTTCGGTGACTGACTGGTTTTTGTATAATTAAATGACCAAAAAAGTACTGCTATGGTTGAACTACGTGCATATACGCAGGCTTTTCTGGGCCTTTGCAAGTGCGTTATTCTTTTGTTCTGCTGAAGGCAGCTCGTCGTAATTTGTAAATTCATTTGGAATTCTCTGCTACTGAAATTTACAGAGGAGCAAGCCAATTCTATTGAAGACTGCGTTTTGCAATCAATATTTTCTGATCTTTTTCGATCATTGAGCCGATTCCGGGATTTTTGAAAATTTGTATGAGAGTGATTGATGAAGCATAATTGGCCGAAACTAACCAGTATGGCCAAAGACACTTGACACACCAGCTGTTTTGAGTTTTGTGAGCGTGTTAATTGCTCTGAATGATCATTCCTTTTAGAATATATTCATCATGTTGTTTTTGTTCTTTGTTTCTGTTGTACTTTGTTAAATTGTGAATATATTCTGTAAATGTATATACAGACATTTGCCGAATATTTGTAGTCTCAACGCTTAGTGCTAATTAATCTCAGTAAGCATTCTACATAAATCTAAAGCGGGCCGTTATCGACCCGTCAGCTATGCTGACGGGCCGATAACGCCCGCTATAAATTTATGTAGAATGCTAGCTGGGATGATGTTATGTGTTATATTTCATTGTTCATTTATTTCCACCTTTGAGTACCAGCAATCTACGGTTCGTAAAATACGTACCGAGAATTTTTGTAAATGTATTAAAATGTATATTGATGTATTCTTACAAGCTATCAGCCAGGCCATGTGGATATATTTCTTCAGGCTATATACGTATTTATCCTACATATGCGACCATCTTAACTACTTACCATACTTGTCCTAAGACTTGAACAAATTAATTTTACTACCCACTGGTCTGTCTAAAATTGATGAATCGGTGGCAAAAAGTATAGACCCTGATCAGAACGCGACAACTGATCTGGGTCTATACTGTTTGATCAGCCCCGTCTGTATGAGTCATTTAGGTAAATACGGTAATTACTAAGGGTAAATACGTAAGAGTAAATAGGGTATTTGGATAGTGGAGTCTCGTATCAGACTATGCATCCGTGTCGTCTGATCAGGGCATTTTTCTCTCCGCTATTAGATACACTGAAAACATTTGATCTTGTAGAATATGATATGGGAGCAAATTCTTTCCTTTTAGAGAGGACCTTTTCAAAATAACTGATAAAAACGCCTCCTCAGAAAATGCACCAAACCCACCCTAAGGCATCACAAAAACATGCCTATATAATTTTGACCCCCTTAAACCCCACTTTTATATAGTAAAACTGGGGTTTACAGGGGTATACATTATTTTTCTTACTTCTGCTCAAAAACATAAATTGTGGTACTCGTTAGAACCGCCTCGCCGAGGCGGTTCTAACGAATGTCCACAATCTATGTTTTGAGCAGAAATATGAAAAATATCACAGTTTTTTTTTTTCTGAAAATTTTCCGTTTTTGGAGATGAAATTTTCTATATATTTGAATAGGCGTGTTTTTTGTAATGGAAAATGAATACGTCTTCAAGGGACCTCCCTTCTCATAGGGTTCCCCTTACCGAAGAAAATGGAAGTAAATTCTTCCTTTAAGAGTAGGCCCCGTTTCCAACACTATACTGAGCGAACTTCCTGTCTGCAATAGTCGTCTTCCTGTGCAAAACGACTGCAAAATCTTTCATGCGTGTCCTTAACTTCACGTCTGACAGCTCGAGATAACACAATAGACCACAATAAATAAATACATCACGAATACATGCCTATATAATTTTGACCCCCTTAAACCCCACTTTTATATAGTAAAACTGGGGTTTCTTATTCCTCCTAAAAAACATAGATTGTGGGTATTCGTTAGAACCGCCTCGTCGAAGCGGTTCTAAAAAGTACCCACAATCTATGTTTTGAGCAGAAATATGAAAAATATCAGAATTATTTATCTGAAATTTTTCATTTTTTCGTGGTAAAATTTTCAGTATGTTTGAATGGGCATGTTTACGTAATGAGATAAATAAATAAATAAATAAACAATGTGTAAGTAGATTACGCAGAAGACGGGTATTTTTACGCACTGGTTTCTTTGTCTTTTACTGTTCGATATATACAATAAACCAGAATGCAATAAAAGTATTATTAATTTCAATTTGCCAAACTGAAGGAAAAAGAAAAGAAGTTATTGATATAATGTGTACAGTACATCGATGATAACATCATTAACAAATCTTTATATTGTCATTAAAATCATTGGCCCATTGTGTGGAATTTATATTAGAGAAAATTACCCTCATTTAGCAATGACAGGTAATGCATGAAGAGGAAACTTATGTTGCATGCCCAGATCAGCCTGCACATATGAGGACAGAATCAGGACATTTTCTCATCAATGACACATTTTCTTAACCGCATTATCAGGCAATTAGTAAAGTGCGAAAATTCATATGATTGTCCGAGTTTTCAGTCTGTATTTTTTGTGTGACCGATAGTCTACCAAATAAACCCTTAATGCGCTAAGCAAATTTGCAGCAGACGACATTCTACAACGGCTTTTTTTCCAGAGAAAATAAGGCGTGACTTTTCATGTGAATCGTGTGCTGAGCAGACGATTCATCTGAAATGTCATGTCTTATTTTCTCTGAAAAATAAAAATAACGTTTCAAAGTGTTGTCTGTTGTAGTTATGATTAACGCTTTAACCTTTACCACTCTCTGGGCATTTTCAGCAGACGGCAAATTGATGATATTTTTCTTATTTTTCCCAGAAAACAGGATCTGACATTTCATGCAAATTGTCTCCTGAGGAGACAATTTGCATGCAATGTCAAATCCTGTTTTCTGGGAAAAATAAGAAAAATATTTCAAAATGTCGTCTGCTGAAAATTTTACCCAGAGTGCTAAGCGTTAAGAGTTACTATACATGTAATAACTACTCTACTAACACATCTACTTGTCATTTCCCTCACTTACTACATGTTAAGCTGAGGGTTTTCAACAGGTGGTCATCCTCTTCTTACAGTTACTTGGATTTTTGTAACGCTTCCAGACACTCAAAGCACAGCGGAGAACAGAACAGAACTTTTATTCAGACCTAAACTATACCGTTTCTAGTCTTTCAAAGAACAAATACAGCCCAGCCCAGCTGAATGATTCGGACAGTAGTTCATGAACAAATATTCTTATAAATGTAATTAGCGCAAACTGGCCAGGTTTGTGCAGACTGATTAGAGATTTGACTTTATAATAATAAGCTCTATTTAAGAGTAACATCCACAGAAACACATGTTGTGTGTACACAACCTATGTTTTCATGGAGAAATAAGAAAAGTATTAATAATTTTGGGCTGAAAACTGCCTTTGCTGGAGCTATGATGACAACATGCCTCAAGCCGGCCTCGGTGGCTCAGTTGGATGCGCCGTCCGACTGGAGACCAGGAGGTCGCGGGTTCAACCCCCGCCGAGGTCGGCAACATTCTTTCGTGGAGATTGATCATGAAATATTTTCTACGGTCATTCTCTCCCTTCCGCTGATTCAAGAAGGGCAGTTGTCAGTTTCTGGCGAAAGAATGTGCACAATACTGGTTAACCGCTTAGAGGAATAAGCCTGCCCAGTAAACGTGTGGTTAGGTAAACTGACCGCGCTCGACATGACCCCATTGGGTTGACTGGGCCGTAAAACCTCAACACAAACAAACAAACAACATGCCTCAAACATAAACTGTGATCGCAGTCTGATCTGTCGCATACGTGATGCCGTTCAGTTATTAAATAATTCGCAGCCTGTTGAAATGGTTGTGTGAAACATCAGAGGTGTAAAATATTTACTCTAAATATGGGGACAACTTAAATCCTTAACATACTTGCCCTAAAATTTGAATAAGTCAATTTTGCTACCTGGTGACGTGTCTAAAATTGCTGGATGGGTGGCAAACACTGCCGACCCAGATCAGACGCAGCGTTGTACGGCGTCTGATCTGGGTCTACACTGTTTGCTCAGACATATCTGTCGTTCTATTTTGTTTAAATTGTTGGATTTAACTGTAAGCAATCTGCCACAGGCATCGACCAGGGCCCAGTTGTTCAAAGCTAACGATGTCGTTAGTTAACGATTCGTTAAAATTTACATCGAGTGATACGCAAATATTCTGAAATTTTTTGCTGAAAAAATGTGAGTAGCTTTTGCAGTGCAAAAGCTACTCACATTTTTTCAGCAAAAAATATCAGAATATTGTATATTGAATCTGCTAAAACAGTTAACGAAATGACCCTTAACGAGATCGTTAAGCTAACGACGCTTTGAACAACTGGGCCCTGGAATTCATGATATAATTTTGTAAATGCTTACCTCAGGTTCGAGACGCCCGACCCGCTGTGTAATCGGATCGTTCTTGACAACCTCCACCCTGCAGGCCTCGTCCCCCTTCCTCATCTTTTTGAACACAAGATCGTCGGTATTGAGGTAGACCGTTCGTCCGACTTTAACTGTTATATCATTCTGTCTCACCAGTAAATTTCCTCCGTTGCACAATGAGATCACAAAACAGAAAACCAGTGCCGACAGGAATTTCTGTCGGACATGTATTTCCGACGGCATGATATATCCCAGCAACATATATATCCCTCGTATTTTTAACAGCTTGAATTCACATTTTCACAAACTATAATTTTCCTTTTCCGTACTAGAATTTAATTTACCCCATTCTTTCTTGGTATATTTGCTCACTAGAGGAGAATTTTCACACATACATTTCACATTTTTACATCCATAAAGACACGATCCACCCCTGTATTACTATTGTATCCAAACTCGCCGACTTCGTATCATTGTTTGTTATTCGATTCTTCTATTTCTGCGCTGGCTGACGAGATCTCTATCAGAACCTGTGAAAACAGTAAAAATATTTTTGTATCGCATAAAAATTACATTTTTGTTATGAAACTCTACTATTGAAAGCGGCGACTTCAAAGCAGTTTAGAATAAGCACAAGCCTCCTCAAACCGTATCAAAGAAATTGCTTTATTGCAGAAATCGTGTTTCTTTATTATTCTCACACTCACAAGTGCTGTTAAGCTCAATCTATAGAAAACAATAATTCAGGAGGAGTTTGTACCACTCGGCGACAGAAAAAGGCCCTTACGCTAATTATAAGAGCCGCGAATGCCCAGATCAGCCTGCGCACACCACAATCTGATCGGATCTATATTCGGCGAAAAAGTCCCAAAGTATGAATTTATTCTGTAAACGGACAACGAAAGCCCTGATCGGAATGTGCGAATGTGCAGGCTGATCTATGCCTTCTTTGTCTGCATATGCCATTCGAGCCCTTTTCTTGCGCATCGAATCATGTATATTTACACTTCAGCTTGACTGACAAATCGTACAAATAATATGGATTTAAGGAAAAAATATTGTAATCCTATTTCCTCCAACAAGCACTCTGTCACTGTATTTGGCTTAGCAAGAATAATACCCAGTCGGGTCTTAAGTATCCGTATGGTTTAACACCTACTAATTGTTAGTTGGCCGGTGTTGAAGATTTGCCACTAGGTATTGGAAGTATTGGCTGTTTCGAGAGAAAAGGGGCCTGGCTACACGTTAATATATGCAAAAAAACGAGGGCCCTGATCGGCCTGTGCGGTCGCGTTGGCTGACCTGGGCCTTCGATGTTCGCAACTTTTTTTTATCATTTCTTCATTTTATAGCCCTCTTAAACAGGCTTTTATTTAATGAGCATGGTACTCGTAGAAGATCAGTTTTCGTCTGGCCCTGCAGATGTAATGGAGCGATTGAACGTAAGATCTTTTTTTCAGACCAGAGGGGAGGTATGTCGTGAAAGAATGTGACGTAAAAGCCGTAAATCTCTTTTGACCAACTACCAGTATAACGTCTGATCGCTGGCCGCCGGGGCAAAATGACAAAACGCTTGCATCATCGGAGAATCATTGAAGATTAGAAAACTAATTAATTGAGCCGGTGAGCTTTTTCTTTTATTTTTTTTCACGTCGCTTTCGACTGATGTTTTGGAAGTGTTTTTGTTTTTCTCTCAAATTAATTACCATTGCAATTGTTCGCTACCATTTTGCCTTCAGAATGCTGTTTCTTTATTATAGGTCACTTCATTGTGTAAAGATGTTGAACGGTTGTTTATGAATGCACAAAATAAATGATATAAGTGCATACTGTACTGTTATCTGTTTCATGTGTATCTCACGTAAAAAGTAAACAATGCGTATAGCAAATTGCTCAAACCTCACAGACTTCGCATGTACTTATTATTACAAGTAGCACATCACATGTGATGAGCTCTTGATTATTATTATTATTTATTTATTTATTTATTTATTTATTTATTTATTTATTTATTTATTATGCATTTATTATTATAATTATTATTCACCTATCGTGCAAGTATTATTATTATTATTATTTATTTATTTATTTATCATGCGTGTTTTATTATTATTATTATTATTATTATTATTATTTATCTATCATGCATGGCTTATTATTGTTATTCATTTATTTATCATGCGTGTTTTATTATTATTATTATTTATTTATCTATTTATATATCATGCACTTATTATTATTATTATTATATTAGGATAGGATAAAAGGCTACCCAAAGTGCGCTTAGTAGAGATTCTGATCAGACTGCGCGCTCGTGTAGGTTGATCTGAATGTTCGCTGGGCGCACACGTCCGAAGATACTTTTTCTGACATTGAAGTTCATTTGTATTTTTAACACTTCCGGTATAAGGCACACATCTCATCGCTTGTCTGCTAAAGCTCTGTTTTGTATGTTGACCTATATGTACATGTGTAAATTGCATATGGTAATGATAAATGCGAAAAAAAGGCCCTTACTGTATATGCGAACAGCATCGGAGGGCCGAATCAGTCTGCATCCGCGCACCCTGGTCAAAGTTGTATCTGTTCGCCGAAATATTCTACATCATGTGAAATGATAAACTATGGGGTTTGCCTAAATCCTGAATAAATGAAGTTTTTTTTCCTATGGTTGTCTTTAAAACTTCAGGAATAATTTCCAGATTATGAATTTTTTTGTTTATTAAACCGCAAAATGAAAAAGACAAAATTGTTTATTAAATCGCCACTTGAAAAGAGATGAAACTTAATTTAGCGCAGTCACATTAAAGGGGTTTCGAAGCTGAAGTCTTCAATGTTAACCCGTTGATTATAAATAAATACATCTACTGTTTTACTATACATTATGGGAGTACATGGGAATACACATCACACAGACTTGTTAACGGAATGTTTAAACAAACATACTTTCGAATCTATTTTATCTAATTCAAAGTCTTTTAGTTCGTTATGCGGTAGTTGTTATCAACTTGTGCAGTTACACACTCAGACAGTTAAATTAGGCAATTAGAGATAACAACATTTAGTTTTTGTGATGCAATATTATGTCAGAAAATGTAGCCATTAATGAACAACCGTGTTGAGAAACAGGAGTCATTCATTAAGGTGACTTGATACACTTGCCATCATTACAAGGGAGACGACTTTTTTATTTCTCGTTTGGTTTCCTATACATCAAGCCTCTTCTCAAAGGAGGTCCACTCTAAAAGCAAAGAACTTGCTCCACTCTGAAATGGGAGCAAATTCCTAAGGGGAGCAAATTCTTTCCTTTTAGAGGGGAGCAAATTCTTTCCTTTTAGAGGGGAGCAAATTATTTCCTTTTAGAGTGGACCCCTTTCAGAAAGTAGGCCAAAACAGTTTTGAAGAGTTGTATCCCTTGAAAGTGTATCTGTCACCTTAAATCAGTTCTCTTCCAGATAGGACTTTATCAATTTCATCTATTTCATTTTCTTATTATAGAAACATAAGATAAAACAAGAAAGAAACAAGCAAGCTCTTTAATTGGACGACGATTTGTCGGGCCTCAGACTGAACGACGAATCTTTCTTCAGTCTGGTTCAGTAGGTTATCGCCTGATTATAGATGTCTGCCATTACGAAAACACGCCTATTTAAATATATAGAAAATTTCACCTCCAAAATCTGAAAATTTTCAGGTAAAAAACTCTGATATTTTTCATATAACTGCTTAAAACATAGATTGTGGGTTCTCGTTAGAACCGCCTCGGTGAGGCGGTTCTAACGAGTACCCACAATCTATGTTTTTGAGCAGAAATAAGAAAAATAATGTATACCCCTGTAAACCCCAGTTTTACTATATAAAAGTGGGATTTAAGGGGGTCAAAATTACATAGGCGTGTTTTCGTAATGGCGGTCGGACGCATCGTCATGTCCCGGTCTTATTCGTGGTACTGTGCTGCTCTGGCTTCAGATCGCCGTTGAGCACTCTACTTTATACCATCATTGTGTGGTTATATGTGTTTTATTGTGATAAAAAAAAGGTAAGAGAAAAGTCCAGGGAGTGCCACAATCACAAACCGCAGCCCTTCCCGGACACCAAGAGGAAGAGGAAACAGACAAAACCAAACAAGCGCAAATCGAACAAACGTACGGCAAGCACAAAGACCAGCTGTCTCTTCCCCGAGCGAGGTAATCGCAATGCTAAAAGGACTGAAAAACACAAGAACAAAATAACACAGGGCAAGACATAAAACAAATCGCCTCGTAGAAGAAACCACAAAGCAACAAAGAGTAAGACTAACACCGGGACCACCGCCTTAGAACGGTCAGTAGAATAAACACCGGGGGATTTAAAGCACTTTTACGGCCAGCCAACTTCACCTTGGGTCCCGATGTAACTCTTAACAAAGAAAAACATAAAAATTCGGTTCGCTTAAAGGCTCCCAAGCCCCTGCGCGGACCAGACACATAGTTGTAATTTAGAGCTGCATAAAAAATGAAGGTGAGGTCTAGCAAGAGTAAAATTACCTCATAAAAGGGAACAAATTTTAAGAGTAGAGACTTTGCAATATGGACCTTATGCGCAAGAAAGTAAACGGGGAATCACAAAAGTTGCCTCGGTTCTAAGTATGTCGGAAAAAAATCCTCAGGTATCCAGTCACTTTAACACCCTTGCCATACTGAATAAATTAAGACGCCACGCCCATTTTTAATTTTCAGCCAATCAGTTTACTTGATCCAAGTTGTTGATATAAATTCACATACTTAATAACAAACAGTGCAGACGCCAACTGATCTAGATCTACACTGTTTGCAAAGGCAGGACATATCCGGGTTCAGAGGACAAGGGTTAAAGGGATGTAGATAGTTTTTAGCGTGCACGCGAGCCCAAGTGATTGGCAAATTAGTGCATGCCGGAAATTAGAAACGGGACCTTATGCTACACATATGCGAGCAGCAAATCCCTAGACAATCCTGCACACTCCTGTAGTCTGATCAGGGTCTTCTCTGTTTGTCAATATGTTCTACAGTATCCACTGAGTCTGTAGGCGGGAACGTACCAACCAAATTCTTTCTTTCAAGAGCAACCCCTAGATTTGAACAGTTTCAAATACAAAACATGTAGCTTTCTGTTTGCAATACAGTCAACTCTAGTTATCTCGACTTCGCTTATGTCGGATAACCGTTTACCTCAAAGTGAAAATCTGGTCTCTGTTTTAACATGGAAATCTAATCATAGGTAACAAAATATTACGGAAAAGAGGAGAAATTCTCCTCTTTTCCACAATATTTTCAATATATCTCGAACTCCAGGAGTCAAACTACATATTTATTTGTAAACTGTGATTTATTTTTCCCTCAGTTCTGCAAATCTGAAATGTCGAGGTACGGATCTCGAAATATTTCAGGGAGTCCCTTGGACTTCCGAGATAACGAGAGTCGACTGTATTTCCCTGCATTTGCAAATCATCCAGGTGTATCAACTTAAAACTATTTCAACGCACAGAATAAGCAATATAAGCAGAATAATCAAAATTTGGGCGACTGCTGCACCTGCTCAGTTTACATTTTCTACTTGACGGCGTCCCATTGCACAATATGAACGATATGCACCTTGAAAAAGGGACTTTTGGACATTGAAAAAGGAAATTCAAATGATCTGAGTATACTACCCATTAGCAAGGTATGGCAGGAGCATTATATCGCCGGTACCACCATATTCTAATGCACACAATGATTCTATAAGCGGACAGCGAAGGCTATAATCAACCTACGTATTTGCACAGGTGGATCCCAGCTGTACGTATGTGTCGTAAAACATTTCAAAGCAAAGTAAATGTATGAACTCAGGAACTGATACATTCAAGTTCTCAACATCAAAGGGAACGACAGACAAATACAATAAAAGCCACCAACAGAACAGTTGGCAAGTAGAGTTGGCAGTCCTTTCCCAAACAGGTGGTAACTTTGTTACCAAAACTAAACTGAATATATCTTTAACTTACACAATTGGGAAAAGAACAACATTCGTATGTGAAACACTACAGAACATTAAACAAAAAAAGTATCACAATAAAGTACCGCCTTGGACCGTTCAGTAATAAATTACAAGTTTACATTGTGTCCCCCACCTCACTTAACCTTCACTTACTTCTAACTCTAACCTGACATTAAACATAGCCCTAAACTAACACTAACCTAATCCAAAGTTTACACCTAAACCAAATCCTAACCGAAACAAAACCATAATCCTCACCGAACTTTAACCCAAAGAAACCTAACTAAACTCTTCCACCAGCTTTTAAAGGCGGGTATAATGTACGGTCTTGCCATAAACTCCTACCCCGAATCTCACACTAAACTCACATTAGTGTTCACATATATGTTAGGAAAGATGAAAATACTTTAAGTCGACTGAGGTTATTGATTAGGTAATAAATGTTTATTAGCGTGACTTAACTATGCTTTTATATCAGAATTATATTCTATTTTCACATTGACTTAAGCTTCAAAGACAGTTACAGGAGATTCACGCTGTCTTATTATCTGTTCTTAATCACTATTAATGGATCCTGCCAGTTCTAAAGGGACTTTTTCCAAATATGTCGTCTAACAATAGCCTGTCATGTGTTTGAAGTACACCTAATGAAGCACGCACGCACGCACGCACGCACACACACACACACACACACAGACATTACGATTCTTTGGAATTCGTCGCTTGGCTATTGGGCCCCGTTATTTTTCAACATTATACTTAATGCTTATAAAACGGAATTTGAACTGATGGACAAATCGAGAGAAACACAGTAATGATGACCGCATGCACATAATTGCAGTCTGAAGTTTAAGTCTAAAATTGTTAGCTGAAAACATGTGTGAATGCATAATGATGTTATTTTTCTTGTTGAGAGAAATCAGTCGATATTAAAATATTTTATTTACATTAGTTTGTCTTTTGTAATCTTGCTAGACAATTTCTAAAATTCAAAAACTAAAGTTATATCTTATCAAATATATACGTCGATGGTACAGACTACTGAAATAAGATTTAAGAGAAATAATGGAATTTTACTGATATATTTGTTTTGTTGCCAAATGTACATGTTTAAAGCTGTTTTCTCCAGGCGGCGTTGTACCTGTTTTCAGCCATGGATGGTTGCGTTCAATCATAGCTTAGCTTTCTACATGTATAGCTCCAAGCGTACTCACTCTCAATGACTACAATATGCATTTACATCACACTTGGGCTTCTTTTCTTTGCAGTGGTTTCCAGCCTGTGCACTCAGATGAAGTTGTCTCCTACTTAAAAACGGCGGAAAATCTTCCAAACGTATTCACCCCCTAAAAGTATTCAGAAGCATCGCACATGGTAAACTATAAGGTGACGTTACTGGTCATAGTCACACGCAATAAACTTGATCGAGTGTTCATGCTTCAAAAGATCAATTTCTCTCACAGTTTATATAAATTAGAAAGCTCACTACTAGGCTTTACGACAAACGATATGACTTCAACTTTCCCATAGTTGATTGTCCGTTTTTGAGCAGCAATATTCCTTCCTGCACCAGCATACGGTGTTTACGTTTCACAGCTAATCCGTTATGCTAGAGCCTGTTCTTAGTATCAGGGCCCAGTTGTTCAAAGCGTCGTTAGCTTAACGAGCTAGTTAGTGGTCAAAATATTAACTGTTCTAGTAAGTACAATATCTAATTCACAGGTATTTTTACTGAAAAAATGTGAGTAGCTTTTGCAAATGCAAAAGCTACTCACATTTTTTCAGCAAAAATATTAGCGTATATGCCATATTTGATGATCAAAATTTTAACGATACGTAAACTAACGACATCGTTAGTTTTGAATAACTGGGCCCTGGACTTTATCGAACGAGGAAGACTGCTCACTACGAGACTATCGACTCAGGGATACCAAAGAATAACCTGGATTTCAATCTGATCTTTTTTTCTTATTTTATTTTTTTTTTCTGATATTTTCTATGTCAAAATCGACTGCCTGGGGAATTACGAATTTCGCACGCAGCGCCACCTAGATTATCCCACCGATTCAGTCGGGGTGTGTATTCAAGAACGGTAACTCAACGCATCGCTTCAGCGATAAAAATCGTCATGGAAATTCCGGGAGCCTCATATTGGCCACTTCCTGTTTATGAATAGCTAGCGTCTGAGGCGACATAAACAGTGGACGGCAGCTCTTTTTGGGACTTTTTTGGGGGAGTGTTCGAAATATCCTTGTGAGGAACACGCTTTGACGTTGATTTTGGGCTGTCAGTTTGCAAACGTTTGGATCTGCATGTGTCTTTTAACACTTTCAGTGCCGCAGAAACTTGCGACTGAAACGCACCGAATGATTTAACCCTATTGAGGCACGGTACACACACGATCGACGCAAGAGTAAGGTCGTGTCCAAGAAGATTTCTGATAATTCGTGAAACTTCAATCTCCTGTCTGTGTTTCAATATTCTTATCCGTCGTTTTGCTTCAGTAAAGTTTGCACACAGTAAACATAATCCGCCTTTTTTTCCATTTTTTTTCTAGGTGTGTTTATGGATGCACAGCCAGAATCCATGTTTCTGCCGACATATGGCGCGTGTTGGAGCCTCAGTCTTCACGCATGGCCTAGGCTAACCAAAAAAACAAACTGGTGTCAACACTTAAGAAGCTCTATGGGAGGCATCATGTGAATGCTTATTTTCCATGAACGCCTGATTACACCCCTTTTATTTTGTGACCATGTCTGTCTATCTGAACATTCCTAATTTTGCCTATATCGACTTTATAATTTTCCGAAATACGATTTTGGTATGATGACCTCAGGCTCATTATCATATGTTTCCGGCGATCGAATTCAGTATGCCTCAAAACTACAAATGTCCCATAAAACGAGGAAACTGATATATAGCAGACCTGAAATCGTCAAACATACACACACATACATACACACGCACGTACGCACACACGCACAACTGGAATGCAGTGATAGTGGTATCTATCGCGAATGATAAAATAAAATTCCTAAAACGCCATAATCCTCTTGCATCTGATTGTGCGAGCCCACAATGACAACAAATGACATCAAATATATTAATTAAAGTCCGACTCCCATGCTTTTATTTTCACTCCTTTATCATTGGTGTTCCTTTGATTGACGTGAAGGTGATCAAAAGGCGTTTAAATTAAATAAGAAGAAGAACTATTGAATTCAAAACATACCTTTTCCATTTGAATTTACTGGAGCTTTATCATGCAAAAAGAGCTGGCGACGATTTACTCAATCTGAGCCGATCTGAGCCACGCCATATGAAAATGCATTCGGAGCGTATGCGGACAGCGAAGACGTAGATCAGACTGCGGATTCAGATCGGTGTCTTCGCTGTCCGCTTATAGAATGATTACATACATTATTTGTTAAAGCCTCTTATTATCGTCCGTGGTGCCATTAACAATGACGTCACCGATCAGTCTTGACAGCTCTGCGCAGTTTGACCAGAGCATCGACTGGTGGCCTATAGAAATGTCCGCGCCTTAATATTACTTCGTATGTTACATAAAGCAAATCCTTTCAGCACTGTACACCAGTGTAAACAAGATAGATACAGATCAGACGGTTCTTCAGAAGAATCTACACTGTTTTGATGTATGGGTCACTCTTTACAAAAATAAGTGTGCCTAAATTCAAAGAATGAAATGCTCCGTTTTACAAAATCAGGTTGAAAGGTTAAACACCCTTTTTACATCTGTTTCTCCTCTTTACAGTTGTAGTAGATTATCCTCTTTCTTCCAAATATTCGGACACCTCAAGTCCTTACCATACTGGTGCTAAATTTGAACATGTCAGTTTTACTACCTGTTATTTTGCCCCCAAACTGCTGGCCGAGTGGCAAACCGGATCTAAACTATTTCCTTAGTCATGTCTGTCCGAATGCTTAGGGTAAATATGGTTCACGTACTTAGATATTAAAAAAAACAACAAAAAACATAGACAGAACATGTCGTAATATGTGCCCTACTATCCCAAGTAGCTTTGAGATGTATGGGACAACGACTCGCACAGTTTGATCAGCGCCTACATTGTCCGTTTATAGTTATTTTATATCATGTACCAAAGGGTGTGGGTGGTTGGGTGGTGCGAAGGTGTCATGTATCTTTTGTCACCCAGGGCGTCCAGCTGATATTGGCTGATAGTTGGGCAAGGCCTGCTATCCTTGTAGCAGGTAAGGGTAGGGAGGTGATGTTTTTATTTCTTCTGTTTCTTCACTTTCATTCCTGTTTCTCTTTCTTCCCTGTCCCTCCCTTTCATCTCTTCTGCTATCTCTTCTATTTTCTCCCTTTCTCTGGGAGACGACACAAAATGACCCACAAGGGTTGACGTGTCGTTAAACCCCAACTCAATCAATCAATCATGTACCAAAGGACAATAACTTCTCTGATGAGACTGTGCAGACATGGAGGGTGTTCTCGTTGATTTATCAATCTATATTATTTATTTATTTATTTATTTATTTATTTATTTACTTATTTATTATATTATGTACCAAAGGACAACAACTTACCTGATGAGACTGTGCAGATGTGGTGATTTATCAATCTATATTATTATTTATTTATTTATTTATTTTTAGCATTTTACTTTTGCTCGAAAACACCTTTTTGCTTGACGCGACCCCAAATAAGGACAGGTATTTTAAAACTTACTATAAAGAAATTCTTCTTTAAAACAAGAATACAGATATATACACTTCGTGTCTGACTATTCTATGCAGTTTCCTGTGAACCTATTAGAATGCGTGATCTTTTCAGCAATGAAAAGTTCACCTCTGTGTTTCAAAACACCTGATAACATCAAAACGCTTGGCACCGTTACGATGTTAAACGACAACTTTTTAACATCAGACTGTGTCATGCAAATTCAAATTTCAATAGTAGGTTTCTCATTAAGCAAATCGTTTATAGACTAATCTGCTTAAGACCCAGTCTCCTGCATAGCAAACTGAATACACGTCTCAAACTTAAAACCGTTATCTGCATAATAAATGCAGTGGAAAACCGAATTACTTTTGACCCTGACCTCTGGACCGGAATTTAGAATTTCTAGACGAAGGAAGGGTACACAGTGTCTTTTCAATTACGAAAAGGAATATTTACATGCATGGGTGCGCCATATTGACGTAGTGAACCCACTGATAAAACGGTGCTCTTAATTACAAGAAGTCTAAAATATTGGTTAGCTAATGATACCACAAATGTTTATTCAGAGGAAGCACTCTAACGAGACCCCAAACAGCGTTTAAACTAAGATTTGGACTGAAATTAGTACCACTGGGATCGTTCTTATTGTTTCATTGTAGAAGAAGCAAAATAACATTATGTCCATACCAAAACTGTTGGAATAGATATATTAGCTATTTCAAACAATGTTTTCAAAGAAAGAAGAGACGTATATATATATAAGACATTTTCCCTAACAATATATCATTTTAACGCATTAATTAAATTTCAGGAAATAAAAATATAAAGTAATTAAAATAGTTTGATTTCGACTGATTTCACAGTCATCAAAATTGATTTCATAATGCGCTCACACAAATTTTCATTTAACAATACTGAACTTAAATCTCAAACTGTCAGAATTTGCATGCGATAATTACCGTTGTGTTTGGCTTGGTACGTCAGTGCCGATTCTGTTTAGCGCTTGCTAGAATGTTAGTGGCAGGGGTATTACCATAAGATTGTCCAGTGGTCAAGCAACGAAAACATAAGAAGAATTTGAGTGTTCGTGTTTATATAACAAATGGCAGGTTATCGTTAAACTTATATATATATATATATATATATATATATATATATATATATATATATATATATATATATATATATATATATATATATATATATATATATATATATATATATATATTTGCTATTCATTATTGATTTGCAAAGTCTATACATTCAGACATATTTCATCTTACATCCTTACCATATTTGCCTTAAAAGTTGAACACCCGTAGATATGTCTAAACTCGCTGGATATGTACATGTAGCTAACAGTGTAGACCCTGATTAGACGACACGTTCTGATCTAGGTTTAGACTGTTTCCTCAAGAATGTCTGTCGGAACACTTAGGTGATGCTGACGAATTTGATCCCTAAAATAATCAAAGTACCGGAAGTGCTGAGAGGCGAGCAATTAGCTCACAGTTCTTTTTACTTTGCAGTGCTTTTGCAAAGGAGCCAACATTTGAAACGAGATTTCGTATCAAACGGGTTCCGGAAAGATTGCATTGGCTGCAAGTGCTTTTAGTTCTAGTGATTACTGCTGAATTCTTCAGTTTTTTTTTCTGCAAAGCGTCTATTTTTACTGAGGGAACTAAACCACACGGAGGATATAGAGACTTTGTTAAAAAGAAATAGTTTCCCTTTTTAGTTGTGGGGATACACTACTTTTGGTTTTACCACCCTGTAAACGAATCAATTTCCTTCGACTTATCTGACTGATGTTTTCAATTATCCATTGCAGAACATTGCATAACTTGTTTTACCATGAAATCTTCATTTCCACATTTTGGAAAAGATAGCTTTCCAAACAAGAATGTACCAGAATTTTGCGATGTTGGATAGCAAACAGTCGCAGATCCATTTTAAATTTAAGTAGTGTCCGAGTTATTTTATAAGCTGTGCAAAAATTCCAGCAGATTAAGCAAACAGTGATGACTCTGATCAGACGCCGCACTAATTCTGCGATGTCTGATCTGGGTTTACACTGGTTGCCAATCCCAAATGTACCTAATTTGGACGCAACCAGTGATGACTCTGATCAGACGCCGCACTAATTCTGCGACGTCTGATCTGGGTTTACGCTGGTTGCCAATCCCAAATGTACCTAATTTGGATGCAATCAGTAATGACCCTGATCAGACTTGGCATTCTGATCAAGTCTACACCGTTTGCAGATGTCCGCAACCTTTGGACAGAACTATTTTAAATTTAGGAGATGTCAGTTTTGTTTTGTTTGACGTAAGTTTGCAAAACAAAATCCTGCACTGTAAATGAACAGTGACGCCGCGTTCTGCGACGTCTGATCAGGGTCTACACTGTTTGCGAAAGTAAAAAAAAAATGCTTTTGGACGGATCCATTGGACAAAATCATTTGAAAGTTAAAGGGTGTCAAGTTTGTTTTATTTGTTGTAAGTTTACAAAAGTTCCTGTCATTTGGCAAACAATGTTAACCCTTAACAGACGGGTCGTTTTGCGGCTCTCGGATCTGGATCTGCACTGCTGAGATAGGGTTGCCCGTTCCCACAAGAAGAAATTGCGTGACCCGAATTAACTTCACGTGACACAGTGACGGGAATCCGCTTTATGAGAAATACGATCTTATTACCATATTCGTTTTTATTGTTTTGTTGGGATCAAGTTTAATTGTACAGACAGTGCGAACAGATTACCTATCGTCACCTCATAAAAGTAAAACACTGAGATGACATGACGGCTTGTTTATCACATTATCCATTCTCATTGAAAATAGCTCAATAATTGACATGTTTGTTTCACTCGTCAGAGCGCACGTGACATTTTATCAGGTGTTAACATGTACGTAATGTATTTATACGCGTTGATCAATGTTCCGTTGTCGACCTCACACATTCCACCTTCGTACTCCGAGGTGTGAACATCGTCAGAATAACCAACCAACCATGTCTGATTTATTGCCTGCAGTACTTCTCAACGCTTTGAGACAGTACAAGTTCGCCGAGTCCCCATTATGGAGAATGGCGGACGGGAAAGATCACGTCAAGATAGAGGTGACTTTCCGAAAGACAACAACCAACCAACGTCTCGACAAGAAGGGGGCTGAAAGTAGGAGGCGGCCTACACCCCCTGCTGGCGAGTGGCCTCGCCAGCCCACAGCTGCAAGACGTCCACCACCACCGACGAAGACCAGACCGACGCTTTTAGCACCGAGCCAGGAGAAGGAGACATCACCACCATCAGCACAGATTCTACCAGACACTACAAGATCTACAATCACACACGACCGCACGCAGAAGACAGCCATCATAGAGCCAGCACCTATCATCACTAGACCGACCACACCGCCTCCTACTCCAGAGAGTCCGCCGAAGAAGAAGAGTAGAGTTTCTTCACCAAACAGAGTCAACATTGAACCGCCGAAGGAATACAACTACTTCGAGTTCAAGAATCCCGACTGGTATCCAGTAGATGAAAAATACGAGATACAAGATGTTCGTGGCTGCAAACTCGCTGACTTCTCCTGTTTTATCTTCAAGGTGCAGAGAAAGTTCAGACCCAACGAGACCATCAACGTAGATCTGCCGGCCTATTTCGTGTTCCATCATCAACACCATAGAGTTGTCTTCATGAAAGGCCCAACATCCAAGTACTACGTTGAAGAGTGGTACGACGCCATTGAGAAGAACTTCGAGAAGGCAAAAGTTATGGATTGCACCGAAACACCGTGGCACAACTTCCTCATAAATGTGTGTTACGACGCGGCAGGGAAGATTCCACTCGTTCGCCTTGTACCAGCGGGATTCAAGCAATGATCGATGCGGACCTGGGTGAGGACACCCAACAAACTCTAGGGTGAGGACACCCGCTTAACTTATGGGTGAGGACACCCTCTCGGCACCTGGGTGAGGACACCCTCTCGGCACCTGGGTGAGGACACCCTCTTGCCTCTGGGCGAGGCCACCCTCGCGGCTCCTGGGTGAGGACACCCACCTTGCATCCTTTTCCGGCGTCTGACCGACCGACATGTGGCTAGTGGACAATGAGTATAACTTACTCTCGGCTAGAACCGTGTACCTAATGCATTATGCAGTCGGAATTGACTCGCATTAGGTACGAGATTAAAGGTTCAAAACTTTTTCGGATGATAGTCAAAATTCTGCAACTTACAGGCTGGACTACTACTCTCGCACGAGATCTGGACACACACGAGGTCTGGACGTGCACGCATACCGTGTCTGGGCGAGGTGACCTAGTTATGAATTATAACTAGGCACCGTTTCAAGCTAACCCAGTAGTCCAGTAAAACTAATCCAGATTTATCTGGCGCTGCTTCTATGTGACTCAGTTGCCTGGCAGCGTTAAAAATCTGTAAATTGTAAACTGTAACTGTAACTTCCGTTGTCGAAGGTATAAGTATTGATTTCAGAAGCAAACTGAAGCCATTTTCAATTTGAATAAATCTAAAATGATCGATTATTATGATTCTTTTGGCAGTGTACAATGCGGTTAAATTCTCGGAACTATAAAAGAAATTTGAGAACTTTTTTCTAGCGTAAGAGTATTAGAATAGAGATACCTAAAGCGGTCCCCAAAATCAAGTCGAAGACCATAGCTATAGACGGCTAATAATTGTATTCTCATACATGTACATGATCTTCACAGGCATAGACTCAGCATTTATCTGCGCTTTAAATATAATGTGATTGTGCACTTCTTTGTAAGAGCGAGATCAAATGTCTTCATTTATTTTATGATCAAGGTTTTGCTCTTTCTACACTTGATAATTCAACTTAACAGAAGCTACACATCGAAGTATTAGCTACTTGGCCAAAGAATAGACTCAACTTTGTTCTGGGCATTCGATGTGCGTGTAGGTATCCATGTGAGAAACTCCCTACAACAATGAAAACGAACAGCGAAAGACCAACATCAGCCTTTTCAACCTCTTAGTTTGATCGGGACGATCGACATATGCTGATAGAATACTTGAATAATGCAGAATCTGTTATGGAAACTGAGGGACCTGGATGCTAAGCTGAACTGCATCATGCTCTCCACATGTATGTTGTACTTGTCATTGAACGCTTTAAATAAAACAGATTTTCACGACGTCAGCTTCATTTTGATATGTCACAATTAAACCCAGTCTCAACTATACTTTTCACATTCTTCCTCAACAGGTAAACTCTATCTTTTATTTGGATACTTTGTTTGACAAACTGTAATCTGCGCCACTTTTAAAAGTAATAAATTTTCATTTTGGCCCAAGATACAGTAGCATGGTGTTTGACGGTTTGACAGCAGGTATATGTTTTATCCCACATTGCTGAGATAAGAATCACTTGACTTATACAATAGATGAGAAACTAGACGATACAACGATAAGATAATCAATTCCTGTGTGAGGGTTTTGACCCCCATGAACTACGTTTTAATAGTTTTATGCTTGTAGACATAAAATCTAAAATGATGTTACCCAGAAAAGGCCACCATCATGAAAACATGCCTATATAATTTTGACCCCCTTATACCCCCTTTTTATACAGTAAAACTGGGGTTTACAGGGGTATGCATTATTTTTCTTATTTCTGCTCAAAAACATAGACTGTGGGTACTCGTTAGAACCGCCTTACCGAGACGGTTCTAACGAGTACCCACAATCTATATTCTGAGCAGAAATATGAAAGATTTCAAAATTTTTCTCTGAAAACTTTCAGTTTTTGATGGTGAAATTTTCAATATATTTGATTGGCGTGTTTTTGCAATGACAACTATGAAATACAGCCTTCCCGAGGCACCGAAAGAAAAAAGTGACGATCAAACAATGACAAGACAAACACACAGTAGCAATAACTAACATAGAAATAAATTACGACTGCATCAGAAGACCCCCCTCCCCCTTTGGAACTGTAAGGAGAAACAATTATTGGGGGCTTAAACTAGCTTTACCCGATCGACACCTCACACCTATCTACAGAAACAAACCCAGAACAAGAATTCAGGAATACAAAACAAACAAAAGTGCATACAGAAACAAAACAGAAAGCAAAGTGGGCAGTCCTTGAAGAAACTGACCACAATGTCAGTATGGCAGGAAGAAAACATGACATTTGAAAACGAAACAGAAAGCAAAGTGGACAGTCATTGAAGAAGCTGACCACAATGTCAGTATGACAGGAAGAAAACATGACATCTGAACACGAAATAGAAAGCAAAATGGACAGCCATTGAAGAAGCTGACCACAATGCCAGTATGACAGGAAGAAAACAAGATACAGTCGAACTTCGATGGCTCGAACATCTTTGGGACCATAGAAAATTGTTCGAGACATGGGTGGTTCGAGCGACTGAGGGTTAATTATGGTGCCAAGTCAGGAAGCAAATGGCGATAATTTAGGGATTTTTTTTGATTTTCTACACAATAATTGTATGTTGAGTGTACTCATTAGAATCGCCTCGATGTGGCGATTCTAAAGAGTACACAAAACCATACAGTTTCACGATAAAATAAGAAAACTTTCCTAAATATTTGTTTTCAGATTCTTGAGCTATCGGAAGAACTTCGTAGGGACTCAAAAACGAGTTCGAATTAGCCATGGTAAACGAGCCATCGGTGTTCGAGCTATCTAGGTTCGACTGTATCTGAACCTGAAACAGAAATCAAAGTTGGCAGCCGCTAAAGAAGCTGATCAAAATATCAGTATGACAGGAAGAAAACATGACATTGTGAAAACGAAACAAAAAGAAAAGTGGGCAGCCACCGAGGAAGCTGGCCACAATGTCAGTATGACAGAAAGAAAACATGATATTTGAACACGAAACAGAAAGCAAAGTGGGCAATCATTGAAGAAGCTGACCACAATGTCAGTATGACAGGAAGAACACATGACATTTGAAAACAAAACAGAAAGCAAAGTGGACAGTCATTAAAGAGGCAGACCATAATGCCAGTATGACAGGAAGAAAACATGACATTTGAAAACGAAACAAAGTGGGCAGCCATTGAAGAAGCTGACCACAATGTCAGTAGCACAGGAAGAAAACATGATATTTGAACATGAAACAGAAAACAAGATATCTGAACCTGAAACAGAAATAAAAGTTGGCAGCCGCTGAAGAAGCTGATCAAAATGTCAGTATGACAGGAAGAAAACACGACATTTGAAAACGAAACAAAAAGAAAAGTGGGCAGCCACTGAGGAAGCTGACCACAATGTCAGTATGACAGAAAAAAACAAACACGAACACGAAACAGAATTTTACGAAACAGATATTTGAACACGAAACAGAAAGCAAAGTGGGCAATCATTGAAGAAGCTGACCACAATGTCAGTATGACAGGAAGAAAACATGACATTTGAAAACGAAACAGAAAGCAAAGTGGGTAGTCATTGAAGAAACTGACCACGATGTCAATATGACAGGAAGAAAACGTAATATTTGAAAACGAAACAGAAAGCAAAAAGGACAGTCATTGAAGAAACTGACCACAATGTCAGTATGACAGGAAGAAACATGATATAATATGAGCTTAACTATACCTAATTTAGTGAAACTATACCTAATATTTGAAAACAAAAAAGAAAGCAAAGTGGACAATCATTGAAGAAGCTGACCACAATATCAGTATGACACGAAAAAAAACATGACATTTGAAAACGAAACAGAAAGCAAAGTGGACAATCATTGAAGAAGATGACCACAATGTCAGTATGACAGGAAGAAAACATGACATTTGAACACGAAACAGAAAGCAAAGTGGGTAGTCGTTGAAAAAGCAGAGAACAATGTCAGTGTCACAGGAAGAAACCATGTTATTTGAAAACGAAACAGAAAGCAGAGCGGGCAGTCGTTGAAGAAGCTGACCACAATGTCAGTATGACAGAAAGAACACATGACATTTGAAAACAAAACAGAAATCAAAGTGGACAGTCATTGAAGGAGCTGACCACAATATCAGTATGACAAGCAGAAAACATCATATTTGAAAACAAAACAAAAAGCATAGAAGACAGTCATTGAAAAAGCTGACCACAATGTCGGTTTGACAGGAAGAAAACATGACATTTGAAAACGAAACAGAAAGCAAAGTGGGCAGTCGTTGAAGAAGCAGACCACAATGTCAGTATGACAGGAAGAAAACATGACATTTGAAAACGAAACAGAAAGCGAAGTGGACTGTCGTTGAAGAAGCTGACCACACTGTTAGTATGACAGAAAGAAAAACATGACATTTGAAACCGAAAGAGAAAGCAAAGTGGGCAGTCGTTGGAGAAGCTGACCGCAATGTCAGTATGACAACAAGAAAACATGATATTTGAAAACGAAACAGAAAGCAAAGCGGGCAGTCGTTGAAGAAGCTGACCTTAATATCAATTTGACAGGAAGAAAACATGACATTTGAATACAAAACAGAAAGCATAGAAGTGGACAGACATTGAAGAAGCAGACCAAAATGTCAGTATGACCGGAAGAAAACATGATATCTGAACCTGAAATAGAAATTAAAGTTGGCAGCCGCTGAAGAAGCTGATCAAAATGTCAGTATGACAGGAAGAAAACATGACATTTGAAAACGAAACAAAAGGAAAAGTGGGCAGCCACTAAAGAAGCTGACCACAATGTCAGTATGACAGAAAGAAAACATGATATTTGAACACGAAACAGAAAGCAAAGTGGGCAATCATTGAAGAAGCTGACCACAATGTCAGTATGACAGGAAGAAAACAAGATACAGTCGAACTTCGATGGCTCGAACATCTTTGGGACCATAGAAAATTGTTCGAGACATGGGTGGTTCGAGCGACTGAGGGTTAATTATGGTGCCAAGTCAGGAAGCAAATGGCGATAATTTAGGGATTTTTTTTTTGATTTTCTACACAATAATTGTATGTTGAGTGTACTCATTATAATCGTCTCGATGTGGCGATTCTAAAGAGTACACAAAACCATACAGTTTCACGATTAAATAAGAAAATTTTCCTAAATATTTGTTTTCAGATTCTTGAGCTATCGGAAGAACTTCGTAGGGACTCAAAAACGAGTTCGAATTAGCCATGGTAAACGAGCCATCGGTGTTCGAGCTATCTAGGTTCGACTGTATCTGAACCTGAAACAGAAATCAAAGTTGGCAGCCGCTAAAGAAGCTGATCAAAATATCAGTATGACAGGAAGAAAACATGACATTGTGAAAACGAAACAAAAAGAAAAGTGGGCAGCCACCGAGGAAGCTGGCCACAATGTCAGTATGACAGAAAGAAAACATGATATTTGAACACGAAACAGAAAGCAAAGTGGGCAATCATTGAAGAAGCTGACCACAATGTCAGTATGACAGGAAGAACACATGACATTTGAAAACAAAACAGAAAGCAAAGTGGACAGTCATTAAAGAGGCAGACCATAATGCCAGTATGACAGGAAGAAAACATGACATTTGAAAACGAAACAAAGTGGGCAGCCATTGAAGAAGCTGACCACAATGTCAGTAGCACAGAAAGAAAACATGATATTTGAACATGAAACAGAAAACAAGATATCTGAACCTGAAACAGAAATAAAAGTTGGCAGCCGCTGAAGAAGCTGATCAAAATGTCAGTATGACAGGAAGAAAACACGACATTTGAAAACGAAACAAAAAGAAAAGTGGGCAGCCACTGAGGAAGCTGACCACAATGTCAGTATGACAAAAAAAAAAACAAAAAAAAAACAAACACGAACACGAAACAGAATTTTACGAAACAGATATTTGAACACGAAACAGAAAGCAAAGTGGGCAATCATTGAAGAAGCTGACCACAATGTCAGTATGACAGGAAGAAAACATGACATTTGAAAACGAAACAGAAAGCAAAGTGGGTAGTCATTGAAGAAACTGACCACGATGTCAATATGACAGGAAGAAAACGTAATATTTGAAAACGAAACAGAAAGCAAAAAGGACAGTCATTGAAGAAACTGACCACAATGTCAGTATGACAGGAAGAAACATGATAAAATATGAGCTTAACTATACCTAATTTAGTGAAACTATACCTAAAATTTGAAAACAAAAAAGAAAGCAAAGTGGACAATCATTGAAGAAGCTGACCACAATATCAGTATGACACGAAAAAAAAAACAAAAAAACATGACATATGAAAACGAAACAGAAAGCAAAGTGAACAATCATTGAAGAAGATGACCACAATGTCAGTATGACAGGAAGAAAACATGACATTTGAACACGAAACAGAACGCAAAGTGGGTAGTCGTTGACAAAGCAGAGATCAATGTCAGTGTCACAGGAAGAAATCATGTTATTTGAAAACGAAACAGAAAGCAGAGCGGGCAGTCGTTGAAGAAGCTGACCACAATGTCAGTATGACAGAAAGAACACATGACATTTGAAAACAAAACAGAAATCAAAGTGGACAGTCATTGAAGGAGCTGACCACAATATCAGTATGACAAGCAGAAAACATCATATTTGAAAACAAAACAAAAAGCATAGAAGACAGTCATTGAAAAAGCTGACCACAATGTCGGTTTGACAGGAAGAAAACATGACATTTGAAAACGAAACAGAAAGCAAAGTGGGCAGTCGTTGAAGAAGCAGACCACAATGTCAGTATGACAGGAAGAAAACATGACATTTGAAAACGAAACAGAAAGCGAAGTGGACTGTCGTTGAAGAACCTGACCACACTGTCAGTATGACAGAAAGAAAAACATGACATTTGAAACCGAAAGAGAAAGCAAAGTGGGCAGTCGTTGGAGAAGCTGACCGCAATGTCAGTATGACAACAAGAAAACATGATATTTGAAAACGAAACAGAAAGCAAAGCGGGCAGTCGTTGAAGAAGCTGACCTTAATATCAATTTGACAGGAAGAAAACATGACATTTGAATACAAAACAGAAAGCATAGAAGTGGACAGACATTGAAGAAGCAGACCAAAATGTCAGTATGACCGGAAGAAAACATGATATCTGAACCTGAAATAGAAATTAAAGTTGGCAGCCGCTGAAGAAGCTGATCAAAATGTCAGTATGACAGGAAGAAAACATGACATTTGAAAACGAAACAAAAGGAAAAGTGGGCAGCCACTAAAGAAGCTGACCACAATGTCAGTATGACAGAAAGAAAACATGATATTTGAACACGAAACAGAAAGCAAAGTGGGCAATCATTGAAGAAGCTGACCACAATGTCAGTATGACAGGAAGAAAGCATAACACTGGAACACGAAACAGAAAGCAAAGTGGGCATCCGTGCAGCGGGTGATCATAAAGCTACAGCAACATGGACGCGCACGTCGGAATATCCAGCTTGGAAAAGAGAGCAGTATAAATTACTGGTGGGGGCTGATATGTCTAAAAGTTTGCTGGATGAGTGGCAAACAGCGAGGATTCTGATCAGTCTCCGAGTTCTGTGGCTTCTGATCTGGGTCTACATTATCTGCTCATGCCTGCCTGTCGTTACTTACAGTAGATACGATACGATGTCCTTTCGTATCGGTCAGTTTTTGAAGACATACGTCATACAACATCATTTTAGATGATGTATTCAATGAAGGTGTCTGTCATAATCGGCGATATCTCGGAACTATCACAGTTCAGAATCTGCTTAACCATTGGCACTCTTTAGGCAAATTCTACAGTTGACAAATTGGCGATTTATTTCTTACGTTTCCCCGCAAAAAGGGGGTTGTCTTTTCATGCAAAAAATCTCCTTAGGAGACAATTTGCAAGAAATATTAAAAATCTTACATTCTGGGATTCGAAGTTAGAAATTTGTTTTAAATTTTTAAATGTCGTTTGCTGAAAGCTTTACCCAACATGTTAAGGTTTAAGCGGTGATTATTGTGGTACGCGACTAAAAAGACTGACAATCCAAGTTCGGTCGTAATCACCCAGGATTAGACGAGAATGTTTGTTTAAGCTTTCTTTCTTCAATTAGTGTGTTTATCAGAGACAGTATATCAGATTCGTGGACAAACATACGATAAATAGTGAGAACACCTGGACATTGACTCTCTACTGACCTCAACTGACCAGGTGAGAAATATACACCTTTCAAGCTAAACACGTCTTGTACAACTTTAAGATTAATGTTTCCACGTTGACCAAATGCGACATTTTGACCCACACCATTAAGGCTTAGCAATCTTGGTAAAACTTTCAGTAGACGACATATTGAAATATTTTTCGTATTTTTCCCATAACACAGATATTGACATTTCATGCAAATTGTCTCCAAATGAAATGTCAAACCTGTTTATTAGGAAAAATAAGAAAACAATATTCCAATATGTCGTCTACTGGAAGTTTTACCCAGATTGCTGTCTGCTGAATTAGCCTAGAGAGTGGTAAAAGGTTAATGTAACCGAAACTGCTGACCACAAAAACTAAACAGAGTCGAACTTCAATGTCTCGAACATTTTTGGGACCATGGACATTTGTTCTAGACATGGGTAATTCGAGCCACTGAGGGTTAATTATAGCGCCAGGTCAGGGGGCAAATGGGGATAGGTAAGGGATATCTTTTCGAATTTCGAATCGATGAGACTTTTCTAATGAGTACACAAAACTAACATGATAATTAAGAGAATTTTCAAAGATATCCCTAAAGATTTATTTTCTTGAGCTATCGGAAGAATTTCCTGGGAACTCAAAAACGAGTTCGAATAAGGCATGGTAAATCATCGCAGTTCGAGTCACTGACGTTTTACTGTCTATAATACGAGTATGCAAGGTTTGTACACAAACAATTTTGTAAGACAATGATTCATGTTTCTGAACTATAAGACACGCCGCCAGTGGTACCGAATAAATAAATTGTCGGTCGTTGTAGGAAGTCGAATCGGACATGATTATCCTATTACGGCCTAGCGTTATCCAGAATGAAGATTGCTGATGGATCAGACGTCATTGAAGGCGGTGTCGTGATTACGGTCTGCACTGTTTGTCAAGGATTTAGCAATTTTCAATAACAGAAACAATTATAGCAGCTTGCGTATGGCACCCATTTAAGAGGATTGGATACGCTTGGTTTACAAAACCGAAGAAGAAGAAGAAGAAGAAGAAGAAGAAGAAGAAGAAGAAACTAAATAAAAAAAACATTGCGAGGGAGACAAAAACTTTTGTGACTTCATGTTTGCTTTCCTCCTGCACAAAACTAAAAGGAAATAATCTGTTCCCTTATCAGACCGGAGGCGACAAAGATTTTATTTGAGTTGCCCTTCATGGAAGTGTAGCTATTTCCCTAAATAGACAATGGACTATTGCAATGCACGTTGAAGATACACAGTCATTAATTCCAGTGCTAAGCTGCATTGTGGTCGTGCGCAGTACACACTATACTGTGCACATATATTTTTTTCCAATTATTGAGCATGGAAAATGCTTGGACCTGTATATTTCATCCTTAGCTCTACAGCACTACTGTAGACATAAATATTGGTGATATACGTATGTCTAGATAGTATGCCCAGTGATGAATTGGAATCCACAGTGGCATTGTCTTATACGTAAAAGATATATTTCAACTATAATAGATTCTAAATCCTTGAGAGTAATGAATACACTCACAAAACTGAAGTGTGAAGTTTTTCTAGGCCAGACTTGCTAGTTTCGGCCAATTAGGCCTCATCAGTGACCCTCATACAAATTATCAAAATCCCGGAATAGCTCAGTGATCATAAAAGTCCAGAAAATATAAACTCAGCACGAAAACATGCCTATATAATTTTGATTCCCTTAAACCCCACTTTTATATAGTAAAACTGGGGTTTACAGGGGTATACATTATTTTTCTTGTTTTTGCTCAAAAACATAGATTGTAGGCACGCTTAGAACTGCCTCGCCGAGGCGGTTCTAACGGGTATCCACAATCTATTTTTGAGCAGGAAGTATGAAGAATATCAGAATTTTTTATCAGAAAATTTTGATTTTTTTGGTGGTAAAATTTTTAGTATATTTGAATAGGCATGTTTTCATAATGTACAGTAAAGTGAAGCACGGGGAGACGTTATACAGCCGCTACATGACACTAACATCAGCTTTAGTGGAGATAATTAGATTCTAATAGAAATGACCCTTCTGAGCAATTAACTCTGAGCAATTAACACACTCGAAAAATTGAAGTGACAAGTTTTCAGGGCTAGACTACCAAGTTTTGGTCAATTAAACCTTACACCTTATCAAGGAACTAACGTTATTTAAAATGTAGTTTATTGAGACAGTTGGCATTGCACAGAGACTTAGATTCTTGATTTGAACTTGTATACAAAGTGTCCCAGCACAGCGGGTTGTTAACCCAGACATGAACATTTGGCGTCAAAAGTCAAAATCAGCAAGCCATTACAACAAACGAGACCATGTTAAATTTAATGCGCCAGATGTGAACATTTCTAATTTATATGGACAGTGACACTAAACCCAAAGTAAGAAAGTAAAAAAGTGGTAAGTAATGCGAAAGCCCCCGTCAAACTCATATCAGCGTCAAGATCTGCAAAACAAGGCAGGCAGTCGCAAATACAAGGCAGGAGATGCTTGCGCAAGAGATGGGGAGAGAAAACACACCGACCCTCTTCAAGCCAGGACAGTTGCACCGATACGCGAAACAAGACAGCAGCACATATTACACCACAAGGTAGGAACAACGAACACCCGCGAATGAAGCCAAATAGACCAATGAAAGGAAGTAAAATCAGGTAAGAATAAACTCTCCCGAAAGAACCTCTTAGTTTTAGAACATTTGAGAAATTTTACATAGGAAGAGTGCAAAGTGAATTGTATCAGTACTTAGGTTAAGAGAATTTCTTGTTCCATCTGATATAATTTAAACTTTAGTACTCTGTAGGCTCAACCATCAGATAGAAGTATTTGATATTTTCTAATTTTTCACAGAAAACGATCATTCAAATTGTCTCATCGGAGACTATTTGAATGAAATGTCAAGTCTCTTTTCTTATTAAAAATAAGAAAAGGACTTCTTTAATGTTGTCTGCTAGTATCTATGGTCTGCAGATTAAGTTCAATCTTTCAACTTCGTAACCGCGCTAATGTGTTTGCCCATTTCATTGTGTGGTTCAATAAACAAAATAAAAGTTTCATTAATCATTTCTGAGGTTTTAACATGAAACGAAATACCCCGCCATTATCGTGTTGTGGGCAGATAACTCTATTAAAAGTTGATGTATTTTGCCCATTTGAAATCCCAAATCAGATCTCTACAATATCAATGCACATGCCAAGTTTGGTGAAAATCCATTGCTATTTACTCAGGTTATCGTCCGTAAATGAAAATACGAACGTGTGGCAGGCAGATAACTGCCAAAAAATTGACGAAATTTGTCCATTAGCAATCCCAGACCAGATCTCTACAATATCAATGCACACACCAAGTTTTGTGAAACTTGGTTTAATGTTTACTCAAGTTATCATCGGATACGAAATATGGACGGACGGACGTACGACAGACGGACGGACGGACGGTTAGACACACGGACGACGTCCAACGTGAAACCATGATAAAAAAAGAAGTGCTTGATGTGTTCAGATTTCAGGCAACCGCCCACTCTCACAGTTCACCATTTTGGGAATGGGGGTGTCAGAAATTATGAGAAAGTTCACGTGATAAAAACAGATAGCTGTCGGGCTCATGCGTTGATCATCAGTACATCTCAGTGCTCGATGTGTTTTATTGACGCTATCATTTAGTCATTTGATTAAGGAAAAAAGTCCTAACCAAGGCATAGAGAAGAACAGAGAACCTAACAACAATTCATTGTTAGGTGGTTCTCTGTCTCCGATACTATGGAAGGAACGCCACATGCCAACACAGTATAATACATGTATTTGCATAAAGACATTTAGTGGCAGGTACAGTGAAGCGAGAAGAGGAAGCGGGCGAATCAACAGTATCAGATTTCAATTTGTACCTTTTGAAGAAAATAATCATTCATAAATGTCATATTTTTTTTCTGAGATGACACCCAATGCGTCAATGTAGTACTTATCGTTGCAATTTTCATTACCATCAGTGTGCATTCAGAGTCGCTTTAATCTACGGTATTTACAATGTACCTCAGCTCCAGGTAAGATGGGGTATTCACATAATATTTTTCTTATTTCTAAATAAATACATATGTTGTGGGTAGCCATTAGAAGCGCCTCGGTGAAACGCTTCTAATGAGTATCACAACATATGTTTTAATGAGAAATAAGAGAACTATCGGTAGTTTTCGGTTAAAAAAATCCGCCTCTTCTGCAGCTATGTTTACCGTAAATGTTCGGACAGAGTTACAAGGCGGCTCCTCTGTTATGTTCGTGCGTTGCTGGTTTCAGATGTGCAGTTGATCAAATTGTCCATGAACTCTTTCGGCGCCAAATTTCAGACGACATTTGTCGTCTGCTTTTTCATTTTAACAAACTATCGTTTGGAAAGACGTTTATATGTAAAGTTGAAAGACTGAAAATCAAACAGCTTAGATCCAGATGAGACGGCTCATTGAGACGTCTGGATCAATGCTGTTTGCAAAAGCCTATGGTTATCGCCTGTGGCAGTGAAAGAATTAAGGAGCAGTTTAATCAGTTTATATTGTTTGTTACTCGTATTCCATTTGCAAGTTCAGAGAAAACTATGAAAGATCGGCATTGACTTCTAGTCCGGGTTCTCAATTCCTACTTTCCAATTCTTATGAAATAAGAAATGCAGTCAGAAAGAGGAAGTGAGAAGTAGGAAATGAAGAATGTGCAAAGCGGAAGTTAGAAGAAAAAACGCGGAAACAGGAAATCAAAAGAAAACAGAACGATGTTCAGATTTCGAAAGAAGATTAGAAGTCAGAAAAACTAAGTTTGAAGTTGGAACTTCCTACTTTTGACTTCCGTCTACTGACTTCCTACTTCAGGTTTCTCAAATATTTGTATATTATTATACAAGTACTGAAAATTATGAGCTAGGAAGTGGAAAGTCAGAAGTAGTAAGTGGAAGTCAAATCAGGAAAGAACGAATTAGGAAGTTGGAAATTAGTAGGAAGTGGAAAGTTGTAATTAAGAAGCCAGAAATTAGAAGTAGGAAGGCAGAAGTAGGAATTGGACGTCAACTGTTGGAAGTGACGAGTAGGATGTATGAAGTGGGAGGTCCGAAGTAGAATCCTACTTCCTATTTCTGAATACTACTTATTTCCTACTTCTCGCCATCCACTTCCTAGTTTCGACTTCTGGCTTCAGATGTATATGTGCGCAACTTTAATAAAGGGTCCTGATATCACATGCGAACGGTGAAGATCCAGATCAGCCTTGCATCAGCTCTGATCAGAACCTACGTTGTCGGCCTAAGGTATAAGGGCCCATTTAATGTAGCACATCATATACATACAGAAACGTGTTGCACAGTAACATGTCTATTAATTAAGGGGACAAACGTTTTGAGACCAGTGACAAGATTAAGTATAATGGTCAAAAACAATGATTACAAGTATATACTGACCATGGCATTGTCATTAACCAATTGTCATTGACATTTTACCAACACCTGTGGAGAGAGATAGAGAGAGAGAGAGAGAGAGAGAGAGAGAGAGAGAGAGAGAGTATATAAACTGTTGACTATGTCGATACTGGGTTAACCCTTTCATCCTTACAGACCTGCAAACAGTACAGATCAAGATGAGACACTCGTAGCGAGTCGTCTCATCAGGATTTATACTGTTTGCCATTCTGTTATTGGATTTTGACTGAAACCTGTATCTGCAACAATGAATGTGTCCAAATTCAGAGGTAGAAGAGTCCCTGTCAGAAACCCGGGGATGAGAGGCTGATTACAACTGAGCCCCACATTATTCAGTCCAGGTCTCACAACAATGGCTGTACATACCTTTTAGTATCTCATGGACAAATTGTATGTATATACGCTCGTATTTGCTCCTTTCAGTACAATTGGGCTGAGTGTTTGTTTGTTTGTTTGTTTGATTGATTGATTTGGGCTTACGTAACGTCGCTTTCAACAATCTTTCAGTCATATCGCGACGGTGTCTGGATGTGGCAGGGAGCTCAATGCTCACTTTTAGAGTGCTGCCTCACTGAAATATCACGCCCCAGACACTTTGACATGACGTTCCACCCAGTCACATTATGACCAGTTCTAGCTCTACTCTCCTAATGCTGAGCGCCAAGCGAAAGAGCAGCTAGTACCATTTTTAAAGTCTTTGGTATGACCCGACTGGGGATTGAACCCGCAACCTCCCGATCACAAAGCGGACGCTCTACCACTGAGCCACTGTACCGGTATTGGGTTGAATGGGAGGAAAATTGTGAAGGAAGAACAGTGACAATTGCTCCTAATCTAACCCACTTAGACATGGTAGCTGACCGTCATGCAACTATCAGAAGAACAGCCACATCGTCTACCCTAAAACACAGGATGTTTGTTTTATTTACCCAACAAACCAAACAAGAAACATCCTCTAGAGAAAATGTAGCTGGGTGTTTTACAATAATTATTATAATGAAAAAAGACAAAAAATAAAATAAAATAAGATAAAATAAAAAATAAAAAAAAGAGAAAAAAAGGAAAACAGAATTTACACAGAGTCTGCCGAGCTTATTGTACAAGCATGGCGGGTCCACTACGAAATGTTTGCGAACCGGACATATGTTTGTAATTAACCCTTGTCATGCTGAATAAATTAAGATGCCACTCCCACTTCTAATTTTCAGCCAATCAGATTACTTGATCCAGATTGTTGCTATAAATTCAGATACTTAATGGCAAACAGTGACGATCCAGATCAGTTGGCTTCTTTAGAAGCCAACTGATCTGGATCAACACTGTTTGCAAAGCAGGGTATATCCGGGTTCAACAGGACTAGGGTTAAGAGCTGCATCAGAATTAAGGGCACGGTTTCGCGCGACTAAGATAAGTTTATGCTCCCTCTCCCCAGTTTTTCTACTGATCATTCCATGACGGTTGCAATGTTGCAGCTCTTTGTTTTTGCGTCGGTGGTTTCATTGGATGTGTTTCTTTTGTCATAATTGTTCCTCGTCCCTTTTTTTTCTTTCGGTGCTATGGAAAGTCTGTACTTTGTGATTATGGCATTTCCTATGTATGTTTACTTGTATTTTTGAGTTTTCAAATTCGCCGTTAGTAAAGACTATGCAGAATGATGCTGGCATTTACGCTGAACAGTTTAAAGCACACATCGACAGACTGTAAAATGGACTTGTTTTTTTTTTTAAGTTAAGACAAATATGGTGAAGACTTTAGGTGTCCGTATATTAGGATAAATACGGTAATATTGATTTTTATAAAGTTCAAATTCCTCATTTTGATTTAAGAATTCGAATTACGTCTAAATTAAACAGTGTGGATTTCACTCGCCAACTTACCCCTATCTCTCAAAACGTTGGGAAAAACTAAAACGAGACTCTATATATAGATCTGAGACTAGTATGAACCACAACGTTAGAAAACGTGCCTTCAGACATGTGCGCGCAGCGAAGAATCAGGTCATTCCATTACGAAAACATGCCTATTCAATTATATAGAAAATTTTACCTCCAAAAACTTAAAAATTTCAGATCTTTGATATTTGTCATATTTCTGCGCAAAACATAGATTGCGGCACTCGTTAGAACCGCCTCGCCGAAGCGGTTCTAACGAGTACACACAATCTATAGTTTTGAGCAAAAATAAGAAAAATAATGTATACCTCGGTAAACCCCAGTTTTACTATATAAAAGTGGGGTTTAAGGGGGTCAAAATTATATAGGCATGTTTTCGTGATGTCGATCAGTCGGATCAGAATCTTCACTGGGCGCATTTTGGATAGCCAAGGATGTAATGTTTCTTCATGCGGACAACGAAGACCCAGATCTGGTTGATCACGAGCTGATTTTGAGTCTTCGTTTGGCGCACATGTCAGAAGGTACTTTTTCTCACGTTTCAGCTCGAACGGGAGAACTCCAAATAAGAACATCTTCAGATAGTTGACTGTTTTTTGAAATGCAACATCTAAGTGGGTACTCATTAGAACCGCTTCGGCAATGTCATTCTAATGCGTGCCTGCAACAGATGTTTTCTTTTAGAAAGAAGAAATACATCCGCTGTTTTTTATTTATTTATTTATTTATTTATTTTTTTTTTGTCGTCTTTTTGTCCAATAAGGATCTGATTTTGAGCTGTGAAACAGACAGTAAATATCCTTTATTAATTCCCCAATTATCCCCAGGTCTAAGAGGAATATTGATTAGCCGGTAAATCATACCAGAAAATGTACTTTCATTGATTTTCGGTAATTTAAAGCAAATAAATCACAATAAACCTTCTTCATAATTTGTCTACAAAATGTAATTTATGTCAACGCACGTCGGGAACACATCAGATGGAAGCAATTGCTTTGCGTTCACTTAAACTCTGTAAATGGCTTGTTTACATGGGTTCTTTGATGCAACGTCAATGAAACCAAATTTTGTGGCAGATCAACTGCCACTAGTTTTGATGTTATATATTAGTTCTATTTAACCATTTTAGTCTGGAGTCCCTCAAAAGGGTAACTGGCAAACATTGCAGACCCACATCAAATTGCGGCGTATGATCAGGGTCTTTAATGTTTGCAAACAGTTCAGTTATTTTTCTCTAGGAATATCTAAACCATATAGCCTGACATACCTAAAACTGAAATTTGACTCTTCCAATATATAGTGCGGAGATGAGAAATTTATACAATCTAAAGCGGGTTAAGAAGCAAGATGGGACAGTTTACCTTGTCATAATATCTAAGGTCGACATTTGTACAGATCACCACAACTATCATTGCGTATCCATTTTAACCTTTACCGAAGTGCCGCCAAATTATTCTTTTTTTTTTTTTTTTTTTTTTTATTTTTGTACAGTAAATAAGGCTTTATTTATAAGGTGCCTCGAAGGCTGTGCTTCGTGATTGTGGCATGTCCTGGGTATTTTACTTATATATTTGGGGTAAAAAGAAACGCAAGTTCAAATTTTTAAATACTGAAAGTTTGTTTGTGAACAAACTGATCTAGTTTTCTGTATTTGGTGACATTAGTGTACTTCCCCGTGTATGGATCACACAAAATCACTGAAGCGTGAACACAGGCTACACAATATCGTTGTACCTGAATTTCGTTATATCCGTGCTGCACGGGTAGTGTCGCATGGTAGAGACTTTAACACATTACCAAATCAAACTTTCGTTCCATTCGTATCGGTTGCACAAAACGTTTGTTGTTTGAGTTTGTTGAGGGAAATGGTACGCTTATCGCAACTGGATAGGGGTAGAGCTATTGCTCTAATTTTGCAGGGTCGGTCGCAACGTGACGTCGCGCAGCAATTTGGGGTGCACGAGTCGACGATATCGTGCTTAGTTCAGCGTCTTAGAGCTACCGGTATGTTAACTGACCGTCCTAGGAGCGGACGTCCGCGCGTTACGACGCAACGTCAAGATAGACGTATACGTCTTGTACACCTTCGTAACAGGTTAAGGACGGCGACAGAGACCGCAAGAGAAGTTATCGGAACACATGGCCGTCGTGTGTATCCAAGGACAGTCAGAGATCGCTTGCGAGAGTTCGATTTACGTCCACGCCGTCCTTACGTGGGCCCGAACCTTACGCCCAGGCGACGTCAATGCCGCATGCAATGGCTGCGTGCCCATGTACCAAATCGGTTTCGACTGGCTGACTGGCGGCGTGTAATGTTCAGCGATGAGTCGCGATTTTCGCTTCAGCGGTCAGACAGGCGACAACGGGTGTATCGACGTCTTGGTGAGCGATATTCTGACGCTTGCGTACGAGAAGTCGACAGATTTGGGGGAGGGGGGTCCGTAATGGTTTGGGGTGGGATTTCTCATGGGGTGAAAACGCCCCTAGTGGTTATTCAGGGTAATCTTACAGCCGTACGCTATCAGGATCAGGTGCTTATGCCTCACGTCCTCCCGCTTGTCAATGCTCATAATCTCACGTTTCAGCATGACAACGCGAGACCGCATGATGCCAGGGTTTGTCGCGACTTCCTCAACCAGAATAATGTCCAAGTGCTCGATTGGCCCCCATACAGTCCAGATTTAAACCCAATCGAGCACCTTTGGGATGCGTTGGACAGGAGGGTCAGGAAGCGCGTCAACGTACCGATAACGTGGCACAGCTCCAGCTAGCTCTTATTCAAGAGTGGAATAATAACCCTCAAAGGACCATTGACAACTTAGTCGGGTCTATGGTTAGAAGAGTGAGAGCCGCGACAGCAGCCCGTGGTGGACACACGCGCTATTGATACCCATTATTCAATAACGTTGGGTGTCTGTGTTTAACGCTGTTTATTGCAAACGTCGTCTGCTATACGACACTAAACCAATAGCATTTAACAGAAAATGAAATAAAGAATTAAAAAAATTAAACAATCAAATGAAATCCACAATTTTCTTTAAAAATACAACCCCAGAATTAATAATTGCGTTTCTTTTTTCCGCTAGTATATTTTTGATAGTTCATTCAAATTATCTCATTTGTAGCATTTTATGGCTATGTCTAAAACCGCAGAAAAAGTCCAAGATTATTTTTGTTTATTCAGCCGGTCTAATTTTGCGCCCCCACATGAGAGAGCTTCCTGACACGCTGGTGGACAGCCTTATATTTTGAAGCATAAATCAGGGCCCAACCACAACCCCTTCTGAGAGTTGAGGTATTCCTTAACTTAAGGTCCGGAATTTTAACATATGGAATGGCAGAATGGACTGTTTTATGTTTGTTCAGTACAATAATAAGTCAAAATACATCTATTGGCTATATTGGAAAAAAAAAAAAAAAAAAAAAAAAACAACAACAAAAAACAGATATAATACTAACGCGCAATATGTGCTTCGCAATCTATGGAACGCTCTACCTCAAAAAGTAAAAACATCGGGGTCACTCTCTACCTTTAAGCAGTCTCTTAAAGCAACATTTTAACCCTTATAAAATGTCTTTAACTATGATTTTAAATTATATACCATGTGTAAAATTATCGCTGAAACCGTTATAGTAACTGAATTGAGAGCTTTTATGACCTTGCATAATTGTTTTAGATATTGGTTTTATGCGCTCGTCAAATCTTAAAGCACTTACAAAAACTGTGATAACATATAGATTTGTCTTTGATATAATTAAGTGCCATGTTTGGTTTTAAATCACTTGCACATACCTGTTAGCACTTTTTATTTGACAAAAACTTTATATAAGCATTCACTTTGCTACAGGCTACTTTTATCCCATGAATTTCTTAGCTGTTAGTTAAGTCTTGTTGTATATATGTATATAAATTTTAGTTAGAGGACCGCAAGGTAGAATAGTTATTTGTCGCTAATTGTGTCATCCTCTTTAAACATTGTTTAAATAATTAAATAAATAAATCTCAGTCCATAAATTTGCGTTAGACCTTAAGATAACGCTCAGTACTCTGCGTTAACATTTCAACAGAGGACATCTTAAGATATTTTTCTTATTTTTCTTAGAAAAAAAGATTTTGACATTTCATGCAAATTGCCTCCTGTTTTCGGAGACAATTTGCATGAAATTTCAAAACCTGTTTTCTGAGAAAAAAAAATATCAATTTGTCTGCTGAATTAGCCCAGAGAGCAGTAAAGGTTAAGAAATGATTGTGATACTGGACCCAGAACGCAGAAAATAGCTGAATATTAAACCAACATATTTGGGTATTTATGAAAATGAATACGGTATAGAGACCAGGGTGATGATGACACGCTTAGATATTTTAGTCCTGTACGATAACGATATCAGGTATCAAACAATCAACTCTCAATCACACGAAACTTGAAGCAGGTGTTATCTACAAGCGCAAATATTTGCAACATAACTGAGATTGTCTTACCTCTATTTTTTGCCATGCTTGCACTGTGTTAACGCTTAACATTCTGGGTAAAATTTTCAGCAGACGGCATATTGAAATGTTTGTCCTATTTTTCCCAGGAAACAGGACTTGGCATTTTAAGCAAATTGTCCTAGACAATTTGCATGAAATGTCAAATCCTGTTTTCTGGAAAAAATATCGTCAATTTGTCGTCTGCTGAATTAGTCAAGAGAGTGGTAAAGGTTAATATGAGTCAGCATTCGCTGATAAACTTTAACTTTCGTTACACTTAAATTGCTAATCACAACGACAACAGACGGCACTTTGATTTTTTTTGTATTTTTCTTTTTTTCAGAGAGAGTAAGTTCTGATATTTCCGGCGATTCACATGAAATGCTAAGTTATTTTTTCTGACAAATGATAATAAAATAGAATTTCGTCTGCTTCAATTATGCTTAGCGTTTTATGGGTGAACAATGTTTATGTGCAGAAGAGAAATTTGATAAGAAGTCAGTATTGTGCACTGTTTCATAGATAACCACATTTTTTTTTATCTGATGCATTTTCATACCTTTTAATAGCGATATAAAGTTATAAAAGGATATTATATATCAACATTATTTCAGCCATTTTGAGACAATGTGGTATATTGTAACACGGCAAACAGATGCAGTCTGTGGAAATTTATAATTCTGTCTTCTCTGGTGGTATAACAGGTCTTTTTCAACAAAATGTCCAAAATATTAATAGATAAATAAATAAACAACACCAACAACAACAACAACAACAACAATAATAATAATAATAATAATAATAATAGTATACATAGCAAACAACAGTACACTGGACATATATAACAAGATAACATAACTAAACCTTTTATTATAATAACCGTATACCTAGAAGCCACAGCAGCCTTTCGTGTAGGGTTTTACCCGTCCCTGTGTGCTCGTGATAAGACTTGCATCCAAGCCTCTGTCCATGTATGTCGTCATATGTTTTACACCCAGGTCTCTAGTGTAGGGTTTAACACTAGACCATGTGTATCGTCATATGACTTGTATCCAAGCCTCTGCCCAAATATGTCGTCATATGACTTGCATCATATCCTCTGATGTAGGGTTTCACATGTCTATGTGTGCTTGTCATATAATTTACATCAAAGCTTCTGTTATTACATATGTCCACCTGTGCTCGTCAGATGACTAGCACTCAAGTCTCTGGTGTAGGGTTTTGCACGTCCGTGTGTGCTCGCCAAATGATTTGCACCAAAGTCTTTGGTGTAGGGTTTTCACATGTGCTCGTCATAAAACTTTCATACAAGTCTCTGGTGTCGGGTTTTACTTATGTCCACGTATGTCCACGTGTGTCGTCATATGACTTGCATCTAAGCCTTTGGTGCAGAATTTAACCCTTCACTATGCGTGCCGTCATATGACTAGCACCCAAGTCTCTGGTGTAGGGGTTAACCCTTGATCATGTGTGCCGTCATATGACTTGCACCCAAGTCTTCTGGTGTAGGGTTTAATTAACCCTTGCCCATGTGACTTGTCATATGACTTGCATCCACCTTTGACCATGTGTGCTGTCATATGACTTGCACCCAGGTATCTGGTGTAGGGTTTTACCCAAGCCTCTGCTGCAGGATTTTACGTATATCCATGTGTGCTCGTCATATGGCTTGTACCGAAGCCTCTGCTGCAAGGTTTTTACTATGCTCATGTGTACTCGCCATATGACTTGCACCAAAGCCTCTGCTGAAGGGTTTTACCTATGTCCACGTGTGCTAGTTATATGACTTGCACCCCAAGTCTTTAGTGTAGGGTTTTCCCATGTTTATATGTGCTCGTCGTATGACTTGCGCTCAGTCAAGCCGCTGGTGAAGGGTTTTACCTACGTCCATGCGTGCCGTCATATAATTTGCGCCCAAATCTCTGGTATAGGGGTTTTCCCATGTCTATATGTGCTCGTCATATGACTTGCACCCAGGCTTCTGGTGTAGAGTGTAACCCTTGACCATGTGTGCTCGTCGTATGACTTGCACATAAGTCTGTTGTGTAGGGTTTAACCCTTGACCATGTCTGCTCGTCATATATATGACTTGCACCTGAATTTCTGGTGTAGGGTTTTACCAATGTCCACGTGTGCCGTCATATAATTTGCACCCATAACTTTTGTGTAGGGTTTTACCCATGCTCATGTGTGTTCGTCATATGATTTGCACCCAAGCCTCTGGTCTAGGGTTTTACCCATGTCCAGGTGTGCTCGTCATATTACTTGCGCCCAATCCGCTGGTGTAGGGTTTACCTATGTCCACGTGTGCTCGTCATATGATTTGTGAACAAGCCTCCAGTGTAGGGTTTTACCAACATCCATGTGTAATCCTCATATGACTTGCTCCAAAGCGAGAGGTGAGCCGATTCATCTGGATCTACACTGTGTGCAAACAAATCTGCCTCAATCTGCCGGCTACAGTGGCTCAGTCGGAGCCAATCAATCAATCAATCAATCAATCACACTCGGGTTAAGATCAATAAGGTGAAATAGTCAACTAAAGTATACATAACATATTAGCACTGGGGTAATACCATTTTCCCTACAGTATTTCCTGTCCACCGAACCTGCCTAAGGATCGATGAACATTCATCATATTCTTGCAAAAAAAAGTGGCCGTCTGCCGATCCAGTTACATTAATTATAGCAACGCATATTTGATCTTATATATAATCTTGTAAGAAAAAGAAAATTTAGAACCGCGCCACGAGAAAAGGTGTGTCCGAGGATATCATGTCTCCAAGTAAGGCAGATTTTCAAGTAAAAAGCTTGATTTAGTTCTTATTTCTCCATGAAAACGCATGTTGTGGGTACTCATTAGAAGCACCTCTATTGAGTACCAACAAAATATGTTTTCGTGGAGAAATAAGAAATATATTAGCTTTATATTCCCACTTATCTGAAACCATTGGGTATGCAAACAGTAAAGATCCAGTCATCACGGAAGCTGCAAAAATGTATAAGGACCATTTCTGCACGTAGACATACAGAACTCTAGTGTATGATTTTGTAAATGGACATGAGGGGCAACGACCAGACTGCACGAATGCGCAGGCATAATTGGACTCCTCCGCATATGCCCTGAAGACATATTCCGTAATACACAAGAGCTTACAGCATTAAATTGAGCCACGTCATGACAAAACCAACAAGACAGACGTGCGCCCAGCGAAGACTCAGATGAGCCTGGGCATCCGCCCAGTCTGACCAGACTCTTCGCTGTGCGTTCATTGGGTATAGCTAAGGACCCAAGCTTTCTTCATGCGGACAGCGAAGACTGATCAGACTGGGTGGGTGCCCAGGTTGATCTGAGTCTTCGCTGGGCGCATGTACAATTTTATTGGTTTTGTCATGAGGTGGCTCATTTTAGAAGTATTTGCTAAGTTTTATTAAAATTCAGCGTTGCGTTGATGTTTTATATATTTTATCAAGTATATCAGTAGTACATGTATCGGGTTATTCACCCCATGCACTCTTGCATCACTTACACAAAAGCCACCCGTTTTTAATAATAATAATAATAATAATAATAAAAAACCTGTCTGACATTTTTCCCATTAAAAATCAATTTTCAATTTACAAACCAACGTTTTTTTTTTAGTTTTTTTTTCTCTCTGCTATCTGAGTGACCTAGGCTGTAATTTTAAACGTACGCGTTCTAGATGAAAGAGAGGTGACAAGAGCAGATACATAGGAAAGATAATGCACTCAAAATTGTGTAGATTTCAAACGCGATTGAAATGGCATAAATAATGATAAATAATTAGACGTTTTTGTAGCATTTGAACAGATACGCATCTTTAGATTGGTAGGATAAATCTTCTGCTGTCAGAAAGTGAAATATCACATTATTAACTTTATTATTAACAGTTAGTTTTATTGTGACGTGAATATTAAAGAATAAATGATATAATAAAATGTTTATCTTGGTGCTTTGATCACGCGCCCGTAAAAATTGCCGAGCATATTGCTTTATATAATCAACCACGGATGGAAATGAATGTCAATTACATATGAATTACAATTATAGCCAAGTGTCAGTAAATTTACTATATTTATTGCCCAGTTTTATGAATGGGTGCGACGTATAACTTCTTTTGGCAGGAAGAGGTACAAAAAATGTACGGCACAAGATGTGACATGTAATTGTCTGATCTACTAGATTGTAAGCTTTAGAAAGTTGATTTGGCTTAAGGGGAAGTAATTACACTTTGCCAAATTTTGCTTACCTCCCTTTTGAAAAGTTCATTCTTAAAGGAAAGAATTTGCTCCCATGGAATTTGCTCCCCATGGGAGCAAATTCTTTCTTTTTAGAGTAGACCCCTTAACAGTAGGGGATTGGTGTGCAGGAAAGCAAACAAGAAGTCATGAAAGTTATTTCCCTTGTAAAAATGGCGGAAAATCGACCAAGTGTATCAAGGCCACTCAAGATATTTAAAACCATTTGTCAGTCTAGGAGGAGCACGTGTGATCAGGAATTCAGTGGACATGTTACATATTGCACAATTCCCGTCATCATGATTACATACAAGGACAACACCATACAAAATGTCCACATGTCGCCGTCCACATTTCCAGTATAACACTTAGGCAAGACTTGGTGACACTATAATATTACATCTTGCACAGTTTCCGTCATCATGTTTCACACAAGGACAACACACTGTACAATGTACGCATATCGCAATTTATAGTCAAATATATAACATATCGTCAAATACTTTGGTGTTTTTATACAATTATACCATAAGGATTGTATAATTAAAAGAGATTCCTATGGTATTGATGGAACTTATTCAACGAAATACTGTTTGCTCGTTTGTTTTTGGTATTTCTTATGAAAACATGCAAACAATTCAAGTTTTCAGAACTTATTTGTCATATAGACGAGTTTACTTTATTAGATTGGAATTTCTACCAAACAAGAATGCATGGCTTACAAATAATGCTTGATATTATTAGTAAATATGACATTCGTCGTGTATTTTGTGAAGTTCTTCGTCATGGACAAATACCTACACAGATAAGTAAAACATTTTCAAAACACACACAATAACGATTTTTACTTTGATTTCTACTGTTTGCACTTTGTGTTTCTCATTTCTCGTAGTGTCATCTCCTGTCTGATATCTGCGGCTGCTGCGTTTCGTAGATCATGACCGTTTGTGTGAGCTAGGTGGGGAATATGCAGTGCCTGTTACATCTGTACATGAACAGTTTACATTCAACTTTTGGGTTTAATAGTGCCACTAACGAAGATATTTTCAGAAATAGGCGGGGTGGTTGGGTGTGGCGAAGGTGTCGGTTATCTTACGTCACTGGGGCGTCCAACTGATATTGGCTTCCAGTTGGGCAAGGCCTGCTATCCTTGTAGTAGGTAAGGGTAGAGGGGGGAATGTTTTTATTTCTTCTGTTTCTTCACTTTCATTCCTGTCCCTCTTTCTTCCCTGTCCCTCTCTTTCATCTCCTCTATTATCTCTGCTATCTCTTTTCTCCCTTTCTCTGGGAGACGACACAAAATGACACATAAGGGTTGACGTGTCGTTAAACCCCAACACATTCCATCAAATTCAGAAACAGGTAGATCTGACACACTAACTTAAGCATGGGTTATTTTATATTACCGAAGGATTCGTTAGGGAGGAGTACTTCAAGATAGTTCTGTCATAATTTTCTCAGTTTCTCTATAGCAAACATATGGAAAAAATAAGAATATATCCCGGAATTATCATCAAATACTTCTCCTTAACGAGTCCTCTATAGATTTACTTATACATGTATATAATATACTATGGACCGGCGAATGACATCAAAATTTGCCGATGGCAGCTGATCTAGGCATTCACTGGTCACGTGTACCATTAATGATTAGGTACACATGTTCCGCATCTCGACTCAAACATGTTGACAGTTTCCAGGACACGTTTTGAACCTTTCTAATACATTGCTGAAACAGTCAAAGCTGTAAATAGATTCTAAATGAAATGACACTTGAGAGTAATATGAACACACTCACAAAACTGGAAACAGCTGAGCTGTCACCTTTTCTGGACCAGATTAGCTAGTTTCGGCCAACTAGGTCTAATCAGTGGCGCTCAGGTATTTTTTTAAATTCCAGGAAAAGGCCCAATGCTCGCAAAGGAATGAAACCCAACAAAATGGCTGTTTACCGAAACTGACGTCATTTTATCACAAAGTGTCTTCAACTCCTAGAAAACTTCGAATGTTACACATTTTCGGAAACAGAACACCCATGGTGCTTTGGCAGCAAAACAAATTACCAACTACAAAAGTCAGAGTTTATCATGTAATAGGCTGGCGTTAATATGTGATGAGGTACAGCCAATATGTAACAAACTATAAAAACTAAGAATATATACCATTTAGACAACGTAAAACATTTATATGACACTAAACGTTTTAATCTTAAGCACTCTCTGGGCGAAATCAGCAGACGATGAATTGAAGTCATTTTTTTTTTTTTTTTCAGGGTTTGAGACTGCATGCAAATTATCTCCATAGATATTCCTATCTGGCTGAAAAGACAAACCGAACGTTTCTTCAAAAAATGGAAGACATTTTAAGATGTCGTCTGTTGATTGTTTTACCAAGCATGTTACGCGTTAAAATGAATGAAGCGTTGTTGACCTTTACCACTCTCTGGACAAATTCAGCAGACAACAAACTGATAATATTTTTTAATGTTTTTCCAAGAAAATCGGCTTTGATATTTTATGCAAATTGTCTCTTAAAGAGACAATTTGCATGAAATACCAAAGCCTATTTTCTGGGAAAAATAAGAAAATATTCCAAAATAACATATGCTGTTTACAAAGCGTTTAAGTATTGTTTGCACGGTTTGACACATGGAGAGGGAAGAAACTGAAATATGGAGCTGTCACTCAGTGATCGTAAATAAAAACAGACAACAAGAATGCTAGCTGTATATATTAATATTGAATATGCGTGAGCTAGTCTCTCTCTCTCTCTCTCTCTCTCTCTCTCTCTCTCTCTCTCTCTCTCTCTCTCTCTCTCTCTGTTACTTTAAAACTTTGAAAACGTATTACCATACCCGTTGCGTGTGCGCGCTGACCAGTCTGGGCATGCCAGTAACACATATGCCTTAATGGTTTTTAAATCATGACGCGTGTCATATAAGGTGGAAGTATTTAATTTTAACTCTTTATGTACCGTACATTTTTTTCGCAGACAAACAGATACTCTTAACTGATAGATGGATATCAAAATCTTGATAAAGCATGACTGCATGTCATTGCAATCTATTTATCTATTTGGCGGAAAGGAAATCGAAGCCTCGATAATCCGGAAAAGATAAAGACTCTTCTTTACAGGATAAATGCAGGCTTACTAAAACATACAGACGATTAACAAATAACTTTGCTGCAGTTGGAAATATCCCGCCACACAGCTTAGAATACCGTAGTTATGTTCAACAATCAGACAAGATAAACTTGGTCGATTTTTCTGCCAGCTTTTAAAAACGAGACTACTTTTCTGGCATCCTGTTTGCGCTTCTGCACTGGAATGCCCATTCGAAAAGGGGTCTATTCTAAAAGGAAATAATTTGCTTCCACGGGGAGCAAATTCTTTCTTCAAACAGTTGACAGAACTGTCTCCCCTGTATTCTTAATATCGAATCGTACTAACCAAAAACTCGAAACGTTGATGTATCTACACATGTCAATCAGTGCAGACTTTGGTTCAACTGTTCCTCTCAGATAAGATCTATAGTCTTTGTTCTAGCACGTGTGAATAGATACTTAGGGTACACTGAAAAAAATAACTAGTAAATTTTACGAGTTGAATAGTGTTTGAATGGACAAAACACATAACCTCAATAATATGGTAAAACATAATGATAATAACAGTGAAATTAAAAAGAGTAATGATTAAATTAGTGATGATGATAATTATAATATAAAATAGCAATATTAATAATTTTACTACAACAACTACTACTAATAATAATGATATTAATGGTAATAATAATACTGAAGATTATAATCCTACTACTACTACTGACTACAGCAACAACAATGATTACAGTAAGAATTATATTACGTATGTAACAATCTTTAAAAGTATTATTATTGTTATCATTATCAACATTGTCGTCATTATTTGAGGTTTTGTCCATTCAAACACTAATTATTAATTAACTAGTAAATTTTACGAGTTATTATTGTTTTCAGTGTAGATACAGTGCAAAAACTGCCAAGGACGGGTTGTGGTTGCAAAATAGTGATCTTATATTGTTGAACTATTTTAAACATAAATATGTCTTTTGTATCGGACCTTCCGATTGGTGCAAATTAGCAGGGGAGTTAATTCATGGAAGACAGTCTGTGTTTGATTAATAATGATGCATTGAAGTTTGTTCTAATTTGAAGAAACAAATGCAGTTTTATAATGCTTCCAAAGAAATAATCGTTTGTGTTAGATAGAGACAAAAGCAAAATGTCATGAAATTGCAAAGTTTCAAGTTTTGACATCTGCTTAGGAGTTGCCAGATTCAAACTAAATGATACCGGAAATGGTGGTTATGTTGAGTGCTTTCCTTATTTTATTTGCTTTGCTAAGACTGATCTTTGAATATAAACAAAATATGGAAGGTCAGCCATATTCTGGAAAGAACTCTCAGCCACAAAATTGCATTACGAAAACACGCCTATATATTTCAAAATATTCAAATATATTGAAAATGTTACCACCAAAAACAGAAACTTTTCATATAAAAAAATTCTGATATTTTTTATATTTCTGCTTAAAAACATAGATTGTGGATCCTCGTTAGAACCGCCTCGAGGGGGGTGCAAAATTATATAGGTATGTTTTCGTGATGGAGTGGAACTGTTAAGGCGCTCTATGGCAAAATAATTAGTTCCCTGTACCCTAAACACACATGTATAACCACCTAAAGAGCGGAACAAATACGAAAACAATACTGGAAAGGCATCGCGGCTAACCGCAAGTCGTCATATAAATCCAAAGGTTACATTGCACACACAACAACGATCATGACAAAAGATGGGAATCTTTTTCGAAGGCCGGTTAATCTCAACAATAGTTGAAATAGTTGAACTGAAGCATAGATTGGAGACTAATACTGTTTTATTTAGGTATTTCCTGTGTTTGATTTTCAAACCAGATTCTCTGTCTTGTTTTATCTTAAATTCCCAACAAACAGTAACATAGTAACCCCATCCAACCAACCGTACCTCATGCAAGAAAACTCAAAACGACAAAAAAAAAAAAAAAAAAAAAAAAATGTGTCTCAAATATATCGTATTTAGATTAGTACGGAGTGACAGGTCTGAGCAAACAACGTAGATTTTTTATCAGACACCGAAGATCAAGGTCTACTTTGTTTGCCACTTATCCAACATTTTTAAACATATCCACAGGTAGTGCAATGAACTTATTCAAATATAAAATAAAGTATTTAAGGAGTTCAGGGGTTCGAACTCGCAGTTTGTGTAAATACAATAACCAAAGAAAATCATCAGCAATTAACCTACAACTTTCACGCTTTTTCCCCAAAGAACTTTCCCAGAAAATATTGCACTCTGTCTCCTATATAATGTTGTCTTTTCCTTGTCAGCACAGATACTTTTGCAAACTGTCTAGATCTAGATGAGACGACTGTAACAAACAGTTTCATCAGGATCTACACGGTTTGCAATTCAGGGTTTGAGTTTTGAATAGGACATAGCTCTGTAAGCACACGTCTGTAAGAAAAGAAAAAAATCTTTATTGAACAATCGATGCATGAAATCGTATGTTTAATTTTTTTCGACGAAGTCGTATTAATGGCACAGTGGGCCTAACGATTAAAAAAACCTCCAAAAAACAGACAATAAAACAACAACAAAAAACCAATTTATGAAAATAAATGTATGTCATAGATTTCAGGTCTACAATCTCTTTAATGTGTAAGTTTCTTGACAGCATATTATGAGTAAATTTAGCGATGTTTGAAATATTTAATTACTAAATTTCATGATGACGATGAAAAAAGTTAAAGATGCAAAAAAGGTAAAATCTAGCAAGATACGTTTATTAGTTATAATATCTTCTGACTCGACAGCCATTAAGCGCCGGCTTAAGCGGTATTCAATTTTCAAAATAACCAGGATGGGCTCAAGGATCCCAAAGGAAATAAAATATAACCTACACTATGATGTTGTACGGGGGACTTTTTACGGCCGTCACACGGCACAACACAGCTGTAGTTTGCGGGGCTATATACGCCGACTAGCGCCGGCTTAAGCGGAATACGATTTTCAAAATAACTAGGATGGGCTCAAGGATCCCAAAGGAAATAAAATATAACCAGCACTATGATGACGTACGGGGAGACTTTTTACGGCCGCCAGTCTACATATCTGTGGTGTTGCCAACACTATTATACGCATTTGAAACTTGGTCAGTTTACCAACGACATGCCAAAAGACTGAACCACTTCTATACAAGCTGTGGTAGAAAACTTCTAACGATTAAGTGCCAAGACAGGATTCAATACACAGAAGTCCTGAAAAGGGCAGGGATGCAGAGATTCAGAAATTGGCACAATTAAGATGGACAGGCCATGTTACCAGAATGCCTGATGAACGTTTGCCAAATACAATCCTATATGGAGAACTACATGGATAAAACACTTCCATGGTGGTCAGAAGAAACGATACAAAGAAAACCTCCAAGCCCCCCCCCCCCGCCCCCGTACGTCCCCGTCCCTTAAGGACTCCAACATACCAACAGAATCGTTGGAACAGATTGCACAGGATCGAGCAAACTGACGAGGCCTCATAAAAAGGGGTGCAGGTAAATACGACGCAAAAAGAATTAACGAAGCCGAGCAGAAACGTGCTCAGCGGAAAGCCAGAGCTAAGGCATCATCAACAAAGCTTTTTCCTCAGACCCCTCTTGTTTTATCTGCAACTGGCAGTTTAGAGCTAAGAGTGGTCCCACTAGCCATTTTAGAACACACTAACAGTAGCACTTCACGCATTTGATTCAGACTGGTCATTGTCAGTAATGTCAGACGAACTATTATTATGAGGTAGAGACAATAAAGTAATTAGTGAGCAGAACCACTTTTTGTCTCATTTTAGCTATCATGTCTTTAACCGCCTCTTCTTTGTTCCATTACATTATATGGTCGCGTACCGGTATATGTTGTTGTTGTTATTGTTGTTATTTTGTTGTTTTGTTTATTGTTGTTTTCTTCAAGCGATCAAATGCATGTTTGTGCTTATGTGCAAGTTCATCTGGAGCGTCACGATCCAGATGAACTTTCACATAAGCACAAGCATGCATTTGTTCGCTTGAAGAAAACAACAACAAACAAAACAACGTCACGATCCAGATGAACTTGCACATAAGCACAAGCATGCATTTGTTCACTTGAAGAAAACAACAACAAACAAAACAACAAAATAATAACAACAACAACAACATATACCGGTACGCGACCATAGAATATGTAATCCCCATTTTGCTCAGTCGGGGTTTATTTACAGGTGCATGTGTGTAACTTGGTCAGCATTTGAAATGAGCATTTTCTACAATAATGCGTGTGCGCGCGGCAAAGACTCTGAACTCAGATCAGCCTGCGCATTCATTCCAGTCTGATCAGGTCTTCGCTGTGTGTTTTATGGATAACAAAAGACTCAAACCTTCTTCATGTCGCCAGCGAAGACCCTGATCAGACTGCGCGGATGAGCCGGCTGATCTGAGTCTTCGCAGGTAAAATTGTAAAATTGCTGTGCTTCGGCTCAAATAAAAGTTATATCATTTTGAAATTCTTTTTTGGCGTGACCTGACCTATCCGCTAATACCATAAAATAGTGCAATGGTGCTTAATTTTACGAATGGAGAAATACGTGTATTGTACCAGTTTATATTTAGCACCATGACATTTTAAATCAGGATAGAATCATTGTATAATACATATTTTAACAAATGAACCTATGGCATGTGTCAATGTAATGTACTAATGATGAAAAACAGTTTAGCTTGTTGACAAGAAAACTACTTCGGTACAGTAAGAGTTTTATCTTAATGTGTGGCAGATTTGATGTAGATGAGCTCGTGATATACTTGGCGTGAATAGAGGGAACGTAGACATATTTTGTGGCACTGCTTTGTGTCACATAAATTTTAACATTTTTACCTATGTGGTAACGCGATAAGTAACTTCTATGCGTTAGGTAACTTGAGTGACTTATCGCAAAAAGTTACTCATCGCAACGACAAAAAAAAAAAAAAAAAAAAAAAAAAAAAAATAAATAAATAAATAAAAAATAAATAAATAAATACATAAGGCGTCGAGTAATTTAATGCTGTGATCATGCTAATACTTTAATTACTTATTAACTTATTACTGAAATGTTGCTGATATGCATTCTTTAACACCGCGTTAGGTAATGTATGTCCGCCAGTGCTGGTATTTCTATATTCCTATTTCAGTCGTCTAACTGCTAACTGTAGTCAAACTGACACAAATGAAAGAAACAAAAAGTGGTTAAAAATGTAGTTTGGTGATTATTTGTGTCCTACTGTTATGTTTCACTGGTGAGGTTGAGTCCCTATGTAGACTGAACTTCGTAACTTCGAGTTGCATTACAATATGCGAGTTGCGGTCTTGTAAAACTAGATTATCCCCGCTCCCTACTCGTACAACTCACAAGTAGTTGTCTGTTGACTGTATCAATGTTGTTCTTCTTTTGCATTTCCTTTTCGTTTGCATGGCGGTAATTGCAACAGTGCGTTGTTTTCACTTCTTTCACTGCCTCAGAAAGGTTATTCTTGACTGTGGCCTTTCCTGGTGTCTTCTTTTTTTTTTTTTTTGCTCAGATCAGTACGATTAGTTTAACCCATTGTATACTGAATAGACTCTCCCACACTATATATTGGAAGAGTCCAACTTCAATTTTAGGTACGTCCGGCTATGAGATTTACATAGTCCTAGAGAAAAATGGCTAAACTATTTGCAAACAGTGGAGACCCTGATCAGACGCCGCGATCTGTGGCGTCTGATCTGGGTCTGCACTGTTTGTCAATTACCCTTTTACGGGTCTCCCGACTACAATGGGTTAACAACGGTTTGCGCGCGACGAACTAAAAAAACTGTTTTTTTTTGTTTGGTAAACTTTTATGAAACTGTTTCAGTTCGTTAGTATCTAACAATTTCTTCAATCCTATTGATACACAGCCAACAGCCCGTATTATTAGCTCCCCTGAGCCGATGGCTTAGGATGAGCTACTGTGATCACTTGCCGTTCATCGTCCGTCCGTTAACATATTTGAACAAATTCTCCTCTAAAACCCCTTGGCTAATTTTCTTCAAATTTCACGTGGAGCTTTCTGTTAATGGGGGATTGAAAATTTGTTCAAATGGTCATGGTTCGTTAATTAAGATGGTCGCCATTGTAAAACACTTAAAATCTTCTTTTCCAGAACCAAGAAAGCTTTGAGGCTGAATCTTGGTATATAGCATCGGGGACTCAAGGTCTACCAAGTTTGTTCAAATGATGATCGTAGGTTGTCTTCTCCTGAAACCGCTTGAGCAATTTTCAACAGATTTCAGATGGGGCCTTCTGTCGAAAGGAAATTGACAATTTATTCGAATCGTTCCGCGCCATTGAACAAAATGGCCACCATGCCCATGTATGGTAAAAACACTTAAAAATCTTCTTCTCAAGAACCAAGAAAGTAAGGCTGAATCTTGGTATATAGCATCGGGGACTCAGGGTCTACCAAGTTTGTTCAATGATGGTCGTAGGTTGACTTTTAACATTTTTAAGGCAAGGTGAAATTTGCACCCCATACATTTGTATGGGGAAAATGTTGAAAAATCGTTTTCTCAATGTGTATTAAAGATTAATGGCTGAAACTTACAACATATGATTAAAGAAGTAAAACTGTTCAGCTACCGTCAAAATTTTGGGGGTTATCTGCCCTTGCCCTTGGGCTTTGAGCAGGTATAAAATCGTGAAATCTTTAAACGTCTTCTTTTCTGAAACCGCTTGAACAATTTTCACCAGATCTCACATGGGGCCCTCTGTCGAAAGGATGTTGACAATTTGTTCAAATGGTTCCGCGCCATTGAACAAGATGGCTGCCATGCTCAAATATGGTAAGACACTTAAAAGTCTTCTTCTCCAGCTTTGAGGCTGAATCTTGGTATACAGCATTGGGGACAACGTCTACTAAGTTTCTTCAAATGATGATATTAGGATGACCTTTGATCTTTTTACGGTATGGTCAAATTTGTGTCTTAGTTATTGTGGCAATTCTGAAAGAATAAATTGCATGGCATTTGCAGATATGCAATAACTGTTTTATCAGGTGAGCGGATCGTGGTCCATGTGCCTCTTGTATAAAGTCATGTGCCCAAGTATTTTCTGTGTATTGTTTAACCTAGATAGTGCATGGCTATGTATCTTATCATAGCAGCGGATCGGACTTCGATGCCCGACATTAGTATGTGTCAGGATAGTGGACGCCAATCCGAGGGCAGTGTCCGCTCTCCCCGCCCACTTTCGTTCTTGTCGGATTCTTTCACAATATAAGGCCGTAAAACGCCAACACAGCGCGTGAGAGGACGCTTTCTTCTTTCTGTGTGATCAAAGTGAACACTATCAAATGACACTGAAAACATTGCCGCCAAATGAAATGAAGTCGCAAAATGCTGTGGTGCAATCGACGATAGACATACAGAATACGGAAACTATGATCAGTGTCGAAAGGCAGATATAACCATCAGCTATGAGCGCGGCATTCAAATATACATATCTGAGATACTTAATGTGTTAACATAATCGCCGAGTAAGGTAACAGTTTTGTCGTCGCGATGGGTACATGTATATGTAAGTTCTTTGAGATAAGTCTCTCAAGTTACATAACGCGATTGAGTTACCTAACGCCGTACTACATTATCTATTCATTTTTCCCATGTTAAAACATCATGTTTTAATTCTTAAACTAATGTACACTATCTAAAACTCACACGTGGACGAGTGGCCTAGAAGTGTTTGTGCGTAAGCCATGATACACCGCGTTAGGCAACGTTTCAACGGGGGATACTGTGCTGTGCTGTTATTAACAGGTTCCCAGCAATAGTGAGGCACCTTGTCGATTGCAAAAGTTGTCTCTCTTTGCAAAATGGCACCAGAAATGATCGGGTGTACCCATTCTCCTTAAGAGTTGATGCATTGCTACTGAGTACAAGCAAAACTTAATTAACATCTACTGGGAAAATCAGTATACATTTCAATGTCTTAAAATAGTCTCCGCATTCTTAATTATGCAGTACCCAAGGTCGTTAGCCCTTTCATTGACAAATTGGTCAATGAAGAAGGGTAGATCAGAAGATAACATCACAGGACATATAGTGCTTTAGTATTATTTACATGACAGCTATATTAGTGTCTGGCAGTGAAAATCTGACAGGCTACTGTAATCTATGCTTGCTTTCATGCAATAAATTCTGAAAGTCGGCTTTGATGCAAAGCCGATTACTTTACAAGAATCGCAAAGAGGACTGAAAGGACATCACTAATCATAGGTTATTGTATGGTATCCTAAGAGAAATCAATACATTTCATGGGATACGACTCTGCCAAAATTGTTTTGCCTCCCTTCTGAAAAGCGATCTACTTTAGAAGGAAAGTCTTTCCTTTTAGAGTAGATCCCTTTTCAAGAAGGAGGTCATTGTGTTGGAAAGAAAAGAACAAGTCACAAGTCACAAAAGCTGTCTCACATGCTAAAAATCTGATTAAGTACCTTGTGTATGCAGTCTGCTTTATAAGGAATACACTTAGCAGATAATCCGCCAGTTGTTACAAGGGAGACAACTTATGATTTCCTGTTTACTTTCTTGCACATACATCCCTTTCAGAAAAAGGATATACTCTAAAAGGAATGAATTTGCTGCCAAGCGGAGGTAGAGGTGGGGTGGGTGCAGGGAGAGGGGAGACGGGGAAGGCAAATTCTTTCCCTTAAATGTCCAAGATCGTTATTCTACGGACACTCCTTCCTATGTTTTCCGCAGACGTCATCTTGAAAGAAAAAATATTTTTGTATTTTCAAAGTATAATAAGTGCGTGCAACGGGAACTGTTTCCGCGGAGCGGTTCGGCGTGCAGACGCACTACTATAGACTAACGATGTGACCAGTGATGTGTGTGACCAAAAAAGGGATGGTCCAATAATTGCTTGGGTGGTTCGGTGCTTATCCTGAAAAACAATAAGCGTACCGTGATTTGGCAGAGACTATTGACATGGCGGCCGATAATAGCAACAAAACAACCAATAACGCCAAGTATTCCAATTGCAAGGGGTGGAATCACGAGACTTATGACGTAGCCTACAAAATTTGCGATCGTGGCCATTTTGAATTTTGTCTCCACTTCGAATTTTATTTCTATCCGTTCTCTGTCTATTTACAAGCTAAGCATTGATTCATTTTGTGAGGTACACTTTGATGTGGACTTTTAGATAACACATAGATTTTACGCTCTTTTCACGTGATAATCTGAAAAACTTCGACACAATAATGTGTTTGTTCGACCGGTTTGTAAATTGTTGTTATTTTTTTATGTTTTTTTGTTTCTTTTTCCTTGTTTTTGTTTTGTGTTTTTTTTTTCTCTGCTTTTCATAATATGTAGACTCGCAAAAAAAAAAAAAAAAAAAAAAAAAAGAACTAAAAAGAAACAAAGACAAAAACGCACAAACGGTGAAAAATCTTTAGGAAAAAGCTTGAAGCAGTAAAATGGATTTCAGATAAGCGATCGATAGTGTATTGTCGTTGTACCTGTCACCGGCATACACTAGTTTTCGGTATTCGGAAAGCATGGCCCGCGCCCATCGGGGTCCGCGAAATAGATGGGCTGCCTAGTAACTAAGCAGGACCCGAATTCATGTGATCGGGTCGGGTAAAAGTCCCACAAATTTGGAGACAATGTCTCTAAACTACTGAAATATTGTTGACTTGGATGTTATATTGCAATTCATGCAGTGGATTCTGAAGCCAAGCGTGGTCTGAAATCAAATTCAGTTAGATCTGGTCAACCCACCTATGAAGTATGTGATGATAATTTGGACGCACGGATATAGGTAGCACCTATTAAATTCATATTAATGTTTAAGCATTGTTTGTATGTTCAAAGTATAATAATGTTTAAGCATTGCCTGTATGTTCAAAGTATAACAATGTTTAAGCATTGTTTGTATGTTCAAAGTATGATAAGGTTTAAGCATTGTGTGCATTTTAAAAATATAATCTTTAAACATTGCTTCTATGTTAAAAGTAGGATAAGGTTTAAAAACTGCATGTATGTTCCAAGTATAATAATGTTTAAGAATTGCTTGTATTTTCAAAGTATTATAATGTTTAAACATTGCTTTTGTTTGTATGTTCAAAGTATTGTAATGTTCAAGCATTGTTTATACGAGCGTATGTTCAAAATATAATAACGTTTAAGCATTATTTGTATGTTCAAAGTATAATAATGTTTGTGTATTGTTGCAGAAAGCGTCGTATTATTTATTTATTCATTTATTTACTCATTTGTGTGTGTGTGTGTGTGTGTGTGTGTGTGTGTGTGTGTGTGTGGAGGGGGTGGGGTGGGGGTGCTGCTTCATTCAAAATAAGATTTCTATGAATGTAAACGACCAAGACAAAGATCAGTCTTGCTGCAGATGCAGATTCGGTCAATACTGAACAATGCAATGTTAGTACAGAGAAGCTCTTCATCGGGGACTAAGCTGTTATCAAACATAAACCTGACTGATTGCGTTAGGGAGCCCCTGTGTAAGATGAACATTGCATTTTTACAACATCTGAACCTAGGGCGAATATTTGATGCCGGTAAAATCGATTTAATCCCACTCCTCGCCGTTATCTTTACCATTGACGATTCTAAGGCAGTAGTTCTGGTGTTGTTAGTTGTTTGTTGAGCCCTGTGGTTGCTCGCTGAGAGGTTGTTTTCGTGTTTTGTCATGTTTGCTGTTTGATTGTTCTATTTGATGGGTTCTGTCTGACAAAGTGATCACCCCACTGTGGACGAGGAATCTAGCTGCTTTGCTTTTCTTTGGTTTGTAACATGTGTACTGTCTGTCCTAGTTTGTATAGTCTTCCTTCTGGCTATGTTCTCTGACTCTGGCTCTTCATGACCATCGATTTTATTGAAACATCATCCTAGGTTCTAACATTATTCGAAATACATAGACCAATGCCCACTTTCATCTCAATTCCAATTATTCGACTACTGCATGGCATTTGTAACAAAAACAACCTTAAATTTATTACTTAAAATTAGAGAACGAAATACATGAATAAATATTTAGAAAAAAAAAATAGTAGAAAAAACAGTTTTGCGAGCCTTGGCTGATTATAGATCTTTAAAAGTACATTTTGTCACACTGTTAAACTTGAAAACTGGTTGACACTGAACTTTGACTCAGCATTTACCAAGACTGCGTAATTTATACGTAGGACTGACTTGAAGAACTTTTGTAATCTACAAAACACAAAACTGCTATCAGCTGTCAGTTCTATAGCATCAAAGTAACCATATAATCTTTAACACTAGAAAAGCGTGCTTATGCTACATGGGACCAGCGATTAGCCAGGTCAGCCTGGTATCTGCGAAGTCTGATCACGGCCTTCTCTGTTCGTCTATATAGTTTTTTAGTATTCAATGATTCCGTGAGCGGACAATGAAAGTCCTGATTCGAGAAGACTGATCTGGTTTTCGTTTCCCGCATGTGTGATAAGAGCCCTTTTCTCTAGTAGTTTTACAACTATGGTTAAAATATGATAAAACATGATACACCCCAAATCATTTATAAATGATTGTACCTGACTCGTGGCCATCATAATAGTACCTTTCAGCTTTTAGTCGCACCCAAGCCGCCTTGACAGTGTCTATATTTCTTGCAGACTGAATATTTGGACTTTGAAGACCGTTGCTAACAGCGAATAGCCAGACCAGAATGCGCGCATGTTGTACGCATTCTGATCTGGCTCTTCACTGCTGTTAACATGTCTGAAGGTATGTTCTGATGGGTACCGGCCAAAATCTATATCCAGACCTTTAATGTTATCTTCAATAATTTTGAAGATGTGAATGTAATTTGATTGCAAATACTCCAAACGCTCTTTACTGGCCTGCCTGTCAAGACAGTTACAGTTTCGTGATTAAGCTATCGACAGCTAGATCCGTATATGTATACCCAACATAATAAGCTAAGATACTTTTATATGTAAAAATCAACAGTAAGATTTTCTCATTTACAGTGAAAACTTAATTCATCTTTACAAAACCTGAGAAATATTCTTAACCTTTGACGTCATTTCTTATTATACAATCCAATTGCATTAATCTGCTGGAACTATCCTTGTCAACTTGTTTCGGACGTTGGGAACTTACCAATGATCTTTGTAGTTTGGCTCCTTATACTAATTATTGGTGTAATTACAATAATACCGTAGCGAAAGCAATTTTATACTTTTATATACTGCTTCTTTCGAACACAAAAGCAATAAGATAATCTTCACCTATCTATTATTAAGCAATCGTTTCAAGAAAGTTATAGGAAGTTACTTGTACTTTAAAACTGAGTTCAAACAGATTAAGAAGTCCATTTGCAGCTTCCTAAGAAAGTTGTCAACATATCAATGAATTCTGAATAGTATTATTGGAAATGACACATGTATAAAGTGTTATTAATAAGCTTCACAAACATTTTGTAAAGATGCATTGTGTTCTCACTGTAACTGAAAGTAGGACACGGAAATTAACGCGTTAATGGGCAAAACAATACTGGACAAGTCTACTAAACTTCTGAATCCAATTTTTATGTTATAATCAGTTTCATGGTTTTGTTGTTTTTTTTATAATTAATGCAAATTAAATATCTTTAAACTGAGATATTAAATGTTTGTAACAATATTCCTTGAACATGATAAAATACTAGATAAATCAATTTTTTACTGTCCTACTTGTTTACTCTGGAATATGTCTATGCCTGAAATGTGTGCGCATCATCTTTGAAATATAAATGATACCTTTTTTTTTCGGACTACAGTTGAGCTGGTTCAAAATGCCCATAGGAAATCTATAGAATGGTATCCCATTTGGCCACCTAGTATTGCGTAGATCTTTTTCAAACCTTATTTCATTTGACTTTAGAAATAGCCAAACTTTATGTTTCTATTAATAAAGCATGCTGTATCCATGAAGCATAATATTAAAAAAAAGACTGATTTGATCTCATTGAGAACTGACCACTGGTTTTGATGATGTTAATATTCAACAGACTGCTTTGGCTATAAAAGAAAGCATAAATTGTGAAATTTGAAATTTGATGCCAAGAGACAACAGAATAACAATCAGAAGACTTGTTAAGGAGAAGCATTTGGTGATAATTCTGGGATAGTTATCCTCGCGCTTTTCGAAGACAAAGCATGGATATTATGATACCCTCCTTCCGGTCGGCCGTCCGGCCGTCCGTAATGTCACACCATTCCTCCTTGATCATTTAAGCTAGATTCTCGAAACCTTCATAGGCAATAGCCCTATGGATGAGGACTGGAGGAACACATTCGGAATTTTGATGTAACCCCTGGGGGCAGGGCCAGGGGGTGTGGCCCCGAAGGGTCCAAAATCCATTTTGTGCAAATATAGTCATGTTGCATATGAAATCAAAAGTAATGAAGAGTAAAATACAGTGGTGCAAAAATTTTGCCCCGGGGGCATGTCTGGGGTGACCAGAGGTCATAACTTAGAATTTTGGGTCCTTTTTGTATTGTCACACAACTCCTCCTAGGCTTCTTGAGCTAGAACCTTGAAACTGTCACAGGTAATAGCCCTATTGAAGAGGACTGGAGGAACGCATTTGGAATTTTGATGTGCGCGGAGATATGCGATGATGCTGGCGCGGGGATATGCGATGGCGCGCCATCGACTTGCTCTAGTTTTTCTTATTTCTCCATAAGAAAACATATTCGGCAAGGCGCTTCTAATGAGTACCACAGCATATGTTTCATAGAGAAACTGAGAAAATTACCCCAGATTTGTCAAATACTTTCATTACAAGTCCTCTGACTGACACTAAATTATCATTTAAACTGAATACAAAAATTTGTATGGCACACCAGGTGTATCATAGAAACTTGATCTCAGTATATTCCAATTATGGTTATATGTCTGTAGCTGAAAAAAAGTAATCGATGTACCGTAGTACACGTACATGTCAACGTAGTAAAGTTAATGAGCAAAAATGATAATCAAAGTGAAACAATAGCAATTTACTCTGTTACTTGCGAAGCATTATAACTTACTTAATAGGTAATCATACTCAGCATTAACCCTTGTCATGCTGAATAAATTAAGATGTCACGCCCACTTCTAAATTCCAGCCAATCAGATTACTTGAGCCAAGTGTTTGATAGAAATTCACATATTTAATGACAAACAGTGCAGATCCAGATCAGTTGCTTCTTCAGAAGCCAATTGATCTGAATCTACACTGTTTGCTAAAACAGGGCATGTCGTGTTTAGCAAGAGAAGGGTTAACATTACAGCTTAGTTAACGCGCACGCAGATCATTGCCAAAATGTTAAGTTAATGACCTCACATTTTAATGTAATGTCACGTTATTGATAGTATAGGATGTTTCTCTCTAAATAGATGCATGGGCATTGTAAAGCAAAAGAAAAACAAGAATATTTGAATAGTAAGCTCATTTTCAGCCTTAAGATCATTTTTTTCCATAAAGTCTACGTTACCAGAAATTTTATACTGTAAGAAAAAAAATGCTCTGATGATTTGAACATTTGTTGTTTGCCTACAGTAAATTAATTCTGTGGAAAATGGACCATGTGAAAACAAGGAAGATAAAAACAAACAAAACAAAACACACTCAGACATACAAAGAAATAGCAGATTACATTTTATTGAGTCATAAAAAGTAAGAGTTTAAGTTTGCAACACTGCTCTCATCTTCTAGCATCAGCTTGAGCAATATTCTATTTACAATTCATTTAGAATTGGGTCACTAATCCTTAAGGGCCAGAACTTATCAACAACGTGAACGTACACTATAGTGCAACACTTAAGTCTCTTTTTCTGTCTTGACGTCAGTGTCCTTTTTTGTTTTACTGGTGTACGTGAAAAAAAAAAAAACAACAACTGAAGTTCATTTTAATAGAACATATTTAGGTCAAAAGTTTGCCCCACATTATTTTGAATAAATATCAAACAGCAAAATTTCATTGCAGTTTTTTGTTCTCATGCATAAAACAGACATTGCAAATGCACGAAGTGAGAAGATTTTTAACTATCTGCAAGATATGCTTTGACGGTTTTGATAGGTCCTTGTGATTTTTTTTTATTTTACATACAAACAGCTGCTCTTAAGAAACTTACAACGATGGATAAGCATGTCATGTTTTAATGGGCTTGTTTTTTATTTGACTTACAATTGATGCCCAATGATAGAAAAAGGGCCATTGTGCCATATAGGAGCAGCGAACTGTTATGTCAGTCTGCGCATGCGTGATGTCTGAGCAGACCCATCTCTGTCACTATATTCTACAGTATCCATTGATTCTTAAGCGGACAACGAAGGCCCAGAGTGCACAACTGCACAGTCTGATCCGGGCCTTTGCTGCCTGCATATGGCATAATTGCGCTTTCTTGCACTGCTCATCAATTAAATATATTGAGACGCAGGAACAATTTTCAAGGAAATTTGCAAAATAAAATAAAAGCAAAAATAAAATATAAATGAGCCGAGTCATGAGAAAAGATGTATTTGGGGTATAGCCTTGATATATGCGGACAGCGGAGCCAATATCAGCCCGCGCATCCACGCAATCTGATGCCAGGGTTTGATTTTCCCTTACATTTGGCGTATATGCTGACGGCGGGGACCAATATCAACCTGCGCATCAAGTCGCGCAATCTAAGCAGGGACATTCGCTGATCCGTATAGACCCGGCGGATACTGTAGAATATATTGTATAAAAAGGGGCTAATCAAATTACACCTTCTCTAGCTGATCTTAGTCTTTACCGTTCACATTTACTCTGAAGACACCTTTTCACCACATGTGGCTCAAATGAAACGAAACAAACAAAAGGAAACCGTATAGCAACTGGAAACTGCGCACTTCAGACGAAAATCAGCCCAGGAATCCGAGCAATCCGAGAATCATTACAACATTTTAGCAGATTCTTCAGAACTTACCATAAATAGTAACAAAATGCGCAGGTGCTGATCAGAAAGCGCACAGTCGAGCTTTCTGATCAGCGCCTGCGCATTTTGTATATGTGATAAGGTACTTTTCTGTTTTGTGTGTTGCAACAGCAAGAATTGTGCTAAAAGCATGTTGATAATAACGAACAGCATAATGACAGAATTGTGCAGTTTGGAAGCCGCAAATATTCGTAAACGACGGTGTAATAGCGCTTTTAAAACCTTTTGTGAAGCAACTGACAAGTTTATTACACTGGTTATCATTGTATCTGCAACATGAAGCATATAATCTTCAAGCATTTATCAAGCTAGTTTAACGATAAAATAAAGAAAATAAATTCAAAGAAAGGAAATAAAGACAGACGAGAACCACTTTTAAAAATAAAATAGAAAACTACATATTGCGAGTGTCGGCTCTTACATTCCATCACCGTGTTCTGTCGTTTCTTTGTTAAAGCATACGAAGCAAACAGATTCAACAATGTAAGTTGAATTTCATCCAAAGCGCTGAGAATTTATGCACTTACAAATGAAACAAAACGGAACAAAACACCCTTCGTTGAAACTGAGACGGCTCAGGTAGATACATACATGCTTTGCTTTCACAAACTCTACAACTGAAATAGGTATCCCTATAAAACGGTGTAACTAAAGTAAGAAAGAAAGGTTGACTGCACGATAAATATACATGCATCTTGTGCCAGAAATCTATTTACTGAAGGGAGGAACGCTGCATAACAATAATACCAACTGTACGATTGTCTGCATCCTAGATTTTTCAGCAGTTTTATATAGTTCTGGAAGAAGCCTGAACAAAGTGGAAGCTACTTGCATAAAGCAAAAACCTTGAACAGACATTTGCGAGAGTTGCTCGCTTAGCTTTTAGCCCGATCATGGTTGATAGGAATGCTTTCCTTTTCACCTGCACGACGGTGGGTCGGGTCTCTGACTCTATCACAATCATTTTGTATGTTTTACAACGTTCGAACCGTGGGTGAAGATTTGGTACCAGTAATTGGTAGTTTTACTACTGACGTTTCTAAAGAAGTGTTTCTTCTGTTGTTGTTTTCTTTATTGCATATGTGGTCTCTGCTTTGGTTTGTTTGTTTGTTCTTCCTCTAGGTATCATTGGTAGGCTATGTTCTTTGATCCTGACTCTTTCTGGACATCTTTCCTATTTTTAACTGAGCACAGGCTGATCAACAGGGATGTAACAATATATATGTACCGTAACAATGCCCAAGGTAATAGTTACTATCGAAAAGTGAAATATTATCAGTATCACCAATGTGTTTTTCAGTATTGCAAAAGCTTCACTACGACTTTTTTTTTCAAATTAATTTTTTTTGGTTAAGTTCCTGAAAACGAACATATCAATAAAATTGGGAGCAGATGCTTTCCTTCTAGAGTAGAAGCATTTTCTGAAGTTGACAAATCTACAAAAGTCTTTCCTTTTAGAGTAGAAAAGGGGTTCCGTGCCCTATCTCAAGTTACGGAAAAAAGTGCATAACTTCTGTATAATAGAAATGACCACTGACCAGTTAGTGAACTGCTTGTGTCAAATTAATTTCTTTTATAACTGCTGAAAATTTTACAATAACCAAAACTATAGCTGTATTTCGGAAGTCAGTTTAATTATTATTGGCCAATGAATGCATTTGACCCCATCAACTAACCGTAACTCCAGATAAGAGGGACATCCAGATCATTCGGATATCCCTTTTATCTGGAGTAACGGGTAGTGGACATGGTCAAAGCAGTCTTGTTTATTGTAAAACAACTGATATTTTTCTTCAATGTGTTGAATGTAATTAGAATCATCCCGTCAAGACAAAGCTGATGAGTACTACAATACACGGTGATATAGAGAGCAAAATATCAATAAGTTTGGTTGAAAAGCAGTTCTTCTCTACAGCTATGCATTAATATGGCATCTCTGGTTTAATCAAAAGAACCGCAACGTCAGAAACTGTACCTGCTTACAAGTGCGCCCATCCAAGATTCAGATCAGTCTACGCATTGGCACAGTCTGCTCAGATTCTTCACTGGGCGTATGTTGAATAGTCAATGATGCAAAGTTTCTTCATGAGGACAACAAAGATTCTGATCAGACTGCGATGATGCGCAAGTTTGAGTTTTCGTTGGGCGAAAATGTCAGAAGGTGCGTTTTCTCACGTTGCGGCTTAAACATGTTGAAACTGATGGTCATCTTTGTGAAACGGCGCACGCGAATGAAAAGAGCAAAGACGTGTAAACGTAAATTAGCCTGGGTATTTGTTCTATAAATAAAAGTCAAAGAGCCAAAGGTAAACCTAACATTTACATTTACCATGTGTAGACACTGATTAAATTCAGCAAGTACAAATGCGCAGGTCAAGACGAGGTTGTGAGAGATACAGAACCTCATTGCGGGACTTTTTCTCTTTACTCGGCCAGTCTGTTCAGTATCATCGAAAATGGCAATTTCATTTAAATGGATGATTGAAAATGAAGGGTTTCAATTTGATTAGCTTTAAGAATGTAATACTCAGGATTCCTTGGTCTGCATCGTGATCCGTGCCTCGGGAAGGCTGCGTTTCATGAAACTGGCATTTCCTGGGTATATTCTCTTATATTCTACCATATCGAAACTATGAACAAAGTAGACACAAAGCATCGTAGCGCGATAAAATGTACCTCAGGGCATACGAAGATTCAGATCAGCATGTCACTATAGGAGTTTGATCAGAGTACTCATCGGGCGTTCTTTAGATAGCCAAAGATCCAAGGGTTCTTCAGGCGGACAGCGGGGAGTGCTCGGATATGCAGGCCGATCTGAGACTTCGCTGGGCGTGCCATATTGTACGATTTCATGGTTTGCAGATGATGATGACAATTCGGGGTGTTACGACCCTTTCAACACTATTTAAGGGTGATAATGTGCCATAAAGCGCCCGACAGTCAAGGGCTGAAATCCGATTCCAGCGGGATTTGAACCCGGGACCTCGTGATCAGGTCGGAAGCGCTAACTACATGGTTACCCGGTAGTTTTTATTCGTCAGGCTGTATACGAAGAGAAAACCAAAGGTTCTGATCTGATTCATCTCAGTTTTCATTCACAATCGGATACATTTCCTGGCGGTTATTCAACTCTTCCATATTTTTTTTTTTGTCTGTGAAAAAGTAGGCTGACCCTAATTAAGCTACAAATTGCACGTATTAATGGATTAATGAGTATGCAGGTTTTAATTTTGGTACCATGCATATTGATTAATTACTATTATGTACAGGCATGTAAAGCTTACAATATTTTAAAGGCGTAGTCAAGCCATAATTGAATCAATTAATACGAATTAGGCAAATTATATGTGCCGCAACGTCATAAAACGTACCTTCGGACATGTACTGCGCCCAGCGAAGATTCAGATCACACAGTCTGATTAGAATCTTCACTGGATACATTTTGAATAGCCAAGGATGCAATTTCTTCTTGAGGATAACGAAGGCTTGGCGCGGATGCGCAGGCTGGTTTGAGTCTTCGTTGGGTGCACATATCAGAAGGTACGTTTTCTCACGTTGCGGCTCAGATATACAAGATGTTGGTAAATAAAACTAGTGTAGAATTCGTTTGTCAATGATAATTCTAAGTGCTAGGACAGGCAAACAGGTCTGATCAGGATCTACACTGTTTGCCACTTATCACACACTTTTTAGGCACTTCAATAGCTAGTAAATAAAATGGGCTTGTTCAAGTACGGCCACGGTAAGCAGTTAAGATGTTGAGGATATATTGTACGGTAACAGTCTTTCACGAGTCAAGCATCATGAGTCCTAATGCAATGTGCGTTAAACAACCAGCTCTAATGACTGTTCACGAAAGCATAAAAACTGGTGATAAGAGCTTTGTGGCGGCTGTGAATAGTCTCCCCTTACTTCATTTTAGTGTAATTTATAGTATCTGGTCCTTTGGGATAAGTGAGGTCATTTGGATTTATTTGAAAATAGAATATCCTCTACCAAGGAGTCGTAAGAAGTGTTTCACGTCACGTCACATTACTATTCATTAACAGACTTACTGAAAATATAAATTAATTTACCCAGGAAATGCCACACGAAGCACAGCCCTCCCGAGGCCCAAGGGAAGGAGAGATGAGGAACAAAAAAGAACAACACAGACGCACAAACAAAGAAGAATTGCAACAGAGGAACCGCCTTGGAGCGGCCAGTAGGAAAACTACTGGGGGCGTGGGGCGGGGGGACTTGGGGTGGGGGAGGGGGCTTAAATCAGTTTTACTCGCCTTTAGCCTTATCTCCTGGTGCAGCGCCTAACAGTAAAACAATACAAACAGGAAGAAAACAGAAAGCGAAGTAAACAGATATTGAAGATGACCACAATGCTAGCATCATAACTAGAAAACATAAAGCAAAGTGAACAGACATCGAAGATGACCACAATGCTAGCATCATAACTAGAAAACAGAAAGCAGACATTGAAGATGACTACAATGCTACCTTCACAACAAGCATACAACAAGCAAGGTAAACATATACTGAAGATGACCACAATGCTAGCTTCACAACAAGAAAACAGAAAGCAAAGTGAACAGACATTGAAGATGACCACTATGCTAACATCATAACTAGAAAACAGAAAGCAGACATTGAAGATGACTACAATGGTACCTTCACAACAAGCATACAAAAAGCAAGGTAAACATATACTGAAGATGACCACAATGCTAGCTTCACAACAAGAAAACAGAAAGCAAAGTGAACAGACATTGAAGATGACCACTATGCTAGCATCACAACAAGAATACAGAAAGAAAAGTGGACAGACATTGAAGATGACCACAATGCTAGCATCATAACAAGAAAACAGAAAGCAAAGTGAACAGACATTGGATATGACCACTATGCTAGCATCACAACAAGAAAACAGAAAGCAAAATTGACAGACATTACCAAAATGCTAGCTTCACAACAAGAACACAGAAAGCAAAGTAAACAGACACTGAAGATTACCAAAATGCTAGCATCGCAACACGAATACAGAAAGCAAATTAAACAGACACTGAAGATTACCAAAATGCTAGCTTCACAACAAGAACGCAGAAAGCAAAGTAAACAGACACTGAAGATTACCAAAATGCTAGCATCACTACAAGAATGCAGAAAGCAAAGTAAACAGACATTGAAGATTACCACAATGCTAGCTTCACAACAAGATTACAGAAAGCAAAGTAAACAGACATTGAAGATTACCACAATGCTAGCAATGCAGAAAGCAAAGTAAACAGACATTGAAGATTACCTCAATGCTAGCTTCACAACAAGAATACAGAAAGCAAAGTAAACAGACATTGAAGATGAGCATAATGCTAGCTTCACAACAAGAATACAGAAAGCAAAGTAAACAGACATTGAAGATTACCACAATGCTAGCTTCACAACAAGAAAGCAGAAAGCAAAGTGGACATACATTGAAGATGACCACTATGCTAGCTTCACAACAAGAAAGCAGAGAGCAAAGTAAACAGACATTGAAGATGATCACTATGCCAGCTTCACAACAAGGATACAGAAAGCAAAATTGACAGACATTGAAGATGGCCACTATGCTAGCTTCACAACAAGAATACAGAAAGCAAAGTAAACTGACATTGAACTTGATTGAAGATGACCACAATGCTAGCATAACAACAAGCAAATAGACAGCAAAATTGACAGACGTTGAAGATGACCGCATTGCTAGCATAAAAACAAGAAAACAGAAAGCAAAATGAACAGTCGTTGAAGATGTCCACATTGCTAGCATCAAAACAAGAAAATAGAAAGCAGACAGGCGTTGAAGATGATCACTATGCTAGCATCACAATAAGAAAAAAAGAAAGCAAAGTGAACAGAAATTGAAGACGACCACATTGCTAGTATCACAACAAGAAAACAGAAAGCAAAGTTGATAGACGTTGAAGATGACAACAATGCTGGCATCACAACAAGAAAACAGAAAGCAAGATTGACAGGCGTTGAAGAAGACAACGGCGCTAGCATCAAAACTAGAAATCAGAAAACAAAGTGAACATACTTTAAGGATGGCCACAATGCTAGCTTCACAACACGAAAACAGAAAGCAAAGTAGACAGACGCTGAAGATGACCACAATGCTAGCATCACAACAAGAAAACAAAAAAGCAAAGTGGACAGATGTAGAAGATGACAAAAATGCTAGCATCACAACACGAACACTGAAAGCAAAGTGGATAGACGTTGAAGATAACCACAAAGCTAGCATCACAACAAGAAAACAGAAAGCGAAGTGGACAGACATTGAAGATGACAACAATGCTAGGATCATAACAAAAAAAAAAAAACAGAAAGCAAAGTGGACAGAGGTTGAAGATGACAACAATGCTAGCATCACAACAAGAAAACAGAAAGCAAAGTGGACAGACATTGAAGATGACAACAATGCTAGCATCACAACAAGAAAACAGAAAGCAAAGTGGACAGACGTTGAAGATGACTACAAGGCTAGCATCACAACAAGAAAACAAAAAGCAAATTGGTCAGACGTTGAAGATGACCACAATGTTCGCATCACACCAAGAAATCAGAAAGCAAAGTGTACAGACATTTAAGATGACAACAATGCTAGCATTACAAGAAAACAGAAAGCAAAGTGGGCAGACATTGAAGGTAACCACAATGCTAGCATCACAACAAGAAAACAAAGAGTAAGGAGGAGAGACATTGAAGATGACCACAATGCTAGCATCACAACAAGAAAACAGAAAGCAAAGTGGACAGACATTGAAGATGACCACAATGCTAGCATCACAACAAAAAAACAGAAAGAAAAGTGGGCAGCCGTATAGCGGGTGACCACAATGCTAGAATTACAACAAAAATGATCAGCATCAGAATATCCGACTTGGAACGGGCAGCAGTATATCTTTACAAGCGATATTATGGGTCTAAATAAAGTGGCCAGGTTGTCACAAGCCCAGTTTAAATTAAAGTACCGAATTTCCTTAGTCAGTGAAAATTGTATTAGATACATAAAGTCAAACGTGTCTTATTGCCTACCGGCAGTAACCTACACAGCAAACACCTAGTTTTGTTTTGAACGGATCAAATGAATTTCGTTTTCTTAGCTTCAGCAATATGATACATATAGTACCAATGATACATATCGTACGTATCTCCAATGAAAATTTATATGGCAATTTGGTAAAACAGTTACATTAGATCAGCCACCACATGAGAAAATGTGCCTAATGTTATATGCCAACAACAAAGGCCCTGACCAGATTGTTCATTCGCAGTCTGGTCAAAGCCTTTGCTGTCGGTTATATGTAGATTCTGGAAAGCTTGGATGTTTGTCTATGGAAAAGAACAATGTGGTACTCTACTTCTTCTTCATTAAATTAACATCAGATTATTATGACATAAGGTGAGTTTTCACGTGGTCTTCCTTATATGTTTAGCTGAAGCTAACATTACACTTGATACTAGATAACGATGACATTTTAACACCATAATACTCATATTAAAGTTTTTTTTACCTTTATTCTTAATCTTTAAACATTTAAATTTTGCTGTGCTCTGTAAAATAGTAATATTAATTATAAAACAGTTTTTTTTCTGTTCAAGTGTTTACATGTTCAAGGGGAATAGACACGCTTTTAGGGGAGACAACTCGGCAAAATTGTTTTTGCATCCCTTCTGAAAAGGGATAAATTCTTTCTTTTAAGAGTAGAACTCTTTCCAGAAGGGGCTTGTTGTACAGGAAAGCAAAAATAGCCAAAAATCTAGCAAGAGTTTTCAGTCCCCTAAACACTATAATCCTCTTTCTATTTAATAATTTTTAAACATCTAAATTTTACCTTTGCCATGCCCTGTAAAATAGACAGTGAAATTTGTTATAATCAGGTTTTGTTCAAGTAAAGTTTGGCTATTCAAATATTATTATTTATTATAAATCCTATATTCATTATTATTATTGTTATTATTATAAAGTTATCAGCAAACAATAAAGCAACGGCAACTATTGACCAATACAGAGAATTAATAAATCAAAACAAGCAAAAATGGTCCTCTGTTTGCTTTTTTTTTCTGCAGAAAATATAAGTGAAGATACCCAGGAAATGGCTGAAACCAGTTTTACTCGCGCGAGTTTATTCCATTTCATTATTTACTGCTCTTTTTTCTTCACTTTTTTTTGTCTTGTCTTGTAAGAATAGCCTACGATTGTGAAGATAATTAATCCATCATTTCTTGACAAAGTTCACCGAAGATAGTTTTGGAAGACGCTGACCGAAAAACACATTGAAAGTCAAATAGATACTCGTTAATTCAGACTGTTTAGTCAAATTTCGTGATATTTTCCCCGGTAATAACCACCTAGAAAAAATATATTCAGCTGCTTCCACATTTTTTTCATGAAAAGCAGGTTTTGACATTCGAGCCGCAACGTAAGAAAACGTACCTTCGGGTAGGTACGCCCATCGAAGCCTCTGCATTCGCGCAATCTGATCAGAATTTTTCATGGGCGCATTTTGGATAGCCAAGGATGCATTTTTTTTTTCATGCGGGAAACGAAGACTCTGATCAGACTGCGCGGATGCACAAGCTGATCTGACTCTTCGTTGGACGCATATGTCAGAGGGTACGTTTTCTCATGCTGTGGCTCATTTGATTTTACCGACCGTATTTTAGAGAAATATTTGACGAACTTTATAATCTAATAAGCCTAAATAAGAGGTTATTAATTATAATAAAATGAAATGCCTTTCCCAGTAACATTCAAAGGCCAACTGATATGGCATGGCACCAGTTTTGGACATTTCGACCTGACAGCAATAAGGATAATAGGATCTTCATCATGTTGATATATTTTTCGTGAACGATATCTCTGGATACAGTTTGTTGATATATTTCTTTTTCATCTATTCTGGCAACACCTACTACCCCTACCCTGCAAAGTGAAATAACATGAAAGTATGCCAGACAACATGTTTATAAAATGCTAAACTGCAACTCGCGAAACTAAATGATGATTGCAAATTCATTTCAGTTCACATTTTTGCAATGCATTTCTTTAAATTAAATTGTAACAAAAAATAACCGATAAAATCTTACCTTTCAAGAAATATCACATATAAATCAAACATGCCCTCGATACGACCTAGTCACATATTAAACACAGAAAAAAAAACTTTACCACTCTCTTTGCGAATTCAGCAGAGGACAAATTGATTATATATTTTCTTATTTTCCCCTGAAAACAGGCTTTGACATTTCATGCAAACTGTCTCCATTGGAGACATCATGCAAACTGTCTCCATTGGAGACATTTTGCATGAAATGTCAAACCTGTTTTGTGGGGAAAATAAATAAGCATATCATCAATTTGTCGTCTGCAGAAATTTCACCTAGAGTGCTAAGCGTTAATAACCTCCAAGACGACAACACCAGTAAGAAGCGATACTCCAAAACGCGTCAATCTTTCCCTTGATAAAATCAATATCTGATATCACTTCATAACAAACACTTCACACTTCTGAAAGCCTTAAAATGCCAATTTCTTGCTTCACTTGACAATTATTCAAATTAATAAAACTCTATCTACTCACAGAATACTCCTATGTCATCTCCAATAAATACACTGTTAAAAGAAAAATACTGCAGCCCACAAAAATATCCGATTCATACGATTCGCTGTCACAGCACAGGTAGACAAACCACCCGTAAACTCAAACACTCTCCAACGCTAGTCTTTTTAAACGTATTTGTAAGCAAGGTAGTTTATAATAGATGTTGGTGTCATCTCAAATTTAAAATTAACGCCTTCCCGAGGTTCAACTGAACTAAAATACTATCTGTCACAGAGAGAAAAGGATAGCAAAATAATAAATTTTGCACATTTTTTATCATGACAGAAATATGTAAGGCAAGGGTACAACTTTCACAAATTAAGCTTTTCGAACGCTAGGAAATTTGCAATTCAAATGAGGTTGAAAAATTGCATATAACAATAATTGGCAGTGCAGTTGAAATATTTCATCTGTTTATTTAATAGACAAGTTACTCTACAATGTATATTTCTCACATATAAACTGATAAAGCCTGTTAAATAACAAACTGGGAAGTGAGACAGTAAAGTATTATAGTATAGAGGCAACATACCTTTAATTTGCGGATAAAGCGTATTTGTAAAGCGGATTTATTCTAGCTATAAAATAAACACGCTAGAATATGCCAGTGTTAACAGTAGTAGTAGTCGTAGTAGAACTTAAAAGTCTACAGTAGTTTTTTATGGTTTAATATGCCAAAACTACAGACAATCAGAGGCTCATATTTTCCTCTTTTTTTTTTCTTTTCTTTTTCAGAGTATATTAGGACATCCCAGCAGATAGATAAAGGCTATTATTTTGTCTTTTGTAAATGTAGTTTGTCTAAATATGATCACAATAAATATAATATTTCATTTGCGTGTTTACTGGAACTACTTTTTGCTTTTGTTCAGTTTGTAGGCATCGGCGACAGCGTATCGGGAACCAAACCAACAATTAATTCATTGACATTCATTCAGTAGCTAAAGAAAATCGCCATTTAAATTTCTGTTATACTGTCCTGTCTTAAACTAGGCACCGAGGTTATAAAACATTTTTCATGCTCAACTCAGTTGAGCAGGAAATTTCTTCTGCTAATAAATATGAAAATGCCAACATAATTAGCATTTTCATATTTATTAGCAGAGAAATTTTTATGCTTTACTATGTTTAGCAGGAAAGAGTTTGCAATTATTAGTAATTTAAGATTTATGAGCAGGACAATTTCCATGCTCAGCTGAGTTGAGCACGAATAAGTTTTATAGTGCATCATAGTGCAGGTTATATTTTATTTCTTTTGGGATCATTGGGCCCATTCTGGTTATTTTGAAATCGAACACCGCTTAAGCTGGCGCTAGGGGGGCGTATGCAGTCTCGCAAACTACAGTGTTGCATATGAAGAGACTCAATCAAACCGAGTCTCCGATTTTCATGACTTTGTGTGTTCTTTGTTTCCAAAGGCAATCTTTTTTTACTTTTATAACCTCGGTCCTGATCTAGGAGAACGGCATCTAAACGCAAACGTGATCTCAGTGTAAACACTGATAAAATTCAAAGCTTTACCGAACCCCATTGCTTCTGCAAGGTTTATGGCATTCAAACAGCGGACTCCTAGGGAAATATGAAACAAAAAGTGTAAAAAACAAATAACATTTAATTGAAAACAGAACAAACAAACAAGGAGAAAATTGCAACTCAAAAACCATACCAGAAAGTCTTGAGCCGTTACAATTTATATTGCATTAAATATCAGAACATACTGCAATTTATATTTCATTGATACTATTGCGAATATCCTATTGCAGTTGCGAAGCATATTACAATAAAAAATGTGGAACCTATTGCAACTGCATTTAAAGTATAGCGGAACCAACTGCATCCCTGTATTCAAAGTACAGTCAGCCCCTATCGTAATGACCTCTGAGAGCAATGAAAACACACACAACTAGAAGTTTTATGTTTCGGCCAGTTAGGCGTCATTATTGACCTTCACATAAAATTTCAAATTGTAAATGATAACAATTTAAAGGACCGGAAAATAAAACTACACTATAGTGAAGTACGGTGAGGCGTTATACGACTGTCAGACGGCACTAACACCAGCTGAATGGAATGACCTTAGGGAGCAAGGAACTCCAATTAAATGATTAAAAGTATCACGTGTACTTACTGCAGTTCATTTACTGTGCATCACCGTAGTTGTGGAAACTGCGGCAGCTGTTTTTGAATGTATTTTTTTCTTCTCTCAAGTAAAACCGATTGGTTGCAGTTGTACAAATTGCGCAGGCATTATGAAACATTCAAAATACAGCGAATCTGTTGTTCACTTTATTCAAACTAACGAATATATATTGAAACTATATTCTTTCGTTATGCTTTGACTTATTGTCGATGAGTATTGCTGGGTGTCATAACGGAGGCAATAGTAGTAAATTCAAGACCCATATGTGTATGACATTATGTTTAAATCATAAAATGAAACATTAGAATGCTATATTCATACTATAATCAGATATGGTGCAATGGTTATTTTATCACGGATTTTTTCAGACAGAACGAATAAAGATTTCAAATGAACATTTTAAAATTTGTCCAGTAATTTCTACACTGAATGCACGAAACATCACACAATAAAAACAAAGAAATAAGCATATCCAACATTTATATAAATATTATTTGGCACAACATCTCATCTGAAGTATAGTAGGATACTCACTGCATGTATAACTCCGATCTAAATTAAAACAAGTGCGAGATATCAACGTTTTTGTTGTATATTTTGGCAGCGTTTATTCGAATTTTACGATCAAACCCAGGATAGGCATTTGGCATCGGGACCCAGGGTGAAGTTGACTAGCTGTGAAGTGCTTTAACCTCCCCCGCGGCACCCTCCCCTCCGCCCCCCCCCCGTCCGCTCCCCCCCCCCCCCCGTTGGTTTATGGTTTATTTTACGAGGCGATTTGTTTTATGTCTTACCTTGTGTTATTTTGTTCTTGGGTTTTTTTTCAGTCCTTTTAGCATTGCGATTACCTCGCTTGGGGAAGAGAGAGAGAGCTAATCGTAGTGCTTTTCGTAATTTTGTTCGATTTGCGCTTGTTTGGTTTTGTCTGTTTCCTCTTCCTCTTGGTATCTGGGAAGGGCTTCGGTTTATGATTGTGGCACTCCCTGGACTTTTCTCTTACTTTTTTTTTTAAACAAATGATTTTGTATCATTTCATAATTTTCTCTTTCATCTTGTTTATCTCTAATCGTCGACAATGTAACAAAAAATAATGAATGCTGTTCTTGTGTTTCTTATAAGTATGAACGTAGTTTATGCCAACTTTTCGTTTGTAATTTGCCTGAAACTGCTGGATAGTGGAATCCTGCTACGATTATTTCTACATTAAGTTTCTTTATTTAAAGGAAACGAATGCACTTTCAAGGGCGGCAACTCTTTCAAAATTGGTTTAACCCCTTCTAAGAGAAAATAATTTGCTCTCCATGGCTCACTTTTAGAGTAGATCCCAATTCAGAAGGGACTTGGTGTAGAAAAAGTAAACATTAAGTCATAAAAATGTTTCTTGTAACCAGTGGTGGAAAATCTTCCAAGTGTCTCAAATCCCTGTAATATGAATAAACGGTAAAATCATATATATATTATAATTCGGTTGATGCTGTGACAAATTGGGAGTATAGCATAAATCTGTAAGAACTATTTTATTATTTTATTTGGAATTAAGTAGTGATTTTATGTATTATTGTTTGATTAATGTTCTATCTAAGCAGAAGGGCGGCAGTGGAAGTGATATTGTCTTAGTGAAATATATATCTGGTATGTATCTGCCATAAAGTGGACTGCTGATTAGTAAATGCCCTGTAACTGAAATCTTTAATTATAACGGACAAAAATATTAACCAACTGGTGTCTTGCGCCCACAAAGGGAAGCCAAGCAAACAATGGAGAGCAATTTCACACACCGTAGCAGTACATGTTTTTTTTCTGTGATGTTTCACTGATTGAGTTAGGAAGCAAGTGTTTGGCCGGTCCTGTCTAGCATTATGATCAACTCGCTGGGGAAGGGAAAGGGGCGGGGACTTGTTGTTTTGCTTTCGTTGGTTTATAATATCCCAGTAAGCATTCTACAAAAATCTATAGCTGGCCGTTATCGGCCCGTCAGCTACCTTGACGGGCAGATAACGGACCGCTATAGATTTATATAGAATGCTAGCTGGGATGTCTGTCGTAATTTGTTTACTCTCCCTTTTGGTGTCATTAGTAGATCCTGTTCTGTGATTGTGACAGTTCAAGGAAAGCGAGTCTGTTATTTTCTATTACTTTAATGTGTTCTTTGCTTTCAAAGGATTCGATTCATTTCTCCAAGAATTTATTCCCCGTATGGAACAATGCTGCAACTGATGTAAAAATTCAGTCCCAGAAGCATTGTTAATTGCCAATAACATTCTACTTGCACCCAACACCTACTTTCTTGCATGAAAATTGGCCTCCCCTATACTGTGTCATCCCATGGACACTTACCTGCAGAAACACGAACGCCTGACTGTCTAATCATGGTCTCCAGCAGATGGCAACTGGAAAATTGATAGTAGATAACATATAGTTAACGTTTTAGTAACAGTTTTACTAATCCTCCTTTAAAACAAAGCACGAAATCAGCAGAGGATATTTGTTGCAGCTGCCATGACCTTGAGCTATCACAGAAAATAAGTGCTGGATTAGTTCTATAAAATATCTAAATACGTGGACAGACATACGTATCCTGTACACAAAACATGACTAAAGACACACATGTATAAATTATATCATAGCGCAAAGTGAAAGTGTGGGTTAAACTGAATTTTGCATTTTTCCAGCAAAACAAATTTAAAATAAAATGACTCTTATACATTCTATGCTGAGCTATAATTCTACCCTGTTTCGCTAGCCGCGAATGTCGAAGGTTAGACTCCTTGTTTCTTGATGCTTAGTAAGATCTAATTTGTAATTATTCTCTCAAACTGTATAGTGAGGAAGAAAATGGCTATGATATTTTATCGGAACTTGGTTTAGCTTGGCTTTGTCCATTCTGAGATACAGAGGAAACTCGTAAGAGTCGTGAGACAAACAGATGGTTGTTTGCACCTGACTGTTGTTGTCTGTAACTGAGCTCATTGTGATCCAACTTGTAGGTTTATTTTGTTCTGGCTTCATAATAGTTTTGTGAATGTTTGTGTTACTGTGATGTTACAACGATGAGGTAGAGGACCCCCAGACTGAACACATGTATAGAGCTGCATCAGAATCAAGGGCGAGATTTCGATCGAATAAAACTAGACTAAGCACCCCAACGCCAGCGTTTCCCCTGATCGTTAAAAAGCGGTTCATTTGTTGCAGCTCGTCTTTGTTTGATTTGTATATTGTCCTGTTGTGTCTTGTATTTTGTTCTATATCTCGTCCAAAATAGGGTGCCGGGATAGCTCAGTCGGTAGTGAGGTTTGTCTCACGACTAGCTACACACCTGTGCCGTGTAGGTTCGAGTCCAACTGGGGACATATAACGGCGCTATTATGTGTGAATGGTAGTAATTCCCTCCCGGATGTTGTTATTTCACAGAGGGTATATTACGGTCCTTATACAACTGGAAATTACCTGGGCTTTCCTCTACCATCGAACTGTCCTCTGAGGTAATAGTCAGATATGACTGGTTCAGAGTATATATCAGAAAAAAGAAAGAAAGGCGTTTTTGGAAGACGGTGCTTCGAGATTGTCCCTTTCCTGGATATCTTCATTTATATAGTTTACCTGGTCTTACCTAAAGTACAGAGAACACCTACCGTAACTTGACATAGCGTTATCATACAATCTACTTCAATCGTGGGACTTTGCCTTGTTTGATCTGTCATATGGTGGAAACTTACAACAGTAATTGACGCTGGCCTTATATTATTTAAAGTAAAATTTAAACCTACTGATATTACGAGTATTTGCTTTGCTTTACGAAATATAGTAGTTGTAATGAATTTCTGCAATGACATCAAAATGTAATTATGGAGATACTCTCCATCCCTAAAAACGCTTAAAGATGGAGATTCCCAGAAAATACACAATCACGGAACACACCCCTTCCAAGATACCAGGGCCCAGTTGTTCAAAGCTAGCGACATCGTTAGTTAACGATTCGTTAAAATTTACATGGAGTGATACGCAAATATGCTGAATGTTTTTGCTGAAAAAATGTGAGTAGCTTTTGCAGTGCAGTGCAAAAGCTACTCACATTTTTTCAGCAAAACACATCAGAATATTATGTATTGAATCCGCTAAAACAGTTAACGAAATGACCCATAACGAGCTCGTTAAGCTAACGACGCTTTGAACAACTGGGCCCAGGTAACGGTCAATATGTTGAATCCGTGATAAAGAGGTCACTTACTGTAATTGCTTAACTTAGCTAACGCATGGTGTCAACTTACTGCAGCTGTGTTTTGACTTGGCAATTCACCTCTTTTAAGTTTTGTGAGTATGTTCATTGCTCTCAAGGGCCATTCCTTTAGAATCTATTTAACTGGTCATGCTGTCGTAAGGTCAAACATTGTACAATATTTTAGTTCTTTAATCAAAGGTTAAGGTAATCTGCTGCAATCTTTGGCTTCACTTTGTATTTTGTATAAGGTATTGGGTTAACCATCTGCAATTGCTTGGCATTACTTTGTTAAACCTACTGCAGTTGATGGTTTTGACTGTATATTATAAAACTCATGACTTATTCAGTATCCATTTAACTGCATAAAATATAATTAACCATCATTTTTTATGACACAACGTTTGACTCCCTTCTCTCTTTCTTGTTTTGGTAGACATGATCATACAGACATTTAACACTACTGAAAAAGTTTGAAGACATACCGGTCAAACCGACGCCTTGTAGTCTTTGTTTTTAGATTGGGTTGTGGAGTTTTTGTGGTTGTTTCTACTGACAGTACCAAGGCGGTTCTTCTGTTGCTGTTCATCATTGTTTTCATTCACTCAAGTCAGTGACTTGAATAATCGGAATAACGAAATAAACTTTTATCTGCTGAACTTCTTTAACAGGGATATCGGTAAGTATTTGAATATTTTCTAGATTCTATTGTACCGACATTCTAAATTAGTTTCACAAATATGATAATGGCTTTAAAACAGTAATCCGCAACAAGACCTGTCGACATCCAAATTTTACGGAGACCTAGATTGTGAATTCGAAAGTATTGATGGTGCTACACATTTTGCAACAATTTGTTACATACAAAAAGATGGGATACAATATAAATCTACTGCGGCAAGCTACATACATGATTGTTAACCCAATTTTGGCTGATAATTTGCTTCCCACTTTAACTGCATTCAGTCTGGCTTAATATTTAATGACGGTTATTTGCAGAATGTTTGCACCTGACTATCGATTACTGTGGTCACCGTGGTCATACTAGTGGTCGCTTTACTCTGACCAGATTGCCACTAATTAAAGTGTCCTTATAGTTAGGGTCAATACGTTAAGCCGATACATGAAAAAGTGAGTATGTGTTATAAGCCATGTGGATTTTATCGATGTGTAAACTCCGTCGAATCACTCACAAACTTAACATAACCCCTTCGGGCTTAATTCCGTTTGTGAGTGATTCACAGGAGTTTAAACATCGATAAAATCTATAAAAATAAAATTCAAAAGGTGTCGGCGGAACATATGCGAAGACTCAGATCAGCCTAGGCAATCGCAAAAGTATTACAAGAGCATTTGCCATCCAACGGACTGCAAGTACCCTGATCAGATTGCTAAGATTATTAATAAACATTACTGTCAGTATAGGTCTTAAGTCACCGTTTTACACGACACGGGTAAAGGGGACTAGATACACTTGGTAAGTTTTCCGGTATTTCCATCAAAGGAAACAACTTCTGTGACTTCCTGTTTGCATTCCTACTGAAAACGGTCTATTCTAAAAGTAAAAAAAAATGCTCCCAAAGAGATCACTTTTCATGGTAGACCCCTTTTCATTGAAATATTTGGTTTCCTTTTCATGAGGAATTGCCTCATTTAAAATGGTTTCAAGTAGTGAGGTAACTGCCTTTTTCTAAATTTGTCTCCTTTTGCAAAATGGCTGAAAAGTATCAGGTGTATCCATTCACCTTATTTTTTTATGTCCCCCCACCATAGTAGTAGCCTCTTGTCTGCACTCTCTCTCCTTAATGAATGTTTGAATTTTGGCCAAACTTACATAAATTTATCATTGGGTGGTGTGTGTGTGTGTGTGTGTGGGGGGGGGGGGGGGGGCGGGAACGCCGATTAGATTTTGGTGACCTTGACCCTATTTTCAAGGTTATACGAGGGCTTTGATTGTTGGAAAATGGCTGAAAATGGTTTGTCTGCATCCTGTCTCCTGAAGGAATAAATGAATTTTGACCAAACTTGCACATCTATATTTCTGGGACAAGTAAAAGAACTGATTAGATTTTGATGACATTGACCCTAATTTCAATGTCACACAAGGGCTTAGATTGTTGGAAAATGGCTTGTCTGCACCCTATCTCCTGAAGGAATGGATGGATTTTGACCAAACTTGTACATCTGTATTGCTGAGACATGGAAAAGAACATTAGATTTTGGTGACATTGACCCCATTTTCAAGGTCACACTTAGATTGTTGGAAAATGGCTTGTCTGCACCCTGTCTCCTGAAGGAATGGGTGGATTTTGACCAAACTTGCACAACTATATTGCTGGGGCATGCAAAAGATGATTATATTTTGGAGACCTTGACCCGATTTTCAAGGTCACACAAGGGCTTAAATTGTTAAGATATGGCTTGTTTGCACCCTATCTCATCAAGGAAAAGATTGATTTTGACCAAACTTGCACAGCCATATTGTTGTGACAATGAAAAGAATTGATTAGATTTTGGTAACCTTGACCCAATTTTATAGGTCATCGGAGGGCTAAGATTGGAAAATGGCTTGTTTGCACCCGATCTCCTGATGAATGGATTGATTTTGACCAAACTTGCACAGCTATATTGTTGAGACAGGTACCAGAACTGATTAGATTTTGGTGACATTGACTCCGTTTTCAAGGTCACACGAGGGCTTAGATTTTGGAAAATGGCACCCTATCTTATGACGGAATGGATGAATTTTGACCAAAATTACACAGCTGTATTGTTGTGACATTGGTCTTATTTTCAAGGTCACATAAGGTCATACAAGGTCTTAGCACAGATATATTGTTGGGTCATGGACTGATTTGATTTGGGTGACCATGACCTCCTTTTCAAGGTCATACAAGGTCTTAGAATGTTGGTAAATGGCTTGTCTAGACCATATTGCCATATGTGTTTAGGGTATGTCATAGATATTTTTATATCCTCTGTAAAGAAGCAATTAATGAAAAGCTAAAGCAGTTTTCTTCATAGGTTATGCTTGGGTGAAAGTTTTCAATATTAATACTGAATTCATTATTGGAGAGACTTCTTCCTATATAAACAAAAGAAAAGCATACTTTTCTGTAATGGAAATGTGAATTTTAAGAATTAGGATTTTTGGAACTACCACCTGTGGTTATATCTAGAAATTATTTTTTTCTTTGAGAAGAAAACTGAAGGGTGTAGCTTCCCTTGCCTCTCCAGATAATTTATTCAGAGAGAAGTTAGGTGTATATGAGCAGAGGTTCAAGAAGAAATACATTGGCACCCAATCTTTGATTTTACCCCACAAAAATACTAAAATTATTTTTGCACCCCTCATCCTTCCCCTTCCGCTCCCCCCCCCCCCCCCCCCCCCCACCCCTTATTTCAACAATGTCTGTTCAAACTGGTGTGGGTGTTATATATAATACGTGACCGCTGATGGTACAGTTCAGCTTGCGCATGCGCACAATGTCCAGTGTTTTCTGTGTTCGTCGATATCATCTATAGTATTCAACGATACTTAAAGCGGACAACGAAGACACTGATCAGACTGCGCGGAAATCTGAATCTTCATTCCTAGAATATGTGATATAGGTATTTTCTCTTGATACTGCTTACCAAAGTACAAAAAAGTACACTGACCAGATGGTACGGATGCGCAGCTCCCCACCCCCCACCTTTTTTTTTTGCTATAAAGTTGATTTTTTCTCACAGCTAGACATATACCCGAGCTAGATCCGCATTTCTGTCCAGGTGTTCGTGGTATATGATACAATGTACGTTGCATGCTTAACCAGAGTTATTTCTTAGTTTTCGTATTTAACCGCAAACATTATTGTGTTTCTTTTCATTTTAACGCTCAGCATGCTAGGTAAATACTTCAGCGGACAACATTTTGAAATATTTTTATTTATTTTCCGAGAAAATAGGCTTTGACATTTCATGGAGTTTATCCCAAGGAGACAATTTGCGTGAAATGTCAAAGCCTACTTTCTCGGAAAGAAAATTAAAAAAAAATATCGCCGGTTTGTCATCTCCTGAATTTGCCCATAGAGTGGTAAAGGTTAAGGAGCCTAGATGAAGATACTGGTGAATATCAACTCGATGTGATGAAATTTCTATGTAGCCTGGCTTGCCATTCTTTTTTTTTCTTCTAAAGTGTACATAGCTTTGTTTATTAATCAACCCATTTACGTTGAATGGATTCTTCTACCACACCTTTTTGGACCGGTCTTTTTCCAATAGAAGGGTGTCTGGTTATTTTTTTTATTACTATGTTTTTTTTTTTTTTTTTTTTTTTTAAAGAAATTCCTGTAGTTAATGCAAACAGCGAAGACCCTGACCAGACGCCGCGTTCTGTGACCTCTGTTTTCCAGTTACCTTTTGGGGGTCTCCAGACTTAAATAGGTTAAAAAATATATTTAAATTACAACATACGAGGGACAATCAAAACGTTCTCGGCCCTTGTACTTTGGGAATGACCAAGAGCAGAAATTATGCCATTATTTCTCAATATAATCTCCCTTTGCTTCGATGTACTTTCTCCAACGCTGTTCCAGTTTGCTTATCCTTTCAAAATAGAAGCCTTCTTCCTGGTCCCCGAAGCATCTGTGACGCCTTCACTACTTCCCAAATTCCTACCAAGAAATAAAGTTAGTTTTCATATTTGGAAACATAAAGAAGTCCGAAGCAGCTAAATCTGGAGACTACGGGGGATGAGAAAGGACCTGGAAGCTGCATTTAGTCGCAGCAGCCATAGCAACTTGAGAGGTGTGTGCTTTTGCATTATCTTGCAAGAGCAGAAAACCTTGTGTCAACTTCCCTCTTCTTTTCTCCACAATCTGACCCAGCCACCTTATTTCTTCTGCATAATATGCACCATTTATCGTGTGACCTTCCTCAAGATAATCCAGGGCCCAGTTGTTCAAAACTAACGATGTCGTTAGTTAACGATTCGTTAAAATTTACATGGAGTGATAGGCAAATATGCTGAAATTTTTTGCTGAAAAAAATGTGAGTAGCTTTTGCAGTGCAAAAGCTACTCACATTTTTTCAGCAAAAAATATCAGAATGTTGTATATTGAATCTACTAAAACAGTTAACGAAATGACCCTTAACGAGCTCGTTAAGCTAACGACGCTTTGAACAACTGGGCCCAGCATAATAACGCACTGACTATCCCAGTGATAGAGGCCATCACCGTTCCTGCTGAAGAAACTCTCTACAATTTCTTAGGAGGGGTGATCCAGGGTGCTTCTAATGCGTACTCTGCCTTTTGGTCTCAGGATCAAAGTGATGGACCCAAGTCTCACCTTGGGTCACAACCCTACGCATAAATGTCTCAGGGTCATCTTCATAGAGAGACAGGTGATACCTTAGAAATATCAAGCCTGCTCTGCTTCTAATCTTTGGTCAACATTCTGGGAACCCATCTAGCTGAGACCTTGGACATCCGTAAGATATCGGTCAAGATAGACTGAGACTGAACTGCTCCAGAACTTATGCATATTTGTCTAGCTATATCATGTAGGCTTCTTCTGTCACACATGATCAGACTGTGCACAAGCTCAACCTTTTCGTCTGTAGTAGCATCTTTAGGGCGCCCAGACTGTACATAATCCTCCACGCTCTGCCCCCGCCCTCTAAAAAATTTAGCAGCCCTTCACCGTGCTGTAAGAAAGAGACTTATCCCCAAGGATTTTAAAAAAGTCGTCATGAATTTCCTTTGGTGAAATGCCCTTCTTACAGAAGTACTTTATGACTGCTCTAACATCAACTTTGTCCATTTTCTTAGTTAAACACACCCTTCCGCTGTTTGCAGCGAATTCCTACTGAAATCAATAGCTTTAAAATTTTATTCTTTCTACCAAAGATGTTAAATAAGATAAAACTATAAACTAATTGGAGTCTCATTTCAATTTATTCATTCTAAGTATATCCGACCGTGAACTTCTTGATCGTACCTCATACACATACGCTGAATGGCATGCATTACGATTACACGCCTATTCAAATATACTGAAAATTTTACCACCAAAAATGAAAATTTTCAGTTAAAAAAATTCAGATATTTTTCATATTTCTACTCAAAACATAGATAATGGGTACTCGGTAGAACCGCCTCGGCGAGGCGGTTCAAACGAATACCCACAATCTATGTTTTTGAGCAGAAATAAGAAAAATAATGTATACCCCTGTAAACCCCAGTTTTACTATAAAAAAGTGGGGTTTAGTGGGGTCAGAATTATACAGGCATGTTTTCGTGATGGAATTTGTTATTGTGTCCATACCTGTCTAGATCTGCAAGAAGACAGTAGTTCAACAGTTTCTCTTATTCTCACAAATTTCTACAATTTGCCTTTGCAAAAAAAAAAAATAAATAAAAAAAATAGGCCGCGCCATGCGAAAACTTGTCTTCAGAAATATGCGGAGAGCGACGGTCAAGAGCAGCCTCCGCATTCACTCAATCTGATCAGGACCTTCGCTGTCCGCTAACAGAATCATTGGGTTCTAAAGAATGTATGAATAGACAGCAAAGGCCCGGCTTATACTTTGCGCATGCGCAGAATAATCTGAATCTGCGCTTTTTGCGCATGCTCGAACACACGTTTGTTTTCGCTTGACGCTGCCCAAATAAAAATGATAGGAGAGGCTACGAGTACAGTGGGTTACATTCCGTGGTAAAGATGACAGCTGGGAAATGACAAGCCAATATTTCTGACACACAACCCGTGTCATTATACATGTTTGTCATTAATTAGTATTAATTTACTGTTTAATATCCAAGTATTTATGACTGGAGTCATGCACGTAAGCACACAATGAGTCAGCTCAAGGGCCCGAGGTTATAAAACTTTGTTCATGCCCAACTCAGCTGAGCATGAAATTTGTCCTGCTAATAAATCTCAAATTACTAACAATTGCAAATTCTTTCTGGCTAAACATAGCTGAGCATACAAATTTCTTTGCTAATAAATATGAAAATACCAACTATTGTTAGCAGTTAGCATTTACATATTTATTGGCAGAGAAAGTTTCATGCCCAGCTGAGTTGTGCATGAAAAAGGTTGTATAACCCCGGGGCCACAACAGTCTGTAGTTTTTTCACAGGGGAAACAACTTTTGAGACTTCCTGTTTGCTTTTCTGCACACTAATCCCCTTTAAAAAAAGGACATGCTCTAAAGGGGGTGGGGGGTGCGAATTCTTTCCTTAGAATGCTCTCAAGGGGGAGCGAATTCTTTCCTTAGAATGCTCCCAAGGGGGAGCGAATTCTTTCCTTAGAATACTCCCAAAGAGGAGCGAATTCTTTCCTTATAATGCTCTCAAGGGGGAGCGAATTCTTTCCTTAGAATGCTCCCAATGGAGGGGGGCGGGGGGGGGGGCGGCGAATTCTTTCTTTAGAATGCTCCCAAGGGGGAGCGAATTCTTTCCTCAGAATGCTCCCAAGAGGGAGCGAATTCTTTCCTAAGAATGCCCCCAAGGGGGAGCGAATTCTTTCCTTAGAATGCTCCCAAGGGGGAGCAAATTCTTTCCTTAAAATGCCCCCACGGGGGGGGGGCGAATTCTTTCCTTAGAATGCTCCCAAGGGGGAGCGAATTCTTTCCTTAGAATGCTCCCAAGGGGGAGCGAATTCTTTATTTAGAATGCTCCCAAGGGGGAGTTAATTCTTTCCATAGAATACTCCCAAGGGGGAGCGAAATCTTTATTTAGAATGCTCCCAAGGGGGAGCGAATTCTTTCCTTAAAATGCCCCAAAAGAGGAGCGAATTCTTTCATAAGAATGCTCCCACGGAGGAGCAAATTCTTTCCTTAGAATGCTCCCAAGGGGGAGCGAATTCTTTATTTAGAATGCTCCCAAGGGGGAGCGAATTCTTTCCTTAGAATACTCCCAAGGGGGAGCGAAATCTTTCCTTAAAATGCCCCCAAAGAGGAGCGAATTCTTTCATTAGAATGCTCCCACGGAGGAGCAAATTCTTTCCTTAAAATGCTCCCAAGGGGGAGCGAATTCTTTATTTAGAATGCTCCCAAGAGGGAGCGAATTCTTTCCTTAGAATACTCCCAAGGGGGAGCGAAATCTTTATTTAGAATGCTCCCAAGGGGGAGCGAATTCTTTCCTTAGAATACTCCCAAGGGGGAGCGAAATCTTTCTTTAGAATGCTCCCACGGGGGGAGCGAATTCTTTCCTCAGAATGCTCCCAAGGGGGAGCGAATTCTTTCCTTAGAATGCTGCCAAGGGGGAGCGAATTCTTTCCTTAGAATGATCCCAAGGGGGAGCGAATTCTTTCCTTAGAATGCTCCCAAGGGGGAGCGAATTCTTTCCTTAGAATGCTCCCACGGGGGAGCGAATTCTTTCATTAGAATGCTCCCACGGGGGAGCAAATTCTTTCCTTAGAATGCTAACAAAGGGGCGAATTCTTTCCTTAGAATGCTCCCAAAGGGAGCGAATTCTTTTCTTTTAGAGAAGATAACCTTTTCAGAAGGAAGGTTAATCAAATCTGACAGAGTTGCCTCCCACCCTAAGAGTGGAATGGATATAACTCAAAGGGAAATAAGTCTGACATAGATATATTTGCATCCCTTCTAACTAAGGGTGCCCTTAAAGGAAAGTATTTGTTCCTAATAGAGTAATATCCATTTTTGAAAGATCTCAAATGCCACGGAGGCAACTTTCAGTCTGTGTCTCCCTTTGCAAACTGGTGGCTAAATCTTTCATTCTTAATCATCATGGTACTATCGAATCTTGTCTCTGAACCCGTTCAACCCATCAAATCATAACAAACATTTTTGCAAACAATGTAGTTCCAGCTGAGACGGCTCGTAACGAGCCGTCTCATCATGATCTACACGGTTTACCATTAACAATGAATATGTCCAAATTTAAAACTGGAAGAGTCCACTTCAGAAACTGCGGGTTGAAAGGGTTAAACAGATTGTGCTTGCGCATAGTCTGATCTGGGCATGCACAGTTCGATGAATCCCCGACTAGATGTTAGGCATAAACCCGAATCAATTTACTATTAAAATAGAGTTGGAGACTTAGATATCTTTGAAACATTTTGTTCCTGAAAGTTTAGGGAACCAGAAACCACTCTAAGAGAAATAACTCTGACGTGGAACTGTTTGCCTCCCTTGTCACTGAGTCTGGTCTACTCCTAATGGAGGAAATTCTTTCCTGAAAGAATAAAGTCCAGGTTTTAATGTTTCAAATATTGTGAAGGCATCCTCTGGTCTGCAAAATATCTTCTTTTGCATATAATGGAAATTTATTCAGCTGTGTCAACGGATACACCTCAGGCCCTCTGAGATGAAAACAAGTGTCTCCCTTTTTTCCTTTTCCAAAGGGAGACCACTACAGCAGAAAACATATCCTGATTAAACTCCCTCACACTATATATTGGAAGAGTCGGATTTCAATTTAAGGTATGTCAGACTATGTGATTTAGATACTCCAAGAGAAAAATGGTTAAAATATTTGCAAACAATAGAGACCCTGATCAGACTCCGCATTCTGATCTGGGTCTGCATTGTGTGCCCTTTTGCGGACTATCCAGACCAAACTGTATTAAAAGAAATAATACGCTCACAGGGATGAGGGAGCGCAAATTCTCTCTTTTAAGGGCAGCACCTTTGCGAATGGAGGAAACTATTTTCAGGTCAGGATGATCGGGACCTCCTCAAGCGAAAAGGTGTCTTCGAGCATGCGCAAATGCCCAGATTCAAATTCATCCCGCGCATGCGCAAATTCTCATACGGACAATTGCTCTCCCTTGAAAAATTCTATAGTGTCAACTGATGTTTTAGCGGATAGCGAAGGCCCTGATCAGACTGCGTGGATGCGCAGGCTGATCTGGGCTTTTGCTGCACGCATATGCCCGAAGACACGTTTTCGCAGGGTGTGATCCTTCCAAAAATAGGTATATCAAAACGATTGTAGGAAGTGAATGCTAAAGTAAATTATGGAGAAAGTGCATCGGTAATTGATGATCAGATTTCTAGTTTTATATGAGAACAGAACTTCATTCTATTCTGATTGGTTGTAAAACGTAAACCAGTAAATGTGCAAGGAAAGTATCTTAAACAGTGCATAAAATACTGGAGAATGCATGTAATTCTTAAGCAATTAAAATATAAAAAAGCATACTCGTACCTGTACCAGCTAGTTTGCTTTCGTTCGAGATATTAATTTCGATAGCATTAACGTCTATTTGGATCTAAATTTTGATTTTGAAACAGCCAAGCAGTTGGAGTGATTGACTGCGGTGGTGAAGACTGCGGGTTCGAGTCCAGCTCAAACCATCGACTGAAAAACTCTCTTCACCCACAAGTGAACGGGTACCTTCGTGGGAATGCAGGACTATGGGATATTTTACCAGGAAATATGCCTCGATATGCGGAGGGCATATCCGGACAGCGCAGACCAGGATCAGGACCTTCGTGTCCGTTTACAGAATCGTTGGATGCTGCAAAATACATCAGTGGAGAGCAACTCGCTGTTGAGACTTCGGATGTACAGTCTGATCTGGATTTTCGTTTGCATAACCCACGAATACATTTTCGCATAACGTGTCCCATAAGTTAAACTTACAGTACAGGTTAAATCTTAACCGAGCTGAGCTATCGAAACGAAGTGAAATACATGTACTTTCATGAACACATAGTAAGACGCCACCAAGGGTGCAATAACTTCGAATTATGGGAAGTTATTGTATTGATTGATTGTGTTGGGGTTTAACGACACATCAACCCTTGAGGGTCATTTTGTGTCGTCTCCCAGAGAAAGGGAGAAAAGAGATAAGAAGAGAGAGTAGAGGAGATGAAAGAGAGGGACAGGGAAGAAAGAGGAACAGGAATGAAAGTGAAGAAACAGAAGAAATAAAAACATTCCCCCTCTACCCTTACCCACTACAAGGATAGCAGGCCTTGCCCAACTGTAAGCCAATATCAGTTGGACGCCCCAGTGATGTAAGATACACAGCACCTTCGCACCACCCGACCACCCCCAAATTGTATACCTGTTTGACTACTATTGTTTTATAACTCCGCCTGCTATGTTATTTAGTTTTATTGGATTTATCTTATTAATACTTCAAAGAAATTACGGGAGTCATGCTACAAAACCTAATTGCAAAGTTGATTACATGACACTATTGGAGTCGGCCTCGGTGGCTCAGTTGGATGCGCGTCCGACAGGTTGTGTGTTCGATTCCAACAGGTACGGCAACATTCTTTCGTGGAGATTGACCATTAAATATTTTCTATTACTCGATGAATGTTTACTGTCGTGTCAATGTACTTTTAATATTGGACTAATCTAGGGTCAAGGTGAAGCAGGTTTTTACGGGTATAATGCCACTCGGTACTTTCCGGTTTATCGACTCCGTTTGATTAAGTTATACATTCATAGCGGTTTCTTGCAAGTGTATTGGATCATAGCTCAAATGGTAAGTTCCTGGTCCACAAAGTCAAAAACTAAATCGATGGTCGGAGGTTCGAACTATGTAACAGTCTTTTTTTTTTTTCTTTTTTTTTTTTACTCATAATAACATTTTATTCCTGTGAGTGTGTTTTTTTGTTTGTTTTTTTTTTTTTGTTTTTTGTTTTTCTTTCTTTTTTTTGGCCCCCGACGTTAGTCGGACTATTAAAATGGTATCGTCCGTCCGTCCGTCCGTAGACACAATGAGATGGGTACGTTGTGGACGGAACTCCTCTTACAGTTTTAACCGATCTTTCTGAAACTTTGCAGGTGTTTTTTTTTTTTTTTTTTTTTTTTTGTCATGGTCTGAAGATTTGCTTCTGGCTTTGGGGTTATCCACCCGTTATATTTTTATCAACTTTTTTTCGACTTTTTCGACTTAGTTTTTTTTTTTTTTTTTTTTTTTTTTTTTTCATTTTTCATTTTCATTTTTTTGTTATGGTCTGTAGATGTGCATGTGGTGTACGGGTTATCCTTCCGTTATTTTTTGTTAATTTTTTTTTCTACTTTTTCGATTTAGTTTTTTACAGGTTCGATTACTATTAGAATAGATACCTTTTGTGGGCGCAACTCCTCCTAGAGTTTTCCACCGATCACTTTGAAACTATGTGAACTTGTTCTACATCATCTGTAGATGTGCATGTGGTTTTGGGGTTATCGTCCCTTTATTTTTTATCATTTTTTTCTACTTTTTCGACTTAGTTTTTTACAGGTCCGATTAGTATTAGAATAGATTCCTTGTGGGCGCAACTCCTCCTAAGGTTTCCACCGATCATTTTGAAACTAGGCATACTTATTTTACATAGTCTGAAGACGTGCATGTGGTTTTGGGGTTATCCTCCTATTATTTTTATCAAATTTTTCAACTGTTTCGACTTAGTTTTTCCAGGTCCGATTAGTATTAGAATAGATATCTTGTGGGCGCAACTCCTCCTAAACTTTTCCACTGATCATTTAGAAACTATGCATGCTTGTTCTACATGATCTGAAGATGTGCATGTGGTTGTGGGGTAATCCTGCCATTATCTTTTTTCAACTTTTTGCTTTTTTTTCAACTTAGATTTTTTTAGTTAGGACACAATGATGTGGGTAGCTTGTGGGCGCAACTCCACTCACAGTTTTATATCAAACATTTTGAAACTTTTTGCAGGTGTTTTTTGTCATGGTTTGAAGATGTGCAGGTGCTATTGGGATCATCCTCCCATCATTTGTTATCAACCTTTTACGCCTTTTTCGACGTTTTTCAGGTCTGACTAGTATCAGAATAGATACCTTGTGGGTGCAACTCATCCTACAGTTTTCCACCCATCATTTTTAAATTATGCATACTTGTTCTACTTGGTCTGAAGATATGCGTGTGGTTTTGGATCAACTTTTTCCACTTTTTTGGCTTAGTTTTTTTCCAGGTCCATTTAGTATTGGAATAGATACCTTGTGGGCGCAACTCCTCCTAGAATTTTTTACCAATCATTTTGAAACTATGCATATTTGTTCTACATGTTCTGAAGACTGTGGTTTTTGGGTTACCCTCCTACCATACGAATTTGAAAGTCACAACCCTTTACTGACAAAGCCATAACGTCGGAGGGGTAGGTGGCTTTTATTTCATCTAAACCACTGCGATGTAAAAATTCTTGTTTTAACACTTACCACGCTATGGACAGATTCAGCAGTCGACAAATTGATGTATTTTTTCTTATTTTGCCCTCCAAAAAACAGGATTCAGTCAAGGAGACAGTTTGCGCGTAATGTCGAATTCTATTTTCTGGGGAAATAAGGAAAATATTTCAAAATGTTGTCTGCTAAAATGTTTGTCCAACATGCTAAACGTTAATACAAAAATGTCTGTAACGTGTGTAATAATGAGCTCTTATTACATTCGAATAGCGAAGGTCAAGATGAACCCGTGCATTCGCACAGTCTCTCTTGATCTCTCTGAATTGTTCCTGTCCATTGATATATTCTATAGTATCCATTAATTTTAAGAGGACAAAGGTTCTGATCAGACTGAATGATGATGAAGTGTAGAGATATCTATGTAATATCTTGTTATTTATTGCCAAAAATTAAAAGAAAGAAGATATAATAAATACCATGTTTACCCTAAACATTCTGACACCTTACCATTACTTGCCCCAAACATTTAACAAGGTCATTCAAGTACCTGATTATTTATCTAAAATTGACAGATGAGAGACCTTCAGTAACGACTCTACTCACTCCGCGTTCTGCTCGGCGTCCACACTGTTTGCTCAGACTTCAGGTAAATACAGTAAGTGCCCATTTCGCCAGTTGTTTTTTTTTTTTTTTGTTTTTTTTTGTAATTTAGTGAAAACAAAAACAATAAAAGATAAATATTTTTTTAGTCTCAATTGACATAAAAATTCCAAAGTTAAATACAAGAGAGAGAGAGAGAGAGAGAGAGAGAGAGAGAGAGAGAGAGAGAGAGAGAGAGATTGGTGCCAATACGACAATTTACTCTACTCAAAAACAGTCATACATCAGTGATGTGTCCACTGCACCACGTCGTCCGCGGTTACAGAGTATTGTCATGATTGTGTATTATTTGCTATCGTCGAACGCTTCACGGATAAGTCCGAAAATGCCCGAGATGCTATTTTAGTCATGCTTACCTAAAAACGGATTTTGGATGAACTCGTCCAACCTTGGACACAACAGTAAACATTCATGAGTTATACCGTCATTCTCTAACTTCCGCTGATTCAAGGAGGCCAGTTGAAAGGATACGCACAAGTACTGGTTAACTGCTTCGAGGACTAAGCATGCCCGGTAAAGTATGGTAAGTAAAACTGACCGCGCTCGACAACCCTAGTGGGATGACTGGACCGTAAAACCTAAACACAAACAAACAAACAAGACACTATTGGAGCACTTAAGGAGAAATGGATACATTTTCAATGGATTGTTTTGTCTCCCTTTTTTTTTGAGTAGACTCCTTTTCAAAAGGGAAGTATACAACTGAGTTCCTTCCCTTGAAATTGCATCCATAACCACTTAAGTGCTCTAATAAGTGCGTCCAACGGGAACTGCGAACCGGAACCGCGGAGCGGTTCGGCGTGCAGATTCACTACTATAGACTACCGATGTGACCAGTGATGTGTGTGACCAAAAATGTGATGGTCCAACAAACGCTTGGGTGGTTCGGTGCTTATCCTGAAAGACAGTTGGCGTTCCGTGATTTGGCAGAGACTATTGACACGGCGGCCGTACCGATAGTAGCAACAAAACAGCCAATAACGCCAAGTATTCCAATTGCAAGGGGTTGAATCACGAGACTTATGACGTCGGCCTACAAAATTTGCGATCGCCGCCATTTTGAAATTGGTCTCCACTTCGAATTTTATTTACCACGTACATGATTAATAGCATACACTGCTCGCTGTCTTTCGTGTGAGTTTTATTATTACTATTATTGTTTGATTTACAGTTTACTACACAGAGAGAGAGAGAGAGAGAGAGAGAGAGAGAGAGAGAGAGAGAGAGAGAGAGAGAGGGGGGGGGGGGGGAACTTTAGAAAAGGCTGATTAAAAAAAAAAGTATCGTAGTTGATCTTTTTCCTCGTCTTTTCTTATTCATTTTTTTTTATGTTTTTGCCAAACATCATAAAACGTACTTCTCATAAGTCTGCACAACACAAAAACTCAATGGACTCTCCCCCGTCAGACCCACGACCCAAGAACCTCAGAGGACGATCGAACCACTTATAAGAGAAAAAATATGTTTAAACATTGATATTTACTCATTCTCTTACATTGTCTCCGGTAAAACATTCCAATACATTTAACGTAAACAGCCACCTTAGAGGAAATGAACTCTGCAAGCAAAACTCTTTCGTTCAGATCCTTTGTATTTATTGTTAGAAACTTGTTACATTGTACGTGACATTAATGTACATGTTATTGAAAAGAAACAAATGTTTAAATCAAGTTTTTTTTTTTTTTTAAATTATATAGGTTTTAAAGTGTTAAGGTGTTATCCATATCATCTTTAGCCGTGGGAAATGGATCAATTTGTTTAAAATTCACATGGTCTGTCAACATATAATTGAGACCTTGTTAAGTGAAGATGGAACCTTCTCGCATTTAGAAAGAACCTGTCTAGAGTTTGCATTCGCACCGTCGGGACAGTGTCTGTCCATTTGTCGGAAGTAATTTAGTCTATAACAACGTTTTAAGATTTAGTTGATAACACCGGATCCAGTGAGGCTAATATGTGTGCATCTGTAAGGCTGTTTTTGGTCTACGCTGTTCACCGTGCAGTAGGGGTTCTTTTCACAATTACTACGCAATTATTGGCAAGTCAGTTTTACGAGAAAACAATTATGATGACATTATTTTAGAACTGCACGAGTATATTGCGACATAAATAAATAATTTAATAAATAAAATAAACTCATTTTAGCTCCATGTACGTCATGATAAAAGTTGCCCAAGGCACATCGGCAAAATGGACCGCACATATGCACAATCTGATCAGTGGACAGGTAGACTGCCAAATATTTGGTTCTTGTAGACTTTAAGGAGACTGGATATATATGGTAGATATTCCGCCATACGTTTACAAGGGAGACAGCTCTTATGGCTTTTTGTTTGTTTTTATGCATACCAAGCCCCTCTGAAAAGGTGTCCCAATTGGGGCAAATTCTTTCTTTTTTTTTCGACCCCTTTTTCAGAAGGAAGGCAAATCAGTTTGACAGATTTAGACATCATCAACAGGCATTGACTGGTTAAATTAGGTCAAGTATTGTAATGAGTTAAGTTTAGGTGTTTTAATGCACTGTTGCATGTTACCCTAAGCCGCCTTCAGTGTTTTAGGTTGAGCGAGTATACAAGTCGAATTGATCTTTTCCCATAAAATTTTATATGGTTTAAAAATGATATATCATGTAAACGGCATAATATTATAATATTCACCGTGCCCAGTTAAAAGGGACCTTATCTCGTAATTCTGCGGAATCCGCATGTCCGGATCAAACTGCGCATGCGCAGTCAGACAGGCATGCATGTCCCGCATATATCTGTTTTGCAACTGTACATTAAACGGCCTAAAGCAGATCAGACTGCGAGGGCACGTAGGCCGAGCTAGCTTATGCGATAGCAAGTCAGTTTTTTTACATGAACTGGCTGATACACCAAATGACCTGAGATCAATGTGATTTTAGGTTGTATCTCCGTAGAAATATTTTCTTTTGCTTTTGTCCCATATTAATCTGGATGGATACACTTCTAAGCGAGAGCACTCCAAGGTGAAAGTTGCTGCCTCCTTTCTCAAAGACAGACCACTGTAGCAGAAAAGAAAATTTATTTCCTACTAAATAAACCCTTCTCAGAATGGGGCTATTCTTCAAGGAAAATTCTCCCCTGTGTGAATATATAGGCAAAGTTTGAGAAAAGAGGCAAATGCATTCAGGTCAGAGTGATATCTTGCAGCTGTATCCATTCATCTTAAATATTTTATTGACATGACAAACTGCTACACCCCCACCCCACCCCACAGCCCCCCCCCCCCCTCCGCCACTGCCAGTATAATAAAGTATCAAATTATCGAAGCAAATGAGCCGCAACGTGAGAAATACCTTCTCACATGTGCGGACAACGAACACTCCGATCAGACTCCGCGGATGAAGATTTGCATCATTGGCTATCCAAAAAGTACGTTTTTTGACATTACAGTTCAAATCTATATCATGACTATTTCAAAAACATGAGCGAATCATTACTCTATGTCTTGCCACGATTCACACAGAGACAGCTCGAAACCCGGGTTTGCATGTTCTACATATTCGAAAAATAACAAGCTGATCCACTAAGTGTTTATAGATGGTTCTAGCCAGACCAGACCGGATCGATGTTTTTGCGCAGGAGTCAAGTGCGCATTCATACAGACTCATCAAACTCTTATTTCTACTCCAGTGGATCAATCAAGGATTAAAGAAGACACTCTATCCATAAGAACGCTAATTTGAAAAACATAAAGTTTATACTAAAAGCCTAATTAGGTACGCCTTGTTAAACGAACATTAAAATTCAAGTCCAATTAGAGTATGGCAGTCGACTGTCGTCAAAAAGCCTTACCTTACATATTTAGTTAGTTTTACTGTTGTAACTGCAACAATGTGATTTTACATAGAAATAAAACACTCAGATTATACATGTCATACTAAACCGACGTTTCAGTCGTATCATCTTCTAACATATAAACCATCAAAGACAAATGAGCCGGGACACAGCAGGAAGATTCCACGTGCGCCCTGCGAATACTCAGATCACATACGCATCCACGCAGTCTGATCAGAGTCTTCGCAAGACATTCTGTAGGTAGCCAAGAATCCGACGCATCTTCAGGCGGACGGCGAAGACTCTAATGAGATTGCGCGGATGCACAGATTGATCTGAGTCTTCGCTGGGCGCACATGCAATCTTGAAGGAAATGCTCTGCCCTGGTTCTAATAATTTTGTTTTACCGTATATGTGAACAATGAAGGACCAGGTCTGCCTATGCATTTGCATGGTATAAAAAATAAATAAATAAATAAAAAACACACCAAGGTTTCCGGGAGTGGACATTGGAAGTGATCATAATCAAGGCGTATCTTCTAAGCCAAGTTCTGAAGGTCATCTTTAACAAAAGATGACCTTCAGAATTTGGCTTAGAAGGTCAAAAAGGCAACTCATATTCGGTACATATTTGACCAAGGGAAATTGAAGGACCCAGCTGTGGAAGTTATTTTGCAAGCAACAAAAGCTGAACCCCTCATAATGTTTGATGACAAAGAAGCGCTAACCGTGAAGCCTGATTCCGTGATTGCACACTTTAACTCCGCAGTGATTGATTCAGCCATGGACCTACTTGGCCATGGTAATCAGCATCACAGAAAATAACAATTGATGCTCTTTATCTCAAAAGTGAAAAGGGCTGAAAAATACAGAGAGACAAAAAGCCCCAGACTTACGTAGATCAAAAAGCAAAAACGAACTTGACAGAAAGTCATCTTCAAGACATCAAGACATACCAAAGCTAGAACAACAACGAGAAAACCTATCAGTAAGTGAAATACCTGACAAAGGGAAACGAACAAGGACAATGCACCATCATTCAAGAAAATGCCCTAAATTACCTCATCAAAGAACAAACCAATTTCGTTTTCAAGCAAAATCAATAAACATAAGGGGGAAAGCTATAGACATAAACAAAAGCATCCTCATAAACGAAGATAAGCGACAAAGACTAGTAGATAATTTTTGTCATTCTTTCCAGTATTATAACAGAGGTTCTTAAAACGAAGTCCACTTTACACCTGAAACTTTGACAGTTTCCTAGTCAAAGTCCCACCCAATTCCATGTAACCCTGGATACCGGGTTTATGTCTAATATCACCGCCGTACGCACATTTCTTCGCACGATAGCTTCTTTTCATAATTTAGCCAATATAATATAAATAAATATATAATATGAATATGGAATGACTGTCGCAATCTTTAATTTCCTAGAACGCCTGATTGCACCCTTTCTTTTGGGGTCCATGTCTGTTCATCTGGGCATTCTGACTTGCCACTGGTTCAACGTTTTATGAATGTTCTATGGCTTGGGTACGTCGACCACATATTTCTTGGTATCAAAAAGAAGACCTTGTCACTGTGCACATTTGTTGCAAGTTTCAAAAGTTTCCTTTTGTCTGAATCAGGGTCCTAAACATACTAAAATAAAACAAACAAAATTTAATTTTATCTACTGACATTGAGTACTTTTACTAAAATCCGTCAAAATTTTGTCCCATTTGATTTTCCGCTCGGTCCCGGCAAACAGTCATATGTTTTATCCCTTCTTACGAAAGCACCTTCGCGCGATGTGCATCATTAATTCGGTTTTCTTTGATTTTCAAAACTTAATTTGGGCGTGAACTTAAAGATCATATTGCTAAGATGTTTTAAAATGCGCACAATGAAAGCGGAATCAAACGAGTGGACACAAATAACCGTTTCATGAGACTTATTATCGCTTCCATACAGAGGCTGAAAGAATTAGGCCAGAAATGATCTTATAAGATTTCGTCTAATCGTCTAAAAAGAGGTAAACTATTGTTACATGTATTATTTATTTATGTTTTGCATATGAGCCAGCGTACGACAAAACCTACAATAAGATTCGTGTGACCAGCGAAGACTCAGATCAGACTGCGCATCCGCGCAGTCTGATCAGAGTCTTTGACGATCGCATGCGCCTTCTACAGCCTCAGCTTCGTGACGTCACACCTCGTTCAAGCAGGCCACCCCACAGGTAGTAATAGTAATATAGTTTCTTAAACAAGAAGTCCGTTTATAGCGATATTTATTTTTATCTGACAAGAAATTAGGATCGAATTCATTTGCTCTAGTAATTTTTCGTTTCTAATTTACTGCATTATCCTTAATTTTATTACTTCATGTGACGAATACTTGCGTGAGGTCTGAACGAAATTATGTTTTCAAAAATATCAGACCCAATGTCCAACAGAAGAAAATGACTATTATACCATAATTATATGAATAGCGAAGGCCAAGACCAGTCTGCGCATCTGCACAGTCTAATCAAGACTTTTTCTGTTCGTTGTTCCATTGATTTCGTAAGTGGGCAATGAAGGCCCTGATCAGACTGCGCATGCGTAGTCTGATCAGGGCTTCGTTGCCTAAATATGGCATAAATGCCCCTTTCTCGTGTTGACAGCGTGTAACAATTGACTTGTTGTATGTACAGGTGTTCGACATTTCAGCTAACTCGGCTGTAGAAGGTAACCAAACCCCAACAAACCAATTTGAAAGAGGATGAGTTTTAAATGAGGCATTATGCTTCATTTGGCAGTCGGTAATTTTGTCCGCAGATTCATTATATCCTTAACCCGGGTTTGTCCGGAGATTGACCAATATAATTGACACGTGTCGAGGAAAAGGGAGATATAAAGTGTATACGGCGATCAAAGGGCAGAGTCTGTGCATCATCAACACAGTGCGATCATGGTCTCTGTTTTACCAGTACTTTCTGCAATTCCAACTTTTTTTTTTTTTTCGTTTTTTTTTCAGAATGGATAGAAACGATACAACCCTTGTAAATGTTTGATTTCCCCTTAAGATTCAATCTTACTTGACACGGCTAAGATGGGCGTAATTAAATTGAGCTCCGCATTATGCTTCATGCAGACACCAAGGCCTGGTCATGACAATTTAGAAACATCGGTTACATCATATGAACCCGCGTTGCAACCGAATTCCCCGACTTCGGAGCTTAATTAGGTCGTGTTAATATATGAATGCAGGTAAGAGAGGGCGTGTTTTTTTTTTTTTTTTTTTTACCATTTTATTTATTTGGACGAGTGTGAGCTGATAATTTGAGGAGTAAGAAAGCATACTTAACTCTGATTTACGGCATAAGTAATTTTTGAAAACGGTGTCACTTCATGACAGACAAAACAACACGTTCCGGAGAAAATTATGTCAGTAATACGAACACCAAAAACAAACAGTCATTGTTCAGACCCCATATTACCGATTCTCAATGTGGCAGGTAACGAATACGCAAAAACATTTTTGGGAACTGTAGCCGTTTTCCAGAAACTTAGGTACCATGAACAAATAACAATCATTTTTTATCATCTGACCTAAAGCCGGGTTCCATTGGAAGAAAAGTCTTTCTTAGTCCCCGCTAGTCTTCGATGTTGGTGATTATGGTAGTGTTGATTCGCGCGTACGCGTGCGTGCTTGTGCATGCGTTATGGTGACATTATTTCCGACTGTGTTGGTGGCTGGGTGGAGGCATTGGAATGGCGTGGTTAAAATAAATGGTACATAACATGGAAATTATGAAACGTGATGGCGGACAAACTAACCTGGGAAGCTCTAATTAAACGTCACATAATAATCGGGGCTTGTTTTGGTCAAATATTACAAAACGCCTCTCTTCTCCGTTTTCTGCTGTTATTTATACTCTGCAAGTGATAAGTTAACACAGGTGGACCGCTTTCAGTTTTCTGCACTCTTTAAATTTGCTTGCGGTACGTTAAGCTCTGGCCCTGAAAAGGGTCTAATCTAAAAGAGCAAATTCTTGTTTTAGAACAGACCCATTTTCAGAAGGGATTTATTGTGCTGGGAAGCAAATAGGATGTCACAAAAGTTGTCTCCCTTGTAAAATATGGCGGAAAATCTACCAAGTGTACCCAATTCACCTAACAGGTTTGTGCCAGAATAATTACGGTTCTTTAATATAGGTCTCTCCATTTGTTCGTTATTTTAGTGGTTTGAAACGGTCAGAAATGTTACAGCTTTGCAATGTGAATTTTATACCTCAATATTTAAACAGCTAAATTTCAGTCCACGCAGTCTAGTCAGCACGAAGACCGTAATTGATTTACTTGGTGTATTCACCCATTTTACTCTAGACAGCTGCACTGACCAAACACCAGAGGTCATCGTTCCGTCTTTCTAATTTGTCCCAGATTATTTTACAGAAGAATGTATCGTAAACAATAGTCACAATAGCCACATGCGTTTATTTGTCGCATTTGACTGGTCGATGCGAATTACGATTGGGAGGTGGCATGTAGTCAATTCCAATCACAGAACAACTGCGCAAAAGCTGTTCCGAATACACCGTCATTTGAATAAAAGATGGCGGAATGAAATAATATTGTTGATGGAGCGTGTATCTGTAGCACTTTAACTGAGTGACAGAGTGATGCAATATCAAAGTTCTTTAATTATTTTTGCGAACAATATTTGTTTCTTCCCATGCATAATTATCCTAATCATTTGTTGACATATGCTGCATTTACGCAATCCTGGTCAGAAGCTTCATTAGTCGCAGTTTAGATAGACAAGGATGCAAAGCTTCTCCATGAGCACAGCGAAGACTGTGATCAGACTGCATGGATGCGCAGGCTGATTTGAGTGTTCGTTGGGCGCACATGTAAGAATTTATATTTTCTCACATTGCGGCTCCTTTCTCCTAAGATGTTCTGTACGTACCACTCGATTTACAATTGTTCACAGTGGGCTCATGTATTTGATTTGATGCATGAAAAATCAAGTAGGAATCTCAGACTGTTTCGCCTATTCTTTATAATTGTGGGGTTCTCTAGAAGAGAACATAGCCAGGCGGATCTGGATAAATATACCTCACACATAGAAAAAATAAGCAGTATCCTTGTTTGTCTTGGCCCAACAGTAGTTGACATCAAGTAAAAGCAAATAGCATTAAGGAACTGTTCCTGACTGCAATTAGAGATAGATAAAACAAACAGCCATACTATCATTAATTAAAACATTGAGTCAAAGTAACCGTAAAAGGTAGCTTCCAGAAATAAAGTACCGGCAAATACCACTTAACTGAGGATCTGTCCGGAAATTTTCGGACAGTTGTCATTTGGTATATACACGTACCGTGCATATTAAAAGTTCCATACAAGTTACATAGAAACAGTTAAATATCTGCTTCGCAATAGAGTCTATTTCTTCACTGATTAGAGATATGCAACAATAAGGCACCATTTTCTGCTTGAGCCCAGAAGCAGGCAGATGCTAAACATCTGTTCCGAAAACCTATCAACAAATTAATTCAAATCGGAAATGCAGTAAGAAATGCGAGATAAAAGGGACCGCTTCATAGAAAAAAGGTATACGCATTGGTATATACGAACAGTAAAAATTCGGGTTATACTGTGCGATCTTACCTGGCTCTTCGTTGTTCATAAATACACTTTGGGTACAATAATTAGGCATATTGTGGACAAACAATATCTTGACTGGACTGACCCGTGTACAAGCTGTAACTGGCCTGTTATTTTACTATACGTATAGGTCACCATGAGGGTAATGCTTTATCGAATGTGTTTAGCTTTGTGTTTTAAGCACATCTGAATGGCAGATGGAGTTTAATATTTGTATCAAAAAAGAAAGATGTCGATTAGCAAAAAAAAAAATGTTGTTTTGTTAAAATCAAATTTCAGAGATGCTGACAAAAACAAAACAACAACAACAACAACAACAGAGAGAGAGAGAGAGAGAGAGAGAGAGAGAGAGAGAGAGAGAGAGAGAGAGAGAATCATTGATCATTGTATTGATAATATAAATAAATATCTCTTATTACATAGTGTGGCATAAGCAAAAACAGGAAAGATACAAATGGGCACAGCAGAGTACGTATGCACATGTATTGCATGATTTCTGTTAGGATTGACAAATATATAACTAGAAATAAAACACAAACGATAGATAGATAGATCGACCTTGTTATTACCCAACCTACTATATGAGAAGTTATAAAAGCATTCTTGACTATCTAACGCATTTTCACCTGTGACAAAAGCCAGCCAGACTGAACCGGTTCTCAGATAACTATCACCCGGGCTCATATTTTGGACTATCTCCCGGTGGGCTCATATCTTGGACTATCTCCCGGTCACGTGAATTACCTAGCAACTTCACTTATGCCAAAAGCCAGCCAGATTGAACCGGTCCTCAGGGAACTATCGCCCGGGCTCATGATCAAATAGTTACCGGTATTTATTGATCATAGCGATCAAAAGAAAACAGTTCCTTTAAAATATGAGTTGAGTAATAAAATATCTTTATCATATCTTTCTGGACGGCAGTCAAAACTATCAGCCCCTCGGTGCTGTGGATCTTCTGATGAACTATCGTCCTCGGCCTTCGGTCTTGGGCGATAGTTCATCAGGTGGTCCATAGCACCTCGGGGCTAATAGTTTTGACTGTCGCCCAGAAAGGTGTGAAATAGTTGTATACTTTCTTAGAAAGACAAACAATGTTGAGCTTTGTATGCCTCTCTTGGAAAGTATATATTATATTCTCACTGTTGTACATACTGCTAGGCTGGTGAGAGACTGTGTGAGTGATTCAGGTACATTCAGGTTTCTTGTTTGGTAGTTTATTCTTTCAGGTAGTTTGTGTTCTACAGTGAGTTTTAGATAAGATTAAGTTCCAGTGAAACGGTACTTTATACGAACCGATCAGATTCAGATCAGCCTTGGACAGCTTAATATGTAGCCTATGTACGTATAAATATTTAGCCCGTATACAATCCATGGAGAGAAAATCACAGTCCAGAACCGATTGCCGTCCGACGTTGATCTACTCGGTTAATTAACGCATAGCATGTTGGGTAATAAATTCAGAACACGACATTCTGAAATGTATTTTTTTAATTTTTGCAGAAAATAGGCTTTGACATTTCATGCAAGTTGTCTTTCAAGAGATAATTTGCATAAAATTTCAAAACCTGTTTCCTGATAAAGAAAGTAAGACAATATTTCAATATGTCTTCTGCTTATATTATCCAGCATGCTAAGTGTTAATGTAAGAGATAAGGTTCCTTTTTGGAAGAGGAAAGAACCTTGTCTGACACTAATTTGCTATGACATATTTGTCAGACTGCGTCTCAGCAGGCGACCTTAATATTATCTTCTAGCAGAATACCTCCACTATTGGCCTTTCACATTTCAGTCTTTCATCAGGCTTACCTATGTTTGTATTGTTTTGACGATTCCTTGTTCGCTTTGTCAGAAAAAAATACCTTAATGCAATGCGTCTTACAGACAGAAATAGAAACATAACGCTTCTTGTTTTAATTGAGATCATCTCGTCCTGGAGCCTTGTAAAAATTCTAAAATCAAGCATAATCCACGACAAGAGGAATGTGGTACTCAATGTTATGCAAAACGCGAAGAGTTAGATCATATGCGCTTCTGCCCTGTCTGATCAGGCCTACCTAAACAGTGCCCCATCCAACTTTCATCCGAGGAGTGTAGCAGCTCTCATGCTCCCCCTGCTCTATTTTTTCATTTCTTTGTCCTTTTGTTCCTCTGCTTTGCCTTCTGTTTACCACCAAATTTTTTTTTGTTCCTTTCCTTTGCTCTTTCATTCCTCCTCTAGGTTTTGCCCTTTGACTATGCTTTACTCATATCTGCCCTTTTAGACCTCCGTTCTTCCCTATAATTGCTCTTACTATGTTAATTTTAGTTCATTTTAGACAAGAAGTTAACACTAACGAATAAATGGTCTAAAAACATATATGATAGAAAGACTTTGTTGTCTGTACTTTAAGGTTTATATGATCGAGTCAGGCACATTCAGGTTTCTTGTTTTGTTTCTTATTTTCCTCCTACATTATGCGAGTTCCAGACATGATTAACATTCAGTTAATGTTAATCATATACTAACTGTTAAGATCCAGATCAGCCGGACTTACCTCAATCTGTTCTGCCAATAGTAAAATTTAGGCCGTACACAGAAAATGAAGAGAATATTAAACAAGATATTAGCACAGCATTTGTGAATATTTATTTTAGAACTACGGGAAATATTCATAAATATTCATAAACGTGGCATTTTAGCTCACCTGAGCCGAAGGCTCACAAGGTGAGCTTATCAGTATACCAATTCATCGTCCGTCGTCGTTGTCCGTACACACTTTCAAATACATCTCCTCAGAAACCTTGGCCTGATTGATGTCAGACTTATATGGAACATCTCTGCCTCACGGGAACAAAGTTTATATTTTTAGTCCTTGTCACTTGACCAAGATGGCCGCCATGTCCCTATATGGTATAAACCTTTTAAAAATCTTCTCCTCCAGAACCATAAGTCAGATGACCTTGAAACTTGGCACACAGCAAAAGAACATGGGCCCTACAAAAGTTGTACAATTGATGACCCTGGTTGCTTGGCCTATTTTACAACAGTCAACCTTTTCATTGGAATAGTCCGTCCACATTTTCAAACATGTTCTCAGAAACCACTGAACCGACTGACAGCAGATTTTATATGGAACATCTATGCTTCGTGGGAACAAAAGTTTATAGAATTGGTCCTGATCACATAACCAAGATGGCCGCCATGCCCATATATATTAAAAATCCTTTAAAAACTTCTTCTCCAGAACCATAAGTAAGATGACCTTGAAACAAGGCACACAGCAAAAATGACTTAAACCCTACAAAATTTGTAAAAATGATGACCTTGGGTTGACCTGGACCTATTTTACAATAAGGCCAACTTTGTTCATTTAGGCTTTTACTTTGGAAAAGTCCGTCACTGCTTTCAGAGATCTTCTCCTTAGAAACCATTGGACCGATTGAAGTAAAATTTTATATAGAACATCTATGCCTCGCGGGAACTTAAGTTTATATAACTGGTACTTGTCACATAACCTAGATGGCCGCCATGCCCATATATCATAAAAAACCTTTAAAATCTTTTTTTTTCTCCAGAATCATAAGTCAGATAACCGTGAAACTTGTCACACAGAAAAAGGTACTTCAGCCTACAAAGTTTATATAACGATGACCTATTTTACAACAAGGTCATTTAGGATTTTACATTGGAAAAATCCTTCCACACTTTCAAACATCTTTTCCTTAGATTTCACTGGACCTATTGAAATCAGATTTTATATAGAACATTTATGCTTCACGGGAACAAAAGTTTCCTGGACACATGACCAAGAAGGCCACCAAGCCTATATATAGTAAAAAAAAAAAAAAAACTTAAAATATTCTTAATAAGGCAGATGACCTTGCACAAAGCAAAAAGGTACTTAAGTCTTGCAAAATTTATATAAATGATGACCCTGGGTTAACCTTTATCTATTTTACAACAAGGTCAACTTTGTTCATTTAGGCTTTTACATTGGATAAGTCCACACTCAAACATCTTCTCCTCAGATTTCACTGGACCGACTGAATTCAGATTTTATATGGAATATCTCTGCCTCGCGGGAGCAAAAGTTTATATAATTGGTCCTAGTCACGAAACCAAGATGGCTGCAATGCCTATATATGGTAAAAACTCTTTAAAACCCTTCTTTCCCAGAACCATGTCAGATGACCTTGAAACTTAACACACAGGAAAAAGGGATTCGAGCCTTACAAAATTTATATAAATGATGATCCTTAGTTGACATTGACCTGTTTTACAGCAAGGTTAACTTTGTTCATTTAGGCTTTAGCATTTGAAAATCTTGAAAAACTACACACACACACACACACACACACACACACACACACACACACACACACACACACACACACATATATATATATCTCAAAGAAATGATTTTGAAACTTACAACTAATCGATAAAGTGATAATGCTTTTCTGTTGGCATCATTTTTCCCTCACAGGTTGTCGGCCCCTACCTTCAGGTTATCTGTCACACACTAGCCACCCCCCCCCCCCGCACCCCCTTGCATCACATCAGATTCATACTACATGTAACTATTATAAATTCTCATTCTTCCGTTCAACTGTAGGTTATTGGAATCAGCTTCCAGCCAGTATAGTACTGCTGCCCACTCTTAATCAGTTCAATGAGGCAGTCCACATGACCACTGCATACTGTAAAACAACACAACAATTTTCTTTATACCTGTTTTTATCTCTTCTGTGCATGCTTTTTAACCCTATGATCTATTCCTTTTCCGTTTTAGCTTCTTTGGTAATCAGGTGAGCGATACATGGCCTCCTTGGCCCTTTTTTATAACTTGGTAGCCAAGTAATCCTATTAAGGGCAGTTAAAAGTGTTTTAATTTGGAAAGATAATGCACTAGACAATAAAGATCTCAATCTAGCTACTCTATTTTGCTTTTAATTCTCGATAGGGCATTGTTAAAAGTCATTATATATTGTAGAAATATAACGGACTACACTGTACAGTATCCAGACCATGGGTATTTTTGTGGGCGGCGACGTCTAAGAGTAGAATATGCAGATGCACAGAGTGACTTGATGTTCGCTGTCCGCATGGTTCCTGAAGACATGCTCACAAGTCATGGCTAACGGTGAGAACCACGGGTTTATTAATTGCAATACAACTGGCACCCGTTGCAAAATTTGTTACTTAATGAAGCTAGCTTAGGGGTGTACGAAACGCACCTGAGTCCATTAAATACTCATAATATGCCACCAACTCGAAAAAATTGGAGGGCATATTGCTTCTGGGACGTTCGTCCGTCCGTCCGTTCGTCACGCTTTTTGATGCATAGTATAACTTTAGAACCGTGCATGCTACCGTTTTGAAATTCCTTATATGAATTCCTCATGAAAAAAAAAAAAAAAAAAAAAAAAAAAAAAAACTGACACGTATTTTTTTTTTCTCGACAGGACTATGCCCTTTCCCTGAGTTATGGCCCTTTGAAAAAATATGGATGCAAACTTGTCAGCAAAATATCTCAAAAACTATTAAAGCTAGAGCCTTGAAACTTGATGAATAGATTGGTAGTGATGAATAAATGACTTGATAAACTTTTGAATAAATTCTGAAAAATACGTCATGAGATGACCCTTTGTAACTGTGCATTTTAACCTTGTCAGCAAAATATCTAAAAAACTTTTGGAGCCAGAGCCTTGACACTTGGTGAATTGATTGATAATGATGAGTAGATGACCTGATTAACTTGAATAAATTCCAAAAAATATTTCATGAGTAATGGCCCTTTGAAAATTTGGGCAGTTTTCCCTTGTCAGCAAAATATCTAAAAAACTATTGAAGCTAGAGCCTTGGAACCTGATGAAAAGATTGGTAGTGATGAATAGATGACCTGATTAACTTTCTAATAAATTCTGAAAAATGATTCATGAGTTATGGCCCTTTGTAAGTTTGGGCATTTTTACCGTGTTAGCTCAAAAATTGTTGGAGCTAGAGCCTTGAAACTAGGTGAATTGATTGGTAATGACGAGTAGATGACCTGGTTAACCTTTGAATAAATTCTGAAAAAAAATATTTCATGAGTAACGGCCTTTGTTAATTTGGGCATTTTTCCCTTGTCAGCAAAATATCTCAAATACTGTTGGAGCTAGAGCCTCATAACTTGATAAATAGATTGGTAGTGATGAGAAGAAAGTTGGAGGGGCATATTGCTTCTGGGCATGTGTAATGGCCCTTTGTAAATTAGGGCATTAATTTTTCCCTTGTCAGCAAAATATCTCAAAAACTGTTGGAGCTAGAGCCTCATATCTTGACGAATGGATTGGTAGTGATGAGAAGATGACCTCATTAACTTTTGAGTAAATTCTGAAAAATATTTCATGAGTTATGGCCCTTTGTAGATTGGGCCATTTTTACCTTGTATTATCTTTAGAGGCAAGCATATGGTTGGGGCATAGTGTTTTACGAACACAATTTCTAGTGTTGGAAATCCCGATCCGATTCTAAATTTGAACTTGCTTGGTACCTACAGAGAGTTATCTCTTAAATTGAAGAAATAATCAGTGAAACACCATGAAGCAGGACGAGTTTATTCTATCTATATATCTTAAATCATTCTAGTTTTCGGTTTCTCTTTACACAAATGATCATAAAACAATAAGCATTAATGAGATGTCTTCCATGAAGATACAGTGTCTTCAGTGGAGATAAAGTATAAAGTTAGGCACCAAACCTATAACGGACACCTCATGCGTTACCAAGAACTCAATAAGTTGTCTAGAAAGACCAAACTACATTATATCAATAAATAAATAAATAAATCAAAAGCGAAAATTTGAAGTTAAAAGTAACAAAAAAAGTCCTCGTTCCACATGTATACAATCACCAAGAAAGCTTAATCTACAAATCCCCATCTGTTTTGATAACACTGCCCAATGCCTGATGTCTTACGAACAGAGAATTGGGAAACAGTTTAGACACAAATTCGGTGCTGTATTGTTTGTCATGAAACTACACGAAAAAAAAAAAAAAAAAAAAAAAGAGACAGCAATATAGTTAAACACCCCTTGAAAAACTAAATGGGCTAAATACTTCACCATAGTGAAATTTTTTATTTCATTACGAAAACACGCCTATTCAAAAATATCAAAAAATTTTACCTCTAAAAACTGAAAATTTTCAGATAAAAACCCTGATATTTTTCATATTTCTGCTAAAAACATAGATTGTGGGTACGCGTTAGAACCGCCTCGGCGAGGCGGTTCTAACGAGTACCCACAATCTATAGTTTTGAGCAGAAATAAGAAAAATATTGTATACCCCTGTAAACGCCAGTTTTACTATATAAAAGTGGGGTTTACGGGGGTCAACACTATAAAGGCATGTTTTCGTGATGTATCGTCCTTGGGATCATTGAGTCCTTTCTGGAACTTGAAAAATCGAGTTCAAAGTAAGCCTGTGCTATTTGTGACGTATGTAGCTATACAACGTAAATTAATGTCATACATGTATGCAGCCCTACAAACTAAATTACTGTCATATGAAGAATCTCAGTAAAACCGGGACTCCGATTTTCGTTCATTTATTTGTTCTTTGTTCCCAAAGGAAAGCTTTATTGAGTTTAATAGTCCTGCCTGTAAGATGGAAGACTCCTTAAGGCATAAATGTGTTAGGTCATCCGTGCTGTCCAATTATGGTTTACCGTTTGATGCATAGCTTCTGTACAGTCCAGATATTAGTAGCCTAAATGCTGTCCTCTTCGTGTCGACCGAATTCGGGATGCAAATGGGTTAAGGAACGCGGTATGTTCTGTAATAGATGAAAGGAGTTTAAAACGTAGAATAAACGTCAAAAAGATTGCCTTAAAGCCACACCTTCCCATGTGTTTGTTTCTTCTATATTGAAATCAGATTGCGATAAGTGCTCATTAAGTCAGGTTGAAAGTAGGTTTTTGGATTTCACAATAAATTTTGATCGTTATTTGATAGTTTAATGACCTCATGAATATTTTAGATTTAACATCAATAACAAGTTCACAAATGAGCCACGCCATGATAAAAAGGAATTGTTTTGGGTATAGGAAACGGTTTTTATTACATACATATGTACCTGTCAATAATACAACTTTACAACAGTTAAAATTATTACAGTCTGATCCAAAAAGCCGAAAGTCTCGAATTTTCCAGATCTATATAACACCCTCTTAAATGAGACTGTTTTACTAGTTGTGTTGTGGTGCTAGCATTTTGGTCACCTTCAACAGCTGCCCATTTTGCTTTCTGTTTTACTAGTTGAGATTAAGAGTGGCATCGGGACCCAGGGTGAAATTGGCTGGCCGTAAAAGTGCTTTAACAACCCCCGCACCCCCCACCCCCCCCCCCCCCCCCCCGGTGGTTTATTCTACTGACCGTTCTAAGGCGGTGGTCCCGGTGTTAGTCTTACTCTTTGTTGCTTTGTGGTTTATTCTACGAGGCGATTTGTTTTATGTTTTACCTTGTGTTATTTTATTCTTGTGTTTTTCAGTCCTTTTAGCATTGCGATTACCTCGCTTGGGGAAGAGAGAGCTAATCTTAGTGCTTTTCGTACGTTTGTTCGATTTGTGCTTGTTTGGTTTTGTCGATTTCCTCTTCCTCTTGGTGTCTGGGAAGGGCTGCGGTTTGTGATTGTGGCACTCCCTGGACTTTTTTCTTACCTTTTTTTGTTTATTTTGACAGCATGACGTCAAAGTGAAAATATGTTATGATCGAGCGTCTTCAACCATTAAGGTGGCACCATACGTTGAACACTGGACTGGACGTCTGCGAAATTATTATACGCATCACATGGTTAAACGTTCTGGTTTTCTATGTTGTAACTTGTGTACGTGCCAGTACGGGAATTCCAGGTTCTGCCAATATCAAGAATGGAAATTATGTAAAAGGTGATTTTATTTGGGGCGGTTTACCGCCACCAGTTTACTAAACCGCATTTCAACTATCCGTTCAGATGAAAATACCTACCTAATATCTACCTAAAATCCTCCAAAATAGTTCCATGCTAACGCTGATACCGCTAAATTCTGCATTTAAATATATTAGCTTTATACACTCCGATGCTTATTAATAGCGAATAAATGAATAAAAGCAAAGAAAACGTCAAACGTTTAGAAAAAAATAAGATTTTGATCATATTGAGTACAATATCGGCGACGAATATTAATACTCCAGTACTCCAGTAAAGCACAACAAATCTATAGCGTTGTCCAACAAGCAGCGGTGATTCTTGGAATTTGCAATAGAGGGGGAGCTCCCCCAATGAGACACAGAGTTGGGGTGGGGAGAGTCGAAACCCACAAGGTGCGAGGCATCAACTTCCGCGTGTCATCTTTTCTTTCTACTTATCTAGTGTCCCATTAAAAATGAGCGAGAGGTATTGCTCGAATTGACCAATTTGACCTACATTTCTCGGTAATATAGGCGGGACGTTTTGTAGCGGATAATTTCGTACCGTTATAACAGTTAGCCTAAGTTCTGCTTCAGAACATGCAAACAATTACAAAATAGTCCTTAAAATACTTACTCTCTACGATTATTATCAGAATAAAATATTTAAAGAATATGAGTGGCATTTCCTGCCAACATAATGCTATCCGGTGATTGAGTTGTTTCCCTTGTATAGCCTCGGGAGTTTTTTTTTCCCCCTTTCTAACGTGCAAACAACTTATCCATCCACTGATATGATGAGCGATTCCACTGAATTTTAATCAATAGATTTGATACCTTGCTTTCATGTCAGAGAAAAGTGAACGAAAAACAACTTCTTAAATACTTTGAGGTCCGGAAAAAATGAAAATCGCGCAGAAAATTGCGGGATTCTTCATTTTTTTTTTTTTTTTTTTTTTTGTGCTGAAGCACGCCCCCATCCAGAACATTAAACTGTAAGAGGCCACCAGAAATCGGTGCAAATCCCGCTCTCTATAGTAATCTCTAAAAACAAAAAGTTACCCTAGCCGCGATCCTACTAACCACATAAAAAGGGCAGAGAAGGGGCTATTCTCAAGCTGTCTTTTGGCACAAAAAAGATGGCGGCATATGCGAATAAAGTTTATGTGTGATTGTATGTAAGCAAAAATATGGAAATGCTTATAGCGACAGGTTTGACTGTAAAGAGATAATGATGAGACATCTTGAGCATCTTTAATGAATTTCTTTGTGTCGTCTGTAAGTGGGGGCGAACTGCGCCGTCCTTCACATTGGTATTTGTGAACGGTGAGCATGGAAAGATCGGAGAGGGAGGTATCAGTTTCTTATAAGTGGAGTGAACAGAGATATCTGTATTTCAATCATAAATACAGTTATCTCTAACTGAAATGCAGATATCTCTAATTGTAATACAGATATATGTATTTAATTTTGTAATTCAGATATCTCATTTCAAATACAGATATACGCATTTAAATTAGAGATACCTGTATTTTAAATGTAGATATCTAGAATTCAGCTTAATTAGAGATCTCTCACACTGAAATGCAGATATCTGTATTGGTGAAATGTAGATATCTCTAATTGAAATGCAGATAATTATATTATGATCGAAAATAGAGATGCCTGTATTTCAAAGACCAATATCTGCATTTCATTTAGAGATATCTCTATTCCTCAATTATAGATATCAGTATTTAAATTAAGGATATCTTTAATTTAAAAAATTACAGATATATGTATTTATTAAAAGAGATATCTGTATTTGAAATGCAAATATCTGAGTATTGTTAATTATTGCTTCTTTTAATTCCAACGTAATCCCAATTAGTTCAAGAGTTCAGGCACCGCCCCATCAGCACTCTCTGTGCATTGATTAACATTGCTTGGATCTGACTACAAGCGATAGTTGATGTTGGGTAACAGGATCTGATGCGCTGTACCACATCTCGTGCAAGTTCCAACACGTCCCGTGTGATCCTGTGATCTAGGATGTGCGCTCGACATGATGCAGGGTATAATTGGGCCGCGTCAGGTGAAAACGTTCCTTCGAGCATGTGCAAAATGTGCGGATTCACAGCATCCTGGGCATGCGCAAGGTATCATCCGGACATTTGCTCTCCATGAAACATTCTATATATCCAATGATTCTATTTGCAGACAGTGAAGGCCCTGATCAGACTGCGCAGATGTGCAGTCTGATCAGGGTCGTCGCAGCCCGCATATGCCCGAAGATGCGTTTACGCATGGCGCGACCCGAATGATCAAGGTACTGGAGTAATACTGAGTTTAGAGCTTTAGTTGTTCGTCAATATATACTACAGGTATATTTGTAATGATCAAGGTACTGGAGTAATATTGTGTAAAGAGTGTTAGCAGTTCGTCGATATTTACTACAGGTATTTTCGTAATGATCAAGGTACTAGAGTAATATTGTGTAGAGAGTGTTAGCTATTCGTCGATATATACTACAATGATCAAGGTACTGGAGTAATATTATGTTTAGAGCGTTAGCTGTTCGTCGATATATACTACAGGTATATTTGTAATGATCAAGGTACTGGAGTAATATTGTGTATAGAACGTTAGCTGGTCGATATATACTACAGATATATTTGTAATGATCCAGGTACTGAAGTAATATTGTGTATAAAGCGTTAGCTATTCGTCGATATACACTACAGATAGATTTGTAATGATCAAGATACTGGAGTAATATTGTGTATAGAGCGTTAACTGTTCGTCGATATATACTACAGGTATATATGTAATGCTCAAGGTACTGGAGTAACATTGTGTTTAGAGCGTTAGCTGTTCGTCGATATATACTACAGAAATATTTGTAATGGTCAAGGTACCGGAGTAATATTGTGTGTAGAGCGTTAGCTGTTCGTCGATATAAACTACAGGTATATTTGTAATGATCAAGGTACTGGAGTAATATTTTATTTAGAGCGTTAAATGTTCGTCGATATATACTACAATGATCAAGGAACTGGAGTAATATTGTGTATAGAGCGTTAGCTGTTCATCGATATATACTACAGGCATATTTGTAATGATCAAGGTACTGGAGTTATATTGTGTGTAGAGCGTTAGCTGTTCGTCGATTATACTACAGGTATATTTGTAATGATCAAGGTACTGAAGTAATATTGTGTTTAGAGCGTTAGCAGTTCTTCGATATATACTACAGGTATATTTGTAATGATCAAGGTACTAGAGTAATATTGTGTTTAGAGCGTTAGATGTTCATCGATATATACTACAGATATATTTGTAATGATCAAGGTACTGAAGTTATATTGTGTGTAGAGCGTTAGCTGTTCGTCGATATATACTACAGGTATATTTGTAATGATCAAGGTACTGGAGTAATATTGTGTGTAGAGCGTTAGCTGTTCGTCGATATATACTACAGATATACTTGTAATGATCAAGGTACTGGAGTAATATTGTGTTTAGAGCGTTGGCTGTTCGTCGAGTCGATATATACGAGGCCACCGTACTACAGGTGTATTTGTAATGATCGAGGTACTGGAGTAATATCGTGTGTAGAGCGTTAGCTGTTCGTCGATATATACTACTGTATTTGTAATAATCAAGGTACTGGAGTAATATTGTGTATAGAGCTTTAGCTATTCGTCGATATATACTACAGATAAATTTGTAATGATCAAGGTACTGGAGTTATATTGTGTATAGAGCATTAGCTGTTCGTCGATATATACTACAGGTATATTTGTAATGATCAAGGAACTGGAGTAATATTGTGTATAGAGCGTTAGCTGTTCGTCGATATATACTACAGGTATATTTGTAATGATCAAGGTAATGGAGTAATATTGTGTATAGAGCGTTAGCTGTTCGTCGATATATACTACAGATATATTTGTAATGATCAAGGTACTGGAGTAATATTGTGTTTATAGCGTTAGCTGTTCGTCAATATATTCTACAGATATATTTGTAATGATCAAGGTACTGGAGTAATATTGTGTGTAGAGCGTTAGCTGTTCGTCCATATATATTACAGGTATATTTGTAATGATCAAGTTACTGGAGTAATATTGTGTATAGAGCGTTAGCTGTTCGTCGATATATAGTACAGTTATATTTGTAATGATCAAGGTACTGGAGTAATATTGTGTTTAGAGCGTTACCTGTTCGTCGATATATACTACAGGTGTATTTGTAATGATCAAGATACTGGAGTAATATTGTATGTAGAGTGTTAGTTTTTCGTCGGTATATACTACAGGTGTATTTGTAATGATCAAGGTACTGGAGTAATATTGTGTGTGGAGCGTTAGCTGTTCGTCGGTATATAGTACAGGTATATTTGTAATGATCAAAGTACTAGAGTAATATTGTGTGTAGAGCGTTAGCTGTTCGACGATATATACTACAGGTATATTTGTAATGACTAAGGTACTTGAGTAATATTGTGTTTAGAGCGTTAGCTGTTCGTCGATATATACTACAGGTATATATGTAATGATCAAGTACTGGAGTAATATTTTGTGTAGAGCGTTAGCTGTTCGTCGATATATACTACAGGTGTATTTGTAATGATCAAGGTACTGGAGTAATATTGTTTAAAGAACGTTAGCTGTTTGTCGATAACTACTACAGATATATCTGTAATGATCAAGGTACTGGGACAATATTGTGTTTAGAGCATTATCTGTTCGTCGATATATACTACAGATATATTTGTAATGATCAAGGTACTAAAGTAATATTGTGTGTAAGCTGTTCGTCGATATATACTACATGTATATTTGTAATGATCAAGGCATTGGAGTAATATTGTGTTTAGAGCGTTAGCTGCTCGTCGATATATACTACAGATATATTTGTAATGATCAAGATACAGGAGTAATATTGTGTTTAGAGCGTTAGCTGTTCGTCGATGTATACTACAGGTATATTTGTAATCTCGAACAAAACGACTTAGAAGGGAAGCAGGACAGTACATTTTGGATCAAGATAAAGAATAGAAAATATCAATGCAATGAAACGTTGTGCAGTGATTGGAATAAAGGTTCCAGCGGGAACATGACGATGAGGCGACGTTGTATAAACCCGCTTGGGTAATTCTGGCAGTTGATTTCTGTTTTAATGTTTTTCTTAGACCATTTTATTGCACAGAAACAAATTTTAATGGGACCTTTGGGCTTTTTTTTTTTTTTTTTTTTTTGTATTTCACAAGAAATTTTCTGTGTCTAATGTTTACTGAATGGATCAGAATTTGACTACAATTGTCTGTATGTTCCCCTTTAGAAAATGCGTACTGGGAAAAAACTGACGTATAACCTCTGAGCTTTCTTTTCAAAATACTGCAGATGATACATTTGGAAATACTCCTCAGCGATATGGGGGACTCTGTATTCTAGGAATTTTGCCAGACTTAAGCAAATTGTCCATATATGGCGGTCCATATGGTAGGTTATGTTCTGCCTGCAGCAGTCAATGATTCTAAAAGCAGACAGCGAATGTTATGTTCTTATGCGCACAATACTTTGGGCCTTCAGTGTCCGCATAGTCTGTCAAAGTTTACTTCTGCAATTTTAAAATACTTTATAGTATAATCTGGTGACGCGTTATTAGCAAACAAGAACAATAGGTAATACTTATTTATTTATTTTATTTATTCATTTTTAAAAAAGAATAGATAATATTTCAGGAATTCTTCAAGATAAAAACAATTATTATCTGAAAATTGTTTCTCATAAGACTAGTAAGCCGAACATAAAGCTAGTCATATATACCAGAATTTGAAAAATACAAAAGCTCTAATACGATGGCCTGTCTTTTTCTTTAATTTTGAGTGTCGGTTGCCAAACCGCCACCAGATTTAACATTCGTACTACATTTCGACAATCTGTTTTCCTGTAACTATCAACCTAATGACTACTTAATAAATAGTTCCCTGCTAACGCTGATAACGCTAAATTCTTCATTCAAACATAGTAGCCTTATGCACTCTGATGTTTATTTAGAGTGAATAAATAAACAAAACCAAAGAAAACTTCAAACTTTTGATGAAATAGGATTTTAATCAAATTGAGTTTAATATCAGCGGACGAATATAAATACTCCAGTAAAACGCGCCCAATTTAGAGGGTAATGGAAAAAAAGTGTAACACGTGCCGCGGTTGTACTAAACACAGAAAAGGATATTTTCAACCGAAAAAGACCAAATAGGGGCTATTTGGTACCCCGAAAAGTACTGTATAAATATGATATTACAATTTACATATGGCTTTTGACGCTGAAAAGACTATTTTAACACCCTAAACAGGACGTCCAGTACAAATAAAAGCGCTCAAGCACTGCACCATGCCCCGCCACTGCATTTACATCAAGCAAGTGCCATAACTTTGTCAAAAATAAAATGTGTTCTACATGTTACGTACCTTTACATTTTTGCAAGGCTTCAAGGAAATCTCTGAATTCGTTTTCAAGTTATAGAAAGGGTACACATATATGACTTGGCTCACTATTTACTATGTTCAAAGGGCGTAAACTCCAAAAACAGGTCAGTGAGAGTTACAGTTCTTGTGTTTTGCAAATTGTATCATGGTGATATACATTTGCATAAAGTTTCAAGAAAATATCTCGAACAGTTTTCAAGTTACAGAGTGGACACAAATATATTAAAGAAATCACTATTTTCAAAGTTCAAAGTGCTATAACTCCAAAAGTAGGTTAACCGTGTTACCGTTCTTGTGTTCTACACCTTGTCTTATAATGCTTTACATTTATGTGAAGTTTCATCAAAATATCTGAACGGTTTTCAACTTACAGAGCGGACACGAGTACATAGTAGAAATTGCTATTTTCGATATCTACATTATTAAAAAGGCCGCAACTCCAAAAGTAGGTTAGCCAGAGTTACGGTTTTTGTGTTCTGCACGTTGTCTTATAGTGATATACATTTGTGAGAATTTTCATCAAAATATCTGGAATGGTTTTTAACTTACAGAGCGGACACAAGTGCATGGTAGAAATGGCTATGTTCAATGTTCAAAGGGAAATTACTCCAAAAGTAGGCAAACCAGATTTACGGTTCATGAATTCTGCACGTTGTCTCATAGTGCTCTACATATGTGTGAAGTTTCGTGCAAATATCTTGAACGGTTTTCAACTTACAGAGCGGACACTAGTACATGATAGAAATGGCTATGTTTAATGTTCAAAGGGCAATTATTCCAAAAGTAGGCAAACCAGAGTTACGGTTCATGAATTCTGCACATCGTTTTATAGTGCTCTACATTTGTGTGAAGTTTGGTGAAAATATCTCTGACGATATCAGAGTTATGGAGCGGACACGAATGACGGAGGCGCTGACGGACGGACGTACACTCAAAATTTCGGATGGTATAACATAGGCATAAAAACGGTCGCATTCATATGAATGAATAAATAATGAACGTATGTGAAAGTACTGATATCTTGTCCATATAAAAAGATGGAAGTATTTTTCGCTACCCGATATCCCCATTTTGGCACGATTCAGTACTTATTATTATTAGTAGTATTTTTACCATTTTTTGTTTCATTTTGAACGGCTTGTGGGCACATGCTTTCTGCTCTCAGATTACATTTTACAAATAGATTTGTATACTGTTTATGTGCGATTTTTTTTCAAATTTCAGCGTAAATCCCAGTCAGTTCTACAATTTCAGCCAACTACCGCCATCAGTATTCTCAGTGCTTTGATTGTTTTGTTGCTTTGTTTTCTAAGGTGGTGATAACAGGCGTATTACACAAATTCAAATGTCATACAAATCTTATTAGTTACCGGTGCATGTAAAACTGTGAAGGTCATATAAAATACTTTAGTGTTTCACAGTCTAAAATAATTTCGACAGTACGCCAATAACCTAAAGTGTGTATATTTTCTTTCAGTGCCAAATTATATGCCGACCTCTTCCGTCAGCTGCTCCAATGTAACAGTCCCGCTCAACAGCGGTCAGTGGTTTTTAACCATTCAGTGAGATTAGTGTTATTTCCTGTTTAAATATTTGCAGTAGAAGAGGAATCGATGCACTTTTAGGGGAGGCAACGTTGGCAAAATTATTTTGCCTCCCTTCTGAAAAGGGATCAACTCCAAAAGGAAAGAATTGGCTCCCAAAGGGAGTAAATTCTTTTCTTTTAAAGTAGACCCTTTTCAGAAGGGGTTTGATGTGCAGGGAAGCAAACAGGAAGTAACAAAAGTTGTCTCCCTTGAACAAAATAGCAGAAAAACCACAAAGGGTATCCTGGCACCTTAACTACAAATATCCATCGGTCAGTTCCATGTTTATGTCGCCAAAATGGTGCTGATGGGTGAAAGCAATTAATCAAACTTTGAAAGGAGATGACGTCGCTATATAACTGTATAAACTGGACAGAACGGGAAAGTAAATATATACTGTAGGAACAAATTATATTGTATATTGTTGAAGGGGAGGAATGGATGCATTTTCAAGTGATACAATACATTCCAAATATTTTGGATCCCTTCTGAAAAGTGATCTACTCTAAAAGGAAAGAATTTGCTCCCCATGGGTGCAAATTCTTTCCTTTTAGAATAGACCCTTTTCAGAAGAGACCTGGTGTACAGGAAAGCAAACGGGAATTCATAAACGTATCTCCTTTTTAAACTATGGCGGAAAATCTACCAAGTTTTTTCAAGTCCCTTTAACCTTTCTTCCAGGAAAGACAACAGAACGCCGTCTTTTAACCTGAAGATATAGATTCCAATCAGAAAAGTGTTAGAATCTTAATCAGGCCTGACAAAAAATAATACACTGTAGGAAATTAGTTGTCGGGCCATACAGGAAAATTAATTCCACCATTATGCAGAATATACTACATTAGACAGTGCAAAGATTAACAAATCAGCTATTGTCAGAAGCAATTTCTAAGAACTCTAGATATTTAATGTTTATCATGCTGGGTAAAAAAATTCAGCAGACGATATTTTTGAAATAATCTTCTTATTTTCTTAGAAAATAGGATTTGACAGTTTATGCAAATTGTCTTCTTAGGAGACATATGTATAAGATGTCAAAGCCTTTTTTCTGGGAAAAATAAGAAAAATATTTCAAAATGTCGTCTGCTGAAGTTTTTACCCAGTATTTTGAGCGTTAATGGATCAATATTTTTATTAGAACTTGCTGCCTCAGGATCCGCTAGCTATAAATGGACTGATGAAATGAGCCTTAACAAAGCACAATTTGTAGCAGATGACATTCTAATTTTTTATTTGTTTTCTTTTTTCAGTGATAATAAAACTTGGCATTTCATGTGAATCTCTGCCAAGCAGACGATTCACATGAAATGTCAAGTATTATTTTCTCTGAAAATACAAAACAATAAAACTCAAAATGCCGTCTGCTGCAGTAATGATTAGCATTTTAAGGGTTAATATCAGTAAAAGGGCCATTAAGTCATATGCGAACAGTAAAGGCCCAGGTCAGCCTGTGAAGCCACAGAATCCGATCAGGGCGCTCTCTGTTGGTCGATGTAGTCTACAGTATCCAATGATTCTATAAACAAACAACAAAGGCGCTGATCAGACTATGCGAACGCACAGGTTGAGCTGGGCTTTCATTGACCGCGTAAGCAAAAGGGTTCATTTTCTTATGTTGTGACCTGAATTGCTAACGAAGCTAAAATTGTCGAATAAGGCTTGCAGACACTAGCTAATTGTTCTGTCTCATGGTAAGACGAGCAGTGAATTGCATTTAACCTTACCACTCTCTGGGTTCAGTCAGCAGACGACAAACTGATGATATTTTCCTTAGTTTTTTTCAAGATAAGACTTTGACATTTCATGCAAATTGTGTCTAAAGGAGACAAAAGTTCTGGAGGAAAAAAATCTGAAAAATATTTAAAAAAAAACAGTCGTTTACTGAAATTGTTACCGAGTATGCAGAGCGTTAAGATGACAATCAAAACATTACAGAACTTATTCATTGGCGTCGATACAGTACGATCACACAACCTGGTCGCTGTCCGACCGATTGCACGGCCTGATCTGGGTCTAGGAATTACGATGCTGCCATTTCGTTCATAACGTCTCCATTCTTTATATCTTTGTCTGATCAGGGTCCAGTTTGTTCACTAGTTCGTTCATCTTGCTCCTTCTGTGTGATGATTGGTGCTGTATTATCCCTTCTGCATCCTCGAGCACAGTCACATTGCCAAGATCTAAAATTTAATATAAATGATGTGACAGAGAATTATATAAAGCCTGTCCGATTTTTAACTTTTTTTTTTTTATTTTAAAATTGTCTTTGATATACTTGTATGTGCCCTGTGAGGCGTCTTAATACAGTCGAACCTCGTTATCTCGAACTCGCTTATTTCGAATTACCGCTTATCTCGAAGTAAAAATCTGGTCCCTGTTTTAACATGAAACTATGACATTATTTTATATATATATTTCTAACTTCAGGGGTCAAATTACATATTCATTTGTTAAATGTGGTTGTTCAATTTATTGTTTTCCTCACTCTCTCAACTCTGATATGTCGAGGTACGGATATCTCGAAGTGTTTCAGTGAGTCCTTTGGAATTCGAGATAACGAGAGTCGACTGTACTTTCACTTCTAATATGCATTCCCATTATTTGTTTATTTAAAGTTTACATGGTCTTCTCTCAGGCGTAATAAATTTTAAGTTTGGAAGTGTTTATGAGGAGTTCCAATTTTAATATTGTCTCTTACTTGTAGTGATAGTTTCTTAAAATGTATTGTATATATGTGTAAATATGTTTCATGCTTATATTTTCATTCTTTTGTTTCAACAGAGGGCAACAAAAAGGCGATGTTTGGGATCCCGTAGTCTCCCCCACCCCACTAGCAATTTATTACTGACCGTTCGAAAGCGGTACTTTTATTGTGACACTTTTGTTAAATGTTCTGTAGTGTTTTACTTACATATGCTTTTCTTTTAACTATTAAGTAAGTTGAAGATATATTCATTTAAGTTTTTATGTAACAGAGTTGCCACTTTTTTTGCGAAAGGGTTGTCAACTCTGCTTGTCATCTGTCCTTTTTGTGGCTGTTTAAATAAATAACTAAATAAATAAATTTCTCGATTATTCCTAAGAGTTATGGCGTTCGAAATGTGAACTTACCAAATAAAGCGTTTAAGGTCAACTAAAGTTAATACGTTTTGTGTTAGTGTAGTAGCGATATTGAACTGTTTTTATTTGTTTCGTCGTTGAAAATTAGCTTATACTTGCATAACTTGCTTTGCAAATCTCAGTCCTTAGAATTAATGTCAGCCTCAAGGAACGATTGTGAAACGGGACATAGTTCAATTAGGAGTTGTACAGATTCTAAAAAGGAATGACCCTTAACAAAACTGAAAACAGCTGATAAGAAGTGAGAAGTTTTCAGGGCCAGCATAGCTAGTTTCTAAATTTTCAAAAATGCTGGACTGAATTCAATGATCACAAAGGACCAGAAACTATAAACTACATTATAGTGAAGTACGGGGAGACGTTTTGCGGCTGCCAGAGTCGCATAGAGGCATAGGATCAATATTAGTTTCGGTGGATTACAGAGTGGTTTGAAACTGATACTTCGAAATAAGATAAAACCAAGGTACGAGTATCTCTCTGGGACATGATGTTTGTTCACCAGCCATATAAAGTATAATTCATGTATTCCATACCTATAGTTTAGAAGAATTTTAGGCGAGCAGTGTATTTGGGTATGTACAAGGTATTATTGCTGATGTAAGTTAAATCAGGTAATCCTTAATGGGAATCCGAATTATGATCCTCTGTCACCTCTAGGCAATTTGTTTTATTTATATAGAAATTTTGACACAAAATTTGAAGTTTGCAAGGGGCACTCATTTGTTGCACAAAATTTGATTTTTTTCAAATGGGCACATATTGAATACCAAATGATTTTTTTGTTAAAGTGCATAAGGCATACTGTATCAATTATTTGGATTGATGCCGGTATCGTTGGCTCAGTCGGGTCCGGCAACATTCTTTCGTGAGATTGATCATGGAATGTTTTCTACGGTCATTCTCTCAGCTTTACGCTGATCCAAGAAGGACAGTTGTCAATTTCTGGCGAAAGAATGCGTACAAGTACTTGTTAACCGCTTAGAGGACTAAGCCTGTTCAAGAAAAGTGTGATTAGGTAAAGTGACCGCGCTTGGCATGACCTTATTATGTTGATTGGGCCGTAAAACCTCAAATCAATCAAAATATTTGAATTAGAAACAGTGAATCATTTATAAAAATGCTAACGTAAATAACACCCCGGCTACCAACTGTCTTACATAAAGCTGCTCTACCTTTCCGTATTATTTATGACTGGAGGGTGAAATGGTGGTTTCAACATAGTCGGCTCAAGGACGCGAAGAAAAGTCCATGTGTAGTGTTCCTGTCATCGAAAGCTTGTCTTACAATGTGTAGTTTGTTGTCCTCTAATATTAAGGTTTTGTTGTTAACTGCGTTTCATTGTACGGATTTGTAGACTGGGACATTAAAACTAAGAGCCATAACATAAGAAAACGTCGAAGGTTCAGATCAGTCTGCGCAAGCTGATAACGGCGTTTCTATACATCGATATACAGGTAACTCTCATTATCTCAAACACTGAGAACTCAAATTACTCCTTCAGTCCAACTAAATAAATAACACTATTGGTGTAGTTTGGTACTGGTTCCTCCATTTCAACATTTTTTTCTCAAACTACTATTACCTTAAACCAACAATTCTGGTCCATTGGACTTGGAAATAATGAAAAGTAGACTGTTCTCTTTATTATCCAAGGATTCTTTAGGCGGACAGCGATGACCCTGATCAAGGCCATCGCTGCTCGGCGTGTGTGTGTTTGTGTGTGTGTGTGGGAGGGCTGGGGGGAAGAAGGAGGATGGGGGGGGGGGGCGGGGGGGGCGGGGTGAATAACTTGGAGTAATTGTGGCACGGGAATGCGAGCCAGTATTTCGAAACCCACCCCATTCATATACTTGGCTTTTGAAAAAAACGGATCTATTCATATATTTAGGGTGCACTCCACAGTTTCGACTTCCATTTCTACTTGTTCTCAGTCGTCAAACAAATAAAATGCAATCACAGCAAATATAACAGTACATGTCCATTAGGTACTGTATCAATAAATTACAAATTTACCACATAATAACTTAATCATCATTAAAAATAACTGCAATTACCAAAACCTGTTGTTGCACTAATGTAAACAGTACCCCACCCACCTCCGACTGCGGCAAATTTTATGCAAAAAGTGCGGTTTTCGAATGATTATCTTCAACTACATCACCATGCACTGCCCTGGAACAGTTGAAAATTTCACAGAGCACCTTCAGAATATTACTTTTTTTATCCAGAAATCAATACCTGTAAGCCACGTCGATTTCAAGATAAAATCCACAGAAAAGCATGCTACAATTTATGACAAGGTAAAACCTGGTACCAGACAGAATTCTAGAGTTTCGTATTTTACCTACACTGTTTTATAATAAGGTCATGTGACCTCAAGAAAAGTCTTTTTCCTTCAATGTTAACAATAACTGACAAGCATAAAACTTCAGTTTTTGTCAAAATGTGCAACAACAAGTATTTTCAGACAGGTTTCTAGCCCTACAGCTTGTTATTGACATTTTTCCAAAGGTTTACAAGTGCGAAACTGTGGAATGCACCCTTAATAATATGAAATGTTGACCTATTCAACACTGCCATTAGATGTTTTATAACCATCTATATAGAATCTTCACTTCGCTGTTTGCATACATGTTTACAAATAAAAAAAACTACAATTGTTTTTCACAAAGTAAACGCCATTTGTCTATCATCTTGTACACTGGCACGCATTTACACTGTCTAATCAACTGTCTAATCCAGATTTTCCTACTGGACTCATCTATCCATATCACTTGGGCGAGTTTATTCTTTGAAAAATGGTTCTACAAGACAGAATATTTAGACGTAAACGTCTAAGTACCGGCGCAAATTTTGTTCATGTTTACTTAGAGATATGGGACCAGGGTATACTGAAGTTTAATAAATTTTCAAAAAAGAACAACAATGTGATTCTTTAATGTATGCTTTTATTAAGCTTTATGAAATGTTTTGATCAAGTACTATGCGAATTATAGTCATTTTGGGATCTCCACGAGATTTATTTTATACATTATTATTTTTAAAAAACATGCCAGAACTTAAATAAGTTACCAGATCTAATCTAGAAGCTTATTTTAGCATGCGCCAGATATGAATATGTTTGAACTTTTTCAGTATGAATGGATCCTTTTTTCAAAGTCCAAGTATATGAATGGAGCGGGTTTTCAGATTTTAGCATACAAATCTATACCAAAATCACCAGTAGATCCCTCCCCCGGCCCCCACGCACCCCCCCCCCCCCCCCCACACACACACCACCACCACCACCACCACCACCACCCGAGACGTGAGTCTAAAACACGAACTTTGTTTATCATTTTTGTATGCTTATTCTTTAGACTCTTAACATTGAAATGCATATCACGGTATTATTTTATTTTATTTCTGCCATAGTTTTCCGATATAGAAGCCTTTAGTTAGACCCGTCTGCTGCAGTAAAACCCGAAAATGAAATAAATCACCAACAATATAAACACAGAACAGTAATAAACCACAACAAAAGAACCGACTTGGAACGGTCAGTTATAATCCTCGCCCTCAACTTTCACTGTGGTTCGAAACACTTATTTGTGCGGCACGATCGTGAGCGATCTTCTTCTCATTGCGCTATTGTGCAATCTCGCCAGAACTTTAGCTAGTTGCTCATACGAGCATTCTCAGCCAAACAACCCGGTCCTAGCCCCTCTGAGTGTCTCAACATGCGCATTCAAAGTTAGACATTACCAAAATCAACAAATTAATGAAAAGTCAGACGCTGGTGTTCCCGACAGACATAAACACTTAAATGCGTGGGTGAAACGTCACACACCGACGATCCCGGCAAATAAAAAAGATAAAAAAAAAAAAAAAAGAAAAAAAAAATCCTTTGTGAGCTAATCGAACAGAGCGCAGTTTGGTAAGTTTGAATATGACTTCAAGGCATAGCGGAATAAATAGCATTCAAGGGAGACAATCAAATTAGGTGGAAAACATAACCTAATATGCAAATTTAGGCTTTATTAGAATATAAGAAATAAGTCAAGTAAATCAAAAGGGTGGGTCGGTCAGGGGGAGGAGGTGGAGATGGACTTCAGGTCATATTCAAACTTACCAAAGTGCGCTCTGCGCTAATCGAACACTCTACCATACATAAAAATCCAAAGCTATGGGTGCATTCCACAGTTTCGCACTTTTGAACCTGGGGCAAAAATGTCAATAACTAGGGGTAGGGCTAGAAACCAGTCTGAAAATACTTTTTGCTGCACATTTTGACCAAAACTGAAGTTTTATGCTTGTCAATTATTGTTAACACTGATAAAAAAGACTTTTCTTGAGGTCACATGACCTTTGTATAAAACAGTGTAGGTAAAATACGAAACTGTTGAACTCTGTCTGGTACCCGGTTTTACCTTGTCAAAAATTGTAGCATGCTTTTCTGTGGATTTTATCTTGATTTCTGGATAAAAGTAATATTCTGTAGGCGCTCTGTCAAATTTCCAACTGTTTCAGACCAGTACATTGTCCTGGAGTTGATGATAATCATTCGAAAACTGCACTTTTTGCATAAATTTGGCCGCAGTCGGAGGGGGGTGGGGTATTGTTTACATTAGTGCAACAGCAGGTTTTGGTACATTACAGTTTTTTTATGATGCTTAAATTATTATTTGGTATGTTTGCAATTTATTGATACAGTACCTAATGGACAGGTACTGTTATATTTGCTGTGATTGCATTTTATTTATGTGAGGGCTGTAAACAGATAGAAATGCAAGTCAAAACTGTGGAGTGCACCCTATATTATGAGACCGGTGCGATTCGCGCGCCGTTCAATTAAGAAAAATCGGGTCAGTCATATACTTTTTGTTGAATAAAAAGGGGGCTAATCATATATCTGGCAGCGCTAAAACAGGGGCCATTCGGCACGCACATCCGTACAATGCCATATATAGATATATAGGAAGTTACCACCCTCCACCCCACCCCACCACCACCACCACCCCCGCCACCCCGAGCATCGCTGTCCGTATATGCACCTAAGGCAGATTTTCATATGACGCGGTTCCTGATACGCACGCTTGCGTAATACAAGGTAAGGCCATTCTGAACTGTCAGAAAGTGTAGCAAGGTGCTCTGGCAGTTTTAATGAGCCAGTTATCATAACAAAGGTTACCGTGGTTTTGTTTTATGTTTAATTGGTGAACGGAGCACAACTTCCTACAATGTTCGGAATGTTTAACCTTTACCACTCTCTAGGTAAACTGCAGCAGACGACAAAATCGACGATGTTTTCTCTTATTTTTCCCATAAAATAAGCTTTGACATTTCATGCAAATTGTCTTCTGAAATACATCAACGCCTTTTTTATTAGAAAAATCAGAAACAGTATTTCGAAGTGTGATTTGCTGCAGATTTTTTTTACCCAGCATGCCAAGCGTTTGTCATAATGAGGAGTACGTTGCCTTCCGTGTTTTCAACAGTTCAGGCTTTGGCATTGTTAGAAACAGAACACTACACATTTGCAGACGTTAGCTTGTTAACGCTTAGCACTCTGGGTAAAATTTTCAGCAGACAACATTTTGAAATATTTTTCTTAGTTTTCCCAGCAAACAAGACATTTCATGCAAATTGTCTCAAATGGAGACAATTTGCAAATGGAGACAATTTGCATGAATATCAAATCCTGTGTTCTGGGAAAACAAGAAAAATATCATTAATTTTTCGTCTGCTGAATTAGCCCAGAGAGTCGAAATGGTTAATGAAGTACAATTTGAAAAAAAAACAAAACAAAAAAAAAAAAAAAAAAAAAAAACATATTTCGGTATTTCCAGGCGGAAATCTCTTTGATGTGTTAGACGATTCGGATGCCTGTGAACTGCGAAGAATAGAATCTGCAAACAGAATGTTTATAAATTCATAACAATCTTATTGTAACAAAATTTCTTTGTGTCTGATGCAGCAGTTAGTAAATTTCAAGTTATTGTTACCGTATTTACCTGAAGAACTCAGTCAGATAAATCTGCACAAATCGTGAAGACCCAGATCAGGCGCCACAGAATTCAGATTTGGATCAAAGTTTACAGTGTTTAGGGTTCTACCTTCATCTTAAAGATACTTCACGGGATGGCCAAACGGATATGTTCAAATTCTGGAAAAAAAAAAAAAAGAAGGAAATTGATAAGGATTTGGCGAGTGTTTTCGACCGGTTGCTTCAAGACTTAAGGCACGAAGTTGCATGACTACCTTAAACGGACTAGATGCACGTTTAGCGGAGATAAATCTGTCAATTTTGTTATTGCCCCTTCCGAAATGTAGTCTGCTCTTAAAGGATGGAATTTGTTCCTCTGAAAAGGGGTTTGCTGCAAAAGGTACCATATTCTTGCCTTTTAAATAGATATATTTTCAGAAGGAAACCAACCAATTTTAACAGCGTTTCATGTATCATTTGCCCTAAATTTAGAGAAGTGATAATTTATAAACTTGTATCTACAGTCTATTGTAGGTGAAGATAAAGGAAATATTCAGAAGATACTTTTTTGTTATTTTTGCACCAAATCATATCTTGTGAGCACTCGCCGAGATAGTTGTTTTGTTTAAATTTAACGAAAATGACCATTTATCACTCCAAACATTAACTTATCTGGAGTTATTACATTTTGAATAAGACCGCATTTAAAAGGACTTGATACTCAGGCTTGGTAGATTTGCCGCCATTGTTAACAAGCGAAAAAAACATTTGTGACTTCCTGTTTGCTTTCCGGCACAGCCAATCCCTTCTAAAAAGGAGTCTACTCTAAAAGGAAATAATGCTCCCGTCTACTCTAAAAGGAAATAATTTGCTCCCCATATTTGCTCTCAGGTGTTCTCTAAAAGGAAAATGTTGCTCCCCAAAGGAGCAATTTGTTTCCTTTTAGAGCTGACTTGTTTGCCCCTTGAGAGCAAATTCTTCCCTATTAGAGTAGATCCCTTTTCAGAAGGGAGGCAAAACAGTTTTGGCAGGGCTGCCTCCTTTGAACGTGCATCCATTCCCCTTAACTGACAGATACATGGGATTTGCACTCAGTTTTGCTAAATTCAGTCAAGGGCTAGTACAGTTCAACATCCAAATGCTATTTAAAAGGCACATCAACAATGTGAAATATTCTTGCATCAGAAACGTCTAAACAGAGACATTCTGTCACAATGATGAATTTATAAACATGTTCACATAAATCTTGCAGTGAGAAGGTGGACACATTCCAAATACTTGTTCATTTCATTTGTTGATACTATTGCAGTTTTCTTTAATTGCGTTCATTGACACCTCCTTAATGACAATACCATTAGTCATAAAATATCCAACAAGTGATCATTTTCCTTGTAATTATCCCATCTTGAAACAGATTCGCGCGAGATATGAAATTGACTTCAGAACAAGATACTTTTAATTATTTTCTAATCTTACAGACTGGAAGTAACTCTTTGATATTTAATAGTCTGTTGACAATACGGGAACATCAGGACAGAAGATAAATCAATGGAGAGGGAGCTATGAATGACAGAAATACGAATTCAGTAAGGCTTCACTGTATTGCAAGACCTCAAATATGTTTATTTTTTTTCGGTAAGGGATCGTTGTACTCAACTATTTTCGATCTTCACTAAGGTATATTTTATTTCTTTTGGTTGAAAGTGGAAACACAAAGCCTGAAGTAGGCTGGATACTTCGTAGAATTTCCATCAATTTTGATAAAGGAGACACTTTTTGTGAGTTCCAGTTTAATTTTCTGCACACCAATCCTGTTCTGATAACGATCTACTTGTTTGTCAGCAAATTCTTTCCCAGTAAGCATTCTTTGTAAATCTATAGCGGGCCGTTATCGGCCCTTCAAGGTAGCTGATGGGTGGGTAACGGCCCGCTATAGATTTATAAAGAATGCTAGCTGGGTTCCTTCTAGAGTAGATCCCTTTTAAGAAAAGATAAAAAAAAAATCAGTTTTGACAATGTTGCTTTGGTCATAAAGAATGTCAAGGAATACAGTCAGAGTAGACATCAAACGAGCCGGCACTTTAAAAGTAAACAGACTGCCCGTTTGATGAGTTCTCTTACGGTATTCTTCGACAACGTGTACTTTAATCAACCAATGTGTAGTTTCCTAGCCAAGCTTTTCTGAACCATCGCGGTTCGCACATGTATTCAAGACCTTCTAGTCTTCTAATTTAATGGATATCTAATGCTGTTTCATTTTACAGAGAAATATATCCCGTCTTTAACAACCTGCAGTGCTAAAGATTGACTTTTTAAACAATTATCCTTAATTTGTGTTTTGCCACTTTTGGGTAGTTATACTCCCAATATGTTGTAATGTATACCCTTGAAAATACAGTTTATCAGTAAAATTTAAATTTATTACTTACTCTGACTAAACGACATTTCATGTTCATAAGATCTATTTGCTTTTGTTATAATTCGAATCTGAACTCCTCCGCTAGTTTCAATTCAACAAGTGTCTGTTAGGAACATGGATCTGTGATAACTTTCCACGAAGGACAGCAAGATGGGAATGGGACATTTATACCTGTCTTACACCCGGCACACTTAACTCTTCAAAGTACTTTATCTAGGTTATGCAATTCAAGCAATTAAAAAGCAGCATGGGTAAACTCATTTAGCCACAAACTGCTGTTAGTTGTAATTTTGTCATAGCTCTGCATAAACTTTTTTTCCGCCGTCATAATGAAAAATAGTGTAGATGATGTCGAGGAAGAGCCACAACCACAAAACATAGCTTGCCAATGACACCAAGTGGTAGAGCAAACAAACCAAGACAGACAGCACACAAGCCACAAATCAAAGAAAAGCCAAGCAACCAACCGCACAAGCCGATATAACGTTTTCTCAAGCGAGCCAATAGCTCGGATTCTGTAGCGTTCTACTCGTGTGCAACAGCAGCTATATGCGTTACCGCTGAATACGTTACAAAAGATAACCCAGACGGCCAGAATGCCGAAACGTTTCAAATACAGTAGACTCATTCTCAACCTCAAGGGATCAGAAATTTTGGTTTGGGAAAACAGTAGTTTGAGATAAAAGGAGTTGAAATGCGAGGAACATAGAGCAAATTAAACCAATAATGTCTTTATTATCCCCTCGCACAACGAAGTTGTGGAAGGGATATAGGGTTTGTCCCGTGTGTAAGTACTTACGTAACGTACGTACATACGTACGTTCGTACGTACGTACGTATGTTCACCTTTTGTCATTGCTGTAGCGCCTACATTTATTGATGGATTTTAATATAACTCCACACAAATGTTAGATATGACAATATCTCGAGCAAGTTTGACTTTCAGAGTCCTGGGCTCAAGGTTAAGGTTACTGTGGCTATTTTAGAAAAAAATAAAACAAAAAAACGTTGTCGTCACTCTAGCCCCTACATTTATTAATGGATTTTTATGTAACTTTACACAAATGTTGGGTTGATAATATCTTCAGCAAGTTTGACTTTCAGGGTACTGGGCTCAAGGTCAAGGTCACTGTGGCTATTTCTAGAAAAACTTTGTCATCGCTCTAGCGCCTACATTTATTAATGGATTTTAATATAACTTCATACAAATGTTGTATATAACAATATCTCGAGCAATTTTGATTTTCAAGGTCCTGGACTCAAGGGGTCAAGGCCACTGTAGCTTATATGTGAAAAACCTTTGTCATCGCTCTTGCGCCTATATTTATCGATGGATTTTAATGTATTTTCACATGAATGTTATGATTATATTATAAACAAGTTTGACTTTCAGGGTCCTAGCCTTAAGGTCAAGGTCACTGTGGTTATTTTTAGAAAAAAAAACTTTATTATCGCTCTAGTGCCTACATTTATTAATGAATTTTAATATAACTTCACACAAATGTTGGGTATGACAATATCTCAAGCAAGTTCGACCTTCAGGGTCCTGGGCTCAAGGCCAAGGTCACTGTCGCTATTTTAAAAAGATTTTGTCATCGCTCTATCGGTTACATTTATTGATGGGTTTTAATGTAACTTCACACAAATGTTGGGTATTGTAATATCTCGAGCAAGTTTGACTTTCAGGGTCCTGGGCTCAATGTCAAGGTCGTTGTGTTTATTTTTAGAAAAAATGTGTCATCGCTCTGGTGCTTACATTTATTAATGGATTTTAATACAGTTTCACATAAATGTTCGTTATGATAATATCTAGAATAAGTTCAACTTTCAGGTTGCTGGGGTCAAGGTCATAGAGGTAATTTTGGGTATTTATAGAAAAAAATATGTCATCGTTCTAGCCGCTGCATTTATCAATGGATTTTAATGTATCTTCACACAATTTTTAGCATTATAATATCTCGAGCAAGTTCAACTTTCAGGTTGTTGGGCTCAAGGTCAAGGTAACTGACTATTTAAAAAAAAAGAGAAAAAAACAACAACTTTGTAATCGCTCTAGTGCCTACATTTTTCAATGGATTTTAATATATATTCATATAAATGTTAGGTATGATTATACCTCCAGCAAGTTCAACTTTCAGGTTGCTGGGCTCAAAGTCAAGGTAACTGTGACTATTTTTAGAAAAAAACTTTGTCATCTCTCTAGCTCCTGCATTTATTAATGGATTTATGGTTTGCTCTACCGACCGTTCTAAGGCGGTGGTCCCGGTGTTAGTCTTACTCTTTGTTGCTTTGTGGTTTATTCTACGAGGCGATTTGTTGTATGTCTTTCCGTGTGTCATTTTGTTCTTGTGTTTTTCAGTCCTTTTAGTATTGCGATTACCTCGCTTGGGGAAGAGAGAGCTAATCTTAGTGCTTTTCGTACGTTTGTTCGGTTTGTGCTTGTTTAGATTTGTCGGTTTCCTCTTCCTCTTGGGGTCTGGGAAGGGCTGCGGTTTGTGATTGTGGCACTCCCTGGACTTTTCTCTTAGCTTTTTTTTTAATATATCTTCATAAAGTTGTTGGGTATTGTAATACCTCGAGCAAGTTCAACTTTCAGGTTGCTGGCTTAAGGGCAAGGTAACCGTGGCTATTTTTAGAAAAATCATTGTCATCGCTCTATCCCCTGCATTTATCAATGAATTTTAATATCTCCTCACACATTTGTGGGTATGATAATATCTTGAGTAAGTTCGACTTTCAGGTCCTGGGCTCAAGGTCAAGGTTGACATGACTGAAATATTTTCTATCATGTGAGATCTTATCTCTCCCAGCCTGAAAATCTGAATGTTCACAATACTGTTGCTTAATGTTAAGGTCATGTATGATCTTTACATCAACGTCACATGCTTTTTGTTTCTTCATTCATATAACTATTAATTGTCATGAAATTTCCCAGTTCAGTGTTTACCCACACCAAGCAGTCTTGTGTTAGAGGATTTGTATCATCTGCGATGCTCGTTAAGTTTGACTTAAGCAGCAATTTGAGTTATGAGATAATGAGAGTCAGCTGTACCAGCATTTTCATGGTCTTTCAGAATATACTCACCAAATATATGAGCCGCAACGTTAGAACATATGCCTTCAGATATGTGCGCCCTGTGTAGATTCAGAATCTTCACAGGGTGATTTTTTGATAGCCAAGGGATACAAGGTTTCCTCATGCGGACAACGAATACTCTGATGAGACTGCGCGGATGCACATGCTAATTTGAGTCTTTGCTGTGCCCACATATCAAAAGGTACATATAAACGTGAGGAGAGATACGTACTTGGTGGAAGTGTCCAATACGCATTTTTTATTACACACTATTTACAGGAGTATTTAAGTATATGGTGGACATTGCATATTTTCCAATACAGCACTGTCGTCAAAACTTTGATTTAATCAAACTGAATGAAGAAGCCGCAAAGCTCAGTTTTCAAAATTATCCATTCTTCTTTTCAATATAACGATATTTTAATTTACAGATATCAAATTTATGCTTTGAAGTTGGGAAGTTTTCAAATAAATTAAGATGTCAAGGGTGTCTGACACTTCCAAACAATGACTTTGACGGGAAGCATTATTTACATAGAAAACAATCAAACGTTCATTGACTGGGCTCCCCTTCAGGCCCTGTATTTATTTTGTCTTTAGTTTCGAGTAGGTCTTCAAGGGTAATCTTCGCTTCTCAGTTGTCTGACAGTGTTCAACACTTGTAAAAACTGCACCTGCATAATTGAGTCGTTGTCTAGAGAAAATGTAGTTAATTACAGAAAAAGGTACAGTCAATCATAAGACAGAAAACACTTAGATCAGCCCATAGCACTGAGCAATCTAGTCAACTTTAGCTATGCGGACTGTACATCTGTTTAGTGTGCAATAGATAAACTCACATAGCGAGCTACGTGTCAAGCTAAAATGTGTTTTAAGGCATATGCGGACAGCGAAGACCCTGATCAAACTGTCGCGCGCAGTTTGAGTCGGGGCTTGCGCTGTCCGCTTACAGAATCAGTGGATACTATGGAATGTATTAATGGACAATATAACCCATGCTGAAATCGTACGGCTCGCGAAGGATAATCCGATTCTGGACATTACGCATGTGTTCGATAATATTGTGCAGCCCAGTGATCTTTTATTAGCTGTTGTCGTGGTCCATTTTCGAAACTGCTAGACTAAGCATGTGTTGCGCATTCGCACGGTCTTACCAGTTAGAACAGTTTTGCATACACACTGTGCAGAATGTATTGAGAGCAGAGCATAGACTCAAGGGTGCACTGCGCCGTTTGAAACTCTATATACTGTTTACAAGCATGTAAGCTCAAAGACCGTTTCTGGCCTCTTACTGCAAAGGTACTTTTTCTTGCCATAAGTTTCTATTAAAACCATAGATAACAATCAGATGAAATTTGCGAAAACCTGATTTACTCAAGTACGGCAGTTTTATTTACTTAAGTTTTGAAAGTGAAAGAAAAGAACCTGCGGCCAAGGAACAGGTAATTGACAAAGTGAAAGAAAAGAAGCCAAGGAACAGGTAATTGACTAAGTGAAAGACAAGAACCCAAGGAACAGGTAATTGACAAAGTGAAAGACAAGAAGCCAAGGAACAAGTAATTGACAAAGTGAGAGAAAAGAAGCCAAGGAACAAGTAATTGACAAAGTGAAAGAAAAGAAGCCAAGAAACAGGTAATTGACAAAGTGAAAGACAAGAACCCAAGGAACAGGTAATTGACAAAGTGAAAGAAAAGAAGCCAAGGAACAAGTAATTGACAAAGTGAAAGAAAAGAAGCCAAGGAACAGGTAATTGACAAAGTGAAAGAAACGAAGCCAAGGAACAAGTAATTGACAAAGTGAAAGAAAAGAAGCCAAGGAACATGTAATTGACAAAGTGAAAGAAAAGAAGCCAAGGAACAAGTAATTGACAAAGTGAAAGACAAGAACCCAAGGAACAGGTCATTGACAAAGTGAAAGAAAAGAAGCCAAGGAACATGTAATTGACAAAGTGAAAGACAAGAAGCCAAGGAACAGGTAATTGACAAAGTGAAAGAAAAGAAGCCAAGGAACAAGTAATTGACAAAGTGAAAGACAAGAACCCAAGGAACAGGTAATTGACAAAGTGAAAGAAAAGAAGCCAAGGAACATGTAATTGACAAAGTGAAAGACAAGAAGCCAAGGAACAGGTAATTGACAAAGTGAAAGAAAAGAAGCCAAGAAACAGGTAATTGACAAAGTGAAAGAAAAGAAGCCAAGAAACAGGTAATTGACGAAGTGAAAGAAAAGAAGCCAAGAAACAGGTAATTGACAAAGTGAAAGAAAAGAAGCCAAGAAACAGGTAATTGACAAAGTGAAAGAAAAGAAGCCAAGGAACAGGTAATTGACTAAGTGAAAGACAAGAACCCAAGGAACAGGTAATTGACAAAATGAAAGACAAGAAGCCAAGGAACAAGTAATTGATAAAGTGAGAGAAAGAAGCCAAGGAACAAGTAATTGACAAAGTGAAAGACAAGAAGCCAAGGAACAAGTAATTGACAAAGTGAGAGAAAAGAAGCCAAGGAACAAGTAATTGACAAAGTGAGAGAAAAGAAGCCAAGGAACAAGTAATTGACAAAGTGAAAGACAAGAAGCCAAGGAACAAGTAATTGACAAAGTGAGAGAAAAGAAGCCAAGGAACAAGTAATTGACAAAGTGAAAGACAAGAAGCCAAGGAACAGGTAATTGACAAAGTGAAAGAAAAGAAGCCAAGGAACGGCTAATTGACAAAATGAAAGACAAGAAGCCAAAGAACAGGTAATTGACAAAGTGAAAGAAAAGAAGCCAAGGAACAGGTAATTGACACAAGGTCTGCTATGTGTACCGTAGTTATCCACACCACTTACAAGGATACGCTTTAGCTAACAGTGCAAACCCAGATCAAAATGCTCATACTGATCGTGGACTTTACCGTTTGTTTTGAACAGTTTGATCTGGTTCGAAACAAACAAACAGTGTAGACCTTGATCAAATTTCTGGGGTCTACACTGTTTTCATTCCGCCATGTGTTTAGACCCGTGATAAGCGTTTAGATTTTATGCGACATGGTACAGAGTTTAGGTGCCCGAATATTTAAGATAATTACAGTGCACAAGAAGATATACTGAAAACCCGTGTGAATGCATTCTTTCAGTACGACTCGTAAATTGAAGAATTATTCACCTTGGTTGCATTCCCAACGATTAAGTTCTGTTGTAGAAAAATGTATGTATAAGGTTTTACAAGTAACATTATTTCAGAAACCTATTTTTGCTTCGAAAAAAGAAAATGTGAAAACTGTTGCTTATTTTCTTAATAACTACGAACTATTTGTTTAAAAAATGTAAATATTATATGTAGTACCCCGATAAAAAAGTACATGTATATTTCCCTGAATGAAAAAAGGCGAATAGTACAGCATCAATAATCTGTACATTTAGCAGTACAAACTGAGTGTATCCAGTTCCCTTACATGTGCACTATCTTGTAACTAGATTTGACCACAAAATGTTCAAAAGTAGACGGCTGTATAGCAAGCACAGACGAAACTGACACAGGCAAGGTGACTGCTATGCAGTGATGTTGCATAATTACAGTTAACAGCAGCAGAACGATCCACTGCGGTGAGCTATAGCAGGCGGCACTTTCAAATAAGCAGACGACTTATTAATATATTTTTCAGTAAAAATAGGAAAACGCTTTGAATGAAACTCCAAGTCCTATTTTCACGAGAAAAAATATCGGTTTGTTGTCTGCTCTATTTTCAATATACGTTCTCAACTTACGCTAGTGCAGTTGGCATTGCTGCATATCATTGTAAGCAAGCTAATCAAGCTTCTAAAGCAAGCACGTCATATAGTCAGCCGAGGGATCTTTCTTAGGCAGCTGAGTAGGTGACCTCTTAAAATGTCATCCATAATATATAAACATTGATTTCGTCTGCGTATAAAGGAAATAGCAGTAAAGCCAGTTAAGTGATACTTCTTCTGCCTTCTGAATCAAGGGTCATCATTATAAACGCAGGACATTGACATAGACATTTCGATTCAAATTACCGTAATTACCTTAAATATTGACATTGACAGGCCTGAGTAAACAATGAGGATCTGATCAGATCTACAACGTTTGCCATTCTTGCAGTAGTGTTAGGAAAATGGTTATCCGAATTTTAGGACAGGTACAATATATATGGATCAAACATGGTTTTTCATGAATTAACAGTCGCCAGGTCTCGTCGGAGGTGTTCAAAACCGAGGCCGAAGGCCGCGGTTTTCAATACCTCCCAAGGGACCTGGCGAATGTTAATGCATTGAAAAACCATGTTCGATCACTATTATTGCATAAAAACTGAAAACATTTGCTACATTTCGCGTTATTTCTTGCACTATTTTGTTTCGCCTTTTCACCGATGTCTCGCGAACGTAATTTCCACTGACTATGCTCGTTCTAGGGCCGGGCAGTACACATCTCGTAACGGCAGCAAATATGTGGTCCCGGTACGATCATATTGAATGTTGCGTAGCCGTGCATTAACAGCGCGTGAATTGCCTTATTAATACACAGCTTTTCGCGGGTTAATGCACGGCTGTAATATGTGACGACACAGAAAGGGAACACCGAAGGGGACAGTTTCTTTTTTTTCTTACGTAGGGTACCTTTTCACCTACATAAGGCCATTTTCGCCTTAACCCTACGTAACTAGTACAAGTACATACAATGTTACCATAAATAACTAAAGTGCACAGGTTGCCCGTGTAACACGTGTATAAGCCACGTAGTGGCGTGATACCGGCCGTATATAAACTCCACCGTAAATGATTCCCATAAGGGCGAAATACAACAGAAGTGTCAGAGGACACATTCTCAGCTGTATGGGATTCATTTCGGTGACTTTTGATAATTTTAGTGTTAGTCATCGGTTTGTAGGTTTATTTGCAAGGTCTGAACGGCCAGAAATGAATTACTGTCTGATTTAAAACCTGCGAATTGTTGATTACACGGTCTATATAACAGACGCAGGGTAGCAAGGTTCTGCATTTTATTGATTAGGATTTGTTCACGTATACTTGACCGGTTGCGCAAAAATGTTACAGGCTGGTGCGGTTTTTCCCAGCGCAGGAGGTGTATGGGAAAGGCGCTGAGCAGGCTGAGCAGTATAGTCAGTCTTATCGGGGTCTTTCCTATCAAGCGCAAATTCGGTCTAGTCGGTGTCTTCATTTTGCGGGAATGATGTGGCTATAAAGGACGCTGATCAGACTGCAGTATGTTCAGTCTGATCGGTTCTTTATAGCAGACGCAAGATATAGGGGGACGTGAACAGAGCAGAGCCGGAGTTACCGATGAGCATATAGGAACATCGCGATTATCATCAAATTCGCGACATGAAGGCATACACGCATGGCAGACACGCATATATGTAATTTATGCCCTCTTGGCGAAAGACGGCACGAAATATGGGCAAATAGACGCTTAGAGGACCAAGCCTGCCCAGTGTACGTGCAGTCTAAAAAACCTTTATTGTTAAATTTTGGAATAGAAATGAACATAAATTGCAAGCATTCGCGGTTACATAGGACCGGGCAACATATTTTAGTAAAGTTAAAATTATTAATTTGTAAATATTTTTTCCGTCTGCTCAATTTTTTTGCCCTGATGCGGCAGACGAAAAATATATGCGGCAGACGAAAAATATACCGTTAAAGCTGTATGTATTATATGAAATGTCATAATGGGTTGACAATCGAGATGTCAGTTAAGCCATGGGCATTTGATGTGTCATGACCCTGATGTGAAATGTCCTGATCGCAGGTAGAGCGGATGAAATGTCTTTGCTCTGGTTGCTATCTGTGTGCATTTTAAATGTCGTGTCCCTAATTTTATTTATTACTGTTATGTTGAGGCATCAACAATTATTGTAATAATATGGAGTTTTGCATATGACGTCGAGGAGCGACGCTGCCGAGAGCTGGTAATAACTAGCTGTCGACTGCGCCGACGTCGACAATTGGTTGAAGCCGCGGATTAATCACGGCGACGTCGATAATAGACGTCGAGGATTCAGCCGCGACGCCAATGACGTCACACCATCCGGTGACGTATAACGTCATTGTTGATTGAATATATATGTAGTCATACGGAAGCTTCATCATATGGTGGTGTAATTCTATCTAGTAATTGTTATTTTTTTTTTTTTTATTGTAGCCCTTCACTTCAGACATACAGGCCCATAGAGGCTGATTCAGTGACACAGAGGCCCATAGAGGCTGATTCAATGACAGAGGCCCATAGAGGCTAATCAACTGAACTTAACGGCCGCCAAGGCGCCATTTCACATAGAGATGTATTATTAGTCGAGGCCCATAGAGGCTGATCAACCGTGAAGTTAACAGCCGCCAAGGCGCCATTTCACACAGAAATTAGTGATTGACCACTATCAAATAATATCAAATATAACTAATAATAGACAGGATCCTTAAAGGAAATAACTAGTTAAAGTGTTAAAGTATATAAGTAAAGGGCCCATATTAACATATAAAGAATTCGGGAAGATAACCCAGCATATTCTCTTCGCATCGGCCCAGGGTTCAGCACACTTGGGTGGAGTCATATTGATATTGTTGAACAATTTGGCTAACCTACCAAGTTAGTCAAATTGTTAAACATATCAGTTACCACCCGTGTTGGGCTACCGTAGCCGACGCGAAGAGTATAGCTGAGGTATATGTCAAGAGTGTTTTTTTGTGTGTGTGTATGTGTGTGTAATAGTTAAATAGTGTCATTTCATGTTATTATATGTTGTGTATATATGTGTATATATATATATATATATATATATATATATATATATATATATATATATATATATATATATATATATATATATATATATATATATATATATGTATAAAGAAGTTATAAAATCTAACGTTGTTAGTCTCTGTGTAGTGGTACGTATAGGCAAAGCCCAAACCGGAACGTCATTAAACAGGAAATCACCATCGGTACCATCCTGACCGCCCTAGGGCGTAACATAACGTGCGACACTGCTTTTGATGCAATAATAGGAGTTAAGGTGTCCAAGTATTTAGAGTAAATACAGTAGCAGGCGGCAGCCATAGCCATCTTGTCCTGTTGAGTGAGATTGTATTGGCCTGTCAGTTACTGCAACCGATTCTCGTAATTATCGGCTTTTATTGTCTTATGTTAGTTATTAATTGGTAATATGGTCAACCTATACTTACCATTTCCATTTTAGATAAACTTTAAACTTTTGAAGTCTTTATATGACTTTTATATGACTGTTGGTCTTCAGACTAAACGAAGGCTCCCTCCTCAATCTGTTTCAGATGATAGGCGCCTGACTATCAATGTCTGTGGTTGGGCTCATCGTGGTCCTGATTGTGGTTTTCTTGTGTTCTGGCCACAGCCTTTCTTTATTTCATCACACTGTTTTATCATATGTGTTCCACTGTGATGTTTCACAGATGACGTAGACAACCCCTGTGCGGACCGAACATGTACAGTCAGCTCTCGTTATCGCGAATTCCAAGAGACTCTCTGAAACACTTCGAGAGTTTCATACCTCGACATATCAGAGTTGCGAAAGTGAAGAAAACAATAAATTGAACAACCGCATTTAACAAATGAATATGTAATTTTACTCATGAAGTTAGAAATATATATAAAATAATGTGGAAAAGGGGAGAAAATTTCTCCTCTTTTCCACAATATTTTGTCACCTGTTCTTAGATTTCCATGTTAAAACAGTCCCGTGCTGGTCCCGGGCTAAGAATAGGCCAGACGTACCCTCTGCGTGACGTACGAGCCGTCTAAAAGAGGCCGCCCGTGACCACCCGGGCCCTCGAAATAGGTGGCTGCCTTCCGCTTCTGTGGCAGTTGGGTAAAATCCCTAACATAACAGAGCAACCGTCCGTTCAACCGGTATAATTCCAGACTATAAAATTAAATTTACTGAAATGCATCTTAAATTGGAAAAAACAAATTTCGCGAGATCTATCCTTTTAAACCTTTCCTATCTCATGTTACTAACATGCTTCATTTGTTTGTGTATCATTCTGTGCCCGTGGGTCGCACATGGGACGAAGATTATAACCTCATCTGTATTTAACATATGTGTTTGTCTTGTGTTTGTGTCATTTTTCCGAACTCTAGCATATTCCACATTAAAAATAAGATGCATTTATTATTGTTAGATAAAAAAAACTAAACGTTTTTCAAGATATGAAAGCTACATATCATTTGAAAGCTACATATCATCTAACACAGCTTATTTGTTTGACTCTCTTAAAAAATGAATAAAAAATGAATCCTTCTTTTAATAAACTGTTTATTTTAAATATGGATCTCCTAATTTATATTAAAAATAACCTTTCAATTTCCCAGACGTTTTCGGCCTCCCTTGTCTGTAGGGAATAAAATCTACAGATCACTTTCCTTCTGTAGTGGATAGGGTGTAATCCCCTATTAAAACAGGAACCACCTGTTTGCCGTGGGTGGCGTCTCATATGCTGGGAGAGGGGAACCTGATGATTGAGGAAAGCCCAGGGATCTCCAGCTTTTCAACACATCATTTTGGCCCTTATTTCAGATAGAAGAGCGGTCTGGGTTAGATCCGGCCTGGATCAATCGGCTCAGTCGTGCCAAGCTCTAGAAGCGCACAACTTGTTCTTAGCTTCTTTCTCTCTTTCATACGTATCTTTATGGTACCAAACCGGGCTTATTTTTCTCATGTTCCTCTAACTTTAAGTGAGTTTCAATGGGCGGCGGCTGAAGGGTCAATTGGTGGGCTTGTATTGGGGCTTTGGCGGAAACCTCTGTGAGTGGAGGCTGTGGATAGGGGGATGAACTCAACTGTTCATAAATTTTTCTATGGAAATTTAGATGAATAGGTGGGAAATCATCTAAGCATGAGGCCGAGCTGAAGACTCTGATCTTGACACCGAGTATAATAGCAATGTAGCCTTGACGTTAGAAATAGGAGATCCATTTCTGTTAAACGTCCCCTTGTAGGGCTCCATGGAGGGTGGGGCGCATAGCTATCGAATCAAAAATTTCATCACCATGGCATCTCGAAAACGATTTCTGGCGTTCGACTCTTCGGAGGACGACACGCAACCGACTACTTTTACTTTCAAAGCAAATGAGAACTTCGCTAAATTTTTAGTGATTTCGAGTAAGGAAGACAAACCAATTACTTCACTGTCTCCTTTCATTATAGAAAAGCAAATAGAATCAATTATAGGCACTCCAAAAAATGTAAAAAAATTAAAAAATGGAACTCTTTTGGTCGAAACAAACAGAAAATCTCAAACTGATAATCTTTTGAAACTTACAAAATTTTTTAATATCAATGTCACTGTCACGGAACATAAAACTCTCAACAGTTGCAAAGGTATTATCCGTGACAGAATGCTAAAACATGAAACTGAAGAAAATATCACAGAATATCTTAACACACAAGGAGTAACAGCTTGCAAACGTTTTAAAATTAAAAAAGATGGAAACTTTATAGAAACAAATACACTTTTACTAACTTTCAACACCACAACTTTACCGAAATCACTAAAAATCTTTTACCGAATTATACCGGTTGAAGTCTACATTCCAAATCCTCTGCGGTGTTTCAACTGTCAGAGGTTTGGACATCATGAAAACGGCTGTCCGGAAGCACCTGGATCAGTATGTGAAAAATGTGGTATGGGTGAATTTGATCACCCTACAAATGCTTGTAAAAATGAAGCCAAGTGTGTGAACTGTCACAAAAACCATCAATCAAAATCAAATCAGTGTGAAATTTGGAAAAAAGAGAAAGAAATCATGAAAATTAAAGTTACACAAAAAATCACTTATTTGGAAGCCAAAAAGATTCAAGAAAATCAACCTGAAATCACCTTTGCAAAAGTTGTTCAATCCCTAAACACTAAACCTGAAACCAAAGAAAGTTCTACCCAGTTTAACGAAAAAGATTCTGTCATCAAAGCAAATTCAAAAGTTATTACTCCTACTGTAAAACCTAAACCTAAACCCACATCTACTCATCAGTCTAGACCACCAACAAAATCTCAAAACAGTTCACAAACACAGCCGACTAAAACAAGTGGATCACAACAGAGATCCAGGTCCAGGACAGCTGACCAGAAAGAAAAAAATGGAAAAGAAAAAGATAAAGATAAAGCACCAAATCCATATAGTAAAGGGGCGTCGGCCGATCCGATCAAGTTGGTCAATCGGTTCGATTCCCTTGAGAACATGGAGTTAGAGACTGACTCCTCCATGTTCTTGCAGTCTCAGAGAAAACAAAAGGATTAAGTTCCTTATTTTCAAATCATCTCTCCATTCATCATGGATAAAAAATCAATTATTCAGTGGAACTGTCGAGGACTAAAAGCAAATTATAACGAAATTTTAATTTTAACAACACTACTTTCTCCGACTGTCTTTTGTCTCCAGGAAACCTTTTTAAAGAATACAGATAATATTAATTTTAAAAATTATAGTTTATATAATCATATCGCAACTGAAAATCAGAAAGCCTCAGGAGGCTCATCTATCCTTGTAAAATCAAATGTTCCTCATAGACAGATAGATATAAATAGTAATTTACAAGCTGTTGCTGTAAATGTCACTCTGTCTAAATCCATAACAATTTGTTCTCTATATCTCCCTCCACACTGTAAATTTTCTAAACACGATTTAGAAAATCTTATAAACCAGTTACCTCGTCCTTATTTATTATTAGGTGACTTTAATAGTCACAGCAAACTATGGGGTTGTCTGGATACAAATGACAAAGGAGAAATAATAGAAAATTTTATTGCAGAAAATGATCTATGTTTATTTAACGATAAACAACCAACTTATCTTCATTCTCCTACAAGAAATTATTTTGCTTTAGATTTGTCTATATGCTCTCCAAATATTTACTTAGATTTTGATTGGTCAGTTTTAGATGACCTTCATGGGAGCGATCATTTTCCAATTAAAATTGAAGAAATTGAATCGACAAATGAAGACCATCATTCCCGATGGAATTTGAATAAAGCAAACTGGGAGAATTTTATGGAGCTATGTAATGAAAAATTAAATCCTGAAATGTTTAAAACAGCAGATGATATACAAGCTTTTACTGATACATTAATTCATGTAGCCGAAAAATGTATTCCAAAGTCCTCGACACGTTCAAAAAGAAATAGACCTTGGTTTAATAAAGATGTTAAAAATTCAATAAATAAAAGAAAATCTGCCTTACGAAAGTTCAATAGGCAGCCAACAAAAGAAAATCTAATCCATGCCAAACAAATGCGAGCTAAAGCTCGCAAGACAATAAAAACGGCTAAAAGAACATCTTGGCAGCAATACGTCTCCAAACTTAATTCTAGAACTCCAGCAAAGAAAATATGGGACATGATTCGAAAAATTACTGGCAAAAATAAAAATAACAAGCATGTCCATATTAAATCAAATGGAAATATATGCTCAACGACTAAAGATATTTCCAATGCACTAGGGGAGAATTTTCAGAAAAACTCTTCTAGTGCAAACTATTCCGAAACCTTTCAAAACATAAAACAGGAACGAGAGAAAGAGCATCTAAATTTTACGTCACTAAATCATGAAAAATATAATGTACCATTCACAGCTTCAGAATTATTAGATGCTCTTCATAAATCTCACGATACAGCTGCTGGTCCTGATGACATTCATTATCAAATTCTTAAACATTTACCCGATAACGCTTTAAAAACTTTATTAAATATTTTAAATGATATTTGGATCACTGGAAAATTTCCAAAAGACTGGAGTAAAGCAACGATTATACCTATACCAAAACCAAATAAAGATCATACTGAAGCTACTAACTACAGACCTATTGCTTTGACAAGTTGTTTATGTAAAACAATGGAGAGAATGATTAATGATAGACTGGTTTGGTTCTTGGAATCAAACCAGCTAATAACAAAATATCAAGCTGGATTCAGAAAAAATAACTGTACAAACGATCATTTGATTCGTTTGGAATCCTTTATTCGTGATGCCTTTATTAAAAAAGAACATGTCGTAGCTGTATTTTTTTATCTTGAAAAAGCTTACGATACTACATGGAAACATGGCATCATGAAAGATTTACATAAATTAGGCCTTAAAGGCCGATTACCACTTTTTATTCAAAATTTTTTATCAGATCGAACATTTAATGTTCGAATAGGTAATACGTTATCGGACATATTTAAACAAGAACAAGGTGTACCACAGGGAAGCATTTTATCACCTACCTTGTTTGGCATTAAAATTAACGATATTGTTAAATGTGTGAAAGACCTTGATTGTTCACTTTTTGTTGACGATTTTGGAATATTTATTAGATCGAAAAATATGGAAACCATTGAATTCAAACTACAACGATGTTTAAACAATATAGAAGATTGGGCAACAGAAAATGGTTTCAAATTTTCAAAAACAAAAACTCAATGCGTTCATTTTTGTCAGATACGTCAGCTACATTTAGATCCTCATCTCACCATATACGGTAGTCCAATTCCAGTCGTCAGTGAAGCAAAATTCCTGGGTCTTTTGTTCGATAACAAATTATCTTTTATACCACACATCAAAGCTTTAAAAGCTAAATGTTTAAAAGCTCTTGATATTCTTAAAGTTCTCTCCAGTTCCGACTGGGGAGGAGATCGTACTGTCCTTTTAAATCTCTATAGATCTTTAATTAGATCTAAATTGGATTATGGATCCATAGTTTATGGATCCGCAAGAAAATCTTATTTGAAATCTTTGGATACTATTCATCACCAAGGTTTACGTCTGGCTCTAGGGGCTTTTCGTACTTCCCCCGTCGAAAGTTTATACGCTGAATCAAATGAACCATCATTGTATATAAGAAGAGAGAAATTGTCTCTTCAATATGTTACTAAATTAGCCGCCAATCCACGTAATTCAGCTCATGATTGTGTTTTTAACCCTAAATATGAAAGATTTTACAATAATAAACCAACAGCTATTAAACCCCTTGGCCTGAGAATACAACCGTTACTTGAAGAGGCCAATATCAATATTAAAAATGTTCAGCATTTTTCTTTTCCATCAAAAGAGCCATGGACGTTAAACCCTCCAAAGATTATTTTAGACCTTCATAAAAATAAAAAAACAGAAGTCGAGTCGCATATTTTTAAGAATGAATTTTTAGAAATCAAATCAAATTATAAACATTACCTGTCAATTTATACAGATGGTTCGAAACAAGATGAGAAAGTTGCTTGTTCTGTTATTAGTCCAAATTTTACTGACAGTATCAGATTACCTGATAATAGCTCCATTTTTACCGCCGAAGCCAAGGCAATTGATATTGCACTTTACCATATCAGAGATCAGTCTGAAAAACAGTTTATCATTTATTCAGATTCTCTTTCTGTATTAAAATCTCTTAAAGATTTACACCATAGAAACCCATTAATTCAGCAAATTCTTAAAAAATATTATTATCTTTCCGCTTCAAAAGAAATTGTATTTTGTTGGCTTCCCAGCCACGTTAATATTCGTGGAAATGAATTAGCAGATTCAGAAGCCAAATCTGCATTATCCTTAGTAATAACCAATTTCAAAATTCCTCACTCCGACTTTAAATCAAACGTCTGTCAATACATCAACAACAAATGTCAGTCTGTTTGGGAAACACAAACTTATAATAAATTAAATGAAATCAAACCAAATTTTAACAGCAAATGCACATTCTCTAATCTCAGCAGAAAAGAACAAACAAAAATCACGAGATGTAGACTTGGACACACTAGAATTACTCATTCTTATATTTTAAACAATGAACAAGCTCCATTCTGCATTCCTTGTAACGAACCTTTTACGGTCAAACATTTTCTTGTCACTTGTGCTGAATTTAATTATATTCGCACAAAGTATTTTAATGTAAAAAATATAAAGGAACTTTTTAATATGCCAACTCAAAAAATACTCGATTTTCTGAAAGAGATCGGACTTTTTAATAAAATATGATCTGTATTTTAATAACATAAAATCATTGATACTTTATCTTTCTTAAAATGAACTCATCAATCCTAGATATTTTTAATTTCTCATTAAATAAAATCATCATATAACATAAAACTTATTAGACGCTATATGCCCTTTTAGGGTTGAGCGTCTATAAACAAAATATCCATCCATCCATCCATCCATGTTAAAACATGGACCAGAAGTTCACTTCGATATAAGCGGTTCTTCGAGATAAGCGAGGTCGAGATAACGAGGGTCGACTGTATTTATAATTTGGAGCTGCATCAGAATGAAGAGTGAAGTTTCGCGCGATTAAAACTGGTTTAAGCCCCAGGCCCAACCAGACCCCTAGTTTTTCTATTGACCGTCCCAAGGCGGTTTCTCTTTTGCAGTTTTTTTTCTTTGTGCGTCTGTGGTTTCATATGTGGCGTTTGTTTTGCCATTGGTAATTTCTCATTTCTCCATCTTTTGGTGCCTCGGGACGGCTGTGCTTCGTGATTGTGGCATGTCCTGAGTATCTTCACTTATATTTTTCATAGTCCAACCTAAAATCGTTTTATAGGAAGAGACTAATATGTCTGTTAAACTACTGTTACATATTTCTGTCTATTGGAATAGATAATTAATCGCTGTGCATCAGACTCATAAGATGACTGGACACACCCTCAGTGGAGATGTCAAATTAGTTTTGATTCTCTTCTGACAATTGGTCTACTCTAAAAGGCAAGAATTTGTTCCCCTTTGGAGTGAAGATTTTCCTTTTAAGAGTAGACACCCTTTTCAAGAATGGATCGGTGCGCGGAAAAACAAGTTAAAAGTCACAAAAGATGTCTTCCTTGTAAGCGTAAAAACTACCTGGTATATCCAGTCTCTTTTATATACGGCCTTATAATTTGATTCTAACAGGTGCTTGGTATTTGTCATATGGCTGCTGAACTGAACCATAACGGGAGAAAATGGATACATATGTCACATAAGAACAGAGAAGGCCTAGATCAGTTTACGCTTCCTAACAGTTTGATAAAGGCCTTTTCTCTTAATCGATATAGTTTACAGAATCGAATGGTTCTCTCAGTGCAAAATGAACGCAGTTTACAGACTACGCGAATACACAAGCTGATCTGGGCTTCGTTGTCCTATATATCATACTATCACACCTTTACCCATGACACAATCCAGGTATTTATAACAAACTGTAACAGTTCACAGCCTTTAAATGATAGTGTATATACCATTGCATTTAAAATGGTTTGATATTTTGCAGCACGTTTGACATTTATGTAGCATAGACAAATCTTGTCAATTAATAGATGTTTTCCTTAAATGTCAATATTTAATTAATAATATCAAATAATAATTGTAGTCGCGTTTTGAAAAACAGAGAGGCCATTGATGTCATATTTCATTTATCGCGATGTCAGAATTATAGTTTCAGGTAAGGAAAAATACAGAAGAGATGAAGAACAAGCAGAGACAAGACACAAAGTGACAGTTCCAGTAACCGACACACAAACAAAGAAGAGATTCAACAAAGGAACCGCCTTGGAACGGTCATCAAAACCAATTACTGTTGGATTTAAACTAGTCATACCACAAAAAAAAAACAAAAAAAAAAACAAAAAACACGTGTTTTGTGTACACATTAGAAGTGCCTCACAGAGGCGCTTCTAATGTGTACCCACAAGATATGATTTTGTGAAGAAATCGGTGAATATATTTATCTTGATACTCCTCTTATATAGAGCTTTTCAAGCCATGACATTTTAACCATGTAATACGGAAAATAATGAATAATTTTGTTAGAAAGCAAATTAAAATAAAACTCTAAAAGGTTGCTTTTGGAAGCAAAGATCAAATTAAAGACAGAAAATGGGAGTCTCGGTTTTATTGAGACTCTTCATAAACAGTAATGAAGTTTGCAACACTGCTTACGCCCTCTAGCGTATACATGAGTAGAACTCCATTTGCAAAGATGTAGATGTAGGTAAGATGTAGGTAAACCAGGTTGTTAGAAGTAAAAAAAAAAAAAAAAAATAAATAAATAAAAAAGCTAGTTTAAAAAACTGCAAAATTATGAAAATCCGTCCTGAGGTATACTACATGTTTCACAGACTAGTCAACCTCTTACTGTTTCGTTTGCCTCATCGGTATTTTTAATCCGTCTTTTTAGAGAACTAAATCATAATTCGAATATCATCACTATCTTCGGATGCTGGCTCTATATCAAACACCTAGACAAGTGAAGTCAGGTGAGCCGCCATGTGTTATTTTAACCATTCCCGAAGTTTATCGTGATAAGAGACTGGCATATTGTTCTTTTTCGTCTTGTAAACATAGATATTGTCAGGAACAATGTAAACATTCTTGATTCTTGTTGATGATGTTTGTCATAAACGTCCGTATGGATACTGCGGTGTCTTTATCTGTCAGTGTCAAAAAATCAGGTTGAACCTCTGCTAACATAGTTTCAAGATTAATTGAGCCGCAATGTGATGAAACTTACCTTCTCACATGTGTTTCCAACGAAGAATCGGATCAGCCTGATCCGTGCAGGCTGGTCAGTCTTCGTTGTCCGCGTGAAGAAGCTTTGCATCCTTGGCTATCCAAAATACGCTCAGTGAGGATTCGCAGTCTGATCTGAATCATCGCTGGGCGAACATGTCCGAAGGTACGTTTGCTGACTTGGCGGCCCAAATATTGTTGCAGATATTCATAGATAATGGCGTTGCTGGTGGCATCTTTTGACTTTGTAATCAACCTGTCATACTTCTGTGTCTTGTGTGTGTGTGTGTGTGTGTGTGTGTGTGTGTGTGTGTGCGCGCGCGTGTGCGTGTGCGTGTGTGTGTGTATTTTAGCATGTTAGTGGATTTTTTTCACTGACGCTGATATCGAATCCCATCACGGAAGAATTAGGGATTTTTTTATTTTTTATTTTATGTATTTATTTATTTATTTATTGTAATTGTATAATTATGAGCCCTATAATATTATAATAAAAATGAATTTACCAATAGTGACAATTCTACTCAGAATACAGAAGTTACAAAACAAGCTATCGAAGGCTTATCTATGGCACCGTTTTTTTTTTTCCGAGAAAAACATAGCGGACTCAGGAGTGCACGCCATACCAGAAGGTGACTTTTGCGAGGTAAGTACATTTATTTTATTGCAAGCGGTGAACTCAATGTATAATCGAAATGAATAAAAATGATATTTTCACATGTGAAAGAATATGATATTTTCACTAGTGAAAAATAACAAGTCGATGTCATTTTCACTCCTCGTTTTGGATTACTTCGGTTGTCTTCATTGTTTCATTAACAGAACCGATCCCGCGTCGGTTATTTTAACTCCTCTAACTTCTTTGTTTCCGAACAAAATTAATATGAAAATAAGCTTAGCCTAAATGCGAGCACAGCATAGACCCTATCTGTAGTCTCTTCAAAAGTCCTTCACAGCATCATTAAAGAATGACTATCAGTATATAAAAATTTATGTAAATAAATAATAAATAATAAAAATAATCAGCAATATATGTTCGTGACACTTATTGACACTCGTTTCTTGTCACTTCGTGACGCTTATTAGTATCAAGTCCGCTCCAGTCCTGTCAACTTCCGGTGACAACTTCCGGGGAAAAAAACGGGAAGAAAATTGGTCAGAGCGATTTCTGCTGAAAGTATATATCGTTGTATGTTACTTTTCCTTGATCATATTCTCTACCGTAGAGCTCACTTCGTTCGCGACGCGCTTCGCGCGTCGCGAGCTGCGCTCTCTGTAAAGTGTTGGTATGCATTATTTTAGTTAGAATGTAAGGAACATTTTGGTAACAAGACTATTTTAACTTGCCGAAACTTTTTGCTTTGTCTCTCCAGCGCTTCACATGTTAAGCACTGAACGTCGACACCATGACGTTCATGTTTTGTTTGGTGACATGGCGTCAGAAACAATAAAATAAAAAGAAAATTTACTCTTTTTCAGTGAATACCATAAAAATTTTCATCTCGTGTATTTTCATAAATACTAATGCTTTCATTACACTTGATGAAACTATTAATGGTATTCACAGCAAAAGAGTAAATATCCTCTATATCTTTCTCCTCTGTCTCAAAAGATTTAAAGCGATTTTGGCTTCCAAAAAGACTTTTCTATTTATCTGCTCCTGTGTTCCTGTTAATATATATATATATATATATATATATATATATATATATATATATATATATATATATATATATATATATATATATATATATATATATATATATATATATATATTCTTGCTTTTTTTCAAAAAATGCCCTTGAAACGGCAATTGCTCAGTAAAACTAACCTCGGCTTGACTGTTTTGTTTCGCATTTTCGACATGATGAAAATATCCTTTCTCCGTATTTTCTGCAAATTAGAACCATGATATAAGGAGAAAAGTAAAGATATACCAAACAGATTGCAATTTTATATTTCACAGCAGTTGTATGGACATTTTTAGACTGGACTGTACGCATACAAAATATTCCGGTACAAGGGCGATAAAACTGTAGCGTTTTCCGAGTTGAGGTAGACAAGTACTTCGTGTCGGGTAAAGCGTCTAAACGGGTATGGGTAGTCTGAGTAAACAAAGCTCTAGCAGATAATTCATACTAATGACACGTCTATCTATCTAGACAGACAAACAGTCGGATAAACAGCAAACAGCCGCTCATTATTCATACTTTCGCATAATTTAATTCAATTTTATTTTGCAGTTCAAGTGCTACGAGGGTCGTGCAAAAAGTTCTGTCACTAATAGGCTTACTTAGTTTTATCCCAGGTATATTTTGAAACGCTTCACTGCACTTGAATGGTGTGTTGAATAGCTAACGATACCCGTTTATTTCGTGCAAATTGCTTTCCAACTGACCGAGTTATTTCAAACTGAAATAGATGCAGTCATATACACTGACCAATTTACTTGTTACATTGGAACATGGACCAGAAGACTGAAATTCGTAGCTATATTAAATGCCGCATTAGGCTTAATATAGATTCAAAGCAGATATTTAGTGAATGGTGTGGTATATATGGACCTCAGACCATTTCAATGCGCACAGTGTTTAGGTGGGTTAAAGCTTTTAAAGCTCGGAAATTTTCTGTTGAAGATGATACCCGTCCTGGAAGGCCTAAAACCTCTGTTACCAAGGCTAACATCGCTGCTGTAAAGATTGTAGTCGAACAGGATGCGCGATTGTCTGTCAAAGATATAGCTAGTTGTACTGGCATATCAGAAGGCAGTGTGCAAACAATTCTGAAAAAGCGTTTGGACCTGAGAAAGGTTTTCGCTAGGTGGGTACCTCATTTGCTCACTGAGGAGCAAAAGACACAACGCCTTAAATGTGCCCGAGAACTTTTGAAAACATACAAAGGCTGTAATAGTCGGGTTATTTCTAACTTGCTAACAGGTGATAAAACCTGGGTGCACATGTTTGAGCCACAAAGAAGGGCTGATAATAAGCAATGGAAGCGAAAAGATCAAAAACGCCCATGTATTGCCAAGAGAACCGTAAGTTCGAAAAAAATGTTGTACGCAATTTTCTTTAATTCAAGTGGGCCAGTCGTTCAAGTGCCTTGTGTATCTGGTCATACAGTCACTGGCCGATTCTACAAGAATTCTGTACTGGAGAAAGTGAAAGAGTTTTACAATAAAAAAACGACCAAGCAAAGGATGGTCAGGAGTCCACCTTTTACATGACAACGCCTCCTCTCATAGGTGTGAGGTTGTTAAGTCTTTTTTGGCTTCTGAAAAGGTGAAAGTTTTAAACCATCCACCTTATTCATCTGACCTGAGTCCCTGTGACTTCTTTTTATTTCCAAGGCTTAAGAAAATGCTTTCTTGAAATAAGTATACGTCTAGAAGTTCTCTTGGCAGCGTTATTTATCAGTGTCTCCAACAGATACCAAAAGAAGACTATTTATCTGCTTTTCGCGACTGGGTAAAAAGGTTACAAAATTGTGTTTCAGTAAAGGGGGAATACTTTGAAGGTTTGTAATAAAAATATGTTTGATTAAACGTAGCATTGAAGTAATCCGAACCAAGTGACAAAACAGGACCCTCTACTACTATTCTTAAGACAAGAGGGCCAAGATGGCCCTGTATCACTCACCTGATTACCAGGCAAGTTTATGTCAATTGGCCTTTCCGTTCACGAGAAAAAGTTCAATATTGATTTTCAAGATTGCGGCCATCTCGGATTTCCAATCAGAACGATTTTAGTTACTTTTGATCTACAAGTCACCTCGATACTTCCAATGAATTTTGAGTCGATTGCCCTTCTGGTTCAGGAGAAAAAGTTCAAAACTGATTTTCAACATGGCTGCTAGGGCGACCATCTTTGATTTCTGATCAGAATGACTTCAGCTATTTTTGATCTACAAGTCACCCCGATACTTCCTATCAAATTTCGAGTCAATGGGCCTTTCTATTCAGGAGAAGAAGTTCAAAATAGATTTTCAAGATGGCAACTGTGGCGGCCATCTTATATTTCCAATCGGAACCATTTTAGCTATTTTTGATCTACAAGTCACCTCGATGACTCTTACCAAGTTTCAAGTCAATTGGCCTTTCGGTTCAGGAGATGATGCGAAAAACAAATTTTCAGGATGGCTGCGATGGCGGCCATCTTGGATTTCCGATCGGAACCATTTTAGCTATATTTGATCTACCAGTCACCCCCACCCGTCCCCCCCCCCCTCCCCCATGCTTCCTAACAAGTTTCGAGTCAATTGGCCTTTCGGTTCAGGAGAAGAAGCACAAAATAGATTTTCAAGATGGCCACCATGGCGGCCATCTTAGATTTCCGATCCAAACAATTTTAGCTATTTTTGATCTACAAGTCGCTCCAAAGCTTCCTACCCAGGTTTGAGTCAACTGGCCTTTCGGTTCAAGAGAAGAAGTGAAAAATAGATTTTCAAGATTGCCCAATGCGGCCATCTCGGATTTTCGATGTGACGGTTTTACTTTTTGTCCCCCGCCTTTTCGAAGAAAAGCGGAGGGACACTGTTTTCGGCTTTCCGTGGTGCGTGGTGCGTGGCGCGTGATGCGTGGTGCGTGGCGCGTGGTACGTGGTTCCGAATTTTTAGTAGGTGCCTTGTCTCCTTAACTCCTCCCACAGTTTTTGTCCGGTCCTTTTGAAACTTTACAGGTGCTTTAAGGATGGTCTGAAGATATGCATGTGGTTTTTCAGAATCCTGAAATTATTTTTTATCACTTTTTACACATTTTGAACTGAGACATTTTTTGAGTTCTAATATTACAGAAGTCTATAGGGAGTAGGTACCTTGTCCCCTTAACTCCTCCCACAGTTTTTGGCCGATCCTTTTGAAACTTTATATGGACTTTAAGAAAGGCCTGAAGATATGCATGTGGATTTTTCAGAATCCTGAAATAATTTTTTATCACTTTTTCCGCATTTTTTACTTAGACATTTTTTGAGTTCCAATATTACAGAAGTCTATAGGGAGTAGGTACCTTGTCCACTTAACTCCTCCCACAGTTTTTGGCCGATCCTTTTGAAACTTTACATGGGCTTTTAGAATGGCCTGAAGATATGCATGTGTTTTTTTCAGAATCCTGAAATAATTTTTTTTATCACTTTTTCCGCATTTTTAACTTAGACATTTTTTGAGTTCTAATACTACAGAAGCGTATAGGGAGTAGGTACCTTGTCCCCGTAACTCCTACCACAATTTTTGTCCGATCCTTTTGAAACTTTACAGGTGCTTTTAGGATATGCATGTGGTTTTTTCAGAATCCTGAAATTATTTTTTATTACTTTTTACACATTTTGAACTTAGACATTTTTTTGAGTTCTAATATTATAGAAGTCTATAGGGAGTAGGTACCTTGTCCCCTTAACTCCTCCCACAGTTTTTGGAAGATCCTTTTGAAACTTTACAAAGGCTTTTAGGATGGCCTGAAGATATGCATGTGGATTTTTCAGAATCCTGAAATTATTTTTTATTACTTTTTCTGCATTTTTAACTTAGACATTTTTTTTAGTTCTAATATTACAGAAGTGTATAGGGAGTAGGTACCTTGTCCCCTTTACTCCTCCCACAGTTTTAAGCCGATCCTTTTGAAACTTTACATGGGCTTTTAGAATGGCCTGAAGATATGCATGTGGTTTTTTCAGAATCCTGAAATAATATTTTATTACTTTTTTCTGCATTTTTAACTTAGACATTTTTTTAGTTCTAATACTACAGAAGCGTATAGGGAGTAGGTACCTTGTCCCCGTAACACCTACCACAGTTTTAAGCCGATCCTTTTGAAACTTTACAGGTGCTTTAAGGATGGTCTGAAGATATGCATGTGGTTCTTTCAGAATCCTTAAATTATTTTTTATTACTGGTTTCCTGCTTCAATACTTAGGTAAGTGATACAGGACCAATGGTCCTCTGGTTAACTTTCTCATTTTTAACAGCTCAAATAAAAATAAGGCGGGGGATATAAATTCCCTATGGAATTTGCTTGTTTTTTTTTTTTTTTGTTTTTTTTTGTTTTTTTGTTTTTTTTTTTGTTTTTGTTTTTTTTTTTATCTACAAGTCACACTGATACTTCCCACCAATTTTCGAAACAGTTGGCCTTTCGGTTCAGGGGAAGAAGTGAAAAATATATTTCAAGATGGCGGCCATGGCGGCCATATTGGATTTCGGATAGGAGCTACTTTAGCTATTTTTGACCTACAAGTTACCCTGATACTACCTACCAACTTTCAAGTCCATTAGCCTTCGTTTCAGGAGAAGAAGCGAAAAATAGATTTTCAAAATGGCCGCCATTGCCGACATCTTGGACTTCCGATCGGAAATATTTTAGCTATTTTTATTTACAAGTCACCCGGATGCTTCCTACCAAGTTTCGAGTCAATTGGCCTTTCGGTTCAGGAGAAGAAGGGAAAATTAGATTTTCAAGATAGCTACCACGGCGGCCATCTTGGATTTCCGATCGGAACGATTTTAGCTATTTTTTGATCTACAAGTCACCCCGAGGCTTCCTTCCAAGTTTCAAGTCAATTGGCCCTTTCGGTTCAGGAGAAGCGAAAAATAGATTTTCAAGATGGCAACCAAGACGGCCATCTTGGATTTCCCATCGGAAAGACTTTAGCTATTTTTGATCTGCTAGTCACCTCGATGCTCCTTACCAAGTTTTGAGTCAATTGGCCTTTCGGTTCAGGAGTAGAAGCGAAAAATAGATTTTCAAGATGGCGGCCCTCTTGGATTTCCGATCAGAACGACTTAACTATTTTTGACCTACAAGTCGCCCTGACGCTTCCTACCAAGTTTCGAGTCAATTGGCCTTTTGGTTCAGGAAAAAAAGCGAGTTAAATAGATTTTAAAGATGGCTACCATGGTGGCCATCTTGGGTTTCCGATTGAAACGATTTTAGCTCTTTTTGATCTAGAAGTCACCCCACTGCTCCCTACCACGTTTCGAGTGTTGGCCTTTCGGTTCAGGAGAAGAAGCGAAAATACATTTTCAAGATGGCGGCTATAACGCCTATCTTGGATTTCCCATCGAAACGATTTAGCTATTTTTGATCTAGAAGTCACCTCGATGCTTCCTACCAAGTTTTGAGTCAATTGGCCTTTCGGTTCTTGAGTTGAAACGAAAAATAGATTTTTAAGACGGCCGCCATGTCGGCCATCTCGGATTTCCGATCCTAACGAATTTAGCTATTTTTTATCAAAAAGTCACCCCGATGCTTCCTAGTAAATTTCGAGTTATTTGGCCTTTCGGTTCAGGAGCAGAAGCGAAAAATAGATTTTCAAGATGGCCACCATGGCGGCAATCTTAGATTTCCAATCGGAACGATTTTAGCTATTTATAATCTACAAGTCACCCCGATGTTTCTTACCAAGTTTCGAGTCAATTGGCCTTTCGGTTCAGGAGAAGAAACGAAAATAGATTTTTCAGATGGCCGCCATGGCCGCCATCTTGGATTTCCAATCGAAACGATTTTAGCCGTTTTTGATCTATGTCACCCCGATGCTTCCTGCCAAGTTTCGAGTCAATTGGACTTTCGGTTCAGGAGAAGAAGCGAAAAAAAAAGATTTTCAAGATGGCGGCCATGGCGACCATCTTTGATTTCCGATCGGAAAGATTTTAGCTTTTTCTGCTCTACAAGTCACCCCAATGCTTGCTACCAAGTTTCGAGTCAATTGGCCCAGGGGTGTAGGAGGAGTAGGCTTTAAAGCAACTGTTGACGCCGCACGACGTACGACGGACATTGACTACAGTAGCTCACTTCGTGCTCAGGTGAGCTAACTATAAACTGTTCAGTGACGTTGTCAGTCATACCTCTGCCAGTCATGGAGCACAGACTTTGAAAATAAGAATAAATAACTTAAATAAAGCAACCTGTAAGGTTGGATATCAAACTAAAATGTGGAATATCATTCCCGCCAAAGAGAGAGCAGTTGGGAAAATTATATTGATAAATTAATTTAAATGAGACTGATAGAACTGAAACGTTCAGAATAGTTGGCAAAATGATCAGCAAAAATGCTTTCCACTGAAAAATATTGCTTAACTATTATTTTTGAACGTTGTGGTCTATGTTGATAGTGACAATAAAGTCGGCATGTCATATAATAACAGAGTGGCTGTATTATTTTGGAAAATCGGGTACAAACTTATACATGGGTAGTTCCTTCGTTATTGTGGTTGTATTAAGAATCAGGGACAGGAAACATCTAGAGCGTCAGAGAAAGGCTACTATTCGCCAGAGAATGCGTCAATTAACTTTGCTGTTCCAGACTAATAAACTTTACAGAAAGAGGAAACATTTATCAACATAAATCACATCAAACCAGGAATAATTAATGAAATGGTTAAAACTTTTAGCCAAGGAGCAGAGCACAAAACTTATAGAATATGTGTTAGGCAGGGCTATCGTTATTTTAAACTTCGTAAGGCGTTTTCGAAATTTTATCGCAGACACAGTGCCTTGGTAGAAAAATATAGCGTCAGTCTGAAAACACTTCTGCAACAAGGTATATCGGAACCAGAATTTTACGGTGACTTAGTGTGCAGATTTAGAAAAATTGTAAGAAAATCTAACTTTTCGGAGCAATTCAGAAAATTTATTAACCGTTATAAAAGAATTGGCTATAGCCTGGATATTATGCGGCAGACTGCATGCCTAGTTATCAACCCAATCATTGTTGATGGCTAAGCTTCACTCTTTAATTGCACGACGGCGGTTCGGGCCTCAGACTCAATGACGGCCTCTTCGTAAAACTTTAACCAGTGGGTTGGGGCTTGACGATATGTCTTTGGCTTGGCCCGTCGTGATTCAACTATAGGTTTTCATTTACTTTGACATACAGTAGAATTAGCCATGAGTACTCGTCTTTGTTTATTATAGTGATTAATTTGATTTTTATGTTTTCGCTTTGATGCATTGACTGAGTTCGGAGCCTTTATGCGAACCGAATTTTTATGTGTTTCTGTATTAAGAGTAGCATCGAGAGCCAGGGTGAAGTTGGCTAGCTGTAAAAGTGCTTAAACCCCCCCGGTGGTTTACTCTACTGACCGTTCTAAGGCGGTGGTCCCGGTGTTAGTCTTACTCTTTGTTGCTTTGTGGTTTATTCTACGAGGCGATTTGTTTTATGTCTTACCTTGTGTCATTTTGTTCTTGTGTTTTTCAGTCCTTTTAGCATTGCGATTACCTCGCTTGGAGAAGAGAGAGCTAATCTCAGTGCTTTTCGTACGTTTGTTCGAGTTGTGCTTGTTTGGATTTGTCGGTTTCCTCTTCCTCTTGGTGCCTGGGAAGGGCTACGGTTTGTGATTGTGGCACTCCCTGGACTTTTCTCTTACTTTTTTTTGGATGGCAAGAAAATCAAAGGATGCAAAGATTCTTCAGCTGGACAAATCAGTAAGTTTGGATATGAAGGACCACCATCAATTCAAGAGCTAGAAGACAGGATGCAATATGAATAAATCTAATTCATTCATTCCGGACATTCTTAGACGAAGTAGATGTAAAGACTTCTGTTCACTCTAAGATACAGATCGAGATACACTGTTATAGGTCGTAAAGCAAACAGTTCTATTGTTCAGCAACCGGATAAAAGATGTTCGAGAACATCATGTCAAGAAAGAGAATGCGCTGACACAGTTAAAACAGCTCGGGGGAAAGGACTGGAGAAAAAGTAAATACGCCATTGTAGTAAGTCACATACAGACCCGGGTGTACCAGGGAAACTTAACTGAATCCATACTGATTAACTTAGACAAGTTCTGCTGCGCGATTGCTCAAGCCAATGACTTGCCTAATTGTTATCATAAACCTGTTGTTGATTTGGGCCACCAAGAGAACTATATATGTTTGCAAGAAGAAGACTCGGCTATAATTCAGGAGGAAGGTGTTGAGTGTGTGATAATTCCAAGATCAAGTAAACAAGGTTCTGAACTTCGGAACCGGTTGAGATCATCCGCTAAAGTAACAGGCAATACTGTTTATAAAGCACTAGCTTTATAACCCCTGAAAAAGCAACAAGAACACTTTGATTATGAATTCTGTAAACAAGACAAACCTGAGAATTTGACAAGATCGAAACTTTGTATGGATCATGGTGTAAAGAATGAGATAAATTGTGTAGCAACGCTAGTTTTAAAGGTCTTGCCAGTGTATTTACCAGAACTATTATTCAAAGAAGAAGGATGCAATATTGAAGAATTAAACGGAAGTGCATTTTTTGTATGTTCACCAGACAAAAGTTGTGGATTCGGTGGTGATGGCGGCCCAGTGCTTGCTTGTGAATTCAAATGCCCAATTCCTGGAAATGCGCATGCAAAATACAAAAATCCGATATATCACGCTGTTCGACTGCTAGCCGAAATGAATACACTACAGACTGGAAAATTATCTATATGTCTTATTCTGAGCAAAGCACTACAGTTTTCCAGGTGAAAAACGACGCACGCACACCTTTGGCTAGAAAGTCTGGAAGAGCTGGAGCGAATGTACGGAACTGAAATTCCAAAACGGCCAACAAAGAAATCCCCTGCGATAGAGGTTTTACGAGATAAGGACATATCTTGATAATAACTGTGAGTTTAAAGCACGGTGCTGCTTGTGTAGTTTAAACGTAAGCAAAATTCCTCCCCCTTCAGACGAAGTAGGTTACAACTGCATCCTTGAACATGACAACAACAATGTTATCTCCCATCTCACTTCCTTGGACGAACTGAAAACAGCAATCAAAAAGTTAAATGAAGACTTGGATAGTGTTTATAAATTAACTATATCTCAAGCTACCGAAATACTGGTGTATATCCTCTCTGATCTTGACAGAACAGGTCTTTAGAAAATCTCATGCAGTACCGATTGGCTATGCACTGAAGGGTTATAGTTTACCAGTAACAATATTCAGAATGATGCTTCTGCACACATTGCGGTCTGTAAATGAATGCGTGTACTCTCCAATCAGCTACTTCGAAGGATAGTGGTTTCCCGTTGTTTCATACAGTGCACATGGTAAACCACTGACATCGATTCAAGCACAAAAGGGCTGGCTGAAGGAGGCCGTCCATGTCAAAACCGGCTATTATCAGTGCAGTTCGCAGCTGCTACAGAGAAAATAAAACCGACAATGAAAGCGACCAAGCCAAAGACTGTCTGGCATTTACAAATTCAAACATCTTGGGGAGAGCTCTTGTTGGAGAAAAGGTCCAAGTATAATCGGAGGAAGTAAACGATGTATCACAGCAAGGAAATCCGGTAATAGATATTCTTCCACAATCTGCCTTGAGCGATTGTAAGATTGTAAAAAAAAATCTTGAAACGGAAGGCAGTTTACAACAAAATTCTTCTGAAGTGATTAGTTTAAATTGTGAATCATCGATTGTACTAATGCTGAATTTGAAGCCCATAATGACAGGGACAGCGGAGAGGGCACTGAAGAACCTCGGCATCCGGAAGATGCGGTTGATAGGGAAAATGAATTTACGAAAACTGACTGCGAAAAATTGTTGTTGTCATTGCAGACAGATCCCAAAAAGACAGGCGTTCTGGTAGCAAAAATCGCTTACGGAATTCCAAGATATGGTTCAAACGAATGAAATAGCAAACAAACATCTGCAGAAATGTGGCATTCTCGTTTGTCTTGGGACTGTCCGAGAAAACCAAGATTACAAACTAAGACTTGGAAATCGTTGTGGTCTAAGCCAAAGTTACTTGAAACCTTTCTGCCAAATCCAAAGTGTGAGAAAACTACTCGAAAAGCACCAAGACGAGACGCCCACACCAAGTCAGAATTCAAATATAGTGCCTCTAATAGATATGTACTTGAAAGTGATTGACGACAAAGTAATGAGCAAAGAGACATTTTTATGTTTTCTCTTCTACATGTGAGTTGAGATGTGTCTTAAAAGACACACTGACACTGTACCCTTTGCCACACACTTTGTATATGTATTTATATTTATTCTGGTGAGCGAGAATGTAAAGCTGAAGTCCCTTTTTATGCCTGTTTCTCGGCTCACCGTGGTTCAACTGGTGGTTTTCGTTTGCTTCAGTATTCCAGTGGCGTTGTTTGACAACCCAGGGATGTCCAGCTGTCTCAACACGTTGTTTCTGTTGAGTCCTCATCTTTGCTTCATTGTAGGCTTTATCGATTCCTGATCATTGTCTTCCTTTCTATTTATCATTATGATATATTTGTTGCCCGTATTTATTCATGGATGAGTTAGAAGACCTCCAAACTGACCGAACAAATATATATTTTTTGCCATTTTGGAAGCTGAGTGGGAGCGTTGGGATCCCGTAAAGCTAGCAATAAAAGGCAAAAAGGATTAAGCCCCCCCCCCCCCCCCCCCTTGTTTCTGGAGTGTAGATGATGAGAGCTACATAAATGAGCCATCAAGCGAAGGGTCTGGTCATTACCTCATAAAAGGTAAATCTTAATACAAATACTTATCAAACGACAATAATCATTATGCAACAGCCCGGCTTTGCCAGTCATTTATAACCACTGCCCTGCCACCTACGGGGAATAGTGAGGTCAACAACTTTCCATATATTTTCAAGAGTCACAATTCTCTTTCTAATAGATAACTGGCAATGGCTAGAGGTACGGCCCCCTATCTTTAGTCTCGATATCTAGAGGTACGGGCCCGCATCATTGGCCTGTCTTTCTAGAGATACCGGCCCGTATCCATAGCCGTTCCCATTGCATTTGGCTAGAGATACGGGACCCGTATCTCTAGCCACTGCATAGAAAATGCATGCATAATATCATACCTGCACTGACCCGCTTCTGTTCCGGCATTCATTCCGGCGTAATTTCCGAAGGAAGAATGTTTAATAAGGCTGTCATTTTTGTTATAAATCAGAAAATATTTCATTTTGGGATCAGGTCAGCATGGATTAAAACTATTACATATGGCATTTTGTTTGAAAAAAAAACAACAACAAAATACATCATGATTGGATCGTTTTAGCTCCCGATATGGGCTGACAAGTCTCTACTCAGACTACGCGTTTAATATTTTTGGCTTCTAACTACCCATACAGTAGCTATACTTTGCTCGAAACACCCGTACAAAGAAATGTTGACTCTGTTGAAACCCCCCCCCCCCCCCCCCAAAAAAAAAAAAAAAAAAAAAAAAAAAAAAAAAAAAATACAAAATACATTTAAAGTGTTTTCGAATGGATAAATCAGGTCACAAGTTTATCATATCAAATGTTCAAACAACCTGAAACCGGTGCAGGTAGCGGTATTTCACTGGGCAGAGAGAAAACAGACACTTGTTTTCGCGATATATTTTCAATTTTGGGACATACTTCAAATTAATTCCACATGAGAGAACAGCACCGATGTATTATTAAGTACCAGCTAGTGTTTGGATAAATGAAAACAAGTATATTAAAGATTAATTACCGTCATTCTCCAACGCGTCATTTTCTCTCTCCCTTGTTGCTGCCATATTTTGCTGGGAAAAAAACCCAGACCAATAGGATCAGCCTCCGATAGCTTGTGAAACTATAGGCCCTTAGGGCCAAAAATCGCTCACCTGGTCCAACTTGCCCAATTGCCATCTTGAAGTCCCCATCAGAACAATTTTAGCTACTTTTTAACTACAAGTAACCCTGATACTTCCTATCAAGCGTTAAGTCAATTAGCCTTTTGGTTCAGAAGAAGGTCAAAAATAGATTTTCAAGATTGTTGCTGTGGCAGCCATCTTGGATTTCCAATCTGAGCAATTTTAGCTAATTTTGATCTACAAGTCATCACACACCCTTCTACGAAGTTTCCAGTCAACATTTCTAATAAAAACAATTTGGGCTTCTTTTGATCTACAAGCCGCCTTGATACTTTCTACCCTGTTTCGAGTTAACTGGCATTTCCATTCAGGAGAAGAAGTTCAAAACAGACTTTCAAAAGATGGCCATCTTGGATTTTGGATCAGAACAATTTTAGCATTTTTTTATCTATAAGTCGCCACGGTAGTTCCTACCACGTTTCAAGTCAATTGGCCTTTTGGTTAAGAAGCTGTTTAAACCAGATTTTCAAGATGATGGCCATGACAGCCATTTTTGATTCTGCATCTAAACAATTTTCGTTATCTTTTATCTACAAGTCGCCCTGATATTTCCTACCAAGTTTTGAGTCAACTGGCCTTTGGGTTCTGGGGAAGTAGTTCAAAATAGACTTTTAAGATGGTAGGGGTGGTGGCCATCTTGGATTTATTATCGGAACGATTTTAGCAATTTTTGATTAACAAGTGTCCCGATACTTCCTACCAAGTTTCGAGCCAAATGGCATTTATGTTCCGGAGAAGAAGTCCAAAATAGATTTTCAAGATGGCGGCCATCTTGAATTTCCGATAGTAACAATTTTAGCTATTTTTGATCTACAAGTCGCCCTGGTATTTCCTAGCAAGGTTCGAGTCAGTTGGCCTTTCATTCAGGAGAATAAGTTCAAAATAGATTCAAGATGGCCGCCAATCAGAATGATTCCAATCAGAATGATTTCAGCTATTTCTGATCTACAAGTAAATGCCTTGATACTTCCAACCAAGTTTCAAGTCAACTGGCCTTTCGGTTCAAGAAAAGAAGTTCAAAATAGATTTTTAAGATGGAGGCCATGGCGGCCATCTTGGAGTTTGGATCTGAATGATTTTAGGTCTTTTAGATCTACAGTACAAGTGGCCCCAATATTTCCTAGCAAGTTTTGAGTCAGTTGGCTTTTCGGTTCAAGACAAGAAAGTCAAAATAGATTTTCAAGATGGCAGCCATATCGGCCATCTTGGATTTCAGATCTGAATGATTTTAGCTATTTTTGATCTACAAGTCATCCCGATGCTTCCTACCAAGTATTAAATTAATTGGCCTTTCGGTTCGGGAAAAGAAGCGAAAAAATGGATTTTCAAGATAGCCGCCATAGCGGCCATCTTGGATTTCAGATCGGATCGAGTTTAGCTATTTTTTTATCTACAAGTCACCCCGATGCTTCCAACCAAATATCAAGTCAATTGGCCTTTCGGTTCAGGAGAAAAAGATTGGAACGATTTTAGCTATTTTTGACTTACAAGTCACCCCGATGCTTTCAACTTAGTTTCAAGTCAATTGGCCTTTTGATTCAGGAGAAAAAGCGAAAAATGGATTTTTAAGATGGCCACTTTAGCCGCCATCTTGGATTTCAGATCGGAACGATTTTAGCTATTTTTGATCTACAAAACACTCCGATGCTTACTACCCAGTTTCAAGTCAGTTGGCTTTTCGGTTCAGGAGAAGAAGCGAAAAACAGATTTTCAAGATGGCCGCCATGGCAGCCATCTTGGATTACCGATCGGGACGATTTTAGCTATTTTTGATCTACAAATCACTCCGATGCTTCCAACCAAGTTTCAAGTCAATTGGCCTTTCGGTTCAGAAGAGAAAACGCGAAAAATAGATTTTCAAGATGGCCGCCCTATCTTGGATTTCCGATCGAGACGATTTTAGCTATTTTTGATCTACATATCAACCCGATGCTTCCTACCAAGTCAATTGGCATTTTGGTTCAAGAGGAGAAGAGGAGAAATATATTTTCAAGATGCCATCTTGGATTTCCGATTGAAACAATTTTAGCTTTTTTTGATCTACAAGTCACCCCGATGCTTCCAACCCAGTTTCAAGTCAATTGGCCTTTTTGTTCAGGGGAAAAAGCGAAAAATAGACTTTCAAGATGAAAGTCATCATCTTGTGATATGAAGATGAACATGTGGTCTGACTATTTCGTACAGAGTTATAACCTTTATAGCTTAGATTTTGTGTCCACCCAGCGGGCACGCAGCGTTGAGTTGAGACAACGTTAATGACAATGCAAAGTCGTGTAAACCTCATGTGTCCGCTTGGCAATATCTTATGGTCGTAACTCCTCTATATTTCATTGGATTTGTTTCATTTTTATAGGTAACCTTGTTTGTGATAGAGTGGTTTGGTTGTGATTTTGAATTTTGACCCGGCAAATTTTGACAATAACCTTTAATGAATTCGGTATTGTGGCCATTACTGCTCTCACAGCTTTCATTGGAGGATTGGTTTGAAATTGTACAGACTATTTTACTATGGTGTGACGCTATGCGTTTGGTACTACGAAAGTTTGAAATGCATTCTAAGATTTATTTTAACCTTTATTCATTGTTGTTACATTTCCTAACTGATTCACTTGATATTTTGTACCTTATCTTTCCGTGAGTTAAAATGTGCATAAAGTTTTTTTTGTTTTTTTTTTTTTGTTTTTTTTTTTTTCTTTCGTTTTGAACACATAATCTTTGACAGAGTAATAGCCTGTGGTGCCCGAGATTTTTTTGTCTGTTATATTGTCGCCTTAATGCCTTTTGCTTTCATCAGAATCATCAAACTGTTGTAAGTTATGTTGACTATGTACCCAGTATGAATTATTTAATCCGCTTGTCGTTGCGTCTTTACATTAATCCGTATATCCAATGGATAGTGGCCATAGCTATTCATAACCTTTCGTCGGATGCATTTCTTCTTCTTCTTCTTCTTCTTTGTGGATAATGGCACTCCCTCAAGTACTGAGGATTATCTGTCATGCGCTATAATGATATTTACAATGAGTATTTCATGCCAGAGAGAAATGTTTAAAATACTTTTAACAAAAGAGATCAAAACTATTCACATGGCTAAACTCTTAGTTAAGGATTGGGATGAGTACTGGAACAGTGAGTGAGCTTTTGAAGCTCTCAACTGTATCGACAGTAACAATTGTTGTAGGTAAATGGTTCCATTGTAGGAATTTTTGTGGGTAAAAGGAAAATCTGTAAATGTCTTTATTTGTCTGAATTTGTCTAAAGCAGTGAGGATTTGTGTGTCTTATTCTAGGATCAACAAGGACAATATGATCTGAAGGGCAAATGGCTACTTGAAAATGGATAATCTTATAGAACATTATAAGTCTTGTCCTTAATCTTCGGACCTGGAGCCAGAGTAGATTTTCAAGCCTTTCTGTGGCAGAGGATGTGTTGTAGAAACGATTACAGGCAAACCTTGCGGCACGGCGCTGTACTTTTTCTACTTGATTTATTTGATTTGCTGTTGGAGGGTCCTAGACGCAAGAAAAATATTCAAGCTTGGGTCTGACTAGGGCTTTGTATGCACGATCCTTTATCTTTTGTGAATTCAACTCTAAATTTCTGCATAGAAATCCAAGTGTTTGGTTTGTTTTTGATGTTATACTACTAATATGTCTGTCCCATTCAAGGTTAGATTGTAGAGTATCCCCTTGGTATTTGGTATTCAGTTTTCTGAAGAGAATGGTCATGAAGTTTATAAGTAAAGTTAACTGCTTTTTGTTTTTAGGGTTACACTTCGGATGTTACATTTATCAGGATGAAAGCACATGAGCCAGTCTTGTTCCCTTCATGCAGCTGCTTCAAGATCTTGTTGAAGTTGCTCAGCATTAGTCATCGAGCGGATTTCCTTGTAAATGATACGATCCTGTCATCTGCAAATAACCTCAATGTACAGTTAGATAAGTATTCAGGGAATAAATGTCGAAAAGCTTGCATTTGGAAACAAAGAACACACTACAAGTTTGAAAATGGGAGTGTCGATTTTATTGAGACTCTTCTTAAGCAGTAATGAAGTTTGCAACACTGCTTACTCCCTCTAGCGTATACTTGAGCAGAACTCCATTTTCAAATATACCACAATGGGCCCAATGATCCCAAAGAAGATGAAATATAATCTGCACTATGGTGATGTACGGGGAGACATTCTACCGCCGCCATAAGGCACCAACACCAGCCACAGTGAAGTGTAGTAAAATAAATGTCCAAAAGATTGCCTTTGGAAACAAAGAACACACCAGAGATTAGAAAATGGGAGTCTCGGTGTTATTGAGACTCTTCAAAGTCAGTAATGAAGTTATCAACACTGCTTACGCCCTCTAGCGTATACATGAGCAGAACTCCATTTTCAAATATACCACAATGGGCCCAATGATCCCAAAGGAAATGAAATATAATCTGCACTATGGTGATGTACGGGGAGACGTTCTACCGCCGACACACGGCACCAAAACCATCCACAGTGTAGTAAATTAATATGTCAAAACGATTGCCTTTGGAAACAAAGAACACACTACAAGTTTGAAAATGGGAGTCTCGGTTTAATTTAGACTCTTCATAAGCAGTAATGAAGTTTGCAACACGCCCTCTATCGTATACATGAGCAGAACTCTATTTTCAAATATACCAAAATGTGCCCAATGATCCCAAAGGAAATGAAATATAATCTGCACTATGGTGATGTACGGGGAGACTTCCTATCGCCGCCACACAGCACCAACACCAGCCGCAGTGTAGTAACATAAATGTCAAAAAGATTGCCCCTGGAAACAAAGAACACACTACAGATTAGATAAATGGGAGTCTCGGTTTTATTGAGACTCTTCATAAGCAGTTATTGAGTTTGCAACACTGGTTACGTCCTCTAGCGTATACATGAGCAGAACTCCATTTCCAAATATGTCACAATGGGCCCAATGATCCTAAAGGAAATGAAATATTATCTGCACTATGGTGATGTACGGTGAGACGGTCTACCGCCGCCACACGGCACCAACACCGGCCGCAGTGTAGTAAAATAAATGTCAAAAAGATTGCCTTTGGAAACAAAGAACACACTACAGATTAGAAAAAGGGAGTCTCGGTTTTATTGAGACTCTTCATAAGCAGTAATGAAGTTATCAACGCTGCTTACGCCCTCTAGGAGTGTCATTTATGTAAATTAAAAAGAGGATAGGTTCCGGGACAGTCCCTTGGGGGACGGCTTCCCTTGGGGGACGGCTGACGTAACTGAAATGGTGTCAGATTTTCTCCCTCCAAGACAACAGTCTGAGTAGGGTAATTCCAAGAAGTCAGTAATCCATTGAAATGCATTGTTGTTAACCCTATAGTAGGAAAGTTTATAAAGGAGCTGTCTGTGAGAAACATTATCAAAGGCTTTGGCAAAGTCAATTTTATAATGTCAGTTTGGATATCCCTATCTGCTGGTTGAGCTAAGTCTTGGATAAAAGAAATGACTTGCGTTTCACAGGAGGACCGAAACCCGTGCTGAATTTCATTCTTCAAGATGTTGCATGAGGTTGCTAGCAAATATGTTCACAGAGCTTACAACATATGCAGGTCAAGGAAATTTGTCTGTAGTTCTTTGGATCATGTTTGTCTCCTTTCTTATACACAGGACATACATTGGCATGTTTCGAGTCAGATAGGATGATAGAACCCGAAAAAAGGGATTTTTTTTTTTTTTCAAAAATAATGGTTAGGATGGGGTCAATTGCAGTTTGACTTTCTTTGAGGACTCTATGTACGTCATCAGGACCTCTGGCCTTATGGGGGTTGATGTTACCCAGGAGCCTTTCAACACCGCTAACCTAAACTTTGATACCCTTCATCTGGGGATGAGGGCTTGGGCCTTTATTTATAATTTTGGTGTCTGTGACTGATGTGAACTCTTTGTGAAACTGTCTGTTTAGGATATTTGGATTTCGAGAGAGTGTTATTTTTCATGAGGCCATCTTCCCTGAGAGCGGGAATTGACGATTTTTCAGTCTTCTGGATCTTCATATAAGAGAACAGTTTTTGGGGGAATTTCGAATAAAATGGCTGGTAAGAGTCAGAAACTGGGATGTCATTCTCTCAATGTATTCCCAATAGGCAGACCTTTGTTTTTTCTGAATTTTCGACTCAAGGGATTTGACATTTACGGTTTTCTTTTTGCCTGATTTTTTTGCATTTTATCAATTTTTTTTTTCTTCAATTTAATGATTTTCAGCCCAGACAACTTCACAGTTGGTTTGTAATTCAGGCAAGGCAGATGATTGGATCTGATTTGTCACAGCGATCAGTACCCAACCATGGCTTTGTCCTTTCCTGTTAGGAGGTGTGCCATTTCTATAGACTTTATAGCTGTCAGATGAGAAATACTCTGCTGATTATACAGTTGAGTCTAACCAAGTTTCAGTTCCTATTATGATGTCTGGCTGGAGATTATCGAGTAAGATGTTACGCAGGTTTTTTTTGTTTTTGTTTTTAATTGAACGACAGTTTTTGTAATTACCTTGAGAGGGCGATAGACACCTGTAAAGGACTTTGTTGGCTTATCAGTTTGGTTTCCCAACAAGAGATTTCGAATGGGGGATGATGCAGCATTTGGTGCACCAGGACTCGTTATGTCTTCAAGAGAAGAAAAGGAGTTTTCCTATATTGATATGTGTGAGGATGTATTGAAAAATGTGCTGGATTAATTTGGCAGTCCACATTTAAGGCAGAGCCATGAAATATGACTAGCATCCATAAGATCATACATAAAAGATTTCATACCTCCCTGTCAATTGAAACGTTTAGCTTATTCTGCTGTGATATACAGATGTCCTGTAGTGCAGTTTATATTTTTATTTCCTTTGGCGTTATTGAGCCCATTTTGATTACTTTGGAAATCGAATCCGCTTAAGCCGGTGCTAGGGTGCATATGCAGCCTCGCAAACTATATTGTTGCTTATGAAGAGACTTAATAAAACCAAGTCTTTGATTTTCGTTATATTGTGTGTGTTTTTGTTTCCAAAGGCAACATTTCAGATTATTATCTCTTTTTTTTTTATCCGACTCCATTTGATACAGTTACAGCTCAGCTAGTATTCTGCAAAAATCTATATCGTACCATCCTGTCAGGCCGATAACGGCCCGATATAGATTTAAGATGCTAGCCCCGAGCCTTTATTGACTTGGATCTTATGGCCGCAACTGTTCCACATCTTTCATCGGATTGATTTGATATTGTACTGACTACCTGTCCTCTCCATGAAATGAAGCATGCGTATAAGTCTATGAAATGCCGAAGATGTAGTGATATTGTGGCAACAGCCCCTTCAAAATTTATTTGCTGTGATATGAAGATCTGCGTATGACTTAGGACTTTTGATGCGAGTGTTTTGACAAAGTCTAGATGGTGTAGATGTTGTGGACACAACTTCTCTTACATTTCGACTGATTTCAAAGCTGTCACCCGATGTTGCAGAGGAGGACTACAGAAATGCTCCTCGACCAAGGGTCTGGAGGGAGAATTCATCCTATCCTCTGTACCGTCCTAGTCCTATCAAAAGTGATACTGCCAATTGTTCACAAAATACCTTTTAACATCGGCTCCCATGGGATCTTAACCACAACGTTTATTTCGTTTTTCATCCAAAAAAGCCTCACATGTTATGCTCCCTTCTGTAGGGTCATTCTCAATCAAGAAACAACTGTTTAAACCCAAACGTAAGCGTATTCCACTGATGCAAATGGTGACGTTGCCAAAAATGAGGGCAAACTACAGCTAATCAGATTTAAATTATTGTAGTCCAAATATTAGAAAACCAAATAAATTCAAATCACACGCATTAATTGCATTAACCGTCTACATTTCCTACCATATCAGTTTTGCCAAAGTTTGATAATCAGATTAAAGTATCTGAACAAATAACAATGCATTAAGCCTGCGGGTTTTTCACTTTTGTAAACTTTAATTTGGCACATGGCTGATTATGGTTACATTGTTATTCATAATCATGACTTTAATACATGTAGTTTATTTGCATGCAGACTTTTAAGTCCTATACTTATCAAATGTAAATAATTATTTTATTAATATTTGTTTTAAACTGTTGTTAAGAGCAAACAAATGAAATGTAAAGACCAGTTGTCAACTTGTATACAGAAATGACATGAAGTAGAATTGCAATATATAATGTTGGTATATTTCACTGTGGGAAAATAAATGTTTGTTTATATGCTTCTGTTAGATTGCGTTAATGCATTTTAAGCCTGATAACCTATGTGCATTGCTGCAGATACTTTTCTTTTAAATACAGTAGAACTTCAATGGCTCAAACATCTTTGGGATCATTAAAATTTGTTCTACACATAAATCGGGTTTCTCATTTCTCGTATCTTGCAAAAACACAACCCTGCTATCGGAAAGATATACAGCTGTTTTTTCTGTTTTGTTTTTTTTTTTGTTTTTTTTTTTTGTTTTTGTTTTTTTGTATATAAAGCCTGGATATTGCATGAAACAAACCCTTATGAAAAAAATGGGCCTGTGGCAAGGTCTGCTGCAGAGCTATGACCAAGTTGTGGCAAGGATGTAGCAACATTGCCGCAAGGTTGCTGCAGTGTGTTTTTACTTTTTACAAATGAAGGCTGTCATAAGGTTGCCGCAGACCTATTGCAAAATTGCGGCAAACATTTGGCTGTACTATGGGAAAAGGGACTTTACAAAGCTAAACATATGCTTGCGCAGGCCCTCAGGAATGTTGCTGTTCTAAAATGCAGACACCCTGAACACATAAGACGCCTGAAAATATACCCTACATGTATGTAATATTTCAGCTCAGATATTTTTTTTTATCTTGAACAGATATTTGAGCATGTGATACTAATGTTTTATGTATAAGGTTAACTTTCTATGACACAGTCCCTTTTATTATGCATCTGCATAGGATATCCCTCCTCAGAGCCCCATCCCCTACTCCCTGGGCCTCATAACCTTTACTAGCAGATCCCCTATTTAGAGGTTCTAACATTTCTTTTAAAGGAGTCAATAGTTGAAGAGATTTGACAAGAACAATTTCAGATGTGAGTAAGCATGCTCGTTTGGCTTGCTATTTGATTCAATGCATTTAGATAACTAGTTTCCATGCAGAATCTTATCAAGTCTCTATGCATCTTTAGTTCATCCAAAATGAAACTCATGATTTATGTTTCTAAATTTCTATGCATGATTCTTTATGATCCTGAGTAAAATGTAAAATGGAATTAGTCTTTGAGAAAGTTTTGGGCTTTTAATTGCAAAGAAAATAAACTTACCATTTTCAATAACCTTTTTAAATTTAATTTAAGAATCCATATAGAAAACAGTATTCCAATGAAAACACAAACCCTTAATTCACACTGATACAACGAAACACAAAATTAAATGTTTTCCACAATAAAACAAGAAAATCACTATCAAATCCTTTACTTTCGAACTGGTCACTCATTCAGTGCTGTCCTATAAGACTGCACTTTTTGGTCAAAAAGCAAAGTATCTGACCACTTTTATGATATCTTAATTAAAAGCACATTGGAGTCATGGCAACAGGGCCATAATACTTCTCTAAACCTGTCTTGCATAATTACAATTATTTTCTGGCAATGTTCTGGCAAAGTTGGCCATAAGCTTGCCATAATGTTATAGAAATTCACTTCTGCACTGAACTTAACAGCTTGAAACTTTTCAAAGTATCTGACCAGAAAAAAAGTTGATATGGATCATGTCAGCAGACTGTTGTTTTTCCCCACTGAAGATCCAGTTTTGGTTGTTTTATATTATCACTGTCACAGTGATCTGTTGTTAACATTCAGGTGTCATAAAAACTTGCAAATGTAAGGTGAAAATTATTGATGTAGCAAATTTTCTTTAACCCCATTTCAGAATATAATTATTAATATTGAGGTGGTCTGCTGCTTCCAGTATAATTATCTTTGTCAAATAAATTTTGAAATTCCAAATAAACAACTGAGTGGCATGAAATAATCTCTAGTAATCATCAGATTCAGAGATAATGGCAAATCTCTGGCAAACTACCTCAAAAAAAGAAAACTTTCTAGCAAAGTTTTGGCGAGCTCCTTGACCCGCAGTATCTTTTGGCAAAGTTCTGGCAAACTCCCCCCTGCTGACAAGGTACTTTGCCAGAGCATTGCCATTAGCAGCAATGATCGGCAAAGTTTAGCGGCACAGTATTTCTTTGCTGCAACCATGCCGCTGCCTTGTAGCGACATTATGGCACAGATTCTTTTTCATAAGGGAAACCACTATAAGTATAGCAATCCGAGACTAATTGCATTTTGGCGAAATGCATGCATTTTGCATGGTATTGTTTCCGAATTTTGCCTGACAATTGTAAGATGTTAAGCGTACAGAAGTCACGTAAACAGGTAAAGATAAATTAATTTGTACAGTTAATGTCTTGATATAAATGAGCACTTAATCTTTAAAATACTTGTCGCGTTTTTGTTAAACGGCCTGTACTTTATGGAATTTCGATGAACATTTTTGTTTGCGGAAATCAATTGACTTATTGTATTTGGTCTTCATACATTCTTACCGAGTGTAGTCCGTCAACAAATATTTTAAAATTGTGGACATGACAAAATTTGTAGGGAACTCCCTCATCAGGCATTTTAAAGACTTACATAAGTATAAAATTGTATTTTATACAAATTAATCAAATAGAAATATCATAAGCACGAACGTCCGAAAGGTGCCTGGTAAAATTTAAAATGTGTCAATAAAACGATATTGTAAAATTTCAAAAACAAACATTACGAGTATCTTACAAGTTTATCGTAGCGGCCATATTGGATCAGAAATCGGACATGTTTGTTGTCAGTCCATTTACATGAACCTTTTAATACATGACATTGAAAAAAAAAGTAGAATGTTATTTGTAATACAGTTTGTATGCGAAAATTTCAAATTGGTTTCAGTCAGTAAACCAGGGAGGTACGCTCCCTTGAATGCAGAAAACAGCCTCACTGTCAATTTTGCTGCATAGTTGCATGTGCACATGAGAAAATAAATATTATAGTTTCTGAATTGAGCATTATTTTCTGTCTTTTCTATTACGTAAGTCTGAATACGAAAGATTCTGTATACATTGAATTTGTTAAGTTTCAACTGGGCCGCGAAATGCAATGTATACATATCTGCCATACAGTTGTTTTATATATAGGAATGCCCAAACTGTCTTCCAATATTAAAATAAATTGTATTTATTATATACAAAGTAATGAAATGTAGTGAATTATTAATGAAATAAAATGCATATTTCGAAAAAGTTATATTTTCACTAGTGAAAATATAAAACTTATATTTTCACTCCTCTGAGCAGTGAATAATATAAGATCTGGAACTACTTTTTTCTTATTTACATTAATAGTCAAAGGGAAGCATGTTCAATACCTAAAATGTTTCTTGTTTTATTTAATTGAACTAAATACAGTTGATTTTATTGCTCATATCCCTTAAAAAGACGCTTTTAGGCTGAAATATTTCGGGGACTATTTTCTTTCGGAAGTAGGTGTCCCGCAGTTATGCGGTTCTTATATGTCACCGCCAAGGGACAAAACTGCGTGTCAGACTTCCCCTTGCAAATGCAAGATTTGCATCTCTTCTATTCGAAAGTGATGTATATAATAAAAAGAAAATTCAAATGTTTGTCGTGAAATGACTTTTATTTCACCTCGTGAAGTGAAAAAATGTACATTTCATTCGTGCCTTCGGCACTCATGAAATATACATATTTTCACTTCACTCGATGAAATAAAAGTCATGTTCACTCCAAACATTTGAATATCCTCTATATCTTTCCCATTGTAGGATAAGCAATTTTCTTATTCCGTACTAATGGGTAGTTCTAGCTACTGAAGGTTTATCATAGCGCCAGGTCAAGAGGCAAATGGAGATAATTTAGAGATATATTTTCGATCTTCTATCAATAGTGGTATGTTAATTGTAATTAGAATCGCTTCGATGAGGCGATTCCAATGAGTACACACAATATATTATTTCATAAAAAAAAGAAAATGCCTAAATATATGTTTTGTTGAGCTATCGGGAGAATTTCGTAAGGACTTAAGAGCGAGTTCGAATCAGCCACGGTAAATGAGCCATTGGTGTCCGAGTCATTGAAGTTTTACTGTACAAATATAAAGTATGTCAATGTTTTGGCTTTTGGTTCATTATCTGGATTAACTGGACTGGATACGCTTTCAGAGGTGGGGGAGGGGTGACCTGTCGAAATGTTATGTCTTTCTTCTGTAAAGTGATCTACTCTAACAGGAAGTAATTTGCTTCTTTGGTTGCAAATTCCTCCCTTTCAGAGTAGACCACTTTCAAGGAGGGGCTTGGAATGCAGGTACGCAAATAGGAATTCCTAAAATTTGTATCTGTCGTAAAAATGGCAGAAATCTACCAGATGTACATATATGTATCGATCCCATAAAATCATCATTTACAGAAATGCCACTGATATAGGGCACATCTGACACTATCAATCGTTGCCTACCTCATGTACCAAACAAGTGAATCAATAAGTATATTTAGTACGAAGTTTAATAAGAAATATTTAGCTTTGATTTAATTTACCGCATTTACCATGGTCATGCGGACATACAGACTTGGGCAAACAGTGTAGACCCAGGTCAGACGCTGCAGAACGCGACGTCTGATCAGGGTCTGCACTGCAGCAGTTTTCAGACACATCAGTAGATGCAGTGACCCCTCGTTACAACGACAGCATTCGTTCCAAAGATGTTGCCATTAAAATTAATTTGCTGATGTAACAAATCCTTTATGAGCAGAATGATACGTAAGAAAGGCCTTGTTTTATTCTTATTTCCCCATAGAACATGTGTTTTGGTAATATGTTAGAATCGCCTCAGTAATGCGTTTCTGAGAAATGTCCAAAATATATGTTTCTAGATGTATTTATTTCAGTGTTTTTGCATAATCTCTGATTAACTATCACCTCTTGAGCGATGGTTTCGTGCCAGTCAAATTATTACTATAATGAATTTTGTCGTTGTATCGGGTATCGTTATAAAGAGAGTTGAATGTAGTAAAATAGACCTGTTAAAAGTTTAGGACAAGTATGGTAAGGAGTTCTGTTGACCGAATATTTCGGGCGATTACAATATGACATATCAGGTTTTGCTTCATTAAGTATAGCAGGTACTTTGCTTAAGGTAAGCTCTAACTCCGAAAATACATTTAAACAAGATTTGTCTTCGGTTTTGGAAATTAAGCATAGAGATTTAGGCAAAATGCTATTTAACGTAGACCTGTTTGGCTATACAAGTTTGAAAATAACAATAACATTAAAACACACGCAAAAAAAATCAACAAAATGCACAAACACACACGCACGCACACGCATAAGAAAGACGAAAAAGCAATTCGGACACCTTAACTGTAAATGGTATCCTTGCGATAGTATGGGGCGCTGGGAGTTACAATCCACCGTATCTTGAGAAACAAAATATGACAGGCCGGCAAAGTCCGCTCCTTTTGCTGCATTTGACCCGAGCTGGGCTAGAATCCGCAACCGTCAGCATCCTAGTTAAGCGCCCTAACCACGCGCTACGGCGCCTCCCTCTGGGAGTAAGTTCTTTTGTATTAAAGAAGGCCACTTTTCAGAAGGAAGGCAGCCCTGAAAATATATGTATTCTCCGTAAAGGCTAGTGGTCAAGCAAATGCATTCTATATTAAAGGCAACCAAGAACATGTCCAATGTGACAACCAGTAAGTACATAACGATGTATTTTGTATTTAATCTAGAAAGGTAAAATGGTGATTGTAGAATACCGTATTTTCTCTGTTAAAGACACCCAGGCGTTTATATAAATATAGAGGTAATTCATTTCACGAGTGTTATTGCTAACGGCCTAAGAACAAGGGGTGCAACGCAATACGGTTTTCGTGGTCAATAGGTCAAAAATATATAGTTTTTGGTACAGAAATGGCGTCGTTTGCACCCCCTGAAGAACAGCCCTTCAGGTTACAAGCTAAATTGTTTGATAATTAGCACAGAAGTCTATTCCAGTTTCGGGCTTTCGTTCAGGCAACAATGAACTGAAGTATTAGTACTGAATACTTACTTAGGCCTTAGTACTGGCCTTGTTTACACGAGCCAAAAATCTTTGTTATATAAAATATTGCACAGAAACTATTACAGATACTTTGCGCTATCCTGTTACCTAATCAGAATACAATAAAAATATATGTGAAGTTACCCAGTAAAGGCCACAGTCACCAAAAGCAGAAGGGATGAGAAACAATGACAAAACACAAAGACACGAGTTAAATAACGACAACAAACAACTTGAACAGAGAAATAAAGACACGTTGTCCCCTTTTTTTATCAGGTTCGATACACAATCTTTGACATAGTTCACTTTTAGATGAACAACTTTTCTCGATAATATAACCTAAACTACATAATTATGGCAAATTTTGTTTTCATCCAAACGGATATAACTGGGGCATATATATATATATATATATGTGTGTGTGTGTGTGTGTGTGTGTGTGTGTGTGTGTGTGTGTTCCGCGCAAAGTAAGAATCGGTACAATTCCGGAATTGTCTTGCGCAAAGTAAGAATTCTTAGTTTGTCCGCCAATTTCGGAATTGTACCGAACAAGTCTAGAATTGTAGTTGATTGAGATAAGATACATGTGCTGCGCAAAGTGGGAATAGTTGGACAAAGTGAGAATATATTAAACTAGCAGTTTAGTTTAAGGGAACGAGAATACTTTCAATTGATAACAAGACAAAATATCTAAACGTAAACGTCTTAGTAGCGGCGCAAATTTTGTTCATGTTTACTTAGAAATATGGGACAAGGGTATACTAAAGTTTAACAAGCGGGATACTTTAAAACCCGAGATTAAAGTTCGGGAGTTTGGGTCAAAAGTCGGGACTAAATTTGGACAATCGAATACGTAATTCTGACTGCATGATGTTGAATGGGTACATGCGTTTTGATTGGTGATCACACAAAGAAGATGCACAGGAAGAGCCACAATCATAAATTATAACCTTCTAATGGCACCAAGCAGATAAGTAAGCTTCGAAGAGGTCCAAACGCCCTGATTGGAAAGCATGGTTGAAGACGATAGATGACACTGATTTGAGTCTTCCATTTCACAACTGAAGACTGGATGGCAACTCTATCTCAGCCATTTTTAACAAAAAAAAAAAAAAAAAAAAAAAAATGCAGGAGAATGGAAATACGCCGAAAGGAAAATCTGATAATCTGATCTAATCCTTTTTATTTTTATATTTTCAAATGCAAAAGAAGTTTACAAAAGTATGATTTACTGCCATACGAAAAACTAATTACAAATACATGTACAAAGGTAGATATTCTCACTTTGTCCCGATTTCTACTTTGCGCAGGCGCAAGTCCGGAATTGTCTTGCGCAAAGTAGGAATTCCTACTTCTCGGCAAAGTGAGAATTCTTACTTTGCGCAAGACAATTCCGGAATAGTACCGATTCTTACTTTGCGCGGAACACACACACACACACACACACACACACACACACACACACATACACACAGATATATATATATATATATATATATATATATATATATATATATATATATATATATATTCGCCTTCTTCATTCAACTATTTTAACTCATATAACTTAATATATAACTATATATATGTGTGTGTGTGTGTGTGGATTAACAAAGTTAATATTTAAAATGAATGCCAGCACTAGAAATCGCGTTTTCCTGATACATTGCAGGTCAAAAGCGAGCATCAGTTTCTGATAGCGTCAAATCAGGAAACGGTGAAACTTCTGCAGGTTCGTATATTAAACCCAGCCGATAATACAAAGATCTCGATGAGGAAATATTTTGGCGTCACAGACCTGAACAGTCACATAACACTCCTAATAAACATCATTGCGAAACAATCCTTGCTTTCCTCACTCCAGTCTCGTGGCTATTAGCGCGAAAAAGGGAAGGCAGTCTGAACATTTTTGCTGAATCGCGACGATTAAAGAAGCCGAAACGTGAGAAATTGTACCTTCTGACATGTGCACAGTCTGATCAGTCTTTGTTGTCAGCGTGAAGAAACATTGCATCCTTAGCTATCCAAATTAAGCCCAGAGAAGATTCTGATCAGACTTCGCGAATGCGCAGGCTAATCTGAATCTTCGCTGGGCGCACGTCCGAAGGTACGTTTTCTGACGTTGCGGCTCAAATAGTATACTATGTACGTCTCATTAGTAGAACAAAACAATAAGACCGTGTCTATCATCTAGCAAATAACACCGGCATATCGTTCGAAAGAGATACTTTGGTAACAAAAATTATACAGTCTTAGGCTTGCCTAAGTTACAACTTGTCTCTCATTACATACAACAGAGATCTTAACAGCCAATTTAGCAGAAATTTAGCTCCTTCCCAGTGTTCTTGACGACATCATTAAACAAAACGTCAAGCTAGTAGGTGTATTGTCGCATCTGCGAGTCCTGATCAGACATTTTACCATTTCACCTCTGATTTTCTAAAGTGTGCCGTATTTACCCCAGTCAGTATTCTGATTTACACACCTGAGCAAACAGTGTAGACCCGGATCAGATGCCGCAAAACGCCACGTCTGATCAGGGTCTGCACTTTTTGCCTCTAGTCCAGCAGTAGTTTAGAAAAAAAAAGTTTATAAACCAAGACTAGCTTTTCAGATATATCGTATTCAACAAGAAATATAACTACATTTGGTTTCGACCATCTCAAGCCCTATTTTCAGGAGAATCTAAGGCAAATATCATTCTTTCGTTCCCTGTCGCGTACAGGCTTAATGTTAGTAATATCAGGCTGGCTACTTAGTCTTCATAGTCATTTTTTGTTTTGCATTTCACTTTACCAAATGGAATTAAAAAAACCCCCAAAAAACCCCACCTTCCTCTTCTTTGCAAGACGGTGGATCGGCCGTAATCGCAATGACGGCTCAATCTTTCAAGTTTATGAAGACGGCTCGTGCCTAACCGTGCTCGTTTGTGATAATCGTTCTTTCTTTTCCTATATAATGAATGATAACATGGGACAGAAAAAAAACCCCATCCTATTATGTGTTTCTAAGAAAATGCAAATAAAAATTATGATATGCCAACCTAGTCAATGTCATTGTGGAGCTGTACGATAAAGCCAGCAGTCCTGTCCAATGGCACCGCAGGCAAGTGGCAGAGTATCACAGCTGGAGTGAGACAGGGATGACTTCTATCACCAACCCTCTTCAACGAATTCATCCAAAGGATAATGGTCGAAGTATTAGCAGACCATGAAGGGAATGCCTGCATTGGGTTCAGAGATATTGTCAGTATCGCACACGACATTGCTGCAATTGCTAGAGAGGAAACACTGACAAGAATCATCACAGCCTAAAGAATGGAAATCGGGCCAGAGAAGACAAAAGTGATAACGTGCAACCCAGATGAATCCGAGCCTGATATCACTTCGAGTGGCACCAGGCTTGAAACAGTAAAGAGTTTCAAATACCTAAAACCCATCATATCTGATGCTGCTCCAAACCAGAGAGCCTGTCTAGGATAGACAACTGCGGCACTGCAGCAAACCTAAACGTGATATGGAATCACAAGAACATCAGGCTCTCTTAAAAATCAAGCAGATGTACACCCTGATTACACCTTCCCATACGCTTGTGTGATTTGAACTTTGATGGCAGAAATCTAGACATAAATCCAGGCCTTGAAAAATAGATGCTACCACAAACTATAGTGAACATTTCGTTCTTAGACCACATCACCAATAAGAAAGCACGCAAGCAAATCCGAGATGCATTGTTTCAATGATGACCTGCTCGCCATGACTTAGGTGGCATAGACAGACATAAGTATTTTAAAACAGGGGAAGACAACATGAACAGGACCACAAAGCTCGCAAAGACGGACCTAAATAGAGAATAACAATTTCAAAGTTAACGGTAGACACCAGCTAGGGAAAAAACTGAGGTTCAGAACTGGAAAAGATGGGACCATGTAGATTGGCAGAGATGGGAACATCAATGTGATGATGCTTTTGACAAGTGCTACTTGGATATTACCACTGAAAAGGATGTTGATAAGATGTATGCAAACATATGTGAGACTCTTTTATGCAAAGCAGAAGAAAACATTCCTAAAAATAATATGTTCACATAACAGGGGATGGTGAAAGATAGAATAAGGGGAATTAGCAAAGTCGGTTAAGAAGGCAAAACATATGTTCAATAAAAGAAATGATTTTTACAATTACTAGGAATACTGCAGGTTAATGGAAAGCTTCCAAAAAGCAGAAAAACAGGCCAGGAAGAAGTATTTGGAAGACAGAGAACGGAAGGTCTTAGGGAGTTGTATCGATACCTGATCATTGCCGTCTCTTCTATTAAAATTGTTGGGCCCCAGGAATCCTCAGAAGCTCGGAAGTATGTAAACAGACGTTTAGTATAGCCTATAAAGCGCCAGGATGGGTCTTTTGCAGTAGAAGATAATGAGATTGTAATGGAAATGAAAAAAAACAAAAACAAAAAAAAAAAAACATTATGGCAAAGAGAGTTTAGATGTGAAATGTGAAAAAAGTAAGCCTGGTTGGTACCAATATGTAGAAAATCGAGTAGCAGATGAGGTTAATGAGTAGCAGATGAGGTTAATAATACAATGACTGAATTGAGAATTAACAAAAACAATGAGAACATTGAAAACACTGATGTTACCATAGATGAAATGGAGACGGCAATAAACAGCATTAGAAATTCCTATGCACCAAGTCCAGAAGAGAAAACACTGAAAGTATTTATCAAGAAGGTGGAGAAAACCTAAGAGAGTGCTTACATCTCTTGTTCCATACATGCTGGGCAGGTGGTAAGCTTTACTCGGCTTTTAAGTTGATCCTAAAGTGTTACTCCCAAACCGGACAAAGAAGACTGCTACACTGATGGAATGTCTAAAATTCAAGATGCCTACAGACGACAACATTCATGCGTTTAGTCTGTCACCAGAATCGTCAACCATCTACAGGAGGCTTTAATCATGGATTTTGAATCATTTTCGAAAAAGGTATGGTGAGCAGGAGTACTGTACAAAGCTATGAATACTGGGATAAATGGAAGGTTATTAATGTTGCTATACAACTATGTAACAGACAGAAAATACAGTTTGATGAAGAGAAATCTGATTGGGTTAAGTCTTTCGTTTACATTCCACATCGGCCTGTCCTATCACCTCTGCTATGTAACCTCTACATCAGACGCAGTGAAAAGCATCACAAGTAAATCTAGTGAATATGCAGATGATAAGAAGAGTTTTGAAGAGTGGTACCATCTTGCGGCAGCTGAGTCTGTATTAATTGATGGAGACAAAATTGCAGGAAACTTCTGTGACACATGGAACATTGAAAGGAGATATTGCAGTAAGGCGAGGATTTTCCCTAACTGGCTCAGGTGTTGAAGACCAGATTTCAGAAATTACAATATTCATTTTTTTTTAATATTGTAGAACGTCTCCTCGTACATCACCATAGTGCAGATTATATTTCATTTCCTTCGGGATCACTGGGCCCATTGTGGTATATTTTTTGAAAATGGAAATCTGCTCATATATACGCTAGAAGGCGTAAGCACTGTTGCAAACTTCATTACTGCTTATGACGAGTCTCAATAAAATCGAGACTCCCATTTTCTAATCTGTAGTGTGTTATTTGTTCCCAAAGGCAATCTTTCTGATGTTTATTTTACTACACTGCAGCTGGTGTTAGTGCCGTGTGGCGGCGGTAGAACGTCTCCCCGTACATCATAATAGTGCAGATTATACTTCATTTCCTTTGGGATCATTGGGCCCATTGTGGTATATTTGAAAATGGAGGTCTGCTCATGTATACGCTAGAGGGCGTAAGCAGTGTTGCAAACTTCACTACTGCTTATGAAGAGATTCAATTAAACCGAGACTCCCATTTTCTAATTATTTGTTTCCAAAGGCAATCTTTTTTACGTTTATTTTATTACATATTCCGGTACCCCGATATCAAAGCAGACAGGAAACTTTATGCTTCTGGCTTATTGTTACGGGGAGACAATTCAGCCCTGTTTACCCCACCCCACAAACTCCTAAATTAATACAATGTTCAAAACGATGGAAATTACATTTAGTTACCTTTCTCTTTGGGAAATATTTCTAGAATCAGAATAACGAGAACACAACAGTGATTGGAAATTATGGTTTAATGAATTAAGTCTGTGCGCGTGTCTAGTATATATGACTTGAATTCTCTTTCTCATTTCCGGTTAAAATGCAAAACTGAATGCATTTCAAAAAAGTTGTTATAAAAATATGTACCCCCCACGCCCACTTCCCCGCCTCCCCCTCCCCCACTGGACCCAAGTTCCCATTCATATATATTACGTAAGTATGTCAGGGAAATATCTCCACCAAAGGGCATCTTACCTTTCTTTCACAATACAGTTAGATTTGTCCATATTGTCAGGGTCTACAACTATGGCTTTTGTCTTATCATTGGAAAGGAGATATTGCAGTAAGGCGAGGATTTTCCCTAACAGGCTCAGATGTTGAAGACCAGATTTCAGAAATTAAAATATTCAACTTTTTTCTTACATGTTCCGGTTAGCCCGATGTCTGAATCATATCAGAAGGAAAATTTATGCTTATGGTTTATTACTAGGGGAGATAATTCAGTCCTGTTTACCTAAAAATCCTAAGTAATACTATGTCCAAAACAATGGGAAAAATATTATAAAGTGACTTTATGGAAGAAACTTATAATAAATGACCATGGTGATATGGTGAAACACAACAAATGACCACGATATCAATGTTCATATAACAAGAGGTCCACGGGCAATTCAACCCTTTCCTATTATGTCTATGGGAGCTTTCTGTTGCCATGGCAACCAAACCAAGAGACAGACAGTCATAATTTTAGCTATTTTGAATTGCCCTTACCCAAGCAACTTTTGTACCAAATAAGAGTCATACTGCTTCAGTGGTTTCGAAGTTGTCATTTGAAAAAGTCCTTTTACAAAATTGAATGTTGCCGTGGCAACCAAACAAAATGGCCATCGGTCATAAAACATATAAACTGGGTAGACAATCATCAGATGATCATAACTGCCAAACTGGGCTCACATCATTTCACTGTTATGGAGAAAGTGCAATTTAACCATTTTCCAATTATGTCAATGGGAGATTTCTGTTGCCATGGCAACCAAACCAAATGGCAGAGCGCCAAACATTTCATTATTTTGATTTGTCCTTAGCGAAGCAACATTTGCACCAAATTAGAGTCCACCTGCTTCAGTGGTTTTGGAGTTGTCATTTAAATAATTCCTTATTTAAAAACTTAATGTTGCCATGAAACCCAAACAAAATGGCCAATGGTCATCAAACACATAAACTGAGTAGACAATTATCTAATGATCATAACTACCAAATATGGTTCACATCACTTCACTGGTTATGGAGGAAATGCAGTTTAACCATTTTCCCATTATAAACCTATGGCAGCTTTCTGTTGCCATGGCAGGCAACCAAACCAAGAGGCAATTCGCCACAACTTAGCCATTTTGAATTGCCCTTACCCAAGCAACATTTGTACCAAATTAGAATCATACTGCTTCAGTGGTTTTGAAGGAGTTGTCATTTAAAAAATCCTTTTTTAAAATTTAATGTTGCAATGGCAACCAAATAAAATGACCGCTGATCATAAAACACATAAACTGGGTAGACAATCATCAAATCAACATAAATGCCAAATATGGTTCACATCACTTCACTAGTTATGGAGAAAATACAATTCAACCCTTTCCCTATTATGTCTATGGGAGCTTTCTGTTGCCATGACAACCAAACCAAGAGGCAGATCACCATAATTTAAGCTATTTTGAATTGCCCTAACCCAAGCAACATTTGAACCAAATTAGAGTCATACTGCTTCAGTGGTTTTGAAGTTGTCATTTAAAAAATATCTTTTTTGAAATTTTAAGTTGCCATAGCAACCAAACAAAATGGCCGCTGGTCATCAAAAACATAAACTGGGTAGACAATCATCAGATGATCATAACTGCCAAATATGGTTCACATCACTTTAGTCGTTATGGAGAAAATGCTAACCATTTTCCCATTATATGTCTATGGGAGCTTTCTGTTGCCATGGCAACCAAACCAAGAGCCAGATCACCACAATTTTAGCTTTTTGGATTGCCCTACCCAAGCAACATTTGTACCAAATTAGAGTCATACTGCTTCAGCTCGGTGGCTCAGTTGGATGCGCCGTCCAACTGGAGACAAGGAGGTCGCGGGTTCAACCCCCGCCGAGGTCGGCAACATTCTTTCGTGGAGATTGATCATGAAATATTTTCTACGGTCATTCTCTCCCTTCCGCTGATTCAAGAAGGGCAGTTGTCAGTTTCTGGCGAAAGAATGTGCATAATACTGGTTAACCGCTTAGAGGACTAAGCCTGCCCAGTAAACGTGTGGTTAGGCAAACTGACCGTGCTCGATATGATCCCACTGGGTTGACTGGGCCGTAAAACCTCAACACAAACATACTGCTTCAGTGGTTTTGAAGTTGTCATTTAAAAAAATTCCTTTTTCAAAATTGAATGTTGCCATGGCTACCAAACAAAATAGCTGCTGGTCATAAAACACATAAACTGGGTAGACAATCATCAGATGATCAGAACTGCCCAAAATATGGTTCACATCACTTCAGTGGTTATGGAGAAAATGCAATTTAACCATTTTCCCATTTTAAGTCTATGGGAGCTTTGTGTTGTCATGGCAACCAAAACAAGAGCCAGATCACCATAATTTTAGCTATTTTAAATCCCCCTACCAAAGCAACATTCTTACCAAATTAGGAACAAATCGCATCAATGGCTTTGAAGTTGTCGTTTGAAAGTGTTAACGGACGGACGGACGGACGCTTGGACGGACGGACGGACGACGGACAAAAAGTGATCACTATAGCTCATCCTGAGCATAGCTCAGGTGAGCTATAAAATGCCCAAAAGGGAGTGTGTGCCCCAGCCCTAGGACTATATACATTTATAAGAGCATGGAAAACTATGTATAAAATGAGAGTTTAAATAGATTTTCTGGAAACCTTCAACAAATGGGCAAAGTGATAAGGCCTTCTGTTGACATAAAAAGTTTGTCCTCAAGGGGCAGTCTGTCTCTTCTCCAGGACTATATACTTGTACAATCATTAAAGATCTGTATAAAATCGGACAGATAAAGAGATTGTTTCAAAACTTGCAATAAATGGGCACAGTAAAGGCCTTTCTGCTGACATCAAAATTTTGTCCCCACGGGGTTGTCTGTCCCTGTTCTAGAGCTAGATGCTTGTATCAAATATATATATATATATATATATATATATATATATATATATATGTGTGTGTGTGTGTGTGTGTGTGTGTGTGTGTGTGTGTGTGTGTGTGTTTGTAAAATCAGACGAAAGATATTTTCTGAAACTTGCAACAATTGGGCAAAGTGATAAGGATTTATTTTTAACATTTAAATTTTGTCTTCCAGGGGTTGTTTGCCCCTGACCTGGAGCTATATACATGTACTGATTTATTGATCATTGTTTTACGGCTCTTCAACAAGATAAAGCTATTATGAACACTGTCCATTGACCTATATTATATCTTTTTTGGCATAAGCATGTTCTAATCTAATGCTCGTTGAAAATGGTTAGAAAGCAAATAGAAAATGTTGCTGAAATGAAGGGTTATATAAAACTCCGTTGTAAGTTGGGATTGAGTGTCAAAAGCATACGTGATAAGATATGTCTTATTTATGGGGATAAACAAATCTTGTTTTTTCTTTTTTTCCACAGTTTCTATGTGGTTTACAAAATTCAGTTCCGGTCAGGAATCAGTCAAAGATGTCCCTTATTCAGGAAGACCCAGGTCTGTAGTTACCAAATCTAATATTAATACTATCAAGTCCATTATTGAGAAAGATGCGCGTTTAATTATCAGACAGCTGAACCAACGACAAACTTTGGTTTAGCATCTGTCCACTTTATTCTGAAGAAAATTCATAAGGTTACGAATATAACGTCACCTTCGCGCCAAAAGTCAATAACTCCATTAAAATATATAAGGAGTTATTGACTTTTTTTTGCGCTAAAGTGACGATAAGTGCTCGCTGGATCCCCCATTTGCTGACCGGTGAACAGAAACGTACGAGGGTGCAAATGGCAAAGCAACTGCTGAAGAAGTACCCAAAATATCAGAAAAAGGTGTTTAACTGGTGATGAGACATGGGTCCATTTTTATGAGCCCAAGCGGAAAGTTGATAACATGATATGGGCTTTGAAACATGCCAAAAGGCAAAGTATTGCTTGTTACGGCCTAGCACTCCTACCTTCGATTATCTGCCTTTTGCTTGAAACGGAATCAACATCACATGAGAAATGTCCGGGAAATTTGTGTTTAAGGACACAAGGGGTCGTTAGTCAAAAATGACTATTGATTATCAATGCATCACGGCGGCAGTGTTATGGCATGGGCAGGTATCAGTAGCAACAGCAGAACTGCCATTGTCGTCGTGCCTGGTAAGTTGACTAGTCGTCGGTACATTGATAAAATTCTTCGACCACATGTTGTACCCTATCTCCGTCAGATGGGCCAGAGCGCCATCTTCCAGGACGACAATGCGAGGCCCCATCGTGCAAGGATTGTGGATGACTTTCTGCGACAGATAGTGTTGAACGACTTGAGTGGCCGCCAATGTCTCCGGACTTATCCTGCATTGAGCACGTGTGCGATATTCTTGGCCGGGCCGTAAACATGCGAATTAACCAGCAGGTACGACAGGCAGACTTGCAGAGACTTCTTCTCCAGAAATGGGCTGTGATTCCTCAGATTCAAATACAGAGACTTGAGAATTCAATAAGGAGCAGCAGAACGAGTGTCAGGTGAATCCCTGATGGATATACCCATTATTAAGCGACAGATACTGTGATTTTGTCATTTTTGACACCCAACCCCTGGTGACTTTAACAGATCATTACTCGTGTCTCAGCGATGGTGTTTTGGTTTTGATTTCAGTTAATGATTATGATTGAAATTAATTTTCTTGTGGTGTAAAAAATATTTCTGTACCGTTATTTGATAGGAGATATACCATAAAAACCCCAGAGTCGCAGAACTTTTTTGCTGGGTATACATGTATATTCAATCTCTGACGACTGCGTCAGGGAGTCGACTCTTTGGCCCAGTGCTTAGCGCATTGGATTTTTATCCTAGCACTCCTACTTTCGATTATCTACCTTGGAAGATTACGCATAGCTTGCAGGTATATAAATTTAATCTCTGACAACTCCATCAGGGAGTCGACTCTTTGGCTCAGTGGTTAGAGAACTGGATTTTTATCCGGACAGACCGGGTTAGAATCCCACGACAGGCGGGATTTTTTTTTCAGCTATGCTTCATTCCTTTGTTGCGACTTTCATGTCGTAAGATGGGGGCTCGTCCTAGATAGGACTTTATTTCGCCGAAAATGGTTTCGCGTCATCATAATTGATGACTTTTGAAAAGGGGGGGGGGGGGGGGGTGGTGGGGGGGGGGGTGTTACAACATAGCACTCCTACCTTCGATTATCTACCTTGGCAGATTACGCATAGCTTGTATGTATATATTCAATCTCTGACAACTGAGTCAGGGAGTCTACCCGTGTGATTTTTTTCCCTCTTTCCAAAATTGAAAAAAAAAAAAAACAAAAAAAAACAAACTATCTGGTAGGAGATATAGGTCCAGAGGTGCATTAGGTTCTACAGTTCACCATAGCCAAAGATGAGTATGAAAATTGTTTCAAAACTGGATTAAAAGAATGAAACGATGTGTTCTGGCTGAGAGGGAATATTTCGAAGGTAACTAGACAAACAAGAAAATAAAATAATAATAATAATATCTCGGAGAAAACATTTGCAAAAGTTTTCGTTCACCCTTCATATACTACGGAACCAAGCCAGTACCAATAAACAAACCGGACAGTGTATTTATTATCGTTCGCAAGGTAACCAACGGCTATCGTTGACCCAACACGTTTACATATTTGCATTATATGAGCAATGTCACGAGGAAACCTGTCTTCAGGGTCTGCGACTCAAACCAGCCTATGCAGCTAAAGAAGCTAGCTAGAGGCTTGGACTTTTGGATATATACTTCGGCATTATAGTAGCTAGGCAGCGAATAACAAAGACGCTGATTAGATTGCGTGGATGCACAGGCTAATCTGCGACTTTATTGTTCGCGTATAGCAAACCAGATTTTCTCACAACGTTCATCATATACAGATAAAGATTTTCCTTTCTGTCGTCAGCACGTGACTTATGTCTTACCTTGTATCATTTTGTTCTTGTGTTTTTCAGTCCTTTTAGCATTGTGATTACCTCGCTTGGGGAAGAGAGAGCTAATCTTAGTGCTTTTCATACGTTTATTCGATTTGTGCTTGTTTGGATTTGTCGGTTTCTTCTTCCTCTTGGTGTCTGGGAAGGGCATCGGTTTGTGATTGTGGCACTTTTCTCTTACCTTTTTTTGCATTGTCTAGTTGGCCTGTTAACAGAAGACGGAACCATAACGTCACGAACCTACGACAGTAGGACACAGTAAACAAAACTTAGATTTATATCGTACGATGAACGCATAATAAATAAGAACACAACATAGAGAAAAAAGTTAGAAGACTTTATTAACTCGATCAACAAATTAATAGCCATCATATCGGCTTTGATACACAAGAAAACACCTCTGTGCCAACTTGCTCCGTGGGCCAACCAGCCCCGGTCTCCTCTTTTCGAAAATGATATAATGTTAGAATTCCGATTCTGAATAGTTTACTGGTGACACGTCAAAATGACAATATTGCTCACACGGGCCTATGTCTGGGAGAATTAGTCAGTAGCTCTCACAAGAGAAGTTAACTTAGCCATACAAATCCCTTGCGATTTCTGCAGAGTCTGGAAATCAAAGACTCAATGAGGTCATTCCAATCCCTAATAGTTCTGCTGATATACGCAGATTTATCGGTTTCAGAGTTTCTGCAGACGTACGCAAAAACGTTCCGGGCCAGTATTGGAGTTTCTGCGCATATGCACAAACTGATCCGTTTTGGAGTCTCTGCAACATACGTTAAAAAACTCCGCGTCACTATTAGGAATCTGCGCATCTATATACAGTATCCATGTTTCTGCATATGTACGCAAATTTATCTGTTTTGGAGTTTCTGCGGACGGACGCGAAAACGCTCTGTGTCACTATCAGGAATCTGCACATCTATTCAAATGATAAACTATGGACTCACTATTGGAGTTCTGCGGATATGTACAGCAAGCTGGATATAGCTGAAGCATCATAAACCAACACGATACACAGATCTTCCAAAACTTTAGTATCTACGACCGTACGCAGAAACTCCAAATATGGGTGAAATATTACCTGGACGTTGGCTAAGGAGTTATGTGAAATTGGCATTGGCAAGTCATGTCTGTGAAGTAGGCGAAGGATTTGTAGTTTGTATTGGTCCATGGAAGTGTCGAGCGTGGTAACGAAGATTGCATACTCTGCCAATCCTGGCATTTAATCCCATTTCGTATTATCCCTAAGCTTGCCCTGGCTGTCTGCGAAGTTACATGTAGCTTGGAGTTTGGAATTTAAATTCGAATTCCAATCTGTGAATCCCAAGCCAACTTCACATACTCGACTTGCAAGCAATTCAATAAGAGTTTGGGATTCAATTTCAAGCGTACAACTAAATTACAAGCAGAGTTTTCATTTCCAAGCAATTTATTCAATCCCAAGCTTGAAATCCATTCCTAAGCTTGGACAATACTTCAAATTGAATCCCAAACTGGACATGTTTCCTGGGGACTATGAAACTGGCTAAGTCCAAACTCCAAGCCAACAGACTTAGTTCCAAGGCGGTACTTTCATTGTGGTTTGTTTGTTTGTTTGTGTTAAGGTTTTACAGCCCAGTCAACCCAATGGGGTCATGTCGAGCGCGGTCAGTTTACCTAACCACACGTTTGCTGGACAGGCTTAGTCCTCTAAGCGGTTAACCAGTATTGTGCACATTCTTTCGCCAGAAACTGACAACTGCCCTTCTTGAATCAGCGGAAGGGAGAGAATGACCGTAGAAAATATTTCATGATCAATCTCCATGAAAGAATGTTGCCGACCTCAGCGGGGGTTGAACCCGCGACCTCCTGGTCTGACTAGTCAGACGGCGCATCCAACTGAGCCACCGAGGCCGGCTACTTTCATTGTGGTACTTTTTTGTTAAATATTCTTAGTGTTTCATTTACAAATGCTTTTCTTTGAACAATTTTGTAAGTTAAAGATATTCGGTTAAGTTTGGGTAACAGAGTTGCCACCTTTTTGGGAAAATGCTGCCAACTCTGCTTGCCATCTATTCTTTTGGTGGCTGTTTAATTGTATTTGTCTGTATTTCTCTTTGATGTTGAGAACTTGATGTGGAGCTCTGATCAGGCTGTTAGGCATGGTGGGCAAAGCGTGCTAACCAAGTAATGCTAACTTTCCACCTAATATATTTTGGGTCCGTCTCTCTGTCTGAACATTCCTAACTTTGCCTTTATGCATATCGACTTTATGATTTTCCGAAATTCGATTTTGGTATTTTGATTCAGACTCATTGTATCAGTTCCTGGGTTCACTTATTTACTTTAACCGATTTCTCACACTCGGAATTCAATAAAACTTGGGATTCAATACTAGAAAATAAGAAATATTCTGGAGAAAAGAAATAAAATGAAAATTGTCAATAAATAGTGCTTATTCGATACCCCCAGCATAAATCATAAAACTTTTTCTATCAAAATTTAAGTTTCAAAGTGCCGGCGTGACATTGAAAATAAAGTCAAGGTCACCAAACTAATAAAACAAGATTCCTAAAATTATTATGCAAGATACACAGGAAAAACAAGTGTTACGGACATTAAAAAATTGCAAAGGGGAATACCTATAACAGTATTGATCCCCTGACCCTTCTTTTTCTGAAGCAGCAGCATCTAATAAATATGAACTTTTATGCAAAATGTGTTAAGATTCCTAATAATACTAATCAAGATATGCTGGAAAAAAAGATAGAGTGCACACAAGGATCACTTTTTGAGTATTTATAATGTAGTGATCTTGAAAATAAGGTCAAGGCCGCCAAAATCTAATCACTTCTTTCCCCAATCCTGATGATGTATCTGGTCAAATTCCAGCCATTAGTTAAAGAAATAGTGCGCAAACTTTTTACTGCATTAAGAAATTTTACAAAGGGCAATAACTCCAATGGGCCCCCAGCCCTTACTTTCTCTTATGTAGGTACACCTTATTGATATCAATGTGTCATATAAGCTTTTTTCTATCAAAATTTGAGTTTCAAAGTATCAGTGTGACCTTGAAAATGAGGTCCAGGACACCAAAATCTAATCACTTCTTTCCCTCATCCCAGTGAAGTATCTGTGCTAGCTTGAACAAATTCCATATAATGATTCATGAGAAAGGGTGCACACAAGGGTCATTTTTAGAGTCTCTATAATGTAGCGACCTTGAAAATGAGGTCAAGGTCACAAAAATCTAATCACTTCTTTCCCTCATCCCAATGAAGTATCTGTGCTAGCTTGAACAAATTCCATCTATGATTCATGAGAAAGGGTGCACACAAGGGTCATTTTTAGAGTCTCTATAATGTAGTGACCTTGAAAATGAGGTCAAGGTCACAAAAATCTAATCACTTCTTTCCCATGTCCTAATGATGTATCTGTGCTAGTTTGATAAAATTCCAGCCATCGGTTCAAGATATAGTGTGCACACAAGCTTTTTTCTATCAAAATTTGAGTTTCAAAGTGCCAGTGTGACCTTGAAAATGAGATAAAGGCCAGCAAAATCTAATCACTTCTTTCCCCAATCCCAATAATATATCTGTGCTAATTTGGTCAAATTCTGTCTATTGATTCATGAAATAGAGTGCACACAAGGCTCACTTATTGAGTATTTATAATGTAGTGACTTTGAAAATAAGGTCAAGGTCACCAAAATCTAATCACTTCATTCCCCCATCCTGATGATGTATCTGTGCTAGTTTGGTCAAATTCCAGCCATTGGTTAAAGAGATAGTGTGCACACAAACTTTTTACAAGGCTCATTTTTGGAGTCTTTATAATGTAGTGACCTTGAAAAAGAGGTCTAGATAAAAAAAAAATGTAAATCACTTCTTTCCCATGTCCTAACAATGTATCGGTGCTAGTTTGTTAAAATTTCAGCCATTGGTTCAAGATACAGTGTGCACACAAGCTTTTTTCTATCAAAATTTAAGTTTCAAAGTGCCAGTGTGACCTTGAAAATGAGATAAAGGTCAGCAAAATCTAATCACTTCTTTCCCAAATCCCAGTGATGTATCTGTGCTAATTTGGTCAAATTCCATCTGTTGATTCATGAAATAGAGTGCACACAAGGCTCACTTTTTGAGTATTTATAGTGTAGTGACCTTGAAAATAAGATCAATTCTTTCCCCCATCCTTACCATGTATCTGTGCTAGTTTGGTCAGATTCCATCCATTGGTTAAAGAGATAATGTGCACACAAATGTTTAACTGCATTAACAAGGCTCACTTTTTGAGTATTTATAATGTAGTGACCTTGAAAATAAGGTCAAGGTCACCAAATCTAATCACTTCTTTCCCCCATCCTTATGATGTACCTGTGCTAGTTTTGTCAAATTCCAGCCATTGGTTAAAGAGATAGTGTGCACACAAACTTTTTCTGCATTTAACAGGACTCACTTTTTGAATATTTATAATGTAGTGACCTTGAAAACAAGGTCAAGGTCACCAAAATCTAATTACTTCTTTCCCCCATCCTGATGATGTATCTGTGCTAGTTTGGTCAAATTCCAACCACTGGTTAAAGAGATAGTGTGCACACAAACTTTTTACTGCATTAAGAAAAAAAAAATACAAAGGGCAATAACTCCAAGAGAATTGGCCCCTAGCCCTACTTTCTCTTATGTAGGTACACCTTATTGATATCAATGTGTCTGCAGAAATTGATGAATATCCATCACTGCGTTTTCAAGATATTAGGAAAAAACCAGCGTCACAGACTGACACACGGACAGACGGATGGACAACGTGAAAACAGTATACTCCCCCCCCCACCTCCCCCCAACACACACACACACACACACAAACAAAGTTTTCTGGGAGTATAATTAGAATTTTTTCACCCGGTAAACAATTCTTTGATTTATTTCTTTGTTCCACAGAAAAGAAACTGAACACAAGATCAAAACAGCGGGAAAGGTGACGTCACCTGTATTAAAGGGACCTTCTGGATTAATCCTTGTCATGCTGAATAAATTAAGACATGGTGTCCATTCCTAATTGATAGCCAATCAGATTTCTTAATCCAGATTGTTGATATAAATTCACATAGTGAATGACAAACAGTGCAGATTCAGATCAGTTGGCTTCTTTAGAAGCCAACTGATCTGGATCTACCCTGTTTGCAAAGGCAGGGTATATCCGGGTTCAGCAGGACTAGGTTAAGACTCGAGCTGTTTTTTTGTGTGGAAGGGTTCAGTACAGAAAAGAACAGCACATTGTCCATAGGTTAATGTATTATGAAGTTAAAATTTGCTGGCTAATCTGGGTTTTTCTTGACCACATAGTGCATAAGAGCCCTTTTCTTGGATATTTCTTTTTTTTCTGCCTACAAAATAGGGTATTTCATTTACATCATCTTTGACAACAATGACTGCAAATGAAATGTCAAGCTCTATTATCAGGTCAGTAGTAAGACAAAATCTGACTTGCAGACCCACCTGGGCCTTCATTGAACACCTATGAGATAAAAACCCTTTCTGATGATACAAAAGATTTATAAGAATCTTGTTTCCTAATTTTGACTGCACCAACTTTAAGCAATCCAGAACCACAGCTCTAGACAAGGAGATTTTTTCAATGAAAAGCACAGATTTTTTTCTTATTCCTCCACAAAAAACATATTGAGGTACTCATTAGTAATGCCTCACTGAGGCACTTCTAATGAGTACCCACAACATATATTTTTTGTGAAGAATTATGAAAAATATTTATCTGGATACACTTCTTATCTGGAGCTATGGCTGTATGCAGGTAAAGCTATGACATGGATATCAAATAACAACTGCAGCTCCTTCACATCTACTTGTTGGCATACTACCAGCATCAGTCCAAGTATCTGTACTCGGGTTATAACATTCCATGGAATCCAAGGTGGCAGGGGCTGTGAACTCATCTTTGTACGATCTCCCACCCAGAACATATATCATACCATTAACTGCACAAACACTGGCAGCAGCTCTTGAACAAGACATTGGTGCAATCTCTGTCCAATGACCCTGAATAACAAAAAAAAATGACATTAAGTCTAGACAAGGGAATAATTGTATGTGCCATGTTTCTCAACAAAACAGTTTTACCAAACATGTTTCTTTCCAGAACAATTTTATCCCAAAATTTGTGGCTATTCAGGGGTGAAGAGAAATCAGCCGTCTCATAGAGTTTGATCCAGTAATAACCCACTTAGCTGTATAATCTCTCAGAGAGCCAGATATTGCACAGACACAGATGTATGATGGTTCAGACTGGGAAGAAGGATATGTTGGTTTGACATTGAGTCTGTGTTGGCACCTTATTTATCCTAGGTATTTGGACAGCTTTTGTTTGTGTTGAGGTTTTACCACCCAGTCAACCCATTGGCATCATGTTGAACGTGGTCAGTCTACTTAACCTCACTTTTACTGGGCAGGCTTATTACTCTAAGCGGTTAACCAGTATTGTGCACATTCTTTTGCCAGAAACTGGCAACTGCCCTTCTTGAATCAGCAGAAGTGAGAGAATGACTGTAGAAAATGTTTCACAATCACAACTGCCCTTCTTGAATCAGCAGAAGTGAGAGAATGACTGTAGAAAATGTTTCACGATCAATCTCCACAAAAGGATGCAGGCGACCTGGTGGGGGTCGAACCCATAACCTCCTGATCACCAGTCAGACGGGCATCCAACTTAGCCACCAAGGCCTGCCTGTTTGGACAGCTTATCCCCTTACCATAGCGGGCCTAAATTTTGAACCAGCCCCTTTTGATGTAAATAGTTGTGGTTATCGTACCCATGCCATAATCCAAGCTCATAAATCCGTAAATGAATGACAAATCAGAATGTTCAGACCAACAGACATGGACCCCAGAATAAAGGGGGTAATCAGGCGTCCATGGATAGTAAGCATTACTTGGTAAGCAAGCTTCACCCACCATGCCCATAGGCCTGAAAGAAGGAAATGTAGGTAGAAGCATATGTCCAGGATTTTGGATGTCTACTTATGGCTCGTCATTAGCAAAAACATCAGAAATAATTCTGGAAAACTGCCACCCTTGTAGGGATTGACCAGATCATGATTTCTCCCATTGAACTTCTTAAGTGTTGCTACCAGTTTGGTTTTTTTGATACCCCTGGCTCAACAACTTTGTATTGAGCAAGGCTCAACAACCTTGTAGTGGCACATTATTTGTGTAGGTATTTGGACAGCTTTTGTTTGTGTTGAGGTTTTACAGCCCAGTCAACCCATTGGGGTCATGTTGAGCATGGTCAGTTTACCTAACCACACTTTTACTGGGCAGGCTTAGCATATTCTTTTGCCAGAAACTGACAATTGCCCTTCTTGAATCACCAAAAGGGAGAGAATGACCGTAGAAAAGATTTCATGATCAATCTCCACGAAAGAATGTTGCCGACCCAGCAGGGGTCAAAAAAAAAAGTTATTAGATTCTCAGACACTTTTTTCAAAAAATAGATGCGTGTGTTTTACTTTTATTTTTGGGTACATTCTTGGACATTTGGGTTTGTTTGGCTAAGCAAAATGGCGGCCGGAAGTATCTAAAATCTATCTATCTATCTCAGTATCTGCAAGTTTAAATCCTCAAACAACATAAACAGATCGTAATTTACCGATTTTCTTTGCAAGTAAGTAGTAAGATCCTGGATGAGCCCCCTATTTCTGTTACGAGCCAGACATAACGAGAAAGGAATAAAAGTGAAACCAGCAACAAGCTTTAAAATTATTAACAAAAAAACCCCAAAAAAAAACAAGAGAGCCAAGATGACCCTATATCGCTCACCTGATTACCAGACAAGTTTGAGTCAAATGGCCTTTTGGTTCAAGAGAAGAAGTTTAATATTGATTTTCAAGATGGCAGCCATCTAGGATTTCGAATCAGAACGATTTTAGCTACTGTTGATCTACAAGTCACCTCAATACTTCCAATGAACTTCAAGTCAATTGCCCTTTTGGTTCAGGAGAAAAAGTTCAAAACAGATTTTCAACATGGCTGCTAGGGCGACCATCTTGGATTTCCGAATCAGAATAATTTTAGCTATCTTTGATCTACAAGTCACCCCAATACTTCCTATCAAATTTCGAGTCAATGGGCCTTTCTACTCAGGAGAAGAAGTTCAAAATAGATTTTCAAGATGGCAACTGTGGCAGCCATCTTCGATTTCCGATCGGAACGATTTTAGTTATTTTTTATCTACAAGTCACCTCGATGATTCTTACCAAGTTTCAAATCAATTGGCCTTTCCGTTCAGGAGAAGTGAAAAATAGATTTTCAAGATGGCTGCCATGGTGGCCATCTTAGATTTCTGATCGGAACAATTTTAGCTATTTTTAATCTACAAATCACCCCAAAGCTTCCTATCCAGGTTCCAGTCAATTGGCTTTTCGGTTCATGAAATGAAGTGAAAAATAGATTTTCAATGGTGGCCATCTTGGATTTCAGATTGGAACGATTTTACTTTTTTTTTTATCTACAAGTCCCCCCTATGCTTCCTTACAATTTTTGAGTCAACTGGCTTTTCGGTTCAGGAGAAGCAAAAAATAGATTTTTAAGATGGCACCCATCTTGGAATTCCGATTGGAATGATCTGAGCTATTTTTGATCTACAAGTCACCCTGATGATTCCTACCAAGTTTCAAGTCAATTGGCCTTTTGGTTCAGAAGAGGAAGCGAAAAATAGATTTTCAAGATGGCCACCACAGTGGGCATCTTGGATTTCTGATCGGAATGATTTTAGCTATTTTTGATCTACAAGTCACCCCGATGCTTCCTACCGAGTTTTGAGCCAACTGGCATTTCAGTTCAGGAAAAGAAGCGAAAAACAGATTTTCAAGATGGCTGCCATGGCCGTCATTTTGGATTTCTGATTAGAAAGATTTTAGCTATTTTTGGATCTACAAGTCATCCCGATGTTTCCTATAAAGTTTCGAGTCAGTTGACCTTTCAAATTAGGAGAAGAAGCAAAAAATAGATTTTCAAGATGGCTGCCATGGCGGCAATCCTGGATTACCGATCGGAACAATTTTAGCTATTTTTGATCTACATGTCACCCTGTTGCTTCCTACCAATTTTGAGTCCATTGGCCTAGGGGTGTAGGAGGAGTAGGCTTTTAAAGCAATTGTTGACACCACACGACGGACGACGCAGGACGCATGACGAACATTGACTGACCACAATAGCTCATCTTGAGTACTTTGTGCTCAGGTGAGCTAATAAATAGACAAGGTTCAAAACAGAAAAATATAAGTAAACAGTACCTTTCAAAATTAATAGTTCAGTAAGTCCCTTAGAAATATTCCACAAGAAATACTAAAACAAATCCTTTGAATAACAGTTTCTGATCCCACAATGTGAAGTCCCTGAACACAGAGTTTAAGTCCAGAATGAATAAAATATAGAGTAATCCAATATAGAATAATATAGATGAAAGCACACAAAGATACCTATATGAAAATCTTTCTACCTTATATATTATGAAACGAGAGGCTCAAGTGGGCCAGAAATCACTCACCTGGATTAGGCTGATCACGATATGTTACATTGTGCCATGATGGCCAGCTTGGCTATCAGATCAGATTGCCTTCAGGAATTAGAATCTAATGTTGTTTGACAAGTTTCAAGATTGCCACCATGACCACCATCTTGGATATTGGAACTGAATGATTCAGCTATTTTGAATTTCCATTTCACCCTGATGCCTCCCATCAAGTTTCGACTCAACCTGACTTACTGTTTGAGAGGAGATGTGATTTGAAGAATTTCAAGATGGCAGCCATTTTGGACATTGGAACAGAAGGATTTTAGCAATTCTGAATTTCCATAACATCCCAATGCCTCCCATCATGTTTAAGCTCAATCAGACTTACCCTTCGGTAGCAGATGTGATTTGAAGATTTTCAAGATGGCTGCCATGGTGGTCATCTTGATATAAAAATGGAACCATTTTAGCAATTCTAAATCTCCATGCTGCCCCCATGCCTTCCAGCCAGTTTCCCCTCAGCAGATAACAACTGAAGACTTACAAGATGGCCGGAGGAGATGTTGTTCAAAGATGGCTGACAATTTTAGCAATTCTGAATCTCTATGTCGCTTCAATGCCTCCCATCAGGTTTTGGCTCAATCGGACCAATGGTTTGGGAGATGTCCTTTGAAGAATTTCAAGATGGCCGCCATATGGCGGCCATCTTGGATATCTGAATGAACGATTTTAGCAATTCTGAATCATTGTGTCACTGTGATGCTTCCCATCAAGTTTTGGCTCAATCCAACTTACGGCTGCCATGGTGGCCATCTTGGATATCTGAATGGAACAATTTTAGCAATTCTGAATCTTTTTGTTGCTCCAATGCCTCCCATCAAGTTTTGGCTCAATCCCACCTACAGGTTTGGGAGATTTTGTTTGAAGTATTTCAAGATGGCTGTCATGGTGGCCATCTTGGATATAGGAACAGAACCATTTTAGCAATTCTGAATCTCTAAGTCTCCAAAGCCTCTCATCAAGTTTCAGCTCAATCTGACTTACTGTTTGGGATTAGATGTCGTATGAAGAATTTCAAGATGGCCAACGTGGTGGCCATCTTGGATATTGGAACGAAACGATTTTAGCAATTCTGAATCTCTGTGTCACTGTGATGATTTCCATCAAGTTTTGCTCAATCCAACACAGTTTGGGAGGAGATGTCGTTTGAAGAATTTCATGGCGGCCATCTTGGATATCGGAAAGGAACAATTTTAGCAGTTCTATGTCGCTCCGATGCCTCCCATAAAGTTTCAGCTCAATATGACTTATGGTTTGGGAGGAGATGTCGTTTGAAGAATTTCAAGATGACCCCCGTGGTGGCCACCTTGGATATGGGAACGGAACAATTTTAACAATTCTAAATTTCTGTGTCACTGCAATGCCTCCCATCAATTTTTGGCTCAATCTGACTTACGATTTGGGAGGAGATGTTGTTTCAAGAATTTCAACATGGCCGCCATGGTGGCCAGCTTGGATATCGGAACGGAACCATTTTAGCAATTCTGAATCTCTGTGTCACTGTGATGCTTCCCATTAAGTCTTAGCTCAATCCAACTTACGGTTTGGGAGGAGATGTCATTTAAAGAATTTCAAGATGGCCACCATGGCTGCATCTATGGCGGCCATCTTGGATATCGGAAAGGAACAATTTTAGCAATTTTGAATCTCTATGTCGCTCCGATGCCTCCCATAATGTTTCGGCTCAATCTGACTTGTTGTTTGGGGGAGGAGATGTGGTTTGAAGAATTTAAAGATGGCCACCGTGGCGGCCATCTTGGATATCGGAATGGAACGATTTTAGCAATTCTGAATCTCTGTGTCACTGTGATGCCTCCCATCAAGTTTTGGCTCAATCAGACATTGGCGGCCATCTTGGATATCGGAACAGAAAGATTTTAGCAATTCTGAATCTGTGTGTCACTGTGATGCCTCCCATCAAGTTTCAGCTCAATCGGACTTTGGGAGGAGATGTTGTTTGAAGAATTTCAAGATGGCCACCATGGCGGCCAACTTGGATATCAGAACGGAACGATTTTAGCAATTCTGAATCTCCATGTTGCCACAATGCCTCCTACTAAGTTTTAGCTCAATCCAACTTATGGTTCTGGAGGAGATGTCGAAAATGTGAAAAGCTAACGATGGACGGACTGACGATAGACAACAGGCCATTGCATGAGCTGACCTGGAGCAAAGCTCCAGGTCAGCTAAACATTCTAGAGAAAGAATTAGCCAGAAGCAAATATCATTTTCTTGTTTTAGTCAACAATATACTAAGTGTTCTATGGCATGCCAAAAATAGCGATTTTACTTTTTTTTTCTTTTTTTGATCTACAAGTCACCCCAATGCTTCCTACCAAGTTTTGAGTCAATTGGCCTTTCAGTTCAGAAGAAGTGAAAAATAGATTTTCAAGATGGCCACCATGGTGGCCATCTTGGATTTCCAATTCGAATGATTTCAACTATTTTTGATCTACATGTCACCCTGATGATTCCTACCAAGTTTCAAGTCAACTGGCCTTTCGATTCAGGAGAGGAAGTGAAAAATAGATTTTCAAGATGGATTTCCGATAGGAAAGATTTTAGCTATTTTTGATCTATAAGTCACCCTGATGCTTCCTGCCAAGTTTCGAGCCAATTGGCCTTTCGGTTCAAGGATAAGAAGGGTTAAAATAGATTTTCAAGATGCCTGCCATGGCCGCCATCTTGGATTTCCGATTGGAAGGATTTTAGCTATTTTTGATCTACAAGTCACCCCGATGCTTCCTACAAAGTTTCGAGTTAACTGGCCTTTCGAATCAGGAGAAGAAGAAAAAAATAGATTTTCAAGATGGCCACCATGTCAGCAATCTTGGATTTCCGATCGGAACAATTTTAGCTACTTTTGATCTACACGTCACCCCGATGCTTCCTACCAAGTTCGAGTCAACTGGCCTTTCTGTTCAGGAAAAGAAGCGAAAAATAGATTTTCAAGATGGCCACCATGGCCGCCATTTGGAATTTCCGATCAGAAAGATTTTAGTTACTTTTGATCTACAAGTCACCTCGATGCTTCCTACCAAGTTTTCAGTCAACTGGTCTTTCTGTTCAGCAAAAGAAACGAAAAATAGATTTTCAAGATGGCCACCATGGCCGCCATTTGGGATTTCTGATCGGAAAGATTTTAGCTGTTTTTGATCTATCAGTCACCCCGATACTTCCCACCAAGTTTCGAGTCAATTGGCGTTTCGGTTCAGGAGAAGAAATGAAAAATAGATTTTCAAGATGGTCGCCATGGTGGCCATCTTGGATTTCTGATCAGAAAGATTTAAGCTACTTTTGATCAACAAGTCACCCCGATGCTTCCTACCAAGTTTCGAGCCAATTGGCCTTTAGATTCAGGAAAAAAAGCTAAAAATAAATTTTCAAGATGGCCACCATGGCGGTCATTTTGGATTTCCGATCGGAATGGTTTTCGCTATTTTTAGCTAGCTGGGACTATGTCCCTGGAAAGCTTATGTTGTCACCCAATCGTTGGCCTCGGAGTCTGTCAGCGTCCACATCGGCGTCGGCGTTAGCACAATATTAAGCTTTCAAAGGTATGCATATTTTTTTAATTGTTTAAGGTACTGCTTTCCTATTTGGCCTACACCTACCTTAGGGTAAGACTTTTCAATAGCATACACCCCATCCCCAAGTTAGACCCTTTATGTAGGTCAAGGTCAGTTCTTACTTTGTCATTTACACCCATGTTTAAGTTTTGCGTTTAAGTTTTGAAAAGTGTACATAAATGCTGAAGTATTCAAAATAGAGATTTAATATTTGGCCCACACCAGCCTTTGGGTTAGACCTTTCAATAGCATACACCCCTTCCTCGGTTTCATCTTTTGCCTGAGTCAAGGTGAGGTCATACTTTGTCATTTAAACCCATGTTCGAGTTCTGCTTTTAAGTTTTGAAAAGTGTTTGTAACTGCTGAAGTATTCAAGATACCACTTTAATATTTGGCCCACACAAACCTTAAGGTAAGACCTTTAAATAGCGCACATCCCTTCCTCAGTTTGATCTTCTGCCTAGGTCAAGGTCAGGTCATACTTTGTCATTTAAACCAATGTTTGATTTCTGCATTTAAGTTTTGAAAAATGTTCATAACTGCTGAAGTATTCAAGATACCATTTTAATATTTGGCCCATACCTACCTTAGGGTAAACTGCATTGGCGTCTGCATCTGCATCCACATTAGCACAATGTTTAAGTTTTCAAAGGTATGCATATTTTTTAGCACAATGTTTAAGTTTTCAAAGGTATGCATATTTTTTTAATTGTTTAAGGTACTGCTTTCCTATTTGGCCTACACCTACCTTAGGGTAAGACCTTTCAATAGCATACACCCCCATCCCCAAGTTAGACCCTTTGTGTAGGTCAAGGTCAGTTCTTACTTTGTCATTTACACCCTTGTTTAAGTTTTGCGTTTAAGTTTTGAAAAGTGTACATAACTGCTGAAGTATTCAAGATAGAGATTTAATATTTGGTCCACACCAGCCTTAGGGTTAGACCTTTCAATAGCACACATCCCTTCCTCAGTCTGACCTTCTGCTAGGTCAAGGTGAGGTCATACTTTGTCATTTAAACCCATTTTCGAGTTCTGTGTTTAAGTTTTGAAAAGTGTTTGTAACTGCTGAAGTATTCAAGATACGGCTTTAATATTTGGCCCACACCAACCTTAGGGTAAGACCTTTAAATAGCACACATCCCTTCCTCACTTTGACCTTCTGCCTAGGTCAAGGTCAGGTCATACTTTGTCATTTAAACCCATGTTTGAGTTCTGCATTTAAGTTTTGAAAAGTGTTCGTAACTGCTGAAGTATTCAAGATACCGCTTTAATATTTTGTCCACATCTACCTTAGGGTAAGGCCTTTCAATAGTACACACCCCTGCCTCAGTTTGTCCTTCTGCCTAGGTCAAAGTCAAGTCATACTTTGTCATTTACAGCTGTGTTTAAGTTTTGAAAAATGTACATGACTGCTGCAGTATGTAAGAAATAGCTTTCATATTTTGTCCACACCAACCTAAGGGATTCAGAATGTAAGATATAGATTTTACATTTTGTCCACACCAACATAAGGGAAGACGTTTCAATCGCATATACCCCATCCCTCAGTTTGACATTCTTCCGACATGAGTCAGGTCATACACTGTCATTTACAGCTATGTTTAAGTTCTGCATTTAATCTTTAATATTTAAAGATTCTTTTCTCATCCGATCAGCCCTTTCCGGTGAGCTACATTGTCTTCTGACAACTCTTGTTGATCTATAAGTCACCCTGATGCTACCTACCAAGTTTCCAGTCCATTGGCCCAGGGGTGTAGGAGGAGTAGGCTTTTAAAGCAATTGTTGACGCCGCACGACGGACGATGCAGGACGCACAATGGACACTGACTAACCACAATAGCTCACTTTGAGCACTTCGTGCTCAGGGGAGCTAATAGACAAGGTTCAAAACAGAAAAATATAAGTAAACAGTACCTTTCAAAATTAATAGTTCAATAAGTCCCTTAGAAATATTCCACAAGAAAATCTAAAACAAATCCTTTGAATAACAGTTTTTGATCCCACAATGTGAAGTCCCTGAACACAGAGTTTAAGTCCAGAATGAATAGAATATAAAGTAATCCACTATAGAATAATTTCCGATGAAAGCACTAAAAGATACCTATATGAAAATCTTTTCATCTTACATATTATGAAAACATTCTAGAGAAAGAATTAGCCAGAAGCAAATATCATTTTCTTGATTTAGTCAAAAATATAGTAAATGTTCTGACATGCCAAAAATAGCGATTTTACTCTTTTTTTTTTTTATCTACAAGTCATCCCGATGTTTCCTACCCAGTTTCTAGTCAACTGGCCTTTCGGTTCAGGAGAAGCAAAAAATATATTTTCAAGATGGCCACTATGGCAGCCATCTTGGATTTCCGACTGGAATGATTTCAGCTTTTTTTTATCTGCAAGTCACCTGATGATTCCTACCAAGTTTCAAGTCACTTGGTCTTTCGGTTCATGAGAGGAAGTGAAAAATAGATTTTCAAGATGGCCACCATGGCAGCCATCTTGGATTTCCTATAGGAAAGATTTTAGCTATTTTTGATCTACAAGTCACCTTGATGCTTCCTACCAAGTTCCAAGTCAATTAGCCTTTCAATTTAGGAGAAGAAGCAAAAATTAGATTTTCAAGATGGCCACAATGGCCATCTTGGATTTCCGATAGGAATGATTTTAGCTATTTTTGATCTACAAATCACCTCGAAGCGTCCTACCAAGTTTCAAGCCAATTAGCCTTTCGGTTCAGGAAAAGAAGCAAAAAATAGATTTTCTAGATGGCTGCCATGGCCGCCATTTTGAATTTCCGATCGGAATGATTTTAACTACTTTTGATCTACAAGTCACCCTGATGCTTCCTACAAAGTTTCAAGTCAATTGGCCTTTTGAATTAGGAGAAGAAGCAAAAAATAGATTTTCAAGATGGCCACCATGGCGGCAATCTTGGATTTTAGATCAGAACAATTTTAGCTATTTTTGATCTACACATCACCCCGATGTTTCCTACCAAGTTTCGAGTCAATTGGCCTTTCTGTTCAGGAAAAGAAGCGAAAAATAGATTTTCAAATGGTCACCGTGGCCACTTTGGGATTTCCAATCGGAAAGATTTTAGCTATTTTTGATCTTCTTCCCAATGCTTTCTACCAAGTTTCAAGTCAACTGGTCTTTGGGTTCAGAAAAAGAAGCAAAAAAACAGATTTTCAAGATGGCCGCATGACGGGTGTTATGTTCTTTTAAACACAACTAACTAGTGTGGGTTCTGGCTCTGAACTAATTTAATTAACAAGGAGACAGAGAGTATACATTCCATTATAGATAATCATAGAGGGTATTGTTTCAGGTTGGAAGTGTATATACTGTAAATATAAGACTGGCTTATTTACTTAAACAAACATTAGTGTTAATATCCAACATATCTCCCCCTTTAGCTTGAAAGTCATCTTTTGTTATCACTGATGAACTTATGTAACGCTTGTAAAGTTTGAAAGTATACCGTCCTGTAGCTTCTATCTGCCACTGTTCAGTACAGTATAATCAACTGCGTAGTGATTCGAGTCATTTCACTTTTCAAAGTAATCCTTTAAGTAAATGTTGATTATATATTTTGATACACTGCATGCAAAATTAACATGAATATTGTAGTACTGGACTCATTGAGACAAGCCTGTATCTTTTTACTGTAAACCAGCAATATAGTTTCATTCATAAAAAATTTTTCCCATGAAAAACAATTAACTAAAAATAAAGCATTCCAAAGCAATTATTTCATTCATAGAAATGGCTTGTCTGAAAGAAACCAGACTTTACATGACTGCAATCAGAGATAGGAGGTGATCCTTACTCTTATCTCTTCATAATCATTACAGCCAGGGGTTTATTATGCCCTGTTTATCTGCAATGATAACTAATTACACACAAATTTACACTTCCATTCATGAATAACCTAGGTGATCTGGAGGTCTCCTATTTCTCAATGGGTATCGCCTCTCTGGTTGTGAAGGCTGCACACCGTCATTTGTTTGAACGTCATCCTTTTCGTTTATGTCCAAGGGTATATCTGGTACATATTCCGAGGATTTAGGCTCAACCGACGTTTTTGTCATTTGATCGGCATGACGACGCCACTTATTGTTTTCATTTGTTTGCACTTTATATGAAAGTGGTCCTGTTTTCTGTGTAACTTGTGTGTTTGTCCATTTATCACTATTTTCACGGTAATCGCGCACCATAACGTTGTCTCCAATGTTGAACTGAGGCCGTTTGTATCCACTTACATTTCCGAATTGTTTCTTTTCTACTGTGTCCTTTACATTCGGCTTTATCAAATCCAAACGAGAACGTAGGTTGCGTCCGAGAAACAGTTTTGCGGGACTTTCATTTGTAGTTGCATGTGGCGCGTTCCTGTACGCTAGCAAGAAACTACCAATTTTCTGATGTAAAGATCCACTATCAATTGTAGCAGACTTAATTGCCATCTTAAAACTTTGCACAAATCTCTCCACTAGACCTTGTGAAGCAAGGTGCCAAGGTACTGACGTTTTATGCAATATCCCATTGCTTCTTATAAATGTCTGAAACTGCTCTGACGTAAACTGACTTCCATTATCAGAAATTATTTCTCTTGGAACGCCATTTCTTGCGAACATCTGTCTCAGTACATCTATTGTTTTCGATGCGGTTGTAGTTTTCATTACATGTATTTCTGGCCATTTTGAATGCGCGTCGACTGCCAAAAGAAACATGTGTCCTACAAATGGTCCAGCGAAGTCGATATGTATGCGTTCCCATGGTGTAGACGGCCATTCCCATGGATGAAGCGATGACTTTGGTGGAGACTTTTGATTAACTTGACAACCAGAACAACGCTTGGCTAACTGTTCAATGTCACTATCAAGTCCTGGCCACCAAAAGAAACTTCGACTTAGCCCTTTCATTTTAACAATGCCTACATGTCCGGCATGCAGTTCATTTAGCACTTTATTTCTTAGCTTTGTAGGTATAATTACTCGTATTCCCCACATAAGACATCCATGTTGCACTGAAGTAAGGTTTCAGTTGCTCGTCCTGAGGTTTCTGTGTCCAGCCATTGAGTACTAAGTCAAGGACTTTAGATGTGATAGTGTCACGACGTGTTTCACGTTTTATGTCATATGCGCTGACAGGCAGGCTATCAATTTGTGATAAATTGTATATTTCTACTGGATCACTTTCTTCTATTTCCTCAGTTTGTGGACATGGCAGACGTGATAATCCATCTGCATTTGCTATAGCTTTTGAGCTTTTATATTCAATTTCGTAATCGTGTCCTTGCAAAAATATTGCATAACGTTGCAAGTGTGCTGCGGTTGTTGCTGGAATCCCTTTCTTAGGACCTAAAATAGCCAAAAGAGGTTGATGATCCGTAACTAAAGTGAATTTCCTTCCATACAGATAACTGTAGAACTTCTTTATAGACCAAATTATAGATAAGGCTTCTTTCTGCACTTGTGTGTAATTTTTCTCAGCTGCACTTAACGTACGCGAAGCAAATGCAATCGGTCTTTCTTCACCATTTTCCATTACATGTGAAATCACTGCTCCAAGACCGTACGTAGAAGAATCACAAATAAGTCTCACTGGTAAATCTGGATTATAGTGAGTTAACACAGTGTCTGATGTTATCAATTTCTTAACTTTTTCGAAGGCTTTTTGTGTAGCAGCTGTCCACTGAAATTTTACATTTTTCTGTAATAACTGGTTAAGTGGATGTAAAACACTCGCAAGATTCGGCAGAAATTTGGCATAGTAATTCACCATTCCTAAAAATGCTCTTAACTGGGTAAAGTTTTCTGGCTTAGGTGCATTGACAATTGCCTCAATCTTTTCTTGCGTTTTATGCAATCCGTTTGAGTCTATTTTATGTCCGCAGTATGAAATTTCCTCCTGGAAGAATTTGCATTTGTCCTTGTTGACTCGTAAATTATAATCTTGCAACCTTTTCAGAACAGTCTGAAGATTTGTCAGGTGCTCTTCATCTGTTTTTCCAGTGATGATCGTGTCATCTAGGATACAGCTTGTATTTGGTAATCCGTCCAATACTTGATCTATGGTACGCTGCCAAATCGCTGGAGAGGATGCAATTCCAAATACCAGTCGATTGTATTTATATAGGCCTTTATGCGTATTTATAGTGAGATAACTCTTGGAATTATCATCCAGTTCAAGTTGGTGGTAGACTTGACGTAAGTCTATCTTCGAAAATCGCTGACCTCCTGCCAATGATGCGAATATGTCGTCAATTCTCGGCAGTGGATATTGGTCAACTTTCAGTTGAGGATTTACAGTTGTCTTGTAGTCACCACATATTCTGACTGAGTTATTTCCCTTTGGGGACTGCCACGATTGGTGTTGCCCAGTCACTATGATCTACTTTCTGTATAATACCTTCCTTTTCTAGTCGGTCAAGTTCCTGTTCTACTTTTTCCTTTAAAGCATAAGGTACTGGCCTAGCTTTACAGAACTTGGCTTGTGCGTTCTCTTTCAATGTCAAGGTCGCTTTCATGCCTTTGACTTTTCCATTATCTTCTGTGAAAACTGATTTGTATTTGGTAAGAATATCCCTAAGCTGATCTTCTGTAGAAATACTGGTTTGCAAAAGTTTAATTGATGTCCAATCCAATTTAAAATATTTTAGCCATGATCTACCAAATAATGCAGGACTGTTATTTTTCACTACAAATAAATCCAAGTTATGCTCCTGATCTTCATATTTCACATTCACATGAATTATCCCAGCTGGCTTAATTATTTGCCCTGAATATGTCCTGAGTGTAGTGTTTGTTGTTGATAACGGTCTGTGAGAAAACAATTGCCTGTACATTTTAATTGGGATCACTGATATGGCAGATCCAGTGTCTAGCTCCATTTTCAAGTATTTTCCATCTATCTTGGGTGTGATGTTGATAACGTCTGCTCTCTTTACCGTATTTATACTAACAGTAAGTAATTCCTCTTCCACAGTTTTCACATTTTTCGGCTTTTTCTTGGATTGTTTTTTTATTTGTGCTTTCTTTTTCAAACAAGCGCGTTCGATGTGTCCTGTCGTTGAACAAAATCTACATCTTTCGTCTTTAAAGAAGCATTCCTCTGGGGTGTGATTTTTCCTGTCGCAGCGGAAACATGCCCTTTTCTCAAGCTTCGATGTTTTGCTGCTCGAGTCTTTCTTCTTGCTGACTTTATGCACAGGATCGGGCCTGTGTTGGTGTTGGAGCTCTATTGCGTCCTTTGCGGCTGTCTCCATAGCAGAAGAAATCTCTATTGCTTTCTGCAATGTCAAATCGGACACTGAGAGTGTCTTTTTCTGTATATTTTCATTTTTAATTCCACATACAAGTCTGTCACGCAGAGCATCATTAAGAGTTCCTCTGAATTTACAGTGTTCCGTGAGTTTTCTCAATTCCGCCACATACACAGTAATAGACTCTCCCTCTTTCTGGTCCCTTTTGTGGAATCGAAAACGTTCGGCAATCACTAATGGCTTAGGTGACAAATGATCATTTAAAAGTGTCACTATCTCATCATATGTTTTAGTTGAAGGTTCTGCTGGCATTGTCAAATTAGGTAGAAGGCTGTACGTTTTTCCACCCATAATAGCTAACAAAGTTGGTACTTTTCTGTCGTCCGCAACTTGATTCGCCAAGAAAAATTGTTGAACACGTTCGGTGTAACTTTTCCATGTTTCAGTTACTTCATTGTACTCTCCAACATTTCCAATAGAAAAATGTGCCATTTTAGTGAACATTAATTTAATCCAAGAAATCCGAAAAATTGAGTTCAGGCACACTAAATTCCGAAAAACTCGTCGCCAAATAATGTTATGTTCTTTTAAACACAACTAACTAGTGTGGGTTCTGGCTCTGAACTAATTTAATTAACAAGGAGGCAGAGAGTATACATTCCATTATAGATAATCATAGAGGGTATTGTTTCAGGTTGGAAGTGTATATACTGTAAATATAAGACTGGCTTATTTACTTAAACAAACATTAGTGTTAATATCCAACAACGGGGAGGGGGGGGGGACGAACCAGCGACATCCTGGTCTCCAGTCGGACGCGCATCCAACTGAGCCATCGAGGCCGGCCCTTTCAAGATTAATAGTTCAGTAAGTCCCTTAGAAATATTCCACAAGAAAATCTAAAACAAATCCTTTGAATAACAGTTTCTGGTCCGACAATGTGAAGTCCCTGAACACAGAGTTTTAGTCCAGAATGAATAAAATATAAAGTAATCCAATGTAGAATAATTTCAGATGAAAGCACCTTATATATTATTAAAACATTCTAGAGAGAGAATTAGCCAGAAGCAAATATCATTTTCTTGTTTTAGTCAACAATATACTAAATGTCTACATATGACATGCCAAAAATAGCTCAACCCAGGAAGTCCCATAAACTGCTTACAATTTCTCAAAGGTTCTAAATATTCCAGAATGTTCTAGGACAATACAGAATGTTCTACCAGCTTGTATGACCTTCTATAAAAGAAGTTTCAAATTTCAAGAAAATTCATGAACATTCCATTCCTTCCTTAAAGTTCTAAAAGGAATAAAAACAACTTGTTTTTGTAAACATGATTTTCCAGAAAGTTCTACACAAACTTGCAGTAAACACGAAAATAATGATACTTAAAAGAATTAAACATCTTATATATAACAATATGTACCCTTCCACCTCTTTCTATGACCAAAACAGAATCTAATTCCTAGCTTTATATATAATAAAATTGTGGACAAAAAGCAGAAAATTATATAAACATTTTCAAACAACTCACAGCAGTAAGGCTCAATCTTTCAACAGAATTTAAAGCCCCATCATTGTCATTCCAGCCACCTACAGCATATAAATAGTCATCAAGAATCACAATTCCTGGGTAAGCTCTCTTGACAATCATTTCAGGAAGAGTTATCCATTCTTTGGTGATAGGGTTATAACTTTCTACTGTCTTTAATTCTTCACTGAGATCATTAGAACCACCAACAACATATATTAAACCTGAAATATGAGAAGAAAAAACATTATTTATACCTAGTTTACATTTGGCCTGCGATGAGCTTATGGTGCCCATAAGATGTCCATATCTCCCTTTCCGTGGCCTCCATACTGAGGCAGCCTGCAGCATTACAATTATCGTATGGATTCATAGACAATGTGGCCTCTATGATTTTGTTTAACTTCCCACTTTGACAAATTTTAAAGAAGAGGCCCACGGACCATGGGTCGCTCACCAGAGTGACATAGCCACTGCAGATATGCAGATGTTATGCAACATTTTTCCAATCCTGTCATCGCAACTAATGAAAAGATCATCATTTAAGCAGTTCTTAATTTTGAAGAAGAATACATATGACATGACAGTCAATGGAGCGTGATCATTTGAACAAACTCTCAGCAGAACCTTATCAAACAAAATGCCCTGGAAATATAGCTGTCTATCTTCGTGAGCCTTAATTATTTAACAAGGAAATGTCTCCTCTGATTAGTTTCCTATAGATGAACTACACCTCTTGAGATTTTAAGATAAATCTTAGAGATGTAATGATTACCTTTAATTATTAAATAGTCTAGGCCTATTTAGCTAATATATAATAATTAATGATCTGGGTAAATGGACAGATCTGATTCTTTGCCAAATATCCAGTTCATAATTTCTACTTAACCATAAATTTTTTACAAAATATTCCCCTTTTCGCTTTTTCGAGCTAAATTAGGAATAATAAAGATCTGGGTAAATGAACAGATCTGAGTCTTTGCCAAATACCCAGTTTATACAAGAGGCCCACAAAGGCCACGGCTCGCTCACCAGAGTGACATAGCCACTGCAGATATGCAGATGTTATGCAACATTTTTCCAATCCTGTTATTGCAACTAATGAGAAGATCAGAATTTAAGCAGTTCTTAGTTTTGAAGAAGAATATATGGGCATATGGGCATGACAGTCAATGGAGCGTGATCATTTGAACAAACTCTCAATCACATTTCAACTGTAGGATCAATGTGAAATTTGGTGGCAAATGGCTAAGTGGTTTCTGAAGAATCACGATTTTATACTTATAAACAGCTCAGTGGCAGGGAAATATAATAAACATAAAAAAGATGGCAGCCATCTTGGATTTCCAATCAGAATGATTTTAGCTATTGTTGATCAACAAGTCACCTCGATACTTGATCTATAAGTCACCCCGATGCTTCCTACCAAGTTTGAAGTCAATTGGCTTTTGGGTTTAGGAGTAGAAGCGAAAAATAGATTTTCAAGACGGCTGCCATGGTGGCAATCTTGGATTTCCAATCAGCACGATTTTAGCTATTTTTGATCTACAAGTCACCCTGATGCTTCCTACCAAGTTTGGAGTCAACTGGCCGTTCGGCTCAGGAGATGAAGTGAAAAATAGATTTTCAAGATGGCGGCCATCTTGGATTTCCGATCGGCACGATTTTAGCTTTTTTTGACCTACAAGTCACCCCGATGCTTCCTAGCAAGTTTGGAGTCAATTGGCCTTTCAGTTCAGGAGAAGAAGCGAAAAATAGATTTTCAAGATGGCGGCCATGGCAGCCATCTTGGATTTCCGATCGGAAAGATTTTAGCTAGATCGGAAAGATTTTAGCCCGATGCTTCCTACCAATTTTCGAGTCAATTGATTTTTGGGTTTAGGAGAGGAAGCGAAAAAAAAAAGATTTTCAAGATGGCCGCCATGGCGGTCAACTTGGATTTCCGATCGGCACGATTTTAGCTATTTTTGATCTACAAGTCAACACAATGCTTCCTACCAAGTTTCGAGTCAACTGGCCTTTCGGTTCAGGAGAAGAAGCAAAAAATAGATTTTCAAGATGGCTGCCATGGCGGCCATCTTGGATTTCCGATCGGAACGATTTTAGCTATTTTTGATCTATAAGTCATCCCAATGCTTCCCACCAAGTTTGAAGTCAATTGATTTTTGCTTTAGGAGTAGAAGCAAAAAATAGATAGGCCATCTTGGATTTCCGATCGGCACGATTTTAGCTATTTTTGACCTACAAGTCACCCCGATGCTTCCTAGCAAGTTTGGAGTCAATTGGCCTTTCAGTTCAGGAGAAGAAGCAAAAAATAGATTTTCAAGATGGCGGCCATGGCAGCCATCTTGGATTTCCGATCGGAAAGATTTTAGCTATTTTTGATCTACAAGTCACCCCGATGCTTCCTACCAAGCATCGAGTCAATTGGCCCAGGGGTGTAGTAGGAGTAGGCTTTTAAAGCAATTGTTGACACCGCACGACAAACGACGGACATTAACTGACCACAATAGCTCAACATGAGCACTTCGTGCTCAGGTGAGCTAAAAATGGCAAGCCCATAGCAAGCAGGCACATCATAGGTAGCATCGCACTATCCCCACACGGGCACCACACAGAGGCCGCATGCTGAACATGCGGATAATACAAGATTTTAGATGATCATTTGGGCCGAAAAGAAATTGGACAATGATTGTAGGCTCTTGGGATAAGCGCATGTCCACCACGCAGCTATCACAAGGTTGCCGCACCGTACCCGTGCAGTGCCCATATAATTGCACAGATAAAAAGCAGTTATCTTGCGGTAATCCCATGACTGTACCATGACCATGCAGCCACCTTGCGATGGTTAACATTTTCCTTCTTGGACGTATTTCCCTGCTATTTGTTTTAGGTGCCATCTTAACTGACAACTCAAGCAGAAATGTGAAGTTGCACACTTTTGGTACACCAATACCCAAAACTACATAATGATCACTGAGTCACCGTACCATCTTCCGTACGAAAGCCACCAAGCTCTGTACAATTTCTGTGCGGAGGCTGCAGAGACTGCACAATTTCTGTAGGATCTCAGCACGGTCTCCATATGGCTTTGCCCTGGTCACCAAAAGCCCGCACAAGAAAATGCACATTGCTGGTATACAGTGAAAACACATAGGCCATAGGGGGTAGCCATCTACAATGCCTGAAAAATCGTAACGAAAATTGTAGACAAATAAATCGTACGTCGTCAGGGGCAAATGTAATCCAGGCATTATTAAGGTTCCATAATAATCCCTTCATACCTCAAACAAAATGCTCCAGAACGGAATTTTTTTTTTTTTTTCTTTTTTTTTTTTTTTTTCAAGAAAAACACCACAAAGCATTGCAAAATACCCCACCACTGGTATGTGTTGCAGCTAGAAATGTCAGTAAGCAATGCTAACAGGATACCCTCTTCAAAAAAAAAACAACATTTCATGTAAGTCAGTGTAGGAATTTCATTTGACTTGAAAGAATGGAACTGAAGCCATCACAACACAAGGAATCTAATTTTGATTAAGTTAAAACTGACACACAAATGCTATTTTCCAACTAACCTGTTTTTATTCATCGTTAAGCCTGCACACAAATTGATTGGTATTAGACATAGGACATGATAACCAATTTTTAACATTTATCAGGAGGCATAACCCTGGATATCAGCATTTTTTTCCTGGAGAAAAAGAAAAATATCCACTTTTTGGTTGAAAAAGGGCATCTTGTCTACAGCTATGAGAATTTGCTAATCTACAGTGAAAGTTGTGAGCCTATTAGAAGTGGCAGTAAAGTGATTAAAGACATAGCTACAATAAGACCAAAATAAGACAAAAAGTGGTAACATTCACTTACAATTTTATTGCTCCTACCTAAGTGTTATGCAAGAGATATCAAAGGCGTATCATAAAGAGGTAATTATGAGATCCCAGCAGGACCGGGTAAAGAGGCTTTCTGCGAGGTAATAAATACTTTGGATAAACACACCATACTAAATTCCCATATTGGGCATCTACCTGTCTATTGTTTACTGACAGTATACTAGGTTTTTATGTGCCCAGTCTCTTATCAATGATAAGACTTAAGACAAAGACACATTTGTTTTTATGTCTTTAACCTGTAGAATGCAGAGACAGATCTGGGCTCTTACAATTTGTATCTGCTATAAACTATTTTCATTTATAGTACTCATTTTAACCACAGGAATCCTAAGGAGGAGTATTTAATGGTAATTCTAATAAAAGTATATGTTGTCAGGTTGTGGGTACTTGTTAGAATTGCCATACATTACGAAAACACGCCTATTCAAATATACTGAAAATTTTACCACCAAAAAATTGAAAATTTTCAGATAAAAATTCTGATATTTTTCACATTTCTGCTCAAAACATAGATTGTGGGTACTCGTTAGAACCGCCTCGGTGAGGCGGTTCTAACGAGTACCCACAATCTAAGTTTTTGAGCAGAAATAAGTAAAATAATGTATACCCCTGTAAACCCCAGTTTTACTATATAAAAGTGGGGTTTAAGGGGGTCAGCTTTATATAGGCATGTTTTCGTGATGGTTATGAAGAAAAAAAGTAAAATTACTTTAGAATTGCCACAAAATACTCCTCTTTTTGGTGTAACCAACTTTACCTTTATCTGCTACAACACCCATCCAACATTTGAGATTTCTGCAGTAGCCAGTTACAGACCAGCTTCCCAATTCAGGATCATATTTTTCTACAGATCTTCCTATTTCTGACCCAACCCACCCACCAAAGGCATACAAACAGTTGTCCAGGGTACATACTCCTAGCCCACATCTGAAAACAGAAAATAAACTTTTGTAAGTTTGGCACCTTTACACCCAAGAAGCCCAAGCTCACATTTTTGGACAAGGTAACTACACAACAATCTCTTTATAACAGGATTCATTATAGTTTGGTTTAAAAACTGGACCTAAAAAAGTTGAATGTAAACAAAAAATATACAGATTATATATAAAAAAGGAACTATTTGTGGTTACTTTCCTATATAATCAATACATTTTTGTTTGGATGCAACAAGAATGTTTAGCTAACATGGTTTTGGCTTTGGATTCCAGCAATAGTGTTATAAAGAGGTTGTGGTGTGATGTCTATTGTATCGAACTTGCAATACAAGCATAAATTTTGTAGAACAACACAAACAGTCAGCAGATAATATGGCTAGCTCCCCGGCAGGGCATTTTAACAAACCTGTACTCATATTTAAAGGCAACTACAATGATCTACGCAGCTGCTTTATGATCTTAAATGAATTATGGTAATGCTACATTTAAAGTTATAAAGGCTTAGCATATGGAATATGGAGCTAGCAAAAACTTGGACCTGAAGCATTAGTAACAACAACAACAATACCAATATTGACTACAACACATGGGATATGTCATAGGCTTTCCTACATATCCATCCAGGCAAGCTTAACAAGAGCTTAGCAAGTGGCGCATTATACGCCCATTTGCTAAGACAGTGGGGCCAACATTCTTAAAGAAATTGTAACCAATGTACACAATATGTATGGCTAAAAGATGGACAGGCAGACCAACACGAATAGCAACTCTGCAATTAATGACTGCACCTATATTAATACAATTAACATATTAAATACTGTTAGTGTAAATATAAAAAAAAAAAAAGCTTCCAGGATGAAATGGCACAGATGCTGAGAAATGCAGCAGTCAAACAAGGGAAATAATTTATAAACTAAGTAAACTAGAGTTACCATTCTTGGTCCTAATGTATTCCCTTGGCAATATACACACCACCATTAAGTTTCGTTAAAATATTTAAAATGGTTGAGGAATTACAGAAGGAAAAAAAAAAACTTAGTTATAGGGATAATAATTCAGGATATAAGTAAGCCACAGTTGTGGTTCTTGCTCATTATATATTGCTCCATTACAATATACATTCCTACAAAATTTCATTAAAATATTTCAAAGGGTTATGGCATTATGGATTGAATGAGAATAGCCTAAACAATTAATTTGCATATGGGTTGTTATAGAATAATAATTAATAGCTCTGACCACTGGTAACTAGAAAGGGGGAGCAATCATTCTTGTATGCAACACCTCATCATGACCTATTACACATTCCTATAAAGTTGCATGAAGGTACCCCTAATGGTTACTGAGTCATGTCGCGTACAAGAATTGTGGAATAATTAATTAAAGGGGCATAACTTGGAAACTAAGAAAGGGGAACAATCATTCTTGTGCGCAACACATCTTCCTGACCTATTACATATTCCTATAAAATTTCATGAAGATATTCTGAATGGTTACTGAATTATGGAGCATACAAGAATGTTTGGAAAAATTAATCAAAGGGGCATAACTTGGAAACTAAGAAAGGGGGAACAATCATTCTTATGTGCGACACGTTGTCCTGACCTAATACATATTCTTATAAAGTTGCATGAAGATATCCCTAATGGTTACTGAGTTATGTCATGTACAAGAATTCTGGAAAAATTAATCAAAGGGGCATAATTTGGAAACTAAGAATGGGGGAACAATCTTTCTTGTGTGCAACACATCGTCCTGACCTAATACATATTCCTATAAAATTGCATGAAGATATTCTGAATGGTTACTGATTGTGGAGCGTACAAGAATGTTTGGAAAAATTAATCAAAGGGGCATAACTTGGAAAATAAGAAAGGGGAAACAATCATTCTTGTGCATGACACATGGTCATGACCTAAGGCATATTCCTATAAAGTTGCATGAAGATATTCCTGACGGTTACTGAGTTATGTCACATACAAGAATGTTTGGAAAAAATTAATCAAAGGGACATAACTTGGAAACTAAGAAAGGGGGAACAGTCATTCTTGTGCATGACATGTCATCCTGACCTAATACATATTCCTATAAAATTGCATGAAGATATCCCGAACGGTTAATGAGTTATTGAGCATACAAGAATGTTGACAGACGGACGGTTTGAAAAATCAATCAGAGGGGCATAACTTGGAAAATAAGAAAGATGGAACAATCATTCTTGTGCGCGACACATTGTGATAACCTAATATATATTCCTTTGCATGAAGATATCCCTAACGGTTACAGAGTTATGGTGCGTACAAGAATATTTGGAAAAAATTAAAGGGGCATAACTTGGAAACTAAGAAAGGGGGAACAATCATTCTTGTGCGCAACATGTCATCCTTACCTAATATATATTCTTGTAAAATTTCATGAAGATATCCTGAATGGTTACTGAGTTATGAAGCATATAATAATGTTGACGGATGGACAGACGGACGGACGGACAGCGCGATGCCATAATACATCCATTTTTTTTCAAAACAGGCATATAAAAATGGAATGAAAGAACTCTGAAATGAAACTTACACCAAACTATACCAAAGACAAATCTTGCAAGAGAATTTATTCATAAAATATGCAGAAACCAAAACATGTCTGTACTGGGAATCTTAGCAAGCAAAATATGAAAATAACTGATGAATTTATATATAACTTTGTTTGAAAAGATATAAAGTAGAGACTATTTTCATCATGACCTTAAGATCTAATAAAGATCCAGAGAAAGGAAACACACAGATGATTTCAGTATTAAAACATATCTTGTGGTATCACTAGAATTGCCTTAATTAGGTGATTCTACTGAGTTCCCACAAGATGTGTTTTAGTGCAAAACAAACTAGACAAAGTGCCCAGTGGGCTGATAGCTATATCCCCTAAACCTCTCGGTAGGAGGATAACGAAATTCAACAAAAGGTCTTGATGGTATAGCTATATAAACTTAGATGCAATTTTTTTTACTTTTATATGAAATTTCTAAGTCTGTGACCTTGACCTCAAGGTCATATCCCGGGATGGGGATGATGCTGAGTAAAACTCTAGACCTATATCTACCAACATGTCAAATATAAATGAAATTCCTCAAAGGGTCTTGATTGTATAGCTATATAAACTTAAACACAAAAAACTTTGACTTTTTTATGAAAATTCTAAGTCTGTGACCTTGACCCCAAGGTCACCCCCGGGGTGGGGATGGTGCTGATAAAAACTTTAGACCTATATCTACCAGCATGCCAAATATGAATGAAATCCATCAAAGGGTCTTCAAAATATGAGGTCTTATAAACTTTAACGCAAAAACTTTGACCCTAAGACAAAAATAAAGTATGAACAAATAATGCTTCAAAAGACCGACGGACAGACAAAAAGATTTCTTGCTGATAGCTATATCCGCTCAACCTTTCAGTTAGGGGATAATGAAATTTAATAAAAGGTCTTGATGATATGGCTATATAAACTTAAAGGCAAAAATTTTTACTTTTATATGAAAATTCTAAGTTCGTGACCTTGACCTCGGTCACACCCGGGGTGGGGATCATGCGGAGTAAGACGCTAGGCCGATATCTACCAACATGTAAAATATAAATGAAATTCCTCAAGGGTCTTGATGATATAGCTATATAAACTTAAACACAAAAAACTTTGTCTTTTTTATGAAAATTCTGTCCATGACCTTGACCCCAAGGTCACCCCCGGGGTGGGGATGGTGCTGATAAGACCTATATATGCCATCATGCCAAATATGAACGAAATCCATCAAAGGGTCTTCAAAATATGAGGTCTTATAAACTTTAACGCAAAAACTTTGACCCTAAGACAAAAATAAAGTATGAACAAATAATACTTCAACGGACTGACGGATAGATGAATAGATTCCTTGCTGATAGCTATATTAGCTCAACCTTTCAGATAGGGGATAATGAAATTTAATAAAAGGCCTTGATGATATGGCTATATAAACTTAATCGCAAAAATTTTTACTTTTATATGAAAATTCTAAGTTCGTGACCTTGACCTCGGTCACATCCAGGGTGGGGATCATGCCGAGTAAGACGCTAGGCCGATATCATCCAACATGTCAAATATAAATGAAATTCCTCAAGGGTCTTGATGATATAGCTATATAAACTTAAACACAAAAAACTTTGACTTTTTAACAAAAATTCTAAGTCCGTGACCTTGACCCCAAGGTCACCACCGGGGTGGAAATGGTGCTGATAAAAACTTTAGACCTATATCTACCATCATGCCAAATATGAACTAAATCCATCAAAGGGTCTTCAAAATATGAGGTCTTATAAACTTTAACGCAAAAACTTTGACCCTGTGACTTTTTTACAAAAATTCTAAGTCCGTGACCTTGACCCCAAGGTCACACCCGGGGTGGGGATGGTGCTGATAAAAACTTTAGACCTATATCTACCAACATGCCATATATGAACTAAATCCATCAAAGGGTCTTCAAAATATGAGGTCTTATAAACTTTAACGCAAAAACTTTGACCCTGTGACTTTTTTACAAAAATTCTAAGTCCGTGACCTTGACCCCAAGGTCACCCCCGGGGTGGGGATGGTGCTGATAAAAACTTTAGACCTATATCTACCATCATGCCAAATATGAACTAAATCCATCAAAGGGTCTTCAAAATATGAGGTCTTATAAACTTTAACCCAAAAACTTTGACCCTGTGACGGAAAGATGAGCGAACGAATGAACGAACGAACATACCAATGAACGAACGAACGTACGTATGAACGAACGGACCAACGGAAAAGCGAAAACTATATACCCCCACATACTTCGTATGTCGGGGTATAAATACCCCCACATACTTTGTATGTCGGGGGCATAACAATCTATTATCCTAAATTATCACCTCAGTTATCATCTTATTTAGAGCTGAAATCAGGTTCTTTAACTATTACTATATGATGGGCAAAGTCGGCAGATGACAAACAGAAACCAGTAACAGTGTTTTCAGAGAAAACAGATGTCCCTGCACTGTGAATTTTCAGTTTTTCTACTGCTGTGACCTTAAAAATTAGGTCAAGGTCACCAAAATCTAATCAGCTCTTTGTTATGTCCTAATTATATATCCATGGAAATTTGGTAAGAATCCAACCACTGGTTCAAAAGATATTCCCTAGGCAAGAAAGTGTCACAGAATTTTCAGTTTTTCTACTGCTTTGACCTTAAAAATTAGGACATGGTCACCAAACTCTAATCAGCTTTGTTATGTTCCCAATTATATATCCATGCAATTTTGGTAAGAATGCAACCACTGGTTCAAAAGATATTGTGCAGACAAGAAAGCGTCACAGAATTTTCAGTTTTTCTACTGCTGTGACCTTGAAAAGTAGGTCAAGGTCACCAAAATCTAATCAGTTCTTTGTTATGTCTCAATTGTATATCCATGCAAATTTGTTAAGAATCCAACCACTGGTTCAGAAGATATTGTGCAGACAAGAAAGTGTGATGCCAATGCCGATGCCAAAGCCAGCGGGATCTGCACCAAAAAACAATATTTCCCCCTCACCGTAGATGTACGGTGACCGGACATAAAATTTTTCTTAATTTTCCCAGAAAACAGGCTTTGACATTTCACGCAAATTGTCTTCTACAATTTGCATGAAATGTCAAAGCCTATTTTATGGGAAAAATAAGAAAATATTTCAAAATGTCTGCTGAACTTTTTACCTAGCATGCTAAGTATTAACAATAAAGATGCATTTTTCACATGACTAATACTGTTACTGTTACATGTTGCTGTTATTTTTATTAATAGAAAGGTAGTGGCTATTTTGTCAACCGGTTGTCTCTAGCCATTTTTGGCTATTGCCAACCAAGAGAGTGAAACATTACTGTGACATAATGCTAGCAGATATTGGTCATATTTATGTATTTAAAAATGTTGAAATTATTAAAATTCAGAACTAGAATGTGCAGTCTATGGCATCACAAATCCCCAAGCTCATTGCTAATGTTGCTAATAGCATGAAGGATGGATGGACTTGCTCTCCCACACCCTTACCATGAGTCATATACACTCAAAAGTAAACGCACACTATGAAAAACGTAGACCTGCAACCGGTTTAAGAGGTCTGTGTCTTATCCATGACAATGCACCTGCTCACAAGTGTGTTCTTGTCTAAGACTTTTTGGAAGAGGAAAATGTAGTTCAGCTCTCTCATCCACCTTATTCGCCAGACCTTAGTCCCTGCGACTTTTTTCTGTTTCCTTTACTAAAGAAAACCTTTTCTGGTCGTCGTTATGAATCCCTAAGTGCACTTGGTAGTGCAATTTACCAATGTCTTCAGAGTATACCTAAAAAGGCCTACTTCTCTGCCTTAACAGAATGGATTGAGAGACTTGAAAAGTGTGTTTCCGTCAAGGGAGAATACTTTGAAGGGTTGAAGTAAACGAAATATGAATGGGATTTATAACACACCCTCTAGAACCCCAATGACAACATTAAATGAACGCCCCTCATAAAGTTAAAACAGATACAGTAGTTTATGGTATAAACATAATTAAGTAACAGTTTTTTACATGCAGTAATTCAGAACTAGATTGCGCAGTCAATAGCACACCATTGCAAAATTTTCGAGCTTGGTGCTAATGCTGCTAATTGTGTGACAAACTGACAGAAAAATAATGTTGCTCCCCCACACCCTAACCACGAGGGGAAATCATGTAGCAAGTTTGGTTAAATTCTGCCCAGTGGTTTAGGAGGAGATAGTGTGATGGGCAGATCGACAAACCGATGGATGAATGGACAGACAGATGGAAAAATAATGCAAAGATGGATGGATGGAGGCATTCACAATACCCTCATGGCTAAAGCGTGGGGATAATTAGGTACAAACTAGGCTATTTCTTGATAGTTTAGTACTGGTGTTGCACATAATATTGCACATACAAAAAATACATACATAAGGGCATTTTCTTTTGAAAAAAAGTCATGGGGATATTGTCCGTCTGTCCTTCTATTGTCCATCCGTCCTTCCATCACGCTCTCCATCTAAACCACTGAGCAAATTCTACCAAAGTTGCTACATCACTTCCCATCATGGTAAGGGTGTGCGAGAGCAATATTATTTTTCCTTGCGTCCATCCCTCCATGCAAGCATTGTCCGTCCATTTGTCTGTCACACTATCTCCTCCTAAACCACTGGGCGGAATTCAACCAAACTTGCTACATCACTTCCCCTCATGGTAAGGGTGTGTGAAAGCAACATTATTTTTCTGTGTGTCTATCCTTCTGGCATCTGTTGTCTTACCATCTGTCTGTCATGCTATCTCCTCATAAACCACTGGGTGGAATAAAACCAAACTTGTTACATCACTTCCCTTCATGGTAAGGGTATGCGAAAGCAACATAATTTTTGCTGTGTGGCTGTTTGTCCACTGTCCATGCATCCATTGTCCGTCCATCTGTCCTTTATACTATCTCCTCCTAAACCACTGGGCGGAATTCAACCAAACTTGCTACATGACTTCCCCTCGTGGTTAGGGTGTGGGAGAGCAACATTATTTTTCTGTTTGTCATTTCCCCTCATGGTAAGGGTGTGTGTGAGCAACACCATTTTTCCATGCAACTGTCGTCCATCCATCTGTCCGTCAAGCTATCTCCTCCTAAACCACTGAGTGGAATTCAACTAAACTTGCTACATCACTTTCCCCTCATGGTAACGGTGTGTGAGAGCAACATTATTTTTCTGTGCATCCTTCGTCCATCAATCTGTCCGTCACGCTATCTCCTACTAAACTACTAGGCAGAATTTTACCAAACTTGCTACATGACCACTCATGGTAAGGTGTGCAAGAGCAAGTCTGTCCGTCCATCAATCAGTCATGCTATTAACAACATTAGCAATGAGCCTGGGATTTGTGATGGCACGCCATCAACTGCGCATTCTAGTTTTTTTTTGTTTGTTGCTGGCTAATCCCATGATAATTAGTACTGTCATCTTTTATTGTGTACTTTCAAAATAGAGCACCTGTAACTAATTACATGTATACAGTGGTGATATGTTAGATGATAGGGTAATACTTGCTACTCAGAACATTTTGAGAAGTCAATATCCAAACATAAACGGGTTTCAGCCAACAGTGCAGCCTTCCAAAGGTGTTTATGTATAAGCCTATGCCTCATTTAACCATGTTTCAATCATATTCCAATGCCTACTCACTGATTGCCACAATCATATATCACAGCCTTTCTATGGGGGTTTATGCATCAATTTTGCTAATATCTATCAAAAGCCGATAATTTTTCCAAAGTTAGGCCCATTTGGTCGGTTGGTTGTGCCGTCTGAATGGAATGCAGATGGTCACTGGTTTCATCCTCAGGTCCCACATCATCTTTTGTAGAAATTTGGTCATGAAATACTTTGTATGTGGCCTTTCTTTCCCTACAGCTGATGAAAGTGGGGCTGTCCAGAGCTGTCAAAAGTATGGGCACTAATAGTACTTAAGGAAGTCTGCCGTGGAACAGCGTGGACAGGTTAACTGACCATGCTCAGAATGATCTTATTGGTGTTGAATACCCGTAAAACGAAGTTTTTATAAGTAAAACATATTTTAACAAGTAATACTTAACCTATAGATAATGTGCTATTCTATTCTGTATTTAAATCTTGCACAGAAAAATGACAAATCTTAGGAGTCTTAATCCAGAAGGTCCCTTAGGCAGTGACCTATGTGATGCCATTCTTCCCGCTATTTTGATCATTGTCAGTTTCTTTGTAGAATAAAACAATATAACTGAGCGAAGTGGGGAGGAAGGAGGGAATCTCTTATCTATAGGTTAAGTATTACTTGTTAAGGTATGTTTTACTTAAAAAAACTTCATCTTAACTACATAGTATATTAACCTATAGATAATGTGCTAGAATTAATAGATTAGGAGGGAGAAGCTCCCCTAATTCTAACACCTAAATATATTTATTCTCTTAACTTCTGTATTAAGACCCAGGAAACTCTAAGGAATCAGAAACATTCATGATATATATTCTTAAGAATGATCTAGATTCCCAATAACACACATATAAGATATTAATTACCTTAACATATGTATAGTAGACTTTGGAGGCTGCCAGTCTTCTTAAGCATCCAGGGCTAGGTGTTCCTGGCCCCCCACCACTTTTTGGGTAACAACTATTGGACCCAAAGTATGTAAATTTGCCATTTGCTGAGACATATCTCTCAAGAAGAATTTTGAAAAAAAGCAGAAGATTGATTCCAGACTACTGCTTTGAGTATGTCATTGAGCGGAACCTTATCAAAGAATGCCCAGGAAGAAGATAGTGCTCTAACTTTATGAGCTTTAATTTTTAGGAAAGAGATGTCTCTTCGGGTGAGTTCCCTATAGGCAAGCTTAATAGTATAAGCTACCAATCTTGAGACAGAAGCCTTAGAGATGTCATGATTGCCTTTAATTGGTAAGAATAATCTAGTTCTATTCTGACGATAAGAACGTCATTGTTTGGTAAAATTTTAAGGCTCTAATTGGGCATAAAAGTCTATCCAAATGTTCCCTCTTACATGTTTGAGCTAAATTAGGGATAACTATAGGATCTGGGCAAATGGATGGAAGTTGATTCTTTGCCAAAAACCCAGTTTGTACTATCAATGATACTGAATCATCTGATTGATTGAAGCTTAAATGAATTGCGTCCATTGCCAAAGCATGAATTTCACTACATCTCTTAGCTGTGGCAAGAGCTAGCAGAAAGGCTATTTTAATCGTAACATGAAGTTTAGATGCCTTATGTAGAGGTTCATATGGGGCTTTTTGTAGACAAACTAAGACCCAAGATAAGTCCCATTTTGGATTAAGAGATCTTTATACTGGACCTTGCAATTCAAAAATCTAATCAATTCTGACCAGACTGGGTTAGATCCGATCCTATTACCAGTCTTAAATTTAAGTGTATTTGAAATCATGGATCTATAGCCCTTGATGGTACTTATTTGACATTTTCTTTGAAAAGAGGTACATAAGGAAGTCGGCTATAACTGTAAGAGGGACCAAGACCAGATTAACCTTCTTTCTATGATACCAGTTGGAGTATACCACCCATTTTGCATTATAGACTTTCTGAGTAGATGCTCTTCTTGATTTTGAGACAAACTCTGCAACGTTCTGCGAAAACTTTTTATCTCTGATTGATTGCTTGATAATTCCCAAGTGTGAAGTGCCAGAATTGGGAGAATTTGATGTTGGAATTTTCCTTTTGTTTGTGTTAGTAATTTTGGAAAGCACGGAAGTCAAATCAGGGCTGATACTAGTAGTTGTAACACTTCTGAGAAGCAAGGACGTTGAGGCCAAAGAGGAGCTATTTGAACTTTTTTGCACTGAGATTGACTTATTTTGGCTAGAATAGAAGGTATCAGAATTGTTGATGGAAATGCATATGACTGTAGATAGTTCCAGTTCATCGATAATGCATCTATCACCAGGGCCTCAGACTCAATGACGGCCTCTTCGTAAAACTTTAACCAGTGGGTTGGGGCTTGACGATATGTCTTTGGCTTGGCCCACTGTGGTTCAACTAATGGTTTTCATTTACTCTGGCATACAGTAGAATTAGCCATGAGTACTCGTCTTTATCATTGTGATTAATTTGATTTTTATGTTTTCGCTTTGATGCATTTACTGAGTTGGGAGCCTTTATGCAAACTGAATTTTTATGTATTTCTGTATTAAGAGTAGCATCGGGAGCCAGGGTGAAGTTGGCTAGCTTTAAAAGTGCTTAAAATCCATAGGTGGTTTATCCTACTGACCGTTCTAAGGCGGTGGTCCCGGTGTTAGTCTTACTCTTTGTTGCTTTGTGGTTTATTCTGCGAGGCAATTTGTTTTATGTCTTACCTTGTGTTATTTTGTTCTTGTGTTTTTTAGTCCTTTTAGCATTGCGATTACATCGCTTGGGAAAGAGAGAGCTAATCTTAGTGCTTTTTGTATGTTTGTTCGATTTAGGCTTGTTTGCTTTTATCTGTTTCCTCTTCCTCTTGGTGTCTGGGAAGGGCTGCGGTTTGTGATTGTGGCACACCGTGGACTTTTCTCTTACCTTTTTTTTGATTGTCCGGAACTGGAGATACATACAATGGGAGTTTGTGATTGAATTGAGTCATGAACAAATCCACATGTGGAAAATAGAGCATTTGAAACGTGGAATTCGCAACCGATTGATCCAACGACCATTCTGTATTAAGAGGTCTGTCCAATCTCGAGACAGTCTGCTAAGATACTGAATTTGCCTGGGATATGACAAATTCTGAGTACAATATCGTCACGATTCCAGGCACCAATGGAGAATTTCCCATACCTCTATGCATAGGCTGGGAGAATGTGTTCTTCCTTTTCTGTTGATATACGAGACCACTGTTGTATTGTGGATGGAAATCATAACACAAGAGTAGTGTATGTATTGTATGGCTTTCTTCAGTGCAAAACGAATGGCCATTATTTCCAGAATATTGATATGGAGCTGGGATTGGTCCTCCATCCAGCATAATGGCTGGCATCCTTGAAAAGGAATGCAATGGGATCTGGAGGATGGATTGACATTCACTGAACAAAGCAATTGGTGTCCATCCACAATTTCAAATGAAATCAAATCATACTGTTGATCGGAACTTCATGATCGAGAGGTAGAATATGAGGTGTCCAGACAGATAAGAGACACATTTGGTCGTAAATGAAGTCTGCCTAGAACAACTAAGTCTGCTGCTGCACTGAGTTTGTCCAAAAGAGAAAGGAAAGTTCGTGCTGAAACTTGAGTCTGAGTTAGAAATTGTTTGATAGTCAGAAGTAGGGATTTGATGTGATCTGCTGGTACCCTGACTATATTCTGTTGTGTCAGAAATTCCATCCCTATGAAGGTGAATTGTTGAGCTGGTTTCAAATCTGACTTCTTTAGATTTGGAATGAACCCTAGACTTTGTACTGTTTGAAGGTAATATATTGTGTGAGATATAAGTCTGTTGCATATTAGATCGCTTATGAGCCAATCGTCTAGGTAAGGAAACAGTGAGAAGGCACGTTGACGCAAATGAGCCGTGATTAAGTCCATCAGTTTGGTGAAAATCCATGGACTTAGGGACAGTCTGAAAGAGAGGGCCATGAATTGGATGACCTGATTTTCGAACATGAAACAAAGGTACTTCCTGGATTGAGGATGAATCGGAACATGTAGATAAGCATCTGTCAGATCTATGGAGACAGCCCAGTTGTTGACTAGAATCCATTGTCATACTGACTTGACTGTCTCCATTTTGAATGGTTGTTTCTTTATGTACTGATTCAACAGAGAAAGATCTATTATAGGATGTAACTTTCCGTTCTTTTTCGGGACAAGAAATAGCCGGGAATAAAAACCAGGAGTTCCCGGATCTCGTACCCTTTCCACTGCCCGTTTCTGGAGAAGTTCCATTATCTCTTCTCGTAATAACGGGAAGGAAGATTGGCTCAGACTTTTCAAAACTATAGAAAGAGGGGGAGTTGAACTGAATGGTATCCTGAAGCCTTTTCGTATGATAGAAAGGACCCATTTGTTTTGCATTAATTCTCAACATTGTTCCACAAAGCGGATCAATCTTCCTCCCACTGGAATATCTGGGTGTGGCAAGATAGGCAGTGGAAAGGGATGGCTTTCAGAACTTTGTGGAAGATGACTCCTCTTAGAAAAGTCCTTCTTTATATTGGACGTATAGGACTGTGAATGAGTTTTAGACCTGTACGGTTGGTTCTGTTTAGGTCTGTAAGATTCTGTTGGCTGTCCAGGCTTCTTGAACGGACCTGTAGCTGAGTATGATAATTTTTGTTGCTGGTGAATATTTGCATTACTAGTGGAAGAAGCTAAAAATCTATGTTGTTACGCTTCATAGATATACTTTGCAACTTCCTTGACTTTATTGTCAAATAATTGTTGAGAACTTATTGGAGCATTTCTCAGTTCTTGACTAAAAGAATATTTGCATTACTAGTGGAAGAAGCTAAAAATCTATGTTGTTACCCTTCATAGATAGACTTTGCAACTTCCTTGACTTTATTGTCAAATAATTGTTGAGAACTTATTGGAGCAATTCTCAGTTCTTGACTAAAAGAATATTTGCATTACTAGTGGAAGAAGCTAAAAATCTATGTTGTTACGCTTCATAGATAGACTTTGCAACGTCCTTGACTTTATTGTCAAATAATTGTTGAGAACTGATTGGAGCATTTCTCAGTTCATGACTAAAATTGTCCAATAGTAGTTTAGATGAAAACAATTCTATGCCCAATATAGTTGACATGGCTGTAGCATGTTTAACTGATTTGGCCACTGCTTCCAAGAGTCTGGACAAGGCAATGACTGACACAGACTCGTGCTGAAGGCAAAGATAAGCTGCCAAAGGAAGTAAGTCAGCATGGGAATTAATCACCACTAAGTTGCATGCTCTTTTTTCCCAGACTTCCAAGTTTTTAATTGGAACAGAGTATTTGCCCCAGTCACTAGACATATCTAGTTGCTAAGCGTCTAGATAGAGAATATTTCCCATAGGGAAGTACTGAGATTTGCTTTTATAATATCTCATAGGAGCCAACAACTATCTCATAGGAGCCAACAACTTTACTAACTGTTGTGGACATAACCAGTCTAGACCAATTTTTTCTGAGTTTCACTTATCCTGGATGAACTTGGTAGTGTTTTCAATTAGTTTTGACTGAGGAAGAACTAGCAATGGAGTTGAACGCGACTCCATTAGCTGTTCAGTTCCTAATAGAGGTCTAGAAGGAGTATGGTCTTCTGATGAGTTTCTGACACATTTCCTCTGGTAACAGCCTAAAGACATCAGGGGTCATCCTAGAGGGTGCTTTGGGAGAAAAAGTCTCCCTAAGCTGGCTGACTTCTCCCTATCTTGAGCTGAGGGAGAAGTGAAAATGTATAGAATATATAGGGAAATCCAAAATTTGGACCAAAACTTCTCTCTGAAATCCTGAAATTGTCGCAAAACTTCTCCCTCTCTGAAAGCTCTAGGATGACCCCTGGACATCATTAATTACTTTGTCAAAGGACCAGGTTTCTATTTCAGGTTCAGAGCCTGAGTCCTTTGAAAACTGTTGCACCACATTATCAGAATGTATATTTAATGTTTCTTCTATAATCCTAGCAGGTTCTTCTGTTGACTGAACATCTACAACCTGAGGAGAGGGATGTCTTTGTCTTTTGTATCTACCATAGTCTTTCATAGATTGTGAAGAAGAAGAAGACGAAGCAGAACGTTTTCTTCTTTTCTTATGTGAGTGTCTGGACCTCTTTGACTTTTTACTTTTCTTGTGAGATGACAATGAGGGAGAAGTTGAAGACAATGAAGATGAACTCTTTAGACCAGCCACATATTTCGTTTCGATGAGACTGGGATGGAGGGAGTTTTAAATTAAAGATGTGCATCACAGCCTCTTTGACCCATTTATGCCAAGGGTTCTAGCCCACTGCCCATGAAAGGAGTGTCTGGTCAGTTTTTTTTTTTTTTTGTTTTTTTTTATTATTATTATTACTAGGTTTTTATGGAAGTTTTTGTGTTAGATGCAGATAGTGTAGACCCTTATTGGATGCCACATTCTGCAGTGTCTGATCTTGGTCTATACTGTTTGCTAAAGCCCTTCCTTTTGGACACTGGGCTTAGAGGATTTAAAGCGTAGCTGTTGAGTCCCAAAGGAAAAACTATGTTTGTTAAACAACCTTGTTATAATAATAATAAATATATGATTGTATGAAAAATGATTATTTACATTTGTTTTACTATATAATCTATGTATTTTTGGTACCTATATCCTAAGCCGTGCTATAACAAGCCATGTTATGATTGGGTTACCATATACTTGATTGTCTATGAAGCAGTACTATCATTATTGTAATTGTTTACACCTTGGTCTGATATTAGATTCGGTAAAATAATGTAGCACACCTTGTTTGACTGAAAAAGTAAATTATTAACTTTCTCATATAATAATAAATAATTCACAATGGGAAATAAATAGCAGGTTACTGTTATGCACATAGTTGGCGGGTGCCAGTCTGAACAGACATAATAAGGCACTTCCAATGAGTAGCCATGATGCTGAGTTTTAGACAGAAATAAGAAAGGTATCACAGTTTCATTTTTTGTGTGTTTTTTTTTAAATCTGTCATCTTTACAGTTGTTAACATCATATTACATGGTTTTACAGTTAGATACCTGCATATACCTGTACAGATAATTAGGATAATTGTGGCAATACAGTTTTACAGTTAGATACCTACATTTCAGTAACTGTTATGTGTTTGGCATGCATCTTTCTTACTGAATATATGTATACAATATGGTCACAGACTTGCTGTAATTAATTGGATCAGTATGGTAATATACATAAATGCATCCAAAATTGACAGATGAAATGGCAAATAGTTAGGACCCCGTTTTCAGGATACTATTAATAGAGCAGCTGTATCTTGTCTACTCTACACAACAACCATTTTATAATAAGGCTATTTAAGGGTCCAAAGCATAATCTGTGTAGGTTGGACATCAAACGTATCCAAACAGAAATGCATGGATTGTAGAGAAGAATGGTTCTTTATGGTTATTAAAGGTCGTTTATCTGTTATCCATGCAGTTTAATATTTGTCTTTTGGTTGTATTGTTATTTGTATCTAGGGCGGTGTTTTTTTTTAAGGAGTCATGTTATTAACCCTTGTCCTGCTGAACCCGGATAGGTCCTGCTTTTGGAAACGGTGTAGATCCAGATCAATTGGCTTCTGAAGAAGCCAGCTGATCTGGACCTGCACTGTTTGCCATTAAGTATGTGAATTCATATTAACAGTCTGGATCAAGTAATCTGACTGGCTGAAAATTAAAAATGGGTGTGGCACCTTAATTTATTCAGCATGACAAGGGTTAAGAGGGTAGTATGTGGTCCACTGACAAGTCCGTCAAATTAACTGGGATCACTAGATGAAAATGTCAAATAAACATTCATTGATGACAAGTAAAATGAAGCCTGTACAAAAGTAAAACATTTAAAAGCCATTGGCAAAACATATTTTATGGTACTATGCATATTACAATGTTATTCTAAAAACATTTGAGCTAAATATTGTAAAAATGCTAGCTTAAGTAATGGCATTGTAGGGGAACCTATCTTATGAATTTGAATTCTGCTAACTGCAAGGGCAGGTATCAGTCTGTGCACTCGCATAGTCCAGATTATTTGCCTTTGCTGTTTTTGGTTTTGGATAGTAGGATTACTTAAGCTGCAATATGCAATCATTCATATCTCTGATGGGCAAATTGTCAAACGTAGTATCAGATGGCACATTTCCAAGGACAGGTTTACCAACCAACGCAGCTTTTATCGTAGCGGTGGAAAACCATAACACCCATGAGGGTTTTGGATTTATTGGGTTTTAGTTTTTGAGATATGCCCATACTCATATTTTTGACGCTAATGCAATTTTAGCACCTTTGGCTGCTAAAAGATGTGAGACTTCAAAGAAGTGACTGCATCTTTGAGTGACTGATGGAGACTAATTATTGTTAGTCATTCTTATAGGTTTTGACGCAATGTTGAGTCTGTGATCTGAATGTGGCCAGTAAAAGCTCATTGTTTCAAACATAACTGCATTCACTGACACTATTTAGCTCGTCCAGGAAGAGCTATTGCACTATCCCCAAAGTCAGTGTTGGCAACCACGTTAATAAAAATGTTAATGTTTACGGTCTTATATTTTCTAAATCCTCTGATGGATTTAGTTTATATTTGAAATGATTATAGATATTGGTCAACAAAAAAAAAAAATTATAAGAGTATTATCCACACCCTTGCTCTTGCCCTAGAGGTCAAGGTCATGGAAATCTCATCTTTTTGCGTCTAAATTTTTAAGATATTTTAATCTCTTAATCCTTTTATGGATTTACTTAAGACTTGACAGGATTAGAGATATTGGTCCAAAAATATATATGGCACTATCCCCATCCCTGTTATTGACCTTGAAGTTAAAGTTACAGACTTAGAAATTTGGTTTAAAGTTTTGTGTGTAAGTTTTTAAGATCTTAATTTCTGAATCCTTTAATGGATCTACTTTATTTTTGGCAGGATGATAGGTAGTGATCAAAAATTTTTATATGATACTATCATCACCCCTGCTTATGACCTAGAGGTCAAGATCACAGACTTATAAATTTATGTTAAAACATTGCATCAGTTATTAAGATCTTTTTCATTTCTAAGTCCTAGTGTAGATTTACATTTGGTATGATTATAGATAGTGTTCAAAATGCATACATATGTATGTGTGTATGTATGTATATATATGTGTATGTATGTATGTGTGTGTATGTGTATGTGTATGTAGTATGTGTGTATGTATGTATATATGTATGTATGTGTGTATGTATATATATGTATATATATATATATATATATATATGTATATATATATATATATATATGTATATGTATGTATATGTATATATATGTATATGTGTGTGTATGGATGTATATATGTATGTGTATGTGTATGGTGTATATATATATATGTATATATATGTATGTGTATATGTATATATATGTGTATGTATATATATATATATATATATATATATATGTGTGTGTATGTATGTGTGTGTATGTATGTGTTTGTATATGTATGTATGTGTATATATGTATGTATATGTGTGGGTATGTGTGTATATATGTATATATGTATGTGTGCATGTATGTATGTATGCATGTATGTATGTATGTATGTATGTATGTATGTATATGTATGTGTGTTTATGTATGTTTATGTATGTGTATATGTGTATGTAAGTATGTATGTGTATATATATATATATATATATATATATATATATATATATATCCACTCTCCTGCTTGTGACCTAGAGGTCAAGGTCCCAGATTTAGAAAATTAGGTTTAAGTTTTCAGATCACTTAACTTTTAAATCCTTGCATGGATTTACTTTATATTTTGTAGGATTATAGATGTTGGTCAAATAATTTATTCTGCACTATCCCTACCTATGAGCAGAGGTCAAGGTTATGGACTTAGTTAAGATTAAAGTTTTACCCCAAAGTTCATAATGGATTAAAACTTTGCTGAATCAAGTTGCAGCCAACTTGCATTTTGCACTTTTTGAAATGAATATTAAATATTTCTACAAAAGGCGAATTACATCACAACCTCCTCGTGGCACAGACTTTGGGGTCTAAAGCATAATCCATTTACAGTTTGTAAGTTAACCAAAAGATTAAAGAGAAGGATGAACATCATTATTTTTATTTAGTCTATACATTTTTGTAATCCACTGGTGAACAGTGTTGTATCTAAAACCATGCTAAAACAAGCTATGTTATAAGGAGCTTCATGTAGAACATTCAAACTACTGTGAAAACAAAATGTATGAGATATTGTTTACTAAAGAGAAACTTATTGAATTAACTGACACTGCAGAACATAGATTCAAGCATGACGTCTTTTGCATTTTCCTTATTCTTTATGTATGTTTTATTTATGTGTTATGTTAAATTGAAAAGCTTGGCAACCCTTCCCACCAAAATCCATCTTGCACAGTACAAAAATATATTTTTCAATCTAGGGGCTAAGAATGACTAGCCTACGTATTCTTTCTTATAATGCACAAGGCCTGCAAGGTTCTGAAAAAAAGATTGATGTCTTTGAATACAATAAAAAATAAGCAATATGATATTTATTGTCTACAAGACACTCATTTTGTAAATGAAAACGAATCCGATATAATTAATCAGTGGGGCAATAGCAAAGGTATTATAAGCAATTTTAAGTCCAACTCACGAGGCGTTCCAATATTATTTAATAATGACATAGACCTAAAAATTCATCAAAAAATAATAGATGATGGTGGAAACTTTATAATTGTTGATATGACAATATACAATCAACGACTCACCTTAGTAAACTTGTATGGACCCAATTCTGACAACCCTAATTTTTTTAAACAAATTTCATCACATATTGATAATATTCATAATACAGACATAATTATATGTGGTGACTATAACTGTGTTTTAAATCCAGAATTAGATTACTACAACTATAAGGGTATAAACAATGCAAAGGCCAGAGAAACTGTATTAGAAATTATAAATGATAAATATTTGATAGACCCTTTCAGGGAAAATTACTCAACAAAAAAGAAATTTACTTGGAGGAAAAAGAGTCCTTGTAAGCAAGCTAGATTAGATTATTTTCTTATTTCAGAAAATATGAGACAATTTGTTAAGAAATCCAAAATTGAATCAGGATATAGATCAGATCATTCAGTGGTAATATTAGAACTGAACTTCACCAACTTTAAACAAGGTAGATCTTACTGGAAACACAATAATTCGTTATTAAGTGACATAGATTATATTAATCAAATCAATGAAAAGATATTAGAAGTTAAACAGCAATACCCACTACCAGTCTATAATCTAGAAGATTTGGATAAAATACCTAACGAGGAAATTCAGTTTACGATAAATGACCAATTATTTTTAGATGTGCTTTTGATGGAAATTCGAGGTAAGTCCATTTCTTATGCAAGTTTCAAAAATAAAGAAAGAGATACTAGAGAAAAATATCTAATAAAAACAATAGCTGACCTTGAGAATAATGAAACTGAAGACAATCTTGAACAAATTGAAACTAAAAAAAATGAACTTATAAACATACGACATGAAAAGCTTAAAGGACACATGATAAGATCAAGAGCACAATACATTGATCAGAGTGAGAAACCAACAAAATACTTCTGTGCACTAGAAAAACACAACTATGTATCAAAAATCATATGTAATCTGGAAGAGGAAGATGGCATTAAAATAAGAGATCAGGAGGAAATTTTGAAGGAAACAAAACAGTTCTATGAAAATTTATACAAATCAAGAGATGATTCCCTAGAAGATATTGACTTAGAAGACTATATGAAAGATAATGAAGTAATGAAGTTAAGCAATGATCAGGCAAACAATATTGAAGGAATATTAACTTACAAAGAAATCAGCAATACATTATATAAAATGAAATCAGATAAGAGTCCAGGTATAAGCGGATTAACCGCAGAATTTTTCAAAGTCTTCTGGAAAAGATTAGGCCATTTTGTTCTTAGATCAATAAATGCAGGATTTAATAATAAACAACTTTCACTAACTCAGCGTCAAGGTATTATAACCTGTATTCCCAAAGAAAATAAACCAAAGAATTTCCTTAAGAATTGGAGACCCTTAACTTTACTAGATGTTGTATATAAGATAGCATCAGGAGCAATAGCAAACAGGTTGAAACAAGACATAATAATCTGTAAAGATCAAACAGGATTTATAAAGGGAAGGTACATAGGAGAAAACAAACGTTTAATATACGATCTGATGAATTACACAGAGCAAAATAATATACCTGGTTTACTTTTACTCATTGATTTTGAAAAAGCATTTGATTCTTTATCTTGGTCATTTATTCAAAAAGTACTGAAATTCTTAAACTTTGGCCCATCAATATGTAGATGGATAGAGACTTTTTATAGTAACATTACTTCATCAGTTATTCAATGTGGATTTATGTCAGAATCTTTTAGAATAGGACGTGGATGCCGCCAAGGTGACCCTCTTTCACCTTACATTTTCATAATATGTGCTGAGTTTTTGGCTATTAAAATCAGACAAAACAGTAAAATAAAAGGCATAAAAATTCATGACACGGAGTTCAAAATCTCACAATATGCAGATGATACATCTATATTTTTAGATGGATCATCAGATGCCCTAAACTGTACATTAACAGAACTGGACAAGTTTGCAAATGTATCAGGTCTTAAGATTAATTTTGATAAGACACAAGTTGTATGGATTGGCTCAAAAAAGCATAGCACAAGCGCAATCAAAACTAAATGGAAACTTTCTTGGGGAAGCAGTAAATTTAAAATTTTAGGAATAATTTTTAATGTTGACCTAAACCAGATGATTAAAGAAAACTATACAATAAAAATACAACAGTTAGAAAATTTAACTAACATATGGAATAAAAGGTTGATGACGCCCTTGGGGAAAATCACAGTAATCAAAACATTCATGATATCAGTATTTAACCATTTATTTATAGCTCTTCCTAATCCAAATCAAGCAGTTGTAGATTACATTAATAACATTCTGTACAGCTTCTTGTGGAACAAAAAGCCAAGTAAAATCAAAACAACTATAGTTACAAAACAATATTGTGAAGGCGGGTTAAAAATGCTAAATTTAAATGCTTTTATGGGAGCCCTTAAATCAACATGGATCAGGAGGCTCTTACTAAGTGATTGTAAATGGCAAAATTTTATCAAATTAGAAATGGATATGAAAAACTTGGCTGCATGTGGGACTAAGTATATTGAAAAGATTATTAGTAAGATACAAAACAATTTTTGGAAAGATGTGTTGCAGTCTTTCATAAATATTAACAAGGTAAAGTATTCTAAACAGGAGCAAGTGCTAAAAAGTCCATTATTTTATAATGAAAATGTAAAAATATGAGGGTCATATATTTATTACAGCACATGGTTTCAGATTGGAATTAAATATATAAATGATTTAATTAAAGATAATGGAGAATTTTACACCTATGAGGAGTTCAAAGACATTACAGGAATACATCCTAATACCCTCGTATATCATGGAACTATTAGGGCAATAAAATCATATCTTAAAGAAATTAAGGTCAACATAACCCATAAAGAAAAATCCCCTTTTATTCCTAGTCATGTTTCATCTTTAATACAACATAATAGATCAAAAGTAACATATGACATTTTAAATGAAAATAAAGAAGTTCCAACAGGTAAAATTTCCTGGAACAAGATATATAATTTTTCACAAGAAGACTGGATACAGATATATAGCTTCCCTTTTACTATTACAAAATACCCAGCACTGGTTTGGTTTCAGGTCAGCATTAATCATAATATATTAATTACTAATAAACTTCTTCATCAAATGAAACTGAGAAACAATGCAACATGTTCCTTCTGTGGACAAAATAATGAAACTATAATACATTTGCTATGGCAGTGCAAATGCACCAAACAGTTTATCAAAGAGTTACTTGAATGGTTAAGGTCTTATGACTTGAATTACATTGTTACAGAGGAGTTTTTCATGTTTGGTAAACAGGGGAAGCATGTTTATCCTAAAGCTATCAAATTCATTATTCTTTATGCCAAATATTACATATATGTATCACGCTGCAAACAGCGATCTTTGTTTCTCAATCCTTTTAAAAAACAATTGAAATTCATGCATAAAGTGCACCAGTATATTGCGACCAAAAATAATGTGTTTGATACATTTCAGAAAGAATGGAGTCAGTATGAGTTATTAATAAATGATATTATATAAATTAGAAAAAAAAAAAAAAAAAAAATGAATACATTAGATTAAATGAACAAATATAACAACTCTAACAGTTACTGTGCAAGCAATTTCCTGACCTCACCAAATCCCACCCACTACAATTGCCATGTTCCCCTTCCGTTTGAACACCCACCCCACCCCAATCCCCCACCCCGGTTGGAATGGTTGCCAGACCAAAAATGGGAATCTAATATGTATTGTATAAGGATACCACTGTGATTACATCAGAATTTCTCAATATTTTGGAATATGGCCACAGAAAGCATACAAACATTGACAAAAAATCTCAATATAATGCACAGAGATATATATAAAAAAAAAATTAAGCCAAACTTTGTATCTCTGAGGCCGATCATCTTATGGAGAGATACTGGTGAAAATATGTATAATAACAATGCTTAGAAAATCTTTATTGAAACCTAACATTTCCTTCTGTAACTTGCCATAAAATTGTAGTGCGATTGACAGTGAGAGAGGTGCACCACAAAAAATTGTAAAGGTCTTTCAACATATAATTTTTTACTTTTTTCTGTAAGACAGGCTCCAGACTGTCAGAGAGTGAATATGAATATGAGTGTGGTGCACATATGAATATATGGGAAGAATGACGTTGTATGAAAGGACTGGAGACCCTTTTGAGATTACCCGAATCTCAGAAGGCTTTTTGTAACGGGAAATTACAAAATAAAATTCAGATTCCAAAAAAAAAAAAAAAAAAAAAAAGATGAAGATGAGCTATATCTTCTTCTCTTTTTACTCTTATGTCTTGACTTTGGCTGATCTCTACTACTCTGTCTGTTTAGAGATGCCTGCCCAAGTGTTAGTTGGCAGGTCGATAAGTATACTGGGATCTGACATGGCACTAAAGTGGTTCTAATAGTAGTAATATTCTTTGTGTATTTCTTGAGGCTCATTCGCCACTGACTGCTCAGAACTCATTTGTCTATACTCGGCCATCCGGTGTTCAATGCCCAACGCTTGCTGCCTGATGACCGTGCCTGGTGACTGGTGCCTAGTTGACTGGAGCCTGGTGAACTGGTGCCTGGTGTCCGGTGACTGGTTGACTGGTGCCTGGTTGCCAGGTGACTGGTACTGGCTGACTGGTTGACCAATGCCCTGTGCCTGGTACTCGACACTTATTGACTGGTGCCCGGTGTCTGGTGCCTGGTGACTGGCTGACTGTCTGGTTGACTGGTGTCTGGTTGACCCATGCCTGGTGAAGCTGACTGGTGCCTGGTGCCCGGTGACTGGTGGATTTACACTATGAATACTTCTCACATCCATGGAGTTGCCACCAAGATGGGGCCTACCCAGGCAGTACAGCCTTGTGGGGTGGTGATCCCATCATTAAAAGAGTTGTCTTCAGACAAATCTGACTGCGCAACTTTCTTCTTCGCCAGCTTTCTCTTCATGGTACATCTTCTAGAAGAATAAAAAAAAAAGGTAAGAGAAAAGTCCAGGGAGTGCCACAATCACAAACCGCAGCCCTTCCCAGACCCCAAGAGGAAGAGGAAACCGACAAATCTAAACAAGCACAAACCGAACAAACGTACGAAAAGCACCAAGGTTAGCCTTCATCTCTCTGCAAGATCCATTGTATTCTCAGTCAAGTTTTTACAGATTGAACAAGTAGATAACCTGGAACAAGAAGAACAACACAAGCAGTTTGAATGATTATCCCAAGATGTTTTGATATGACCACAAATGCCACGAATGATCGACATCAAAAGTTGCGGAAATATATGACATAGATCAACAAACAATAATAACAAGAAATCGAAAACTGATTTAAAGAAAGAGATAGAATCATCTGTGCAAGGAATGATAAAGGAACATAAGAACAACAGGAAATAAGAAAATAAACCGGAGAAAAGAAAGAAAAATTAGATTTTTTTCACCGGTTAAAAAATCCTGTTTACATACTGACACGTGATCAAAGTAGCGGGAAGAATGATGTCGCACAAGTAACTGCCTAAGAGATCTTCTGGATTAAGACTCTTAAGACTTGTCGTTTTTCTGTGGAAGGTTTGAATACAGAATAGAATAGCATATAATCTATAGGTTAATGTATTATGCAGTTAAAACAATCAATATATCAATAAAAACCAAGAAGGGTCATTACTAGTCCTAGTCAGTCACAACTTTTCTAAGAGATGTTTATATGCATCATATCAGAACTTGAGACTCGTTAACAAAGATACTGATCAAATGTCACTTTCATAGAACACAGCCTCAAAAGAAAATTATTTAAGCCTGCTTATTCCATTTTTTGCAGCATTGAAAGAGTCTTTAGATAAGACATTAAATGAACTAGAGGCCCAAGTTGGCCACAAATCGCTCACCTAGATTAGGCTGATCATGATATGTTACATTGCGCCATGGTGGCCATTTTGGCTATCAGATCAGATTGCCTTAATCAATTCTGAATCTGAAATTTGCCTTGATGCCTCCCATTAAGCTTCTGAACAGCTCAATCTGACTTAGGATTCAGGAACTGCCCAGCCATCCCCTAATAGAAAATGTGTTCTAGAGCTAAAACTAAACCACATTAAACAGTGAGGGATAATGTTAACTGGAAAGCAGAATGCCAGTGTTTCAAGCAAGATTTTGTTTGAGTTAAGGTTTATACTTAACCAATATGCAGGACACCCAGTCAACAATATTTCAGCCATGTGAAGCTGTCTTCTAGAGAGAACTTAGAATGGGATAGATGAGAAACAGAACCCAAACCCTGAATTTGCCTCGTGTCAGGCAAGAACTTTCCTGCTGAAAACCAACAAAGGCAGGGCTAATCCTCAAAAATTATCAATAGGAGGGTACATCACCCTGTCACCCAAGTCAGCGAACAGCTGGAATAAAGTGGCAATGAGAGCAATAATTATAGGCTTACAGTGCAATTCATGGTATTAAATTGTGCTTATGTCAGACATACAGACAGAAAAGGAGTCATTTTTTATCATAGACACCTCAATTTAAGTGCTATCAATCTGGAGTCAATTTGCCATCAGCTTTGCCATCCTTAGTTATCAATGTGCCATACTTTACAGGAACACCATATTTGGTCCAACTCATCCAGGGATTGAACCTGTGGTCTCCTGCATGCAAAGCAGACACTCTACCAACAGAGTCATGGTGGCAGTCTCAAATTTTAGGATAAATATGGTAATGAGATAGACTGTCCAAATAATTTAGGTAAATAGGGTAGATCCATTATTCAGGAAACATTTTTGCTCAGCATAGCCCAGGGTTCAGTTGTTCAAAACTAACGATGTTGTTAGTTAACGTATCGTTAAATCTTTGATCATTAAATATGGGATATATGCTTATATTTTTGCTGAAAAAATGTGAGTAGCGTCCAAAAGCTAGCTTCCAAAAGCTACTCACATTTTTTCAGCAAAAATACCTGTGAATTAGATATTGTATTTACTAGAACAGTTAACATTTTGACCACTAACGAGTTCGTTAAGCTAACGATGCTTTGAACAACTGGGCCCAGATGTTACAGTATTTAAGTCAAATATGTGGACAGACAGGCCTTAGCAAAGGGACACACAGCTCAAACTCCTCTAAAAGAACCAGTATGAACAGGGTCTCCACTGTTTGCAATTCTGTTGCAACATTGCAGAAACCTCATCAAGCAGTGACAAATAATCTTGTTAAAATTTTAGGAATTTTTAGGTAAAGGAATTAAAACATCCAAATAATAAGACATGGTAAGGAATTAAGGGTCCAAATAATTAGGATTAACATAGTAATCATCTGCTTGGTGTTGTCAATAATTACCTTGGTGTTGTCATTCCTGGAAGCAATGTCCATTCATGTGTTACTGGATCGTAAGTCTCAACAGAGTCAAAAATAAGTGAATCATTTTCCCCACCCACAACACAAACTTGACCATTTATAACTCCAGAACCAAGAGAACTTCTAGGAAACTGACAACTGGGTAAGTCATGCCATGTATGATAAAAGGTGTCAAATCTTTCCACTGAACTCAAAGTTTTAGCATCACTCCACCGCCCTCCTTTTGGACGTGTAAATCCTCCAACTACATATATATTTTTTCGTGCACACTTTCTTGGTACTGTCAAACAATGTTTAATTCTACTAGAATACTTCTTTTCTATAAGCGACTTTCTGTGATCTGTTCTGAAATCAGCAACAATTTTTAAGAGAGCCACATGAAGACTGATGTCGGTCTCTTGCAATGTTGTAACATATTTGTCCATTTGTTTCTCTGGAATTATGGGAAATCTGATTGGGCTCATGACCTCAAATATGTCTCTTTTTCTGGCTGGAATATCGTAAAGTATCCAGTCAATGGCAGCTGCAAAACAGAAAAAATAAAGGTTATGCATTTAAAATATAGGAACTACTGCCTGAGAGTTATTGCAAATCCAAAAAGGACTGTAATAGCAGGAGTTTGTTTATAAAATAATGCCACTGAAATTACTATAATAAAAAGTAGCCTCCAGAAAATAATATACATGTATATCACTAGAATTGTAGCTCCAAAATACAATGGGTACTCTATTTACCCTAAGTATTCAGTGGACAGGCCTTAGCAAACAGTGTTGACCGAGATCAGATGCCACAGAATGCAGCTTATGATCTGGGTCAACAGTTTACCACTCATTCAGCCATTTTTAGACACATCAACAACAGGTAGTAAAATGAACTTATTCAAATGTTAGAATAAGTATGATAAGGAAGTAAGGTCTTTACTTAGGGTAAATATGGTATTCAGAAAATATTTTTTTAGCTCACCTGAGCTGTGCTCAAGATGAGCTATAGTGATCACTTTTTGTCCGCCATCCGTCTGTCTGTCTGACTACGGACAAAAAGTGATCACTACAAGAGGCCCACGGGCAACGGGTCGCTCACCTGAGTGACATAGCCACTGCAGATATGCAGATGTTATGCAACATTTTTCCAGTCCTGTCATCGCAGCTAATAAAAAGATCAACCTTTAAGCAGTTCTTAATTTTGAAGAAGAATATTATATATGGCATGACAGTCAATGGAGCATGATCATTTGAGCAAACTCTCAATCACATTTCAACAGTAGGATCAATGTGAAATTTGGAGACAATTGGCTAATTGGTTTCTGAAGAATCATGATTTTATACATGTAAACAGCACTGGCAGGGAAATATACTAAACATAAACAAGATGGCAGCCATCTTGGATTTCCAATCAGAATGATTTTAACTACTATTGATCTACAAGTCACCTCGATACTTTCAATGAACTTTGAGTTGGTTCAGGAGAAAAAGTTCAAAACAAGATTTTCAAGATTGCCACCATAGCTGCAATTTCGGATTCCCTATCGCAACGATTTGAGCTATTTTTCTTCTACAAGTCACCCCGATGCTTCCTATCAAGTTTCAGGTCAATTGGCCTTTCAGTTCAGAAGAAGAAGGGAAAAATAGATTTTCAAGATGGCCGCCATCTTGGATTTCCGATTGGAACGATTTTAGCTATTTTTATATCTACATGTCATTCCAATCCTTCCTACCAATTTTCAAATCAACTGGCCCTTTGGTTCAGGAAAATTAGCGAAAAAAAGAGTTTCAAGATGGCCGCCATGATGGCCATCTTGGATTTCCGATCCAAACAATTTAAGCTATTTTAGATCTACAAATCACCCAAATGCTTCATACCAAGTTTCGAATCAAATGGCCTTTCAATTCAGGAGAAGGGAAAAATAGATATTCAAGATGGCTGTCATGGCGGCCATCTTGGATTTCTAATAGGGATGATTTTAGCTATTTTTGATCTATAGGTCACCCTGATGCTTCCTACCTAGTTTAAAGTCAGTAAGCCTTTTGGTTCAGGAGAAGATTTGAAAAACAGATTTTCAAGACGGCTGCCATGGTGGCCATCTTGGATTTCCAATCGGAACGATTTTAGCCAATTTCAATCTATAAGTCACCCCGATGCTTCCTACCAAGTTTCAAGTCAATTGGCTTTTGGGTTTAGGAGAAGAAGCGAAAAAAAGATTTTCAAGATGGCCACCATGGCGGCCATCTTGGATTTCCAATCAGCATGATTTTAGCTACTTTTGATCTACAAGTTACCCTGATGCATCCTACCAAGTTTGGAGTCAATAGGCCTTTCGGCTCAGAAGAAGAGAAAAATAGATTTTCAAGATGGCGACCATGGCGGCCATCTTGGGATTTCCGATTGGAACGATTTTAGCTACTTTTGATCTACAAGTCACCCCAATGCTTCCTACCAAGTTTCGAGTCAATTGGCATTTTGGGCTAGGAGAAGAAGCGAAAAATAGATGGCGGCCATCTTGAATTTAGGATCGGCAAAATTTAAGCTATTTTTGATCTACATGTCACACCTATGCTTCCTAGCAAGTTTGGAGTCAATTGGCCTTTTGGTTCAGGAGAAGAAGCAAAAAATAGATTTTCATGACGGCTGCCATGGCAGCCATCTTGGATTCCGATCAGAACAATTTTAGCTATTTTTGATCTACAAGTCACCCCAATGCTTCCTACCAGGTTTGGAGTCAATTGGCTTTTGGGTTCAGGAGAAGAAGCGAAAAATAGATTTTCAAGATGGCTGCCATGGCGGCCATCTTGGATTTCCGATCGGCATGATTTTAGCTATTTTTGATCTACAAGTCACCCCAATGCTTCCTAGCAAGTTTGGAGTCAATTGGCCGTTCGGTTCAGGAAAAGAAGCAAAAAATAGATTTTCAAGATGGCTGCCATGGCGGCCATCTTGGATTTCCAATCGGCACGATTTTAGCTATTTTTGATCTACAAGTCACCCCAATGCTTCCTAGCATGTTTGGAGTCAATTGGCCTTTCGATTCAGGAGAAGAAGCGAAAAATAGATTTTGAAGATGGCGGCCTTGGCAGCCATCTTGGATTTCCGATCGGCACGATTTTAGCTAATTTTGATCTACAAGTCACCCCAATGCTTCCTACCAGGTTTGGAGTCAATTGGCTTTTGGGTTCAGGAGAAGAAGCGAAAAATAGATTTTCAAGATGGCTGCCATGGCGGCCATCCTGGATTTTCGATCGGCATGATTTTAGCTATTTTTTATCTACAAGTCACCCCGATGCTTCCTAGCAAGTTTGGAGTCAATTGGCATTTCGGTTCAGGAAAAGAAGCAAAAAATAGATTTTCAAGATGGCTGCCATGGCGGCCATCTTGGATTTCCAATCAGCATGATTTTAGCTATTTTTGATCTACAAGTCACCCCAATGCTTCCTAGCAAGTTTGGAGTCAATTGGCCTTTCGGTTCAGGAGAAGAAGCGAAAAATAGATTTTCAAGATGGTGGCCATGGCGGCCATCTTAGATTTCCCATCGGCACAATTTTGGCTATTTTTATCTACAAGTCACCACGATGCTTCCTAGCAAGTTTGGAGTCAACTGGCCTTTCGGTTCAGGAGAAGAAGCGAAAAATAGATTTTCAAGATGGCGGCCATCTTGGATTTCCGATCGGCACGATTTTAGCTATTTTTGACCTACAAGTCACCCCGATGCTTCCTAGCAAGTTTGGAGTCAATTGGCCTTTCAGTTCAGGAGAAGAAGCGAAAAATAGATTTTCAAGATGGCAGCCATGGCGGCCATCTTGGATTTCCGATCTGCACGATTTTAGCTATTTTTGATCTACAGGTCACCCTGATGCTTCCTACCAAGTATCGAGTCAATTGGCCCAGGGGTGTAGGAGGAGTAGGCTTTTAAAGCAATTGTTGACGTCGCACGACGCACGATGGACGACGCAAGACGGACGACAGACATTGACTGTCCACAATAGCTCACCATGAGCACTTCGTGCTCAAATGAGCTAATAACTCATCCTGAGCATAGCTCAGGTGAGCTAAAAACCAAGAACTGTTTAAATGATGATCTTTTCCATAGTTGCAATGACAGAATTGAAAAAAAATGTTGCATAACAAATGCATATCTGCAATGGATATTTCACACAGGTGAGCGAGCCATGGCCCATGGGCCTCTTGTTTTATTATTTCTGTGCATTAGCTAACCATTAGAAATTATTCACTTTTGCTCTAGTTATGATTGAAAAGCAGAGAGGTCTGAGTAGGGCATTTTTGTCTGTAAGGCCAAGCATGAGGGCATATTAATACTGCACATCAAGTACAGTCCAGGTCACAGGAAAGTTTAATGGTCCTCGCACTAGCAAAATACACGATAAAGCATGGAGGAGATTAATTTTGCTTGCAAAACACATGCAAGACATTCCCAAAACACTCGCAAGTCCCTTGTGTCTGTCTCGCATTAATGCATGAGATGGCAGCGCAACCACATGGGAGCAGTAAAATTTTGCAAGAGAAGAATGAAATGTTCATGCATAACTCACGTGTTATTTGTTTCATTTACAAGTAGCGATAAGCTATTTTTAAAATTTTATAATTTCACAAATCCAACAACACAGGCTTAAACTTTAATCCAAGACAAAGAGAAAGCCCTTTAAATCATCAAAATCTATCAAGGAATAAAAAAAAAGTTACACAGGTTTGAACAAGAAAAACGCCTAACAGCATTATGGACAGGTTTTTTAAATAACAAAGAAAGTGAGTTATCGCTCTTGCACATTAAACACCAACTGGTCCTTCTCTTCATCCCTACCAAATATGAAAGCAATCCACTGAACAATAAAGGCAACAAATAATTTTGAACAAGAGTTGTCAAAAGACAACACTGCTCGCCTGAAAGGGCTGATCGGATAAGAAAACAATCTTTAAATATTAAAGATTAAATGCAGAACTTAAACTTAAACATAGCTGTAAATGACAGAGTATGACTTTGATGTCTGAAGAATGTCAAACTGAGGGATGGGGTATATGCCATTGAAACATCTTCCCTTAGGTTGGTGTGGACAAAATATGAAAGCTATATCTTACATGCTGAATCCCTTAGGTTGGTGTGGACAAAATATGAAAGCTATATCTTACATACTTCTGCAGTTATGTACACTTTTCAAAACTTAAACACAGTTGTAAATGACAAAGTATGACCTGACCTTGATCTAGGCAGAAGATCAAACTGAGGAAGGGGTGTGTACTATTGAAAGGTCTTACCCTAAGGTAGGTGTGGGCCAAATATTAAAGCAGTACATGTATCCTGAATACTTCAGCATTTACAAACACTTTTCAAAACTTAAACGCAGAACTCGAACATGGGTTTAAATGACAAAGTATGACCTGACCATGACTTAGGCAGACGGTCAAACTGAAGAAGGGGTGTGTGCTATTGAAAGGTCTTACCCTAAGGTAGTTGTGGGCCAAATATTAAAGCGGTATCTTGAATACTTCAGCAGTTACAAACACTTTTCAAAACTTTTTTAAATGACAAAGTATGACCTGACCTTGACCTAGGCAGAAGGTCAAACTGAGGATGAGGTGTGTGCTATTGAAAGTCTAACTCTTACGTTGGTGTGTGTATGTTGAATACTTCAGCAGTTACAAACACTTTCAAAACTTAAAAGCAGAACTCGAACATGGGTTTAAATGACAAAGTATGACCTCATCTTGACTTAGGCAGAAGGTCAAACTGAGCAAGAGGTGTGTGCTATTGAAAGGTCTTACCCTAGGTAGTTGTGGGCCAAATATTAAAGCGGTATCTTGAATACTTCAACAGTTACAAACACTTTTCAAAACTTAAAAGCAGAACTTAAACATGGGTGTAAATGACAAAGTAAGAACTGACCTTGACCTATATACAGGGTCTAACTTGAGGATGGGGGTGTATGCTACTGAAAGATCTTACCCTAAGGTAGGTGTAGGCCAAATATGAAAGCAGCACCTTAAACAATTAAAAAAAACTATACACACCTCTGAAAACTTAAACATTGTGCTAAAGCGGACGCGGATGCCAAAAGACACAGGCGCCAACGACTGGGTGACAACATAACCTTGACTTAGGCAGAAGGTCAAACTGAGGAAGGGGTGTGTGCTATTGAATGGTATTTACCCTAAGGTAGATGTAGGCCAAATATGAAAGCGGTATCTTGAACACTTCAGCAGTTACAAACACTTTTCAAAACTTAAACGCAGAACTTAAACATGAGTGTAAATGACAAAGTAAGAACTGACCTTGTTTTACATAAAGAGTCTAATTTGGGGATTGGGGTGTATGCTATTGAAAGGTCTTACCCTTAGGTAGGTGTAGGCCAAATATGAAAGCAGTACCTTAAACAATTAACAAGAGGCCCACGGGCCATGGTTCGCTCACCTGAGTGACATAGCCACTGCAGACATGCATATGTTATGCAACATTTTTCCAATCCTATAATCGCAACTAATGAAAATATCATCATTTGAGCAGTTCTTGGTTTTGAAGAAGAATATATGGGCCTGACAGTCAATGGAGCATGATCATTTGAATAAACTATCAATCATATTTCAACAGAAGGATCAATGTGAAATTTGGTAGAAATTGGCTAAGTGGTTTCTGAAGAATCATGATTTTATACATGTAAACAACACAGTGGCAGGGAAATATTATAAATATAAACTAGATGATGGCCATCTCAGATTTCCAATCAGAACAATTTTAACTACTGTTGATCTACAAGTCACTTCGATACTTTCAATATAAATGTATATGGCCCATACAAATGGGGAAGCAAATTTGACCTTGGAAGTAAAAAGGTCAAATGTCAACAGAGAACCATCATTTTAGCAATTTTGGTAGATCTCCTGTCCCCCATAATTTGTGCAAAGATTAGGACCCAGGGCTTATTTGGTTATGGAGAAGAAGATTTTTAAAGGTTTTTACCATGTGGAGCGCTGTGGTGCAGTGGTAAAGCGTCGGACTCGAGATCGAGAGGTACCGGGTTCGATCCCCACTAACAGCAAGCGTTGTTTCCTTGAGCAAGAGACTTTATCCACATTGCTTAGTACTGGTTTCTACCCAGGAAAAAAGAGGGCCACATGGAAGATTAGTACTAGATTACTAAATGTGTTACCCTCTATAAATAAGGTCGATTATTATTATTATTATTATTTATATATGGGCATGGCAGCCATTTTGATCAATGGACCATACCCATTTTAGCAATCTTTCATTCTCCTGCCCACGGAGGCTCCGCATGAAATTTGAGCAACACTGGCCCGGAGGCTTCAGAGGAAAAGCCATTTGAAATTATCAACATTTTTTCCATACAAATGTATGGGGCCCATACAAATGCATACAGAAGCAAACTTGACCTCGCCGTAAAATTGTCAATGTATGACAATTATTTTAGCAATTTTGGTAGACCGCCCGTTCCAGATGATATATGCAAAGATTCAGCCACAAGCCATCCTCGGTTTTGGAGAATAAGATTTTTAAATGTTTTTTCCCATACAAATGCATAAGGAAGCAAACTTGACCTTGCCGTAAAAAGGTCAAATGTCAAATGTATGACCATTATTTTAGCAACTTTGGTAGATCCCCTGTCCCTGATGATTTATGCAAACATTCAGCCCCAAAGCATCCTCGGTTCTAGAGAAGAAGATTTTTAAAGGTTTTTATCATATATGGGCATGGCGGCCATCTTGGTCAATGAACCGTGACCATTTTAGCAATCTTTTGTTCCCCCTACCTAAGGAGGCTCCACATGAAATTTGAGCAAAATTGGCCCAGAGGCTCCAGAGGAGAAGTTGTTTGAAATTCTGCACATTTTTCCATACAAATGCATAAGGAAGCAAAATTGACCTTACCATAAAAAGGTCAAATGTAAATGTACGACCATTATTTTAGCAATTTTGGTAGCCCTCCCGTTCCCGAAGATATATGCAAAGATTCAGCCATAAGGCATGCTCGGTTTTGGAGAAGAAGATTTTTAAAGGTTTTTCCCATACAAATGCATAGGGAAGCAAACTTGACCTTGCCGTAAAAAGGTCAAACGTCAACGTACGACAATTCTTTTAGCAATTTTGGTAGACCTCCCGTCCCCGATGATTCCTGCAAAGGTTCAGCCCCAAGGCATTCTTGGTTCTGGAGGAGAAGATTTTTAAAGGTTTTTACCATATATGGGCGTGGCGGCCATCTTGGTCAACGGACCACAACAATTTTAGCAATTTTTCGTTCCCCCACCCTAAGGAGGCTCCATATGAAATTTGAGCAAAATTGGCTCAGCGGCTTCAGAGGAGAAGTCGTTTGAAAATGTTAACGGACGGACGGACGAAAAGTGATCACAATAGCTCATCCTGAGCAGAGCTCAGGTGAGCTAAAAAACTATGCACACCTTTGAAAACTTAAGCATTGTGCTAACGCAGACGCGGACGCTGACAGATGCCGACGCCAAAGACTGGGTGACAACATAAGCTCTCCAGGGACATAGTCCCGGCGAGCTAAAAAGGTTAACCAAAAGGTTAACCTGGGACGATGCCAGATGCCCAACCGGACATTGCTATTTTAAAGGATGGGTTTTTTGAAAAACCTGTCCAAAAAAGGAGGTGGACGAATTTTGTTTGTAAAAAATCGATTAGCTGTTCTACTTTGATAGTGCATTGGACCCAATACACATCCTCGAAAGTCAGCCATTTCCCCATTACTCGCCATGTTTTTAGTTTGGAACAGTAGCCTTATAAAAAGCACTATCACAAAAAAAAGTGCATGCATATTTTGCACTAAATTTAGAATCATTTTGTTGGGGATGCCCTTCAGAATAGCTAGAAATAGGTCCTACGAGGTCCTCTCTGTAAATTACGAAGATATTTGATCTCAAAATTTACCAATCTTCAAATGGGATTCTCATCTTGTTGACAGTTAATATTTTTAATAAAATCATTTCTGTATTTATCAACAGTAGCCTCATTTAAAAATATTAGGTCTAGCATGACCGGATGATTTTTAATGAATATTCAAATTTAGCTATCATGGTCACAGCAGCCATTTTGCCAATGACAGCATACTCATGGGTGGAAAGGCAATTTTTGATGCTCTCAAATAAATGCTAACTTTGCAAACCCGATATTCTTATTTTTTTTTTTTTTTTTCAATAAAATCTTGAACAATCCATCTTTCAAAATATAATAAGAAAGAATTGATTTGATTAGTGCATTTCTCATAATATTGCATTTATGGAAGCATGGTTTGCATGGTGACAGATAGGAACTGGGAATATGGCAGCATCATTCCTATTACAAGTACATTTTGTCATCCCTTTTTATTGTCATTATTGTGATATATTTCAAGTAACACAAAAGAAAGCATAAAACTAGATCGAGCAGTCAATGGCACACTATCACAGAGAAAAGTGAAAAATAAGGTGGCTCTCGTATACCTTTACCCGGCATGGAAGATACGTAGCAAGTTTGGTTAAATTCCGCCCAGTTGTTTAAGAGGAGATAGCATGTTGGACGAACAGACAGATGGATGGACATATGGAGGGATAGAGGCGTTCACAATATCCCCATCGCTTTTTAGTACAGATTAGACAAATAATGACACGACTGATACAAATTTTAAATTTGTATATAGCTCCCTCAATTTATTGTTACGCTAGTTTACCTTTTGAACAAAGAGGCCACAGGTTTGAATTAATGACCAGTGATATATACAGTAAATTAAATGTAACAATCGAATCTATGAACACCAATGGAAATGATTATTAAGGGCCTTTGATTGAGGGCAATTAACTAATTAAAGAATATTCTATGAAAATTTTGGACTTGCAACTGGCATGGAAAAGAAACCGTTGTTGTCCATAACACACACAAAATTTCCAAGTGTCACTTGCAAAATCTTACATAACTCATGAGATTGTCATGGGAGATACTCACAAGTCCCATGCAAATGACTTGCAAATGACATGCTTAACTGAAAGGGAAAGGATTCATTTTTCTTGCAAAATGCAAAATTTGATTGAAACTTCCTCTGACCTGTACTGTATCAAAAGCTGTTAAAAAGAGAAGGCATGTCACATTCATTGCCTCAGACTTGAAGGCACATACATGTATAATAAAGGGAAAACTTAAGTAATTCTTTACATTAAGTCGGATTTTCATGAAAGTGGCATCAACATGTAGGTTTTATAAAAGGTGTGGAAACAGGAAGTAGGGCAGTGCAAGAGGGCACAGGGGCAGTGTGAGAGAACTAGATGGGCAGCCTGTTCCTCTATGTGGGGTTAGCTGGAGCGCTGCTCTTTTCTCTTACTTGTCACTTAAACTGGAATCTAATAGACAATCAAGCCAATAAGATTTTTACAAGAAAAATATAAAAATAAAAATTTGAAAAAGAAATCTACTACTCTTTTGTTTATAACAAATTCTAATACCTTTGAAAACTTGGAATTCATTCTCAACACGTAGGTTTTCACTGTTTAAAAAGTGTATCAGGAACTGTTTTGGCAAACTGAAAAACTCTTCTTCCTGCACTACTTTCAAGAAATTCTTATCAATATATGATTCAGCATCCTTCTTTAAATAGCCACATGATAAAGCATCAGAAAATAGATAAATTCCTGAAATGAAGAACTGATATAAGCAAAAATCAATTTGTTTTCATTATTGAAGATAAACAATTAACAAGCTGGTTAAAATTTTTAGCAGACTAGATTTTGATATTCTGATTTTTTCCAGCATATAGGGATCGACATATAATGCAAACTGTCTTCTAACGAGGTAATTTGCATTAAGTGTCAAACCCTAATCTTGAAAAGGTCCTAGGGAAAGAAGAAATCCATAAATAAGAGTTGTCGCAGGACAGCGTAGCTCGCATGTATCATACTTTGCCTCTAAAACTTTTACATAATCTTTTTCTAAGTCCATGACCTTGACCTCAAGGTCACTCATGTGGGTTGAGATGGTACAGCATAAAATTTCAGACCAGTATCTAACAACATGGCAGGTATGAACTACTTTCATCCAGAGGTTCAGGATATAGCCTTTTAAAAACTTTAACCAAAAACTTTAACCAACGCCAATGCTGATGTCGATGCCAATGCTGTGGTGACTGCTATAGGTCTACTTGTACTTTCTTTTAAAATAAATGTAACACTGCTCACACTCTCTAGCCATGTGTTATGTAAAACTCTATTTTCACAATTCCACAAAACTGGTTCAGTGATCCAACAGACCAGAAAATATAACCTACACTATAATGAAGTTAGAGGAGACATTTTAAGGCCAACACAGGTAAACAGGGATCCTTTGGAAGCAAGGAATCCTAAATTTGATCAAAATAATACTAAATTAATAATATGACAACAGCAAGTGAGCAGAGGCATATGTCTACCCTGACTAGTGCCACTGCATAGGCTAATGCAAAATATCTAAGTCTTAGAACTTGCCATTTGGCGTGTAGCCACAACAATACACTGGCCACTGACGTGTGTATCTCCAGTCAGTGCTCAAGATAGCATCTGTACAGCTGTAAATTACGGATCCTTTAGCACCAAATGTGTGTCAATTTGAAAAATAGTAAATACTGAATATGAACGCATTTTTACGTTTATGGTGTAGCTTTTTCTGTAACCCGTAAGAGTGCAACATCATATCTGGTTTTAGATAAACTAGCCTGAATCAGAAGAGGTTCAGTGCCTTAGATAAGCAGCGTATTTTCTGTAAATTTTCCGTAAATACCCAAAGATATTTAATAAAGAAAACACTTAAAATAAATTGTAGTGTATCAAAAGGTAAACAGTCTGTTGTATGCAAAACAATAATTTTTGTATGCTTATTCCCGTTTTGTTGACCGCAAAAGTTTCACCCTAATACCTTTCAAAGAGGCATAACTCTGAAAGTACAAATATGCCGGACAAGAAAAAAATACAGGTCTGCTATTTTTTCATGAAGAACCCATATATAAAATTTCAAAACTCTAGCATGCAGGGTTCTTAAGATATGGCATGCACAATAAAAACGTTAAACTATAATACCCCACCATTATCATGTCATGGGCAGATAACTGTCAAACATTGAGGAAATTTGCCCATAAGCAATCCCAAACTAGATCTCCTTCATATCAATGCATGTACCAAGTTACGTTAAAATCCCTTGACATTTACTCAAGTTATCATCTGCAAAACGAAAATATGGGCGTGTCTCGGGCAGATCAAACTTTGACAAATTTGCCCATTAGCAATCCTAAACCAGATCTCCACAATATCAGTGCACATACCAAAATTGGTGAAAATCCATTGATTTTTACTCAAGTAATGATCCGGAAACAAAAATATGGGCGTGTCTCGGGCAGATAACTCTGTAAAAGTTTGACGAAATTTGCCCATTAGCAATCCCAAACCACAGCTTCACAATATCAATGCACATACCAAGTTTGGTGAAAATCCATTGATGTTTACTTGTTATCATCCGGAAAAGAAAAATGGACGGATGGACATACGACTGATGGATGGATGGACGGATGGACACACGGACGTCCAATGTGAAACCATAATACCCTGCCACTATCGTGTGGCTGGGTATAAAAAAGTGTAACAAACAGACGAACGGACTGATGAACAAATGCAAAGTAATATACCCCACCAATTTCATTCAAAATTGAGGGCATAATAAAAATAATGCAGATGAGGTGGAAATATATAGAGGATATTCAAATGTTTGGAGTGAATATGACTTTTATTTCATCGAGTGAAGTGAAAAGATGTATATTTCATGAGTGCCGAAGGCACGAATGAAATATACATTTTTTTCACTTCACGAGATGAAATAAAAGTCATATTCATGACAAACATTTGAATTTTCTTTTTATTATATACATCACTTTGGATAGAAGAGATGCAAATCTTGCATTTGCAGGGGGAAGTCGACGTCGACGCCATGACGTTCATGTTTTGTTTGGTGACGTTAGATATGACGTCAGAAACGCGCATTGGCCTGTAAACAATAAAATAAAAAGAAAATTTACTCTTTTTCAGTGAATACCATAAAAAATTTTCATCTTGTATAATGAAAACATTAAAAATACGAAAAAAAGTAGTTCCAGATCTTATATTTTTCACTGCTCAGAGGAGTGAAAATATAAGTTTTATTTTTCACTAGTGAAAATATAACTTTTTCGAAATATGCATTTTATATCATTAATAATTCTCTATATTTCATTACTTTGTATATAATAAAATGCAATATTATTTGGAATAAAAAAATGACACATCTGCTCGTGTAAGTGGTGATATCACGACAGTTGAGGGACTTTCATGACTTGGAAGATGATGAAATTATGAACCACTGGGATTTTTTTGTTTTGATCTTTTTTTGTTGTGGGAAGGTCATGCAAAGCCAAAATATAATGAAAAAAAAACAAAAAAACATTTTTGGTTTTTGTCAAAAAAAAATGGCTTCACAGGAAGCTGGGAGTTGACATGATCTGGTCAACCCTTAATATTATACAAGCAGATCTAATGAATTAGCTGCTTTTTAAAAAGGAAACACTCATGGCAGCTTTCTGCAGGCCTGTTAGTACACATAGTTATAAGAAAACAAAACAAAACAGAAACTGAGATTCTAACACCTTGCAAGAAAAAAGCATTATTGTTCATAAAAGTAAGATGAACAAGCAAATTCCATAGGGAATTTATGTCCCCCGCCTTATTTTTATTTGAGCTGTTAAAAATGGGTAAGTTAACCAGAGGACCATTGGTCCTGTATCACTTACCTAAGTATTGAAGCAGGAAACCAGTGATAAAAAATAATTTCAGGATTCTGAAAAAACCACATGCATATCTTCAGACCATCCTTAAAGCACCTGTAAAGTTTCAAAAGGATCGGCTTAAAACTGTGGTAGGAGCTACGGGGACAAGGTACCTACTCCCTATACGCTTCTGTAGTATTAGAACTCAAAAAATGTCTAAGTTAAAAATGCAGAAAAAGTAATAAAAAATTATTTCAGGATTCTGAAAAATCCACATGCATATCTTCAGGCCATCCTAAAAGCCCACATATAGTTTCAAAAGGATCGGTCAAAAACTGTGGGAGGAGTTAAGGGGACAAGGTACCTACTCCCTATACACTTCTGTAATATTAGAACTCAAAAAATGTCTAAGTTAAAAATGCGGAAAAAGTAATAAAAAATTATTTCAGGATTCTAAAAAATCCACATGCATATCTTCAGGCCATCCTAAAAGCCCATGTAAAGTTTCAAAAGGATCGGCCAAAAACTGTGGGAGGAGTTAAGGGGACAAGGTACCTACTCCCTATAGACTTTTGTAATATTAGAACTCAAAAAATTTCTAAGTTCAAAATGTGTAAAAAGTGATAAAAAATAATTTCAGGATTCTGAGAAAACCACATGCATATCTTCAGACCATCCTTAAAACACCTGTAAAGTTTCAAAAGGATCGGCTTAATACTGTGGTAGGAGTTACGGGGACAAGGTACCTACTCCCTATACGCTTCTGTAGTATTAGAACTCAAAAAATGTCTAAGTTAAAAAAGCAGAAAAAGTGATAAAAAATTATTTCAGGATTCTGAAAAAAAACACATGCATATCTTCAGACCATCCTAAAAGCCCATGTAAAGTTTCAAAAGGATCGGCCAATAACTGTGGGAGGAGTTAAGGGGACAAGGTACCTACTCCCTATACACTTCTGTAATATTAGAACTCAAAAAATGTCTAAGTTAAAAATGCAAAAAAAGTAATAAAAAATTATTTCAGGATTCTGAAAAATCCACATGCATATCTTCAGGCCATCCTAAAAGCTCATGTAAAGTTTCAAAAGGATCGGCTTAATACTGTGGTAGGAGTTACGGGGACAAGGTACCTACTCCCTATACGCTTCTGTAGTATTAGAACTCAAAAAATGTCTAAGTTAAAAAAGCGGAAAAAGTGATAAAAAATTATTTCAGGATTCTGAAAAAAACACATGCATATCTTCAGACCATCCTAAAAGCCCATGTAAAGTTTCAAAAGGATCGGCCAATAACTGTGGGAGGAGTTAAGGGGACAAGGTACCTACTCCCTATACACTTCTGTAATATTAGAACTCAAAAAATGTCTAAGTTAAAAATGCAAAAAAGTGATAAAAAATTATTTCAGGATTCTGAAAAATCCACATGCATATCTTCAGGCCATCCTAAAAGCTCATGTAAAGTTTCAAAAGGATCGGCCAAAAATGTGGGAGGAGTTAAGGGGACAAGATACCTACTCCCTATAGACTTCTGTAATATTAGAACTCAAAAAATGTCTAAGTTCAAAATGTATAAAAAGTGATAAAAAATAATTTCAGGATTCTGAAAAAAGTATGTGCTTATCTTCAGACCATCCTTAAAGCACCTGTAAAATTTCAAAAGGATCGGACAAAAACTGTGGGAGGAGTTAAGGGGACAAGATACCTACCAAAAATTCGGAACCACGCACCACGCGCCACGCACCACAAAAAGCCAAAAACAGTGTCCCTCCGCTTTTCTTCGAAAAGGCGGGGGACAACAAAAAATAAGTGAAACATGACCTACTGTAGAATAAATGCAAGGAGAATGGTTAATCTTATTGATAAATAGTTTTTGTATATATGTTATATGTAATTTACAGTTAAATAAAGTCACCAACAATGAAAAAAAAACAAACAGTCTTCTTTCCAAAAAAAAACCCCAAAACTTTATTGGGCTCATGTCCACAATGTTGCATACCAAGCCCCAGGTCCATTGGCACTTTGGTTTTGGAGAAGATTTTTAAAGGATTTTTACCCTATATGGGAGTGTTGGCCATCTTGGTCATGTGACCCAGATGCAGTGAACAAACTTTCATTCCTACCCACTGAGCTCCATATGAAAGTTGGCTTTGATTGGCCCAGTGGTTTCTGAGGAGTAGACATATGAAGAGTGTGGTCAAGGGACAGACGACGATGGACGGACAGCAGAGCCTGCCTATACTATAAGCTCACCTAAAGGCCCAGATGAGCTAATAAGTCCCGCCCCCTGGTGGCCATGTTTCTTTACAAATCAACATACTTGAGCAATCTTAGTTGAGGGTCACCGAAGAAACATTTCTGCCACATTATATTGAAATCGGTCCAGTGGTTTCTGACAAGATTTTGGAAGTTTTCTATATAGATATACAGGGAAAATAAGCCCCATACAATGGCAGCCATGTTTTTTGACTAATCATGATGGCTTGAACAATCTTGGTAGAGGGTCACCAATGGAACATTTCTGCTATATTTTATTGAAATCTGTCCAGTGGTTTCTGATAAGAGAATTTTTTAAGTTTTCCATATAGATACAGAGGGAAAAATAAGCCCCGCCCCTGGTGGCCATGTTTTTTGACAAATCATGATGGCTTGAACAATCTTGGTAGAGGGTCACCAAAAGTACATTTCTGCCAAATTATATTGAAATCAGTCCAGTGGTTTCTGACAAGAAGGTTTTTAAAGTTTTTTTTTCTTTTGGTTGCCAAGGCAACCAGAATCCTGCATGGATTCCAAATTTTTAAAGAATTTCAGTCAGTATCAGCCAAGGATCATTCCTGTGAAAATTGGTTAAAATTGGCTCAGTGGTTTAGGAGGAGATATCATTTAAAGAAATTGTGGAAAGACAGATTGACGGACAAGGACGAACGATGGTGAGTGATCACAACAGCTCCTCTTTAGCCTTTGGCTCAGGTGAGCTAAAAACTGACTGCAAGATATATCATCTAGATCTGGTGCAAGGTTCAAATAAAATAGACAAAATTGGATAACAATAAGAATCAGATGCATATAAAGCAAGGCAAAGGCTTTCCTGTCCAGAAAACATGCTTATCTGGAGTCTAAAGACTTACCAATACAGTTTTCAGGCTGAAATCTTTCTCTCATAAATCGACAACATGCACTGACAACTCCTGTAACTGACAACATATCAGCTGCTGTCAGTAAATCTTCACAGTTCTCCTCTGTTATGTCTACTTTGCCTGCAAATAAACAAACCCTTTCAAGACTCAGATAGGCCTGGCCTAACATTTATAGTACAGCTCCAGTACTCAATTTTAGCTAACCCTAGCATCAGAAAGATGTCCGGATTATTTTGATATAGGAAGAAAGCCTGGACATGTCTGTGTATAAAACAACTATATAGCAGATATGCATACATTGCATTTCGTGAAAACTTGCATGTTTCTATGGAGGCCCAGTTGATACTCAACAGATTCTAAGTATACAAAACCTTGTGATATTCCGTAAGGTTCAAAACTTTCACTTCCATCCACAGAACTTCTATAGCAGGCAAAGTATCAGAGAGCGAGTCATAATTTTTTTACAGAATGAAGAATGAATTCCATTTATTTTGAACTAAAACCATACATTCTTTTTTGTCTGTAATGTTGGTAACAGATCAGCCAGTAGTTTGCCGAGATCTATTTTTGACATGAGACATGTAGACTTCTCAAGACATATACCCATACACCATATTTTGTTAGCCCAGCTCATAACATATAGGAAAAAATATGCCACATCAAGATTTTTTGCTCATGTAGGTCAAAGGTCAATATATAGGTCACAGTGACCTGCTTATTGTGCAAGACACACTGCCTTTCTCTAAAATAGCAGATACACCTATATACTAACTTTGGTTAAAATAGGTCATCAAGTACTGGGGATATGGGGCAGACAAGATCTCAGGTGGATATACAGGTCAGAGGTCAATATACTAAGACAGTAATCTATTTATAGAATAACACATATATGGTAAATGTCCTAAAATTTCCTACATCAAAGTTTCTAACAAAATGGCATAGGCAAACAGTGCAGACCCAGATCAGACTGCTCGAGGGAGCAGGCTGATCAGGGTCTATGCTATTTGCCATTTCACTAAGTGTTTTAAGAAACAACAGTCAGAAAAGTGAAATTTAGGCCAAAAAGGTACAAGATAAAGTTTTCGAAATTTAAGGACCTTTACTGTACATGTACATCAGTTGTGGTCAGCTGAGGCCATAGCCATTCAGTACAAGAGATATTCCTGGAACAGATCACTGGTAGATGAGGATGAGAGATCAATATATCAGAGTTACCTAACTTTGTTATATGGCATATTGTTTTCACAGGCTCTACCTCCATAACAAATCTGGTCAGAGAAGATACGCCCTGAAAAAGTCTTTTCTATAATATATGTCAGAAGTAATCATACAGGTCACTGTGACAATACAGTACCAACATACCATTTTCTCTAGCAGGTGAATACATACATTAATTCTGTTCAGCCATGCCATAAACTACAGGGTATAGCCTGAAAAATACCTGTGAAGGCCATAAATCAGAAGTCAAAATACAGGTGACAGACCTAGCTTTGGTATGCAATACACTGTCTTCAAGAAATGTGCTTTCATACCTAATTTGCTCAGCCTAGGCTAAACAATACAGAAGATACCCCTGGATAAAGTTTTTACTTTTCTGAGCCCATTCTAGTTACTTTAAAAATCAGATAAATATAAATTTATGCCAGTGCTAGCAGGGTGTATTCAGCCGCACAAACTAAATTGCTGCATATGAAGAGACTTAATAAAACCCGAGCCTCCGATTTTCATTCTTTTGCGTGTTCTTTGTTTTCAAAAGCAACCTTTCAGATTTTTATTTTACTGTACAAGATCTCATGGATAAAAAGATAAAGGTAGTGCAAGATTATATAGCCCCACTCTGGTGGTCCAGTGAGGGACTCATAATTGTCAATATTCATGCTGTGTACAACCTCTATATTTCAGTCATGTCAAGAAGTGACCCTCCCCAACCCACCCCCCCGCCCATCCCGTCCCCCATCTCTTGCACCAACCTGAGATTAGTATTGACCTAAAACAAATGATATTTTAAGTCCTGCCTAAAATTACTCGCATCTCTGCCACAGAGGCACTAGACAGACAATCTATTTCTCAAACCCTGATGGGCAGGGGCCAGCACTGGACAAATACAGGTAAAATATTGTTTAAGAAGAATGGATACACCTCAAAGAAAGAGCAATCTGGTGTAAAAATGTTGCCTCCTTTTCCGATGATAGGCCACTCAAACAGAAAAGACTTTGCTTCTCTGATAAACAAATCCCTTTGTTAAGGGGATTCTTCTTGAAGGAAAGAATCTGTAAATAGTCTGTGTCAGAGTGACCTCCCTTGGAGATGTATCTGTTCACCTAAACCCAAGGTACCTGAATATATAAAATCAAGTAAAGCCTGGAATATCCTTGCTGAGACTCCTCCAATTGTAACTACACCTTTATCATGTTCTGACATCTCACTGGCAAACATAGCATGAAAATAGGCACTCCCAGACATTAGTACTATTTTATGGGCCATGAAAGTCTCCGTCTCAACTTGTAACTTGATGTCACAGAATGAGGCATCTTGGCGCAGCTGATACAAGGTCTTGAAGAAGCTCTGATAATAATCAGTTGCATCTCTGAAACATTTAAGGAGAATTATTGCATAAAAGCAGTGTCGCATCTCATTAAGTCGTGCATTAACCGGCGAAAAGCCATGTATTTACAAGGCAATTCACGCACTGTTAATGCACGGCTACGCGACTTTCAATATGATCATACCTGGGCCACCAATTTGCTGCCGTTATGAGATGTGTACTGCCTGGCCCTAGAATGAGCATAGTCCATGGAAATTGCATTCATGAGACACTGGTGAAAGGGCAAAACAAAACAGTGCAAGAAATAACGCAAAATGTAGCAAATGTTTTCGGTTTTTATGCAATAATAGCGATTGAACATGGTTTTTCAATGCATTAACATTCGCCAGGTCCCTTGGGAGGTGTTGAAAACCGCGGCCTCCGGCCTCGGTTTTCAACATCTCCCACGGGACCTGACGAATGTTAATGCATGAAAAACCATGTTTGATCCCTATATTGATACACATTCTGGCTAGGCAAATCTGTCAAATTATTTTAGCCTTCCTTCTGAAAAGGGGCTTTCTCCAAAAGAAAGCAATTTTCTCCCCTTGTCATAAAGAGCTTGATCCAAATACTTAGTCACAAGAGCTGACTCAGGAATAGAAGAAAATCTATACCAACTGTTTTCAGCCCCTTAACCCATTGTATACTGAACAGACTCTCCCACACTATATATCGGAAAAATCCAATTTCAATTTTAGGTACGTCCGGCTATGAGATTTACATTTCCTAGAGAAAAATGGTTAAACTATATGCAAATAGTGGAGACCCTGATCAGATGCTGCATTCTGCGGAGTCTGAACTGGGTCTGCACTGTTTGCCAATTACCCTTTTACGGGTCTCCTGACTACAATGGGTTAGACCATTTGACAGCTGCAGGTGGCATTTAGATGTTTTTTGGGGTTTTTTCCCAAAATGAAAACAAATCAAGGCAAATGTGAAGCTCTATTTTCTGATAAAAAAAAATAATAAAAAAAAATAAGCCTACTGTAAAGGGAACTTCTCCATGTTGCTTTACCATTCTTGCCAGACTATAATTCTTTATTAAATAATAACAAGAGGCCCACGGGACACGGCTCGCTCACCTGAGTGAAATTGCCACTGCAGATATGCAGATGTGAAGCAACATTTTTCCAATCCTGTCATGCAACTAATGAAGGGATCATCATTTGAGCAGTTTTGTTTTTGAAGAAGAACAATGTGTTTTTTTTTTTATTATTATCATTATTTATGACAGTCAATGGAGCCTCACAGACCTTTTGAACACTCTCAATCCCGTTTCAAAAGCAGGCGCGACATGAAACTTGGTGGAAATTGGCCAACTGATTTCTGAAGAGAAAGTGTTTAACAATATCATGATTTTATACATGTATACGGCATAGGGGCAAGGGAAGACAAACCTTGCAGAATAAAATGTTGATTGTAACTTAAAGCTTTTGCTACTACAATCATATTTTGTAAGTTTTAGACACTTCAGCTATTCTTATCTTTGTGTGTGTGGTCATTGCTCTCAAGGGTCATTCTTTTTATAATATAGCTATTTTCGATCTAGAGGTCATCCTGTTGCTACAGTGCAACGGTTTAGGTGGAGAAGTCAAAAATTGGTATTCAAGATGGCAGCTATGGCAGCCATTAAACATCAACCTGTTGTTACATTGTAAGTTAATTTGCCTTGTGGTTTGCGAGAAGATGGCGGCTGTGGGGGCCATCTTGGATTTCCAATCAACACAATTTTAGCTCATTTCCATCCAGAAGTTGTCCTGCTGCTATAGAGCAAGTTTCGACTCAAATCAACCAAAGGTTTGGGAAGAGATGTCAAAAACTGATTTTCAAGATGGTATACATTTATATGAGAAAAATGTTGAGAATTCATATTTTGGACATCTCCTCTAAAGCTATGATCCAGCTGAGTTGATGAAGAGCATTGGGGTGCCTAGTATACACAAAATAGCTAAAATTGATGAGCCGATCGAATAAGATGGCCAACACAGATGGAGCCCATACAAATGCCTGTTTGAGGCTTTGCTGAGCAGCCATGAATATCAGCACAGAGAATCATTACTTAGTTAAATAACTGATGGAGATGTCTAAAATGTGAAAAGTTACTGACGGACATACTGATGAGGAATGAACCATGGTCAACAGACCACAGCATAAGCTCCAGGTGAGCTAACAATAGATCTTCAAAAATGCTGCTGCGGCAGCCACCGTGGATATAGTAACAAAATGTTTTTAGCAATTCTGAATCTCCATGTCACCCCAATGCCTCCCACCAAGTTTTGGCTCAATCTGACTTACCATTAGGGAGCAAATGAGGTTTGATTTTCAAGATGGCCACCTTGGGGGCCATCTCAGATATGGGACCAGAACAATTTCAGCAATCCTGAATCTCTCTGTCACTCCGATGCCGCCAATCAAGCTTTGGCTCAATCTGCATTACAGTTTGGGAGAAGATGTCATTTGAAGAATTTCAATCTTAGATGTCGGAATGGAATGAATTTAGCAGTTTTGAATTTCCAAGTCTCCCCAATGCCTCCCACCAAGTTTCAGCTCAATCTGACATACCATTTGGGAGCAGACGTCGTTTCAAGATTTTCAAGATGGCCACTGTAGCAGCCATCTTGGATATCAGAACAGAATGATTTTAGCCATTCTGAATCTCTGTGTTGCTCTGATGCCTCCCATCAAGTTTCAGCTCAATCTGACTTACGGTTTGGGAGGAGATGTCATTTGAAGATTTTCAAGATGGACAACATGGGGACCATCTTGGATATCGGAAAGGAATGATTTTAACAATTCTAAACCTCCATGTGAAGAATTTCAAGATGGCGGCCATCTTGGATATCCGAACGGAATGATTTTAGCAATTCTGAATCTCGTTGTCGCTACGATGCCTTCCATTAAGTTTTGGCTCAATCTGTCTCATGGTTTGGGAGGAGATGTCGTTTGAAGAATTCCAAATGGCAGCCATCTGAGATATGGGAATGGAACGATTTAAGCAATTCTGAATCTCTATGTCATTGTGATACCTCCCATCAAGTTTCACCTCAATCCGACTTACAGTTTGGGAGGAGATGTCGTTTGAAGAATTTCAAGATCATCTTGGATATCGGAATGGAACGATTTTAGCAATTCTGAATCTCTATGTCACTGTGATGCCTCCCATCAAGTTACACTCAATCCGACTTACGGTTTGGGAGGAGATGTCGTTTGAAGAATTTCAAGATGGCCGCCATCTTGGAAATCGGAACGGAACGATTTTAGCAATTCTGACTCTCCATGTTGCCACAATGTCTCCCACTAAGTTTTAGCTCAATCCGACTTACGAGTCTGAAGGAGATGTCAAAAATGTGAAAAGCTAACGACGGACGGATGGACAGACGGACAACGGACAACAGGCCATGGCATAAGCAGGTGAGCTTAAAAGTATGGAAGCACAGAATTGCCACAAAATATTAAAACGTACGCATGATTTCTGCGTGCCATATTTTAATTTTTTAATGTTTATATTTATCTTATCAAAGAAAAGTTAGAGCTTGATGTTTTGTGATAAGTTATATAATTTTATATATATTGGCCCAGCAGTCTTAATGCTGGCTGGGTAGTTGTTCTTCTGAATATGTCCCTATGATTCTGGCACCATTTCCAAATATTCAAAAAAGTTTCTCTTCTATATTTTTCAGACTCCTCAAGCCACGTACAAGATTTAATACAGAAACTATGATTTGAAATCCTCAGAACTGGCATACAAGAGTGTTAAAGAAGAACATCTCAGTGTTAATCAAACTGCTATCAACTTCAGAGTACCTGTAACAACATTAAGGGACCGTGTAGCTGGGCGTATTTCATTATCTACCACTGCCTCTGGACCAGAATCTCCCTTTTCAAGACAGAAAGAATCTGAACTTGTTGACCATGTAAAATTTATGGCAGCAGTTGGCTATGGGTACAGCAGAATGGATCTTTGTCATGTTGCGACAGACCTAGCCATTTATTTAAAGAAGTGTTCTACAACAGAATTACTTAGTGACCACTGGGTTACAAACTTTTTGAATCGATGGCCATCGTTAAAACTGTGCAGGAGCATTATTCATGTAGACTTTGTGAAATGGGCCCAGTGATCAGACTGTGGGCACTGGACACACCTAAAATATTGCACAAGTGTAAAAGTGTTAAGAAGGAATGATATTTTCTTTTGCCCCTGTTGTCAGTAACTATTGTATTGAAAGAAAAAAAAAGGAATTCTAGTATTAACATTTTTAAATTGTTTTAATTTCTGCTAATGATTTTAATTGGGTGAAATTTATTCAACTGTAGTTCAATATAAACTTGTGCAAGACAAAGCATTTTTAATGAATATCAATAATTTAACCCACTGTATAAAGATAAGAAGTTAATCTGTCGTAATATCATAGTTGTTCTGTCATAATATCACTTAAAGTTAGTTTTTCTGCTTGCTTTGCCATATTAGTCATGACACTAAGTGGCCATCGTCAAAAACCGAGTGGTGACGTCATGCCATTTTGACATGTCAGGTGATCAAATATGGAGTCCGATAACAAAACAAAACAGCATGAACCGAAAAACGACTGGTTGCAACTGGAAAAAGAATGTATCTGCATATTTTAGCGCATCACAGGTAAAACAAATTCTTTTCTTTTAATCGGCTACATAAGCGGTATAAATTTGATTGTCGAAAACCGGGGGTGGGGGGGGCGGGGGGGGTGGGGGGGGGGGGCAGCATAACTGTATTTACCCTAATTACTGGAACACCTTAATTCCTTCCATACTTGTCCTATAACTGTATTTACCCTCAATCCTGGAACACCTTAACTCCTACCATACTTGTCCTCCATCTGTATTTACCCTAGATATTGGAACACCTCAACTCCTACCATACTTGTCATAATTTTATAACTTTGTTTACACTAAATACTGGAACACCTTAACTCCTACCATACTTGTCCTATAATTGTATTTACAGTGCCCCAGATAATTTTGGCATTTGAGTATTTAAGCATCATTTTTTACAGAAATGAGTAAAACCGATTAAGCATGCTTAACGGGAAAATTTTAAGCAAAGAAACACACTATGAGTAAAATTGAGTTTATTCATTATGTCACACATCAAACTACAACACAATGGGATTTTCCTAAGAATTGAGGAAGGTACTTTAATCATTTAGCTGTGTGTTCAAAGATGCAGTAGGAATGGCAGATTGTTCCTGATCTGATGTTGCACTGTTTGCTGTGAACTGTTTGTCCAAAATCTTAGTATCATCAGGCTATAGGTCAAAAAAACCTTCAAAATCTGAGTGGAACAAATCATCATCATCATCAAAATTATCAGATTTTTATTAACGTGCAGGTACAGGGGCAACATCCACATCAGTGGAACAAACAAAAAAAACAACAACCAGAGGCCCTTAGGGCCAAAAATCGCTCATCTGGACCAACTTGCTCAGTTGCCATCTTGAAGTCCCCATCAGAACAATTTTAGCTATTTTTTAACTACAAGTAACCCTGATACTTCCTATCAAGCATTAAGTCAATTAGCCTTTTGGTTCAAAAGAAGGTCAAAAATAGACTTTCAGGATGGTTGCTGTGGCAGCCATCTTGGATTTCCAATCAGAACAATTTTAGCTAATTTTGATCTACAAGTCATCACAATCCCTTCTACTGTTTCCAGTCAATTGGACTAGAAGTTCAAAATAGATTTTCAAGATGGCAGTCATGGCAACCAACATCGATTTCTGATGGAAACAATTTCAGCTATTTTTGATCTACAAGCTGCCCTGATACGTTCTACCATGTTTTGATTCAACTGGCATTTCCATTCAGGAGAAGAAGTTCAAAACAGATTTTCAAAAGATGGCCATCTTGGATTTTGAATCAGAACAATTTTAGCAATTTTTTATCTACAAGTCACCATGGTACTTCCTACTAAGTTTTGAGTCACTTGGTCTTTTGCTTAAGAAGATGTTCAAACCAGATTTTCAAGATGGTGGCCATGGCAGCCATTTTAGATTCTGCATCTGAACAATTTTCATTATCTTTTATCTACAAGTCGCCCTGATATTTCCTACCAAGTTTCGAGTCAATTGGGTTCGGAAGAAGTAGTTCAAAATGGATTTTTAAGATGGCAGAGGTTGCAGCCATCTTGGATTTCATATCGGAAAATTTTAGCAATTTTTGATTAACAAGTCCTGATACTTCCTACCAAGTTTCGAGCCAATTGGCATTTAGGTTCAGAAGAAAAAGTTCAAAATAGATTTTCAAGATGGTGGCCATTTTGGATTGTAACAATTTTAGCTATTTTTGATCTACAAAGACACCCTGGTATTTACGTTGCAAGTTTCCAGTCTTTTGGTCTTTCATTCAGGAAAGAAGTTTGAAATAGATTTTCAAGACAGCGGCCATGGTGGCCATTTTAGATTTCCAATCAGAACAACGTCAGCTATTTCTGATCTACAAGTAAATGCCCTGATATTTCCTACCAAGTTTCAAGTCAACTGGCCTTTCTGTTCTGGAAAATAAGTTCAAAATAGATTTTCAAGATGGCCACCGTGGCGGCCATCTTGGATTTTGGATCTGAATGATTTTACCTCTTTTTGATCTACAGTAAAAGTGGCCCAAATATTTCCTAGCAAGTTTTGAGTCAGTAAGCCTTTTTGATTTAAGAGAAGAAATTCAAAATAGATTTTCAAGATGGCGGCCATATTGGCCATCTTGGATTTCGGATCTGAATGATTTTAGCTATTTTTGATCTACTAGTTACCCCTTTGCTTCCTACCAAGTTTCAAGTCAATTGGCCCTTCGGTTTAGGAGAAGAAGCAAAAACTAGATTTTCAAGATGGCGGCCATGGCGACCATCTTTGATTTCTGATCAGAACCATTTTAGCTATTTTTGATCTGCAAGTCACCCTGAAGCTTCCTACAAAGTTTCAAGTCAATTGGCATTTCCTTTCAGGAGGAGAAGTGAAAAATAGATTTTCAAGATGGCTGCCATGGTGGCCATCTTGGGTTTCAGATCAGAACCATTTGAGCTATTTTTGATCTACAAGTCACCCTGATGCTTCCAACCAAGTTTCAAGTCAATTGGCCTCTTGGTTCAGGAGGAGAAGTGAAAAATAGATTTTCAATATGGCCGCCATGGAGGCCATCTTGGATTTCAGATCAGAATGATTTTAGCTATTTTTTATCTACAAGTCACCTAGATGCTTCCTACCAAGTTTCAAGTCAATTTGCCTTTCTGTTCAGGAGGAGAAGCGAAAAACAGATTTTCAAGATGGCCACCATCTTGGATTTCCCATCAGAACCATTTTAGCTATTTTGATGTACTTGTCACCCCTAAGGCTTCCTACCAAGTTTCAATTGGCCTCTAGATTCAGGAGGAGAAGTGAAAAATAGATTTTCAATATGATTTTAGCTATTTTTGATCTACTAGTTACCCCTTTGCTTCCTACCAAGTTTCAAGTCAGTTAGCATTTCCATTCTGGAGGAGAAGCAAAAAATAGATTTTCAAGTTGGCTGCCATGGTGGCCATCTTGGATTTCAGATCAGAACGATTTTAGCTATTTTTGATCTACAAGTCACCCCGATGCTTCCAACCAAGTTTCAAGCCAATTGACCTTTTGGTTCACGAGAAAAAGTGAAAAATAGATTTTCAAGATGGCCTCCATAGTGGCCATCTTGGATTTCAGATCGGAACGATTTTAGCTATTTTTGATCTACAAGTCACCCCGATGCTTCCTACCAAGTTTCAAGTAAACTGGCCTCTTTGTTCAGGAGGAGAAGTGAAAAATAGATTTTCAATACGGCCACCATGGAGGCCATCTTGGATTTCCGATCAGAATGATTTTAGCTATTTTTGATCTACAAGTCACCCTGATGCTTCCTTCAAAGTTTGGAGTCAATCTATTCAATGGTTCAGGGGGCGTTGTTGAAAATGTGAAAAGCTAACGGACGGACGGCCCGAAAGACGGACGACAGACAACAGGCGATTGCATAAGCTGACCTGGAGCTTCCCAAAAATAATAACGACAACAATAATAATAGTAATAATAATGATAATAAAGAGAAAAGAAGAAAAAAAAAGTAAAAAAAAAAAATATATGTCCCTGCTGTGATTTGAACTCAGGGCCTCGGGTAGCCTTGCCCAAGGCTTAGAAATATATATTTTATTTTTTGGTTATTATTGAGCTCTGTGGCTAGTCTATAGATATGGTCTGGATTTCTAATATATTTCAGAGACAACCACAGAGAAAAGTTCACCCATAGACTAGCTAAACATTGAATCAAAAAGTAGAATATAAATGAAAAAAAAAATAATAAGTAAACAACAAGAGGCCCATGGGCCACAATGCTCACCTGAGTTCACTGCTGTAAGTTAATCAGGTCATTTATTCATCATTAATTTACTTATCCTATCCTTTAAAGGTTTTTATTTTTTTTCTTCTATTTTTAGCTCTGGCAACCATTTTGTTCAGCAGAGAAGAACCATTTTAGCAATTTTGGCAAAGGGGCATAAGAGGAACATTGATGTGAAATTATTTTGAAATCTGGCCACTGGCCACGGAGATGTTGTCTAAAGGTTTTTTTTCTATTTTTAGCTCTGGTGACCATTTTGTTCAGCAGAGCAGAAGCATTTTGCCAATTTTGGTATAGGGGATAAGAGGAACATTTTGAAATCTGGCCACTGGCCAAGGAGGAGATGTCGTTTAAAGTTTTATTCTATTTTTAGCTCTGGTGGCCATTTTGTTCAGCCAAGCGAAACTTTTTTAGCAATTTTGGTAAAGGGCCATAAGAGGAACACTTCTGTGAAATTACTTTGAAATAAGGACACTGGCTGCGGAGGAGATGTATTTTCAAGGTTTTTCTATTTTTAGCTCTGGCCGCCATCATCTGTTACGCCAAGCAGAACCATTTTAGCAATTTTGGTAGAGGGCCATTGGAGGAATACTTCTGTGCAAATATTTTGAAATCAGGCCAATGGCCAAGTATGAGATGTCGTTTGAAGATTTTCTATTTTTAGCTCTGGTGGCCATCTTGTTTAATGGAGCGTAACCATTGCAGCCATCATGGATTTCCGATTGACACAATTTCAGCTCGTTTCGATCCAGAAGTCATCCTGTTGATACAGAGCAAGTTTCGGCTCAAGGCGACCAAAGGTTCAGGAAGAGATGTCGAAAACTGATTTTCAAGATGGCAGCTGTGGTGGCCATCTTGGATTTTCTATTGGCTCATTCAGCTATTTTGTGTCTATTAAGAGCCCTAATCTCATCATCAAGTTTCGATTCAACTGGATTATAGAGGAGATGTCCAAAACATGAATTCTCAACATTTTTCCCATATAAATGTATAGGGCACATACAAATGCATGGGGAAGCAAATTTGAACTTGCCGTAAAAAGGTCAAACGTCAACGTAGGACCATCATTTTAGCAATTTTGGTAGATCTCCTGTCCCCGATAATTTGTACAATGATTAGGTCCCAGGGCTTATTTGGTTCTGGAGAAGAAGATTTTTAAAGGTTTACCATATATGGGCACGGCAGCCATCCTGGACAATGGACCATGACCATTTTAGCAATCTTTTGTTCCCCAAGGATGCACCACATGAAATTTGAGCAATATTGGCCCAGAGGCTTCAGAGGAGGTCATTTGAAATTATCACCATTTTTTCCATACAAATGTATAGGGCCCATACAAATGCATATGGAAGTAAACGACCTCACTGTAAAAAGGTCAAATATCAATGTACGACCATCATTTTAGCAACTTTGGTAGACCTCCCGTCCCCAATGATTTGTGCAAAGATTTGCCCCAAGGCATCCTCTGTTCTGGAGAAGAAGATTTTTAAAGGTTTTTACCATATAGGGGCATGGCGGCCATCTTGGGTCAATGGACTGCAACCATTTTAGCAATCTTTCATTCCCCTGCCCCAAGGAGGCTCCACATGAAATTTGAGCAACTTTGGCCCAGAGGCTTCAGAGGAGAAAATTTTTAACATTTTTGCCATACAAATGTATGGTGTGCATACAAATGCATAGGGAAGCAAACTTGACCTCGCTGTAAAAAGGTCAAATGTCAATGTACAACTATTATTTTAGCAGCTTGGTAGACCTCCCGTCCCTGATGATTTGTGTAAAGATTCAGCCCAAAGGCATCCTCAGTTCTGAAGAAGAATATTTGTAAAGGTTTTTACCATATATGGGCATGGCGGCCATCTTGGTCAACGAGCTGTGACCATTTTAGCTACCTTTCGTTCCCCCAACCTAAGGAGGCTCCATATGAAATTATGGATTCGTATGTGAAAAGCCCCAATTTTCTGACATCCAGGTATATGCATATATTTTTTCGATCAGAGATTTTTCGAGGCTGCTTGTTCTCTTGGTTTTCAATGAATTAACTGCAATATTTGTCTAACTGGGTATAAAAAATCAAAGGTCAGTATATGAATAGGTCAACATTTCGGACGATCAAGTATATGAATGAGTCCGTTTTTTCAAAGGCCCCCCACCCCCCCACTTCTTGGTTCTGGAGAAGAAGGTTTTTTTTTTTTTTAGTTTTTTTTACCTTATATGGACATGGGGGCCATCTTGTTCAATGACGCAGAACCATTTGACAAATTGGCAATATCCTTTCAACAGAAGGTCCTATGTGAAAATTGCTCAAGTTGTGTCAGAGAAGAAATTTAAAAATTACACAATTTTATACATGTATATAGCCCAGGAGCAAGGGCAAATAACCCTCAGGGGACTAAATTTTGATTATAACTAAAATGTTTTACTACTTTAATCATACATTGTAAGTTTTCTTATTTGCATAAATTAAGAAAATATGCATCTTAACTGAGCTTCTGAATTTACACCAAATACATGTACTGGAACATCTTAACTCCTACTATACTTGCCATATAACTGTATTTACCCTAAATACCGGAACACCTTAACTCCTAACTATACTTGCCATATAACTGTATTTACCCAAAATACTGGAACACCTTAACTCCTACTATACTTGTCCTATAACTGTATTTACCCTAAATACTGGAACACCTTAACTCCTAACTATACTTGCAATATAACTGTATTTACCCTAAATACTGGAACACCTTAACTCCTAACTATACTTGCCATATAACTGTATTTACCTGTAATACTGGAACACCTTAACTCCTACTATACTTGTCCTATAACTGTATTTACCCTAAATACTGGAACACCTTAACTCCTAACTATACTTGCCATATAACTGTATTTACCCTAAATACTGGAACACCTTAACTCCTAACTATACTTGCCATATAACTGTATTTACCCTAAATACTGGAACACCTTAACTCCTAACTATACTTGTCCTATAACTGTATTTACCTGAAATACTGGAACACCTTAACTCCTAACTATACTTGCCATATAACTGTATTTACCCTAAATACTGGAACACCTTAACTCCTAACTATACTTGCCATATAACTGTATTTACCCTAAATACTGGAACGCCTTAACTCCTAACTATACTTGCCATATAACTGTATTTACCCTAAATACTGGAACACCTTAACTCCTGACTATACTTGCCATATAACTGTATTTACCCTAAATACTGGAACACCTTAACTCCTAATTATACTTGTCCTATAACTGTACTTACCCTAAATACTGGAACACCTTAACTCCTAACTATACTTGTCCTATAACTGTATTTACCCTAAATACTGGAACACCTTAACTCCTAACTATACTTGCCATATAACTGTATTTACCCTAAATACTGGAACACCTTAACTCCTAACTATACTTGCCATATAACTGTATTTACCCTAAATACTGGAACACCTTAACTCCTAACTATACTTGCCATATAACTGTATTTACCCTAAATACTGGAACACCTTAACTCCTAACTATACTTGCCATATAACTGTATTTACCCTAAATACTGGAACACCTTAACTCCTACTATACTTGTCCTATAACTGTACTTACCCTAAATACTGGAACACCTTAACTCCTAACTATACTTGCCATATAACTGTATTTACCCTAAATACTTGAACACCTTAACTCCTAACTATACTTGCAATATAACTATATTTACCCTAAATACTTGAACACCTTAACTCCTAACTATACTTGCAATATAACTGTATTTACCCTAAATAGTGGAACACCTTAACTCCTAACTATACTTGCCATATAACTGTATTTACCCTAAATACTGGAACACCTTAACTCCTAACTATACTTGCCATATAACTGTATTTACCCTAAATACTGGAACACCTTAACTCCTTACTATACTTGCCATATAACTGTATTTACCCTAAATACTGGAACACCTTAACTCCTAACTATACTTGCCATATAACTGTATTTACCCTAAATACTGGAACACCTTAACTCCTAACTATACTTGCCATATAACTGTATTTACCTGAAATACTGGAACACCTTAACTCCTAACTATACTTGCCATATAACTGTATTTACCTGAAATACTGGAACACCTTAACTCCTAACTATACTTGCCATATAACTGTATTTACCCGAAATACTGGAACACCTTAACTCCTAACTATACTTGCAATATAACTGTATTTACCCTAAATACTGGAACACCTTAACCCCTAACTATACTTGCAATATAACTGTATTTACCCTAAATACTGGAACACCTTAACTCCTAACTATACTTGCAATATAACTGTATTTACCCTAAATATTGGAACACCTTAACTCCTAACTATACTTGCAATATAACTGTATTTACCCTAAATACTGGAACACCTTAACTCCTAACTATACTTGCAATATAACTGTATTTACCCTAAATACCAGAACACCTTAACTCCTAACTATACTTGCCATATAACTGTATTTACCCTAAATACTGGAACACCTTAACACCTAACTATACTTGTCCTATAACTGTACTTACCCTAAATACTGGAACACCTTAACTCCTAACTATACTTGCCATATAACTGTATTTACCCTAAATACTGGAACACCTTAACCCCTAACTATACTTGCCATATAACTGTATTTACCCTAAATATTGGAACACCTTAACTCCTAACTATACTTGCAATATAACTGTATTTACCCTAAATACTGGAACACCTTAGCTCCTAACTATACTTGCCATATAACTGTATTTACCCATAAATACTGGAACAACTTAACTCCTACCATACTTGTCCTACAATTGTATTTACCCTTTATATTGGAACACATTAACCCATTGTAGTCGGGAGACCCCTAAAAGGGTATTTGGCAAACAGTGCATACCCAGATCAGTCTGGGCGTCTGATCAGGGTCTTCACTGTTTGCACATACTTCAGTCATTTTTCTCTAGGAATATTTAAATCTCATAGCCTCACCTACCTTAAATTGGAATTGGACTCTTCCAATACGTAATGTGGTAGAGTCTATTCAGTATACAATGGGTTAATGCCTACCATACTTGGCCTATAATTATTTTTACCTAAATATTGGAAATATTTACCTATTTTTACCTAAATATTGGAAAACCGTAACTCCTACCAATCTTGTCTTATAACTGTATTTACCCTAAATATTGGATCACCTGAACTCCTTACCATACTTAAACAACTCCATTTTACTACCTGTTGATATGTCTAAAACCAATGGAAGAGTAGCATACTGTGTAAACTCTTATCAGACACTGTATTCTATCATCTGATCTACAGTTTGCTCAGGCTTTTTTGTCCTAAACATTAGGTTAAAATATGGTAAATATTGACACATTGCTCTGTAAATCAGAGACTTAACTACTTTTGCAAAGCTTAAATGAAGACAAATTTCTAATGCTCATTTATCATTGCAAAAACTGTTACTTCACTAATATAACTCAACTACAGTCTTTTGTGTCATTACCTCTGTATTGTATTTCTGTCCTTATCTTCAATGCCTGCCATCTGGAATGTGTTCTCCCTGAAATGTAAACAAGCCAATAGAACATCAAAGAAACATTGCAAGACATCTGTAACAAACATGAAAAGAGAATATTGGTCTAGAATATAGAATGGAAAAACTAGAACAGACTACAAAGCATGAAGTAGAATCAGAGATTGAAACTAATGACATAGTCAGATATGAAGATGGATATTCATACTGTGGTAGATAACAGAAATAAAGAACTAGAAGACAGGAAGAGATGTGAAACAAATATAACAATATTAACAACAGCACAATTTTGAAAATGGTGTGGATAATAAATGGGCTGATGAGGAGGATTTAAAAGCAATCAGCTCCAGTTTGGGCTTAGACAATCTCACTACAACCACTAATTTCAAATTAGGTAGAAAGGATGACACTCAAAGTTATATTAGACTCCAAAGCACATTGCAGATTTTTGTTTGATAATACAAAGTATATGGCAAATAAGACTGACAAAAGATTTAACAGCGTTCTTTCTATGACACCAGTTGAAGTATACGACCCATTTTGCATCATAGACTTTCTGAGTAGATGCTTGTCTTGATTTTGAGACAAAATCTGCGAATACTTTTTATCTCTAATTGATTGCTTGATAACTCCCAAGTGTGAAGTGCCAGAAATGGGAGATTTTGATGTTGGAATTTTCCATTTGCTTACAAGTGTTAATAACTTTTGAAGGAATGGCAGACGAATCGGAACTGATACTAGTAGTTGTAACACCTCTGAGAACCAAGGACGTTGAGGCCAAAGAGGAGCAATAAGAACTATTCTGCACCAAGATTGATGTAGCTTGGCTAGAACAGATGGTATCAGACAAGGCTAAAAGGTCCGTCCCAGCTTGACTGGTCAGTTATATGTCCTATTTATTTACACAAATAGCAATTATTTGTACCTTGCTTTGCTGCACTACTACATATATATATATATATATATATATATATATTTAGGGAAATATTTAAATCTCTCTAGTGGTTGCGGACAAGAAGATTTTTTAAACTTTTCTATACAGATATACAGGGAAAATAAGCCCGGCTTAAGTCTTAATCCAAATGGTCCCTTTAAGGCTTGTGACATCACCTTTCCCGCTGTTTTGATCACATGTTCAATTTCTTTGCAGAATTAAACAATATAACTGAAGCGAAGTGGGGAGGGAGGATGGCAATCTGTTATCCATATAGGTTTAACATGTTTAAGTATTACTTGTCAAAATATGTTGTACTTTAAAACCTTCATTTTAACTTCATAATACATTAACCTATGGATAATGTGCTAGAATATGTAGATTAGGAGGGAAGTGTTCCCTAATTCTAACATTATATAAGTGATTAGATCCCCTTAACTTCTGGTTTAAGACGCAGGAAACTCTATGGAATCGGACACATTCTGTAATATATTCTTAAGAATGATCTAGATTCACTAATAACATAACTCTAATAGAAACCTGGGGCTAATATTTAGAATATTTACAGTCATGGTTAAATTAAGAAATGTTCCTTAACTTGTACAAATCATTAGTGCGCCCTCACCTAGAATACGCAACTAGTGTATCTGGTCTCCTCTATATAAAAAAGATATGATAGCTATTGAAAATATTCAGCAGAGGGCAACAAGATTAACTAACTAGTCTAAAAAATAAAACATACCAGGTGAAAGGTTAAAATTTCCCGGATTACCCACTCTAGGATATAGAAGAGACAGAGCAGATATGATACAAGTTTATAAGATGAATAATATCGATAAAATTGACAAAAGCAAAATGTTTACAATGGCAGATACTGGAACACTCCTTAAAAATCTGTACAAGAAGGTTCAGACTCAATCAACATGGAAATTTCTTTAACAATAGAGTTATTGATACGTGGAATAATTTTTCTAAACATGTAGTGATGGCACCCATTCTTCATCATCTCATCATAATCTGCAGACCAGTAATTGTCTTCCTCGGTTTTTGAGTATTCTTACAATGTGGTGGAGATTGCCCATGCGCCACTGTTAAAAAGAAGTATGTACATCATGTTGTTTTTTTTTGATTTGGGTTTTACGGCCCTTTCAAGAATATTTCACTTATATCGAGCCGATCGTTCATCGAAGGTGGGCGAAAACCGGAGTACCCGGAGAAAAACCACCTGACCACCCGTAAGCAGAACTTGGCGTACATCATGTTAAAACATGATGTGGCGCCTAGGGCTCCAGCGTTGTCTGGCTAACTTCATAATTGTCATTGTGCTGCTGAATAAAACTTTGGACCCATATCTATCATCAGACTGAACATGAACCAAATTGAAATCCATCATATGGTTTTGAAATTTGAGCTTTTTTAAAAAGTTTTAACGTAAAACTTTAGCGTAAAATTTGTCTGTGACCTTGATCTTTCAGCCATAGTCATAGGTGGGGGTATAGCTGAATAAAAACTCTGGACTTATAACCATCATCATACCGAATATAAACCAAATCAATCACATAGTTTTGAAATTATGAGCTCTAAAAAATCTTAAAACATGAAATTTCAGTCTGTGAACTTTACCTTAAATGCATGGGCATAGACAGGGTATTGCTCAAGAAAACTTTGGACCTCTGTCTGTCATCATGCAAAATCTGAATCACATCCATCATTTGGTTTGGAAAATATGAGCTCTTTAAAAACTTTAACGTAATACTTTATTTGTAAAATTTCAAAGTCTGTAACCTTGACCTTAAGATTATGGGCATGGGCTGGGGTATTGCTGAAACTAAACTTTGGACCATTATATCTATCATCATACCAAATATGAAGCAAATCCATCATACGGTTTGGAAAATATGAGCTCTTTAAAAACATTAACATACAATGTAATACTTTATTTGTAAACTTTCAAAGTCTGTGACCTTGACCTTAAGATCATGGGCATGACCAATTACTGAAGTATTTCTTCATGAATTTCATTTTTATTCCTAATATATTAGTATTGGGAATGAGTGATATGGGATTGTGAATGAGTGAAATTTGTTAATTAATGACAGAGTTATGGCCCTTTTCAGTTTCTGAAAATTGGTTTTTGGCCCTTAGTTCCTTTACTTCTGGAACTATCTGAATGGAACTTCATGGATATATTAAGGATCAAAGGTTACATACTACGCACAAAAGCCACAACTCTGGTTGCTTTTGTACAAGAGTTACTTGCCCTTGACTCTTCTGCAAAATTCACTTCACATGCTTCAGACAAATAATTAGTGAGTTTCTGACATTCGTGCTTGTATTGTCTATTCTTGGATAGACTGTTGTTTAAACAAAATTAACGTTTATCAAAACTTAGTCATCTTTGCTCTGAGTTATACTGCTCACAGTGGCAGGGTATCATGCAGTGTTTGTGATGCTTTTATTATTAAAGCACAAGGTATTATTTACAATGTTAGATTGTTAAAGTGTCCATTATAATTGCATTATCTTTTAGTTTCAAAATTGCAAAAGAAAATGATGACTAACAAGACCAGAAAAATGAGATAGCAAAAGAAAAACTGCAGTATGTTTACAGCAATCTTTCCTTCAGCTTTTAACAGCATATGTAAGGAAGCGGAGGTTTAATGGGGGGAAAAATCCTTTTAAACCTTATTTTTATATTCTTCAACATTTTTTTATAGTGTTTTGCATGTTGTTAAGGTCGAAAGTAATTTTTGTTTGTTTGTAATTGCCTACTGACACCTACCCCGATTCCTCCCATAATAAGACAAAACAAAAAATTGTATCACTGGGCAGAGTCCTTTGTTCTTTTTTCTTTGTACCTTACTATATTTCATTTGTATATCAGGACCAATGAAAAAACAGCTATGGAGAGTCTGATCAGTGTCTTCACTGTTTACTGCATGCATATTTCATTGCACCTCCAGATGTTTTTTTTGTTTGTTTTTTTCTTTTTTTTTCCCAGTTTTTAGCATACTTACTAGTGCATGTACTGAACTTTTTTTTTCTCATGGAATTGTATTTTAAGAAAGGAAAATATTTTTGCCTATCTACTCCCAGGAACATTCGTAGGCTGGCAACTGCAAAACAAATTATTCAATAAGCCTGGCAAATCTTTCAAATTAAGTTAAATTATTGCAGCTCTGCCTTTTTTCACCTGTCAGCATCTTGAACTTTGTTTTGGTCCTGAATGCCAGATAAGCTGTGTCATGAGAAAATATATGTTTCTTCTTATATTCTTGTGTCCCCACCAACATCCCCCACCCCCCCTCCACAAAGACCCAGTCTGGGGCCTGCATATTTACCAAGCCTGATTAGAGATCTTGTCAGTTTTGTCAGGCACAAGCTTTGATCAGGTTGCGAGGGTGTACAGGCTGTTCAGAGGCTCAGATAGTTGCACATATAGTGCATATACAGAGGTGTAAAATTTCCTCAAAACTTACTCGCCCTTATAGTCTAAATTTTTCATTTAGATGCTAAAAATGAAGAAAAAGTGAAGAAAATTCTGAAAATCTTACTCGCCCTGCCTTCAAATTTACTTGCAAATGCGAGCGGGCGAGTGGAATTTTACACCCCTGATATAGATTCTTTACTACAATGCACATGCAGTGATTTATTTACAGTTTGGCTCTAGTGAGTCCGAAGGACTCTCATGATTGAAATTCACTGAGTCCCATGATAAAATCATGAAAAAGTTACATGTTTTACAGCAGTTTTCTGCTGTATTTTGTGAGTCCAGGGACTCGCTTATATCATATTTGTGAGTCCCAGAGAAAAAATATGAGTATGTGAAGCAGGACTCGCAGCTAAAAAAATCACTGCACATGGTATTAATAATTGTACATTGTTCTTTCTTTCCTTTTTTTTTTATTGGAGTAGGCGGCAGGGGGGAGGGGGGTAATAACATTGATCACAAATTTTTGGCTTAACATATACTATTGCTGGCAACCTGCGGCCCGCATAATAGCGATTCCACAAGTCCTACATCAAGCACACTTTTTCCTCCTTAGTTCTCTTTAAGTTTGATCCCTGTTGTTACATTCCCAGCATGAGGACAAGACCAACTGACTTACTGAAACATGTCAATAGAAGTGCAGAGCCTAACCAGACATTACCTATGTAAGAAAAGTGATCAGGTAAACAATACAATTTGGAAAAAGGAGGACAAGGTAACAACTTATTCTGGACTTCAAGAAGGCTTTTGACACACACCCTCATAGATTACTTAAAAGCAAATTATTTGGTTGTGGTGTTAGCGGAAAGAAACACAGGTGGATATATTTTGAACAAAATTTATGCTGGTGACATCTACAGACTATGAAAGTACGAATAAAGTTGGTAAAATATGTCAAAGGAACGATAAAAAAAGGTGTCGCTCGTTTTGAAATTAAACCTCAGTATAAGCAGATATATTAACCTGAAAAAGTTTTAGCCGGTATTTTGTAGGAAAATGGTACGAGTGCATGAAAAGCAGACCAAACTTGTTCTATTCAATCATCAATGAAATCTTTGCACTTGTAAACGTTTCGCCTACAAATGCATTCGGATAACGGAGCAACGTTAATATGCGATAAAAGCAGATTGTTCCAAATGCGATTTCCTCTGAAAATGTCAACAAAAAGTTACAAAAAATTAATTTTACTTAAAGACAAACTAAAACAAATCAGTAAATTGACATCACGTAAATTCAGCTCACAATTAGAGAAGGGCAGTTGGAAGGCAGTACCAAATCATGAAGTCAAACGATTTATCGTTGATTCCATGACAAGCGTCGGTACAAAAAAGTCGCATGCCATAAGTTTAGCTGACAATCTCACAGCAGCTGATTACAGAGGGCACTACAGCCATGGCCTCAACAGACTTGGTAGGTGAATGTGTTATCTTGTATTTCTCATCAAGACAGAATATCAGATGCAAACTTAAATTTTAAAGTTGCCATTCAAAGTACACAATATGTTAAACCTGAGCACTCCAGATTGGGGGTCAGTATATTCCTTGGACTAAATCACTTGGACCATTGGACTTGGACTGGTCCAAGTGATTATCAGTTGGACCAAAGGGTTCAGGACAACTCGGCCCAAAGACAAGTCGGCCGAGGACAACTCGGCCCATAAAAAAGTCGGCCCAAGACAACTCGGCCCAAGTCGTCCCAATTTCAGAAGACAATTCGGCCCAAGTCACAAGTAAGGAAGATAAATATACATATAACCGCATCCTACTCATCACGCACACATGCAATGTGCACGTAACTCGACAGCCTCAAATCAAATGAGCCATGCCAGTAGCCATTTCCTTAAAAAAACTATTGGCTTGTATTTATACAGATCATGTCGGAAAATAAAAGAAATTATTTAAACAGAAGTTGGCAATTTGTTATTTTCAAACTTAATAATCACTAACCTTTGTCGGTTAAAGGATGACAATTAACACTTTTGTTGCGAATTAACTCTTAGTAAATTTCAGTGCTGGTCGTTAATTAGCTTAACATATAATTAAATCAAACACTGAAATATTTTAAGTTTGAATTCAATGATTAAAGGAGACTATCGCATATTACTAGTGATCAGCCACCGATTACCGCCGTTCATGACAGTCTTTTTTTTTTTTTTTTAAGTTCGATTTTTTTTTTTCACCTTTTTTCATGACTGAATTCAAAGAAGCTAGCTAGCTAGATAGATAAATAGATAGATGGATGGATGAGTTGGATGGATCTCACGCACTTTTATTTTCAACATTGAATAAATTATTTCGGTCACTTACATTATGCTGCTATAACCATCAGATGTCATTTAAATTAGAATATGTACATTAGCGATCTGATCTAAGACAGCTGCATATGCTTTTTATTCATCAGGTACAGAGCAATAAAAGTACCACCATCCAATTATTTTTAATACATTAAGCGGTGCTTGGTCTGATTTTCATGGGCTGAGAGTTCTTCTATTGCTGGGGCGATTTGGGCCGAGTTGTCTTCTGAATTTGGGTCGACTTGGGCCGAGTTGTCTTGGGCCGACTTTTTTATGGGCCGAGTTGTCCTGGGCCGACTTGTCTTTGGGCCGAGTTGTCCGTAATTCTGGACCAAATGGGGTGTATTCCTTGGACCAATGCCAGTTGGACCAAGTCATAAATACCTGTTGGACCAATTATTAAACCACATGTTTACAACTAAATAAATTGTATCTACATAAATTGTATTCATTTTCTGTCTTCTTTTTTATTTATTTAATTTTTGTTTTTACATTTTGTGAAGCCTAATATTTTCACACTACAATCAACTTGTTTTGACAATTAAATGTACTCTGTAGAGAAATTTCAGCAGATGACATTTTGAATAACTTTTCTATTTCCCCAAAATTAGGTTTTTTGCATTTCATACAAATTATCTCCACAGGATTTTTTCCATGCAAATAGCCTTCAGCGAAGACAGTTTTCATGAAATGTCAAAACCTATTTTATGGAAAAAACAAAATAAGAAAACTGTCATCAAATTGTCATCTGCTGAATTAGCCCTGAGAGGGTAAAGTTTTCTTTATTTTATTTATTTATTTATTTTTAATTTTTATTATTATTATTTTTTTTTTGGCATAATTTTAGATGTACATAATGGCTTGAATTTACCATTTCAATTGGTAGGCTATTCTCAGTTATTTTGTTTTTAACCCCTGTTAAAAAGTACTTTTTGCAGTGACCTGTATTCCTTGGACCAAATCACTTGGAACTTGGACTGCTTGTCTAAGTGATTATCAGCTGGACCAAATGAGGTGTATTCCTTGGACCAATTTCAGTTCAACCAGGTCAAAAATACCTGTTGGACAATATTTTATTATAAACCACATTTTTTTACAACTAAATAATATGTATCTACATAAATTGTATTTATTTCATTTATTATTTTTTTTTTTTTAACTTTTTCTAAAACAATTTAAATTGAGATAATTTTGTATTTTCAAAAGAATTATTAAATTTTGTTAAACCTTATATTTTTACACAACAGTCAACTTGTTTTTAACATTTAAATAATTTAAGGCATAGTACGCTGTATAACATTTTCAGCAGATGACATTTTGAAGATTTTTTTTTTTTTATTTTACCCTGAAAACAGGTTGCGGCATTTCATACAAATTGTCTCCACAGGTTTTGACATTCCATGCAAATTTTCTTCCCTGGAGACCATTTGTATGAAATGTCAAACCTATTTTATGGGGGAAAAAAAATAAGAAAAATGTCATCAAATTGTCATCTGCTGAATTAGCCCAGAGAGTGGTAAAGGTTCGGTTGGGACCAAGTATTATGTTTACATTAATCTGAACTTTGTCAAATTCCCTTTCATTAAGAAAACACGCCTATTCAAATGTATAGAAAATTTAACCTCCAAAAACTGAAAATTTTCAGATAAAAAAACTTCGATAATTTTCATATTTCTGTTCAAAATGTAGATTGTGGGCACTCGTTAGAACTGCCTCAGCGAGGCAGTTCTAACGAGCACCCACAATCTATTTTGAGCAGAAATAAGAAAAATAATGTATACCCCTGTAAACCCCAGTTGTACTATATAAAAGTGGGGTTTAATGGGGTCAAAATTATATAGATATGTTTTCGTTATGACCAAGAAAATATTTCTATATTGTTATTTATATATTTATTTATTTATTTACATAATTTTACATGTATATAAATGGCTGGGATTTACCATTTCAATTGATAGGTTATTGTCACTGATTTTGTTTTAACCCCCCCCCCCCCCCAGGGGTGGGGGGGTGTTAAAACAAAATCAGCTAACCGGCTAACTCCTCCTACAGTTTACATCCGATCAAGCTGAAACTTGTTATATAGTTAGACCATGATGTGGCGCAGCGCATATTGTTTTGGGGTTACAGTCCACCAAATGTTTGCAGAGTTATGCCCCTTAGAAAATTTCTGTAAACTTTTCATTTCCGGTTAACTCCTCCTACATTTTATATCCAATCAAGCTGAAACTTCATATATAGTTAGACCATGATGTGGAGCAGCGTATATTATTTCGAGGTTACAGTCCACCAAATATTAGCAGAGTTATGCCCCTTTGAAAATTCCAGTTGACTTTTCGTTTTCGGCTAACTCCTCCTACAGTTTACATCCGATCAAGCTGAAACTTGATTTGTAGTTAGACCATGATGTGGAGCAGCGCATATTATTTCAAGGTTACAGTCCACCAAATATTAGCAGAGTTATAACCCTTTGAAGATTTCTATTAATTTTTCGTTTCTGGCTAACTCCTCCTACAGTTTACATCCAATCAAGCTGAAACTTCATGTACAGTTAGACCATGATGTGATGCAGCACATATTATTTCGCGGTTACAGTCCACCAAATATTAGCAGAGTTATGCCCCTTTGAAAATTTCAGTAAACTTTTCGTTTCCGGCTAAATCCTCCTACAGTTTACATCCTATCAAGCTGAAATTTTATTTGTAGTTAGACCATGATGTGGAGTAGCGCATATTGTTTCAAAGTTACAGTCCACCAAATATTAGCAGAGTTAAACCCCGTTGAAAATTTCTATTAATTTCTATTAATTTTTTGTTTCCGGCTAAATCCTTCTATAGTTTACATCCAATCAAGCTGAAACTTCATAAATAGTTACACGATGATGTGGAGCAGCACATATTATTTCGAGGTTACAGTGCACCAAATATTTGCAGATTTATGCCCTTTTGATAGTTTTTGTAAACTTTTCGCAGCATATTGTTTAGAGGTAATAGTGTGCAAATTTTATTTTATAATAGGTATATTTTTTGCAAATAACTAAAGTTTTGGTTATATGGGCAAGATATTGATTTTTTTTTTCTTCTTCTTTTATTAGATTTGCAAGGAAAGGTAGCCATTATTAAATCTTTATGAATACATAATTCTTTTTGGATTTTTTTTTTTTTTAATACTCTTCTGATTTGGCTCCCTTGAAGAACAAAAATAAAATCAGTATTAAACAAATTAAAGGTTTACAAAAACATTTCTTGCAGCATTTTTTTTTTTTTCTGGATGTTTATTTTTGTTTTGTTATTGTTTGGTCCGATATTGAAGTATAGGAAAATCAGCCAAAGGCTCATATGAGCTTATAATATAGTCATGCTTCTGTGGTGTGTCCTCCGTCAGAAAGCACTTCTCTCTAGAAGCAGCAAACCTCCCTATTTTCACAGGAGGGAGAAGTCACTTCTTCCTTAATTCCTGGGCCAGCTTGGTCGCTTAGGTTACAGTTCACCAAATGTCAGCAGAGATATGCCCAAATGAAATTTTTATTTTTTTTGTAATTCCATTTACAGTTTATATCCGGAGCACTGAATTATACAGGAGCCAGTTTTTGTGCTACATCTTTTTACTTGCCACGGGCGTATAATGCCCCACTTGGCGGAGCTCTTGTTTAAATATTAGAAGATGATGTGCCAGATTCTTGGCAGATCGTATCAAATAAAACTGTACAGACGGGCAGCAAAAAACCAGATCAGAATGCGGGGATGTTCTATGTTTATCACATAGTAGACAAATTTCCAATAATCAGCTTGAAAGATAATCTAAATACATGCAAATGAGATAAATCAGTTTAAGATATACCATGGTTCTGCGCGTGTACGTGCGATAATGCACTCGCTCACGCTTGTGCATTATCGCATCATACATGCACATGAGTCAAGACATTGTACAAGAGTAACAACAGATCATATCAAATGAAAAATATATGGATGAGCAGCAATAAACCAGATAAGAACGGGTGGATGTACATGTACGTGGTAATCTATAATTTTGCATTTAGCAAGTTTTATCTAAACGTTAGAAGATGATTTTTCGGAGTAACGGCAGATCATATCAAATGAAACAATGTATGAACCAGCAGCAACAAACAAGATCAGAATGCGCAAATTTACATGCTAATCTAGAATTTCGCATATAGCATGCTATATTTAACTATTAGAAGACAATGTTGTCTTAGTAACAGCAGATAGTATAGAATGAAACGATGCATGGACGACCAGCGAAGAACCATATCAGATTGCGCGGATAAACATGATAATCTAGAATTTTGCATATAGCAAGCTATATTTAAATATTAGATGATGATGTGCCAGACTTATGGCTGATCGTATCAAATGAAACAATGTATGGACGAGCAGCAACAAACAAGATCATAATGCGCTGATTCCTGATTAACATGTTAATCTAGAACTTCACATATTGGACATAAGATTTTAATGACAGGATTTTTCATCTGGTTGGATAACCAAATTTTTTTGCAAAAATAATCTTTGGCAAAAAAATAAATAATAATTTTTGCTACTCAGTTGTTTCAAATGGGGTATGGTCTATGATAATGTAACAAACCTGGACATCTACCCACCGGACATTTACCACCTGGACATTTACCCAACCCTCTTAACCTAAAAGAGGACATTTGCCCACACCAAAATTGTGTTAGTAACACTGTCCTTAAATGCAAAAGACATGTTTTAGAAGTGATCTTTAATTTGTCAAATATTATTTTTCATTCATTTATCCCTTTTAATTTGTAAAGTTACTTTGTATCTATTCGATAGTTTAAGATGACCATTACTTTGTATCAAGATGAAGGATGAAGGATAAAATTGAAATATTTTTTTTTTTTTTTTTTTTTTTAATTTTCAAATTGGCTTCGCGGTTTTTATATGTCTTTCCGTGTGTCATTTTGTTCTTGTGTTTTTCAGTCCTTTTAGTATTGCGATTACCTCGCTTGGGGAAGAGAGAGCTAATCTTAGTGCTTTTCGTACGTTTGTTCAGTTTGTGCTTGTTTAGATTTGTCGGTTTCCTCTTCCTCTTGGGGTCTGGGAAGGACTGCAGTTTGTGATTGTGGCACTCCCTGGACTTTTCTCTTACCTTTTTTAAGTTAATTTCATTTGATATGTATTTCTATTTTTCATAAATCATAAATAGCACTTAGTGATATTGATTTCTGTATCATAATACAAAATTTTACTTGTGTTATTTATAATATATCACAGATCTTTAAACCTTTTTCTATTTCTTTCATTTTTTTTTCCGTCTAGTAACTCACTTAATGTCAAGTTTTGTTTTGTTTTTTTAACAATTAAAGTTACAGTGAAAATTGCAAAACTGAACATTTTTTTTTGTCTAACTGATGGAAGGTAAAAACCATATTAAATCGCTTTATAACAACTAAATAACGTATATCCACAATTAGTGTTTTTATTTATTTTATATATTTTTTATATTTGATAAACAGTTTTAACTGAGATAATTTTAAATTTCTTGAAAGAATTATTATATTTTATTAAACCCTATATTTTCACACTAAACATAATGCTATAATGAAGTTGAAAGTTCTAATTCATCCATCCAGGCCTGATGTATGTTCATAAATAATTGTATTGTTGTTTATATGTCATAAAAGTTTCATTTATTTATTTATTTGAGTCTTTGGTTCTACTAATTTATTTATTTATTTATCTATTTATTTGTTTATTTACTTTTACATGCACATCCTGAACACTTAATTCTTAAACTATTCAACTAACACTATATATTTTTAAGAAAGAAACAGAGAGACAGAGAAAGACAGAGAGAAAGTACATCAACTTATTTATTAATTTATTTATTTTGTGTATTATGGTCATTCAGTTCTCTTGTACATTGAAATTGTTTATAAAAGCATAATTTTGCGTAATTGTTTACATGTCACAAAACTTATCTGATTCTTATTTCTTTCCAGTTTTATTTCTTCCTGTGACTTTATCAATTATTTATTTGTTTGTTTGTTTATTTGTTGTATTTAGCTGAAAGGCTGTTGTTTTGTCTTAATAATGCAATTTTTGTTTTGTACCCTCAATTAATGCCTTGTATTTGTATTTATTTTGGTATAGTTTTGTGTTGTCTATGTCCCAAATGTTTTAAGATTTTGTTCATTTCTTTCAATCTTTGTTTCTTCCAGTGACTCACGTAGCGTCAAGGTTATTTTTTTTATTTTACAAACAACATGAAAGTTTAAATGTGAAAGTTTAAAATTGGACAAAATATTTTTAAATCATAATAGGAATACTTGATTAATTTGCTTTGATTTTTCTGTGGAATGCTATGCTTTTCAGCTATGGATTTCACTGGTCAGAAGACTCAGGGTATTCTGACCTGAGATTTAATGACAGGTATTATCAGATGATTGACAGGTCTTATCAGGTGATTGACAGGTCTTCTCGGATAATTGACATGTCATATCAGATACTGTTACTGTTATTCACAGGATGGAAAAAAAAAAACTGAAATATTAAGAAGTGATTATAAAACCTTTTTCTAACACATACGGAATGTCAGAATGGAATGCAAAATCATCCGTTTCACTCAAAGAATTGGATTCTTTAATGCTTAGCACTCTGGATAATTTTTTCTGCAGACAACATTTTGAAATATATTTTCTTATTTTCCTAGAAAACAGGATTTGACATTTCATGCAAATTGTCTCCATTCATGGAGACAATTTGCATGAAATGTCAAACCTGTTTCTAGGAAAAATAAGAAAACTATCACCAATTTGTTGTCTGCTGAATTAGCCCAGAGAGTGGTAAAGGTTAAGAAGTAATAGGTATGTCTCGGAAGAAAGAACAAAGACAGTAAGAATAAATGAGTTTTCCCCACATTCCAGTTATCTCAATTAAAATTGTTTTATGAAAATAAATAATAGAAAATTAATAAAAAATTACATAGATACATATTATCCAGTTATAAAAACATAGTTTTACTATGGCACTCCCTGTGGCACTCCCTGGACTTTTCTCTTACCTTTTTTATATGATCCAACAGGTATATACCTGGTCCAACTGGAACTGGTCCAAGGAATACACCTCATCTGGTCCAAATGATTATCACCTGGACCTGCAGTCCAAGTGATTTGGTCCAAGGAATACAGGGCATTAGCTCAAGTCACTGCAAAATGCATTTTTAAAAGGGAAGTTAAAATAAAATAAGTACCAATTGAAATGGTAAATCCCAACCATTTATATACATTTATAATTATAAATAAATAAAAACAATAAATAATAATAATAATATAAAAGATACTTTCTTGGTAAAGGCAATTTGTTATTGAAAGTCCAACAAAGTTCAGATTAATGTAAACTCAATACATGTACATGGTTCAATTCGGGGTTCAATTGAACCTTTACTACTCTCTGGGCTAATTCAGCAGATGACAAGTTGATGACATTTTTTTCATTTTTCCCATAAAACAGGTTTTGGCATTTCATGCAAATTGTCTCCACTGAAGACCACTTGCATGGAATATCAAATCCTGTTGACAATTTGTATGAAACGCCGAAATCTGTTTTCAGGGAAAAATGAAAAAAAAAACAAAAACAAAAAAAAAAACTTCAAAATGTTATTTGCTGAAAATTTTACACAGACTACTTAGCCTTAAAACGTTTAATTGTCAAAACAAGTTCATTATTTTGTGAATATATTAGCCTTCACAAAATATAAGCATGCTTTCGAAAATACCAAATTATGTCAATTAAAATGTTATCAAAAGTAAAAAAAAATAATAATAAAAAACAAAAATAAAATAAATAAAAAATAATGAATACAATTTACGTAGATACATATTACTAAAGTAAAAAAAAAAAACATCGTTCAATATGGTCCAACAGGTATTTATGATTTGGTCCAACTGGAATTGGTCCAAGAAATACACCCCATTTGGACCAACTGATAATCACTTGGACCAGTCCAAGTCCAATGGTCCAAGTGATTTAGTCCAAGGAGTACACTGACCCCAAGATTGGTCCACAAGTTTGAATTCTGCTAGATCCAGATCATGACGTGGGGGAGGTGTATGACAATGACAACGATCTTATTTGCAAAGAAACAAATTCACAATGAATGGTTATGGCAAACCATCACGAAAACGTGCCTATATAATTTTGACCCCCTTAAACCCTACTTTTATATAGTAACACTGGGGTTTACAGGAGTATACATTATTTTTCTTATTTCTGCTCAAAACATAGATTGTGGGTACTCGTTAGAACCACCTCAATGAGGCGGTTCTAACGAGTACCCACAATCTATGTTTTGAGCAGAAACATGAAAAATATCAGATTTTTTTTATCTAACATTTTTCATTTTTTGGTGGTAAAATTTTCAGTGTATTTGAATAGGCATGTTTTCGTAATGATATAACACAATGAAACAAATGGTATTGGGGTGGGGGGGTGGGGGGGGGGGGGGGTTGAGGGGATGGTGGCATGTGTGTGTCACCTAATTTTTGATGGATTTTACTGAATGTTACTTTTTTTTTTTATCTACTGATACTGCTTCACACCCTTGCGGAGATTTATTTACAGTTACACAGAATTTTAAATGTGTCTTTAAATGTCTTCTGTGAAACCAGTCGTCAATTTTCTCCTTTCTTTCTTCCGTTACTGCGTTTCTTACTTGGTTTCTTACTTGATAGTAAGGGAACTTTGAACCCTTACTGGCGTTTCATCATCCCTGTCTCTCTCTCGTACTCTCGATGATAGGGCTGGCTTCTGGTGTCGTTATTTAAAAATAAGTCTGTTGATAAGCTCGAATGATGGCCGCTAAATCACTATCCTTAGTGATGAGTATTAATATATATCTGTATCCTCGAATCTTCTCTGAATCCAGAATTTATCCAGTTTAGTCTTAAACTGGAGTACCGTCTTTGAAGAAATTATATCCTCTGGCAGTGAATTCCAATCCTCAATGATCCTTACAGCAAAAGAATGCATCCTTATTGACTTAGAGTACCTAGGCTTAAAAAGCTTTAAGTTGTGTCCTCTCATAGATGAATCAGCGACCTGGAAGAAGTCTTCGATTGGAATGTCATCAATACCTTTCATTATTTTTGGTCAATTCTGTTCATGATATCAGGTTTGGAGTGTGGCACATATGTTTCAAAAAAAAAAAAAAGAGTTTTGTGACACAGCCACCAGCAGATTAAAACTATTTACAAGAAGTCATCAGGGGAAGGAATCCATACCTATCCCCTGCCCAACCCTAGGATATTATATTTTGGCCTTAAACCCATCAACTGTCTTAGCAGAGACAGCTTCAGTTGTGAGGCCATTCCAAGTTGCGATTGTCCTGGGGAAAAAAGAGCTCTTCAGACCATCCGTGTATGCATTAGGATGGTGATACTGAAAGGAACCTAGTTCTCCTGCTCCCCCCCACCGGCTACAGACAGGTACCTAGTCTTATCTATAAAAGCTAAGTTGTTGTGGATCTTATAGAATGAGAGTCAGAGAAGCCTGCTGTCGCCTTTCCTGCAGAGTTGGCCATTGGAACTCATCTAACATTTCTCCAACGTGGCTTTAATTGCGCCAGCGTCTACAAGTCCAACGAGCAGCAGTCCTCTGAACTTTTTCTATTCTGTCAATTTCGTTTTGATGATGGGGCATCCAAACAGGTGCTGCATATTCAAGTTTAGGCCGGACCAGAGTTTTGTATGCAGCAACCTTGGTTTCCCTCGGTGCAAAAACCATCTCACATGGGGTCTTCTGTCAAAGTATTACTAACAATTTGTTCAAATAGTTTTGCACTACTGAACAAGATGGCAGCCATGCCCATGCATGGTAAAAACACTTAAAATTTTTCTTTCCAGAAGTTTGAGGCTGAATCTTGGTATATTGCATCGGGGACCCAAGGTACATTTACCAAGTTTGTTCAAATGATCCTAGGATGACCTTTGAACTTTTTACAGCACTGTCAAATTTCTGTCCCGGCCTAGTTGCTATTGCAATACTGGAAAATGTTGCATGGCATCTGCAGATATGCAATGGCTGTTTTACTCACGTGAGCGAATCATAGCCCATGGGCCTCTTGTCATTAAATTCATGAACCCTCTAAAGTTTGGAGAAAATCTGATAATTACTTAAGGAAAGGGAGTTGTTGTTTTTTTTTTTTTTGTTTTTTTTTAAATATTGCTTGTTTTCCCTAATAGAATATAAGTCCAACCCGTGTTAAGCAAGCACCTAAAGGAAGACCAAAAAGTAGTTGCTTAAGATATGCTTGCTTAATACAGGTAATTTTTCACTTATTTGACTTTAAACGGATCCAAAAATATGTCCTCTTTTAAAATAGAGGTGATTGCTTACTACACATGGTCTTTAAAACAGGTTTGACTGTCATGACTGTAGGATGAATTACCGATAAGGGTCTTTATAATTATATATGGTTATGTTCAATTCCCACTGGCGGCAAGATTTTTCTTGGTAAACTGGCCAGATGACCTTATGTCATGGCGAGATTCCCATTTGTCAGTGCATCAATCCATCTTTGCACCTGTTGTCTATAGATACCTCATTATACCATTTATTCCTGATGCAGGAAAGGCTTTAATCTATTACCAAGCTAGGAATTTTGGACTCTTGAAAGTTTATGCTGATAGCAAAATTAGTAAAACTAAAAGTCAATAGCTCACACACAGGGTAGAAAACAATATGGGATCACCAGAAATTGCATATTATTAGCGGTTTCTCATTTTCATGCAATGTTTTAAATAGAACTCTGCCAAAGACAAAACTTTGGTATTGTTTGGCAAGAGATTTTAAAAGTGTTTGTTGAGACTTATTCAGCAGGCAATTCATGAAAACATAAATATTGGAGAAATTTTTTATAATAAGTGATTTTCTAATTTGCGAAATTCATTTTTAGCTCACCTGAGCTCTGCTCAGGATGAGCTATTGTGATCACTTTTTGTCCGTCGTCCGTCCGTCCGTCCGTCCGTCCGTCCGTCCGTCCGTCCGTCCGTGCGTCCGTCCGTCCGTCCGTCCGTCCGTCCGTCCGTCCGTTAACATTTTCAAACTACTTCTCCTCTGAAGCCGCTGAGCCAATTTTGCTCAAATTTCATATGGAGCCTCCTTAGGGTGGGGGAACGAAAGATTGCTAAAATAGTCGGGGTCCGTCGACTAAGATGGCCGCCATGCCCATATATGGTAAAAACCTTTAAAAATCTTCTTCTCCATAACCGAGGATGCCTTGGGGCTGAATCTTTGCATGAATCATCGGGGACGGGAGGTCAACCAAAGTTGCTAAAAGAATTGTCGTACGTTGACGTTTGACCTTTTTACAGCAAGGTCAAGTTCGCTTCCTTATGCATTTATATGAGCTCTATACATTTGAATGGGAAAATTGTTAAGAGTTTCAAACGACTTCTCCTCTGAAGCCTCTGAGCTAATTTTGTTCAAATTTCATATGGAGCCACCTTAGGGTGGGGAAACAAAAGATTGCTAAAATTGTCGCGGTCCGTTGACCAAGATGGCCGCCATGCCCATATATGGTAAAAACCTTTAAAAATCTTCTTCTCCATAACTGAGGATGCCTTGGGGCTGAATCTTTGCACGAATCATCAGGGACAAGAGGTCAACCAAAGTTGCTAAAAGAATTGTCGTACGTTGACGTTTGACCTTTTTACGGCAAGGTCAAGTTTGCTTCCCTATGCATTTGTATGAGCTCTATACATTTGAATGGGAAAATTGTTAAGAGTTTCAAACGACTTCTCCTCTGAAGCCTCTGAGCTAATTTTGTTCAAATTTCATATGGAGCCACCTTAGGGTGGGGGAACGAAAGATTGCTAAAATTGTCATGGTCCGTTGACCAAGATGGCCGCCATGTCCATATATGGTAAAAACCTTTAAAAATCTTCTTCTCCATAACCGAGGATGCCTTGGGGCTGAATCTTTGCATGAATCATCGGGGACGAGAGATCAACCAAAGGTGCTAAAAGAATTGTCGTACGTTGATGTTTGACCTTTTTACGGCAAGGTCAAGTTCGCTTCCCTATGCATTTGTATGAGCTCTATACATTTGAATGGGAAATTGTTAAGAGTTTCAAACGACTTATCCTCTGAAGCCTCTGAGCTAATTTTGTTCAAATTTCATATGGAGCCACCTTAGTGTGGGGAAACAAAAGATTGCTAAAATTGTCGCGGTCCGTTGACCAAGGTGGTCGCCATGCCCATATATGGTAAAAACCTTTAAAAATCTTCTTCTCCAGAACCGAGAATGCCTTGGGGCTGAATCTTTGCACAAATCATCGGGAAGGAGAGGTCTACCAAAGTTGCCAAAAGAATTGTTGTACGTTGACATTTGACCTTTTTACGGCAGGATCAAGTTTGCTTCCCTATGCATTTGTATGAGCCCCATACATTTGAATAGGAAAATTGTTGAGAATTTTAAATTTCTTCTTCTCTGAAGCCACTGAGCCAAATTTGCTCACATTTCATATTGTGCCTTCTTAAGTCAGGGGAACGAAAGATTGCTAAAATGGTCGCGGTAGGTCGACCAAGATGGCCACCATGCCCATATATGGTAAGACCTTTTAAAAATCTTCTTCTTCAGAACTGAGGATGCCTTGGGGCTAAATCTGTGCACAAATCATCAGGGACAGGAGATCTACCAAAATTGCTGAAAAGATTATTGTACATTGACATTTGACCTTTTTACGGCAAGGTCAAGTTTGCTTCCCCATGCATTTGTATGAGCCCCATAACATTTATATGGGAAAATTGTTGAGAATTTGATGACTTCTCTGAAGCCACTGAGCCAAATTTGCTCAGATTTTTAGCTCACCTGAGCATGAAGTGCGCATGGTGAGCTATTGTGGTCAGTCAATGTCCGTCGTCCATCATGGGTCATGCGGCGTGAACAATTGCTTTAAAGGCCTACTCTTCCTACACCCCAGGGCCAATTGACTCGATACTTGGTAGGAAGCATCAGGGTGAAATGTAGATAAAAAAAAATAGCTAAAATCGTTCCGATCGGAAATCCAAGATGGCCGCCATGGCCGCCATCTTGAAAATCTTTTTCGCTTCTTCTCCTGAACCGAAAGGCCAATTGACTCCAAACTTGCTAGGAAGCATCAGGGTGACTTGTAGATCAAGTATAGCTAAAATCGTGTCGGTCCAAATTCCAAGATGGCCACCATGGCAGCCATCTTGAAAATCTATTTTTCGCTTCTACTCCGAAACCCAAAAGCCAGTTGACTCCAAACTGGTTAGGAAGCATTGGGGTGACTTATAAATCAAAAATAGCTAAAATTGTGCTGATTAGAAATCCAAGATGGCCACCATGGCAGCCATCTTGAAAAGCTATTTTTCGCTTCTTCTCCTGAACCGAAAGGCCAATTGACTCCAAACTTGCTAGGAAGCATCGGGATGACTTGTACATAAAAAATAGCTCAAATCGTGCCAATTAGAAATCCAAGATGGCCTCCATGACAGCCATCTTGAAAATCTATTTTTCGCTTCTTCTCTTAAAACTAAAAGTCAATTGACTTGAAACTTAGTAGGAAGCATCAGGGTGACTTGTAGATCAGAAAATAGCTATAATCATTCCGATCGGAAATCCAAGATGGCAGCCATCTTGAAAATCTATTTTTTGCTTCTTCTACTGCACCGAAATGCCAGTTGACTCAAAAGTTGGTAGGAGGCATTGGGGGTGACTTATTTTACTTGTAACGTTTAGAAAATTTCAGCATTTTAACCTTGTAAGCAAGATATTTCAAAAACTGTTTAAGCCATTGCCTTGTCATAAGAGTATTGGAAAAATGTTGCATGCCATCTGCATATCTGCAGTGGCGGTTTCACTCAGGTGAGCGAGTTGTGGCCCGTGGGCCTCTTGTTTTTTTTTTTTACCACATTTATTCTTTCAAAGGCATACATAAACATATATGTGACAATTTTTGACATTACAAAGTACATTTGTGGGGGTGGTCGGGTGGTGCAAAGGTGTCGTGTATCTTACGTCACTGGGGCATCCAGCTGATATTGGCTTACAGTTCGGCAAGGGCAGAGGGGGAATGTTTTTATTTCTTCTGTTTCTTCACTTTTATTTTTGTTCCTCTTTCTTCCCTGTTCCTCTCTTTCATTTCTTCTACTATATCTTCTATTTTTTTTAGCTCACCTGAGCTCTGCTCAGGATGAGCTATTGTGATCACTTTTCGTCCGTCGTCCGTCCGTCAGTGCGTCCGTCCGTTAACATTTTCAAACGACTTCTCCTCTGAAGCCGCTGAGCCAATTTTGCTCAAATTTCATATGGAGCCTCCTTAGGATGGGGGAACGAAAAATTGCTAAAATGGTCACAGTCCTTTGACCAAGATGGCCGCCACGCCCATATATGGTAAAAACCTTTAAAAATCTTCTTCTCCAGAACCAAGAATGCCTTGGGGCTGAACCTTTGCAGGAATCATCGGGGACGGGAGGTCTACCAAAATTGCTAAAAGAATTGTCGTACGTTGACGTTTGACCTTTTTACGGCACGGTCAAGTTTGCTTCCCTATGCATTTGTATGGGAAAAACCTTTAAAAATCTTCTTCTCCTAAACCGAGCATGCCTTATGGCTGAATCTTTGCATATATCATCAGGAATGGGAGGGCTACAAAATTGCTAAAATAATGGTCGTACATTGACATTTGACCTTTTTACGGTAAGGTCAATTTTGCTTCCTTATGCATTTGTATGGGAAAAATGTTCAGAATTTCAAACAACTTCTCCTCTGGAGCCTCTGGGCCAATTTTGCTCAAATTTCATATGGAGCCTCCTTAGGTAGGGGGAACAAAAGGTTGCTAAAATGGTCATGGTTTGTTGACCAAGATGGCCGCCATGCCCATATATGGTAAAAACCTTTAAAACTCTTCTTCTCTAGAACCGAGGATGCTTTGGGGCTGAATCTTTGCTTAAATCATCAGGGACAGGGGGTCTACCAAAGTTGCTAAAATAATGGTCATACATTGACATTTGACCTTTTTACGGCAAGGTCAAGTTTGCTTCCTTATGCATTTGTATGGGAAAAAACATTTAAAAATCTTATTCTCCAAAACCGAGGAAGGCTTGTGGCTGAATCTTTGCATATATCATCTGGAATGGGCGGTCTACCAAAGTTGCTAAAATAATTGTCATACATTGACATTTAACCTTTTATGGCGAGGTCAAGTTTGCTTCTGTATGCATTTGTATGGGCCCCATACATTTGTATGGAAAAAATGTTGATAATTTCAAATTGGCTTTTCCTCTGAAGCCTCAGGGCCAGTGTTGCTCAAATTTCATGCAGAGCCTCTGTGGGCAGGAGAATGAAAGATTGCTAAAATGGGTATGGTCCATTGATCAAAATGGCTGCCATGCCCATATTTGGTAAAAACCTTTAAAAATCTTCTTCTCCATAACCAAATAAGCCCTGGGTCCTGATCTTTGCACAAATTATGGGGGACAGGAGATCTACCAAAATTGCTAAAATGATGGTTCTATGTTGACATTTGACCTTTTTACTTCCAAGGTCAAATTTGCTTCCCCATTTGTATGGGCCATATACATTTATATTGAAAGTATCGAAGTGACTTGTAGATCAACAGTAGTTAAAATTGTTCTGATTGGAAATCTAAGATGACCATCATCTGGTTTATATTCATAATATTTCCCTGCCACTTGGTTTATATTCATAATATTTCCCTGCCACTATGCTGTTTACATGTATAAAATCATGATTCTTCAGAAACCACTTAGCCAATTTCTACCAAATTTCACATTGATCCTTCTGTTGAAATGTGATTGATAGTTTATTCAAATGATCATGCTCCATTGGCTGTCAGGCCCATATATTCTTCTTCAAAACTAAGAGCTGCTCAAATGATGATATTTTCATTAGTTGCGATGATAGGATTGGAAAAATGTTGCATAACATCTGCATGTCTGCAGTGGCTATGTCACTCAGGTGAGCGAACCGTGGCCCGTGGGTCTCTTGTTCTTCCTTTCTCTGGGAGACGACACAAAATGACCCACAAGGGTTGATGTGTCGTTAAACCCCAACACAAAATAAAAAAATACAAAGTACATTTAGACATTATCATACAACAAAAGTAATAGATTCTCATGATTTTGTGGCAACTATTTTACAATAATGTATTAAGAACATAAATCCTGCCAGAGAAGCCCCTTGGGTCCAAACCCGCCATGCCCCGGGGATCATTAGCTCCCATAGACTTGTAATGGGAAAAAACTTAAAAAATCTTCTTCTCTGAAACCATGAGGCCAAGAGCTTATATATTTAGTATGTAGCAATGTTTAGTGGTCCCCTACATAATCCTGCCAATCAAGCCCCTGGGGTCCAAACTGGCCAAGCCCCGGGGGTCATTAGCTCCCATAGACTAATAATGGAAAAAAACTTAAAAATTCTTCTTCTCTGAAACCATTAGGCCCACAGCTTACATATTTTGTATGTAGCAATGTTTAGTGGTCCCCTTCATAAATCCTGCCAGTCAAGCCCCTGGGGCCAAAATTGGCCATGCCCCGGGGGGTCATTAGCTCCCATAGACTTATAATGGGAAAAACTTACAAAATCTTCTTCTCTGAAACCATGAGGCCCACAGCTTATATATTTAGTATGTAGCAATGTGTAGTGGTCCCCTACATAAATCCTGCCAACCAAACCCCTTGGGTCCAAATTGGCCACGCCCCAGGGGTCATGTTTATATAGAGCTATATAGCTAAAGAACCATCAAAAATCTTCTTCTCTGAAACCATGAGGCCGAGAGCTAATAGATTAAGTATGAAGCGATGTTAAGTGGTCTCCTACATAAATCCTGCCAACCATGCCCCTGGGGTCCAAATTGGCCACACCCCTGGTGTCATTAGCTCCCATAGACTTATAATGGGAAAAACTTATAAAAATCTTCTTCTCTGAAACCATGAGGCCCAGAGCTTATATATTTAGTATGTAGCAATGTGTAGTGGTCCACTAGATAAATCCTGCCAACCATGCCCCTGGGGTTCAAATTGGCCGTGCCCCGGGGGTCATTAGCTCCCATAGACTTAAAATGGGGAAAACCTAAAAAGTCTTCTTCTCAGAAGCCATGAGGCCCTACAGCTTATATATTTAGTATTTAGCAATGTGTAGTGGTCCCCAACTTAAATCCTGCCAATCAAGCCCCTGTGGTCCAAACTGGCCACACCCCCAGGGGTCATATGTTTATATAGAAGCATGTAGCTAAAGAACCTTCAAAAATCTTCTTCTCTGAAACCATGAGGGCCCAGAGCTAACATATTTAGTATGTAGCAATGTTTGGTGGTCTTCTACATTAATTCTTCCAACCATGCCCCTGGAGTCCAAATTGGCCACTTCTCAGTGGGTCATTAGCTCCCATGGACTTATAGTGGAAAAGAAAAATGAAAAGAATCTTTTTCTCTGAAACTATGAGGCCCACAGCTTAAATATTTAGTGTGTAGCAATGTTTAGTGTTCCCCTACATAAATCCTGCCAATGAAGCCCCTGTGGTCTAAATTGGCCATACCCCGGGGTCATTAGCTCCCATAGACTTATAATGGGAAAAACTTAAAAAAATCTTCTCTGAAACCATGAGGCCCACAGCTCATATATTTAGTATGTAGCAATGTTTAGTGGTCCCCTACATAAATCCTGCCAACCATGCCCCTGGGGTCCAAACTGACCACACCCCAGGGGGTCATTTACTTCCACAGACTTATAATGGGAAAAACATAAAAGATCTTCTCTGAAACCATCAGGCCCACAGCTTATGTATTTAGTATGTAGCAATGTTTAGTGGTCCCCTACATAAATCCTGCCAATCAAGCCCCTGGAGTTTAAACTGTTTTTACTTATGGCCCTTTGAAAGTTTCAGCATTTTAACCTTGTAAGCAAGATATCTCAAAAGATATCTCAAAAACTTTTTAAGCCATTGCCTTGAAACTTGATGGACTAATAGGGAATGATGAGTAAATGACCTGATTAACTTACAGCAGTTAACTCAGGTGAGCGTTGTGGCCTATGGGCCTCTTGGTTATCTTTAAGAATAAGTTTAACATGTTTTTAACATACTACATTATCCCGTACCTCAAATTTACGAAAACTACGAACAGTTCTCTTCGTAAATGAGTGGATTCTTTCGTATTTTTGCGTAATTTTGTCCGGAGATTGCGTATATTCTTGTAGTTTGTTACGAAGGTTTGCGGAAATCTGCTTATTTACGAACAAATTTCCGTACATACGTAGAAATATATTCGTAGCTGTCTACAAACGAACGGAGCAATCTCCGCACTCTGAACGGAGTACTTCGTAAAACTGTGGACTTAGCATTTTTCAGTGCGGAATCGTTCGTAGAATATAGACTTAAACTTATTTCAGTTCGTATATATATGGAGATTACTGGACTTAGATATTTTTTAGATCAAATGAGAACATAGAATGTAACTTAACCAATTTTTGGTTCGTAGTCTTTCGTAGCATTCGGAGTGTGCTTAGAGACCTTTGTAATTTAATATGCATAACAGATTCACAGAAGACTTTGTTGCCATGGATACAAAATGGTATCAATTAAGATATCATAAAAGTAGTTGCTTTATTGCTTTGAAACCAAAAAGTTCAGTCATTTATAGAGCTACTCTGAGGCAACATAACTATAAAGCTAGTTCATTAGTGAATTTAAATTATGGATTAGAAATACATATACTTCGTTTTTGTGTTTTACATGTAAAATGGGATAGTCTAAATGACTTTAATAGTCCATGGAAATGTTATTGCTGATTTCAGAAGGTTGGTGGTTTCTTTTGATTACATGTATTTCAATAGAATATAAGCAAATAAAAAAAGTTGAATTCTAAGTCTTGCACATTTCTATTTTTTCATTCACAATACATTGATAATAATGCTTTTCTTCAAAAGAAGTGGTGTAAAATTGTGGTAAAATCTTTTTTCCATCACTGTTAACAGATATACAAAACACACATGTACATGACTTTTTAAGTAGATTCCAATGACTAATAACCTTTTTGTAAATACAAAATGCTTTAATACAAAATAAACTTATGTTATATTTCATTTTGTGGTTGAAAAAGCATGCTTTATGGAGTTTTCATAATAATTTTGTTACTGCCCTACCTTGAAATCCTGGAGATGCTTGCTATGTTCATTTGGAGGCCAGCCTAGATGGCTCCATTGGATGCATGTCCAACTTGTGATTAGGTTACAGGTTTGACCCCCATTGGGTCAGCAACATTATTTCATAGGGATATGATCATGAAGTACTTTTTATGGTCATTCTCTCCCTTCCGCTGTCTTGTAAGAAGGGTATGCTTCAGTTTCTGGCGAAAGAATGTGCACACTCTCTGGTTAACCACTAAGAGGACTAAGCTGCCCAGTAAAAGTGTGGTTGGGTAAACTGACCAGGCTCTACATGACCCCATTAGGTTGACTGGGCCATAAAACTTGAACACAAACAAATGTTCATTTGGAGACAAATAGGTAGTCATGCGGAGCTGATTACAAACAAGCGGAGTATTAGGACATTTTCTACAAACCTCTACGCAAGATACTGATGGTAAGTGTGCGTAAGCATGCGGAGCTAGTTTCGAAAAACTATGCAGTCATGCGGAGATGATTACAAACCAGCGGAGTATTGGGACATTTTCTACGAAACTTTACGCAACATACAAATGGTAAGCGTGCGTAAGCATGCGGAGCTGGTTACGAACACTTACGCAGTCATGCGGAGATGATTACAAACCAGCGGAGTATTGGGACATTTTCTACGAACCTTTACGCAAGATACGAATGGTAAATATGCGTAGGCATGCGGAAATTTCATCCCAATACTCCGCTTGTTACGAAAGTGCGTAGCTCATTCCAAATGTGGTGGTAATCGTAGAGATTTACGCATTCTCTGCTCTGTTTTCCATTTTTCAGTAAAAAATTGCTTCATAGTAAATGTCCCAATACTCCGCACAATATTTTCTTCGGAGTTATTCGTAGTTGCACGGAATCCTTTGGAAATTTGAGGTACGGGATACTTCATGTCAATACAGGTTTGAACATTATTGTTCAATAAATTTTTCCAGACCTGTGGTATTCTATTTATTACTCCTTGAAAATCTAAAATAATGTCTCATACATTAAACAAAGTTTTAAACTGATTAAAATCATAAAACACCCCATTATCATTAATAAGGTTGACTATATTCCATATTCCTTTCTCATACCAATTTTTTATGAAGAATTTTTCACCATGTTGCATCTCTGAATTAAACCATATTGGTGAGTTAAAAACAATTTCAAGTTGACTTGCTGGATTGCATTTTAAAAAAGCTTTCCAACTATTTACATGTAACACATCGATCCAAAAAGGATTACTTAGATTTGAAGCACAAAGATTGGCATAACCATCCCCAAAAATAACAAGTTTTCTAAAGTCAACATGGGAAAGTCTGTCCCACGAACATTCATTTGAACTAATTAAAATTCCATGCAACCATGTTATCTTTAATAATTCAATAAATTTGTTAATTTTTATCATCCTTATCTCCTTAACATCTTGTATAATAACATTACGGCTTATCCTATCAGGCCCTAAGTTCCACAGAAACTTGTAAAACAGTTTCTCTAATTGTTTGACCAACTGTTCCGAAGGGTTTGGAAGTGCAGTAAATGAATAAATTTTGACAATGCTAGAGATTTTATGACTGTGATCTTGCCTGGGAGAGTTTTTCTTTTTGACCATGACAGTAGTATTTTCTCCATTTTTGGTACTGCTTCTAAGGAGTTTAAATCCTTCAGGGGTAAATATAACATCTAGTACATGTATTTTAATTGGACTCTGCACCCAATCAAGATTATAGTTATGACATAACCTCAAATCTGATCCTGACATTGAACCTATCTAGAGAGCCTTTGTTTTATCCTCATTTATTTTTAGCCCTGACATTAAGTAGAACTTTTTAGCTCACCTGAACTATGCTCAGGATGAGCTGTTGTGATCACTTTCCGTCCATCATCTGTCCATGCATCCGTCCATCTGTCCATCCGTTAACATTTTCAAACGACTTCTTCTTTGAAGCCGCTGAGCTAATTTTGCTCAAATTTCATGTGGCGCCTCCTTAGGTTGGGTGAACGAAAGATTGCTAAAATGGCCGAGGTCTGTTGACCAAGATGGCCGCCATGCCCATATATGGTAAAAAACTTTAAAAATCTTCTTCTCCAGAATCGAGGATGCCTTTGGGCTGAATTTTTGCACAAATCATTGGGGACCAGAGGTCTGCCAAATTTGATAAAATAATTATTGTACATTGGCGTTTGACCTTTTTACGGCGAGGTAAAGTTTGCTCCCCTATGCATTTGTATGGGCATCATACATTTGTATGGAAAAAATGTTGAGAATTTCAAACGACTTCTCCTCTGAAGCCTCTGGGTGAATGTTGCTCAAATTTCATGTGGAGCCTCCTTAGGTTGGGGGAACAAAAGATTGCTAAAAATGGTCGCAGTCCATTGACCAAGATGGCCACCATGCCCATATATGGTAAAAACCTTTAGAAGTCTGCTTCTTCAGAACAGAGGACGCCTTGGGGCTGAATCTTTGTACAAATCATCAGGGACGGGAGGTCTACCAAAGTTGCTAAAATGATGGTCGTACATTGATGTTTGACCTTTTTACGACGAGGTCAAGTTTGCTTCCCTATACATTTGTATGGGCACCATACATTTGTATGGGAAGAAATATTGAGAATTTCAAACGACTTCTCCTCTGAAGTATCTGGGCCAATGTTGTTCAAATTTTATGTGGAGCCTCCTTAGATTGGGGGAATGAAAGATTGCTAAAATGGTCGCGGTCCATTGACCAAGATGGCTGCCATGCCCATATATGGTAAAAACCTTTAAAACTCTTCTTCTCCAGAACCAAATAAGCCCTGGAGCCTTATCTTTGCACAAATCCTCGGGGACAGGAGATCTACCAAAATTGCTAAAATGATGGTTCTACGTTGACATTTGACCTTTTTACAGCAAGGTCAAATTTGCTTCCCCATGCATTTGTATGGGTCCTATACATTTATATGGGAAAAATGTCGAGAATTCATATTTTGGACATCTCCTTAGGTTGGGGGAACGAACGATTGCTAAAATGGTCATGGTCCGTTGACCAAGATGGCTGCCATGCCCATATATGGTAAAAACCTTTAAAAATCTTCTTCTTCAGATCTTAGGATGTTTTGGGGCTAAATCTTTGCACAAATCATCAGGGATGGGAGGTCTACCAAAGTTGCTAAAATAATGGTTGTACATTGACATTTGACTTTTTTACAGCGAGGTCAAGTTTGCTTCCCTATGCATTTGTATGCATACCATACATTTGTATGGCAAAAATGTTAAAAAAATTTCAAACGACTTCTCCTCTGAAGCCTCTGGGCCAATGTTGCTCAAATTTCATGTGGAGCCTCCTTGGGGCAGGGGAATGAAAGATTGCTAAAATGGTCGCGGTCCATTGACAAAGATGGCCGCCATGCCCATATATGGTAAAAACTTTAAAAATCTTCTTCTCCAGGATGCCTTGGGGCCGAATCTTTGCACAAATCAACGGTGACGGGAGATCTACCAAAGTTGCTAAAATGATGTTCATACATTGACATTTGACCTTTTTACGGCAAAGTCAAGTTTGCTTCCATATGCATTTGTATGGGCCGTATACATTTGTATGGAAAAAATGGTGATAATTTCAAATGACTTCGCATCTGGGCCAATATTGCTCAAATTTCATGTGGAGCCTCCTTGGGGCAGGGGAATGAAAGATTGGTAAAATGGTCATGGTCCATTGTCCAGGATGACTGCCATGCCCGTATATGGTAAAAACCTTTAAAACTCTTCTTCTCCAGAACCAAATAAGCCTTGGGGCCTAATCTTTGCACAAATTATCGGGTACAGGAGATCTACCAAAATTGCTAAAATGATGGTCTTACGTTGACATTTGACTTTTTACGGCAAGGTCAAATTTGCTTCCCCATTCATTTGTGTGTGCCCTATACATTTATATGGGAAAAATGTTGAGAATTCATATTTTGGACATCTCTATAATCCAGTTGAATCGAAACTTGATGATGAGCATTAGGGCGCTTAGTAGACACAAATTAGCTGAATGAGCTGGTAGAAAATCCAAGATGGCTGCCACAGCTGCCATCTTGAAAATCAGTTTTCGACATCTCTTCCTGAACCTTTGGTCACCTTGAGCCCAAACTTGCTCTGTATCATTAGGATGACTTCTGGATCGAAACTAGCAAAAATTGTGTCGATCAAAAATCCAAGATGGCCGCAATGGTTCTGCTCCATTGAACAAGATGGTTGCCAGAGCTAAAAATAGAAAATCTTCTAACGACAGTTCGTCCTTGGTCAATGGCGATTTCAAAATATTTGCACAGAAGTATTCCACCAATGGCCCTCTACCAAAATTGCTAAGATGGTTCTGCTTGGCTTAACAGATGATGGCAGCCAGAGGTAAAAATAGAAAAACCTTGAAAAGACATCTCCTCCGCAGCCAGTGTCCTGATTTCAAAGTAATTTCACAGAAGTGTTTCTCTTATGGCCCTTTACCAAAATTGCTAAAAAAGTTCAGCTTGGCTGAACAAAATAGCTAAAAGTAGAAAAAACCTTTAAACATCTCCTCCTTCGCCAGTGGTCTGATTTCAAAATGATTTCACAGAAATGTTCCTCTTATCCCCTTTACCAAAATTGCCAAAATTGTTCAGCTCTGCTAAACAAAATGGTCACCAGAGCTAAAAGTAGAAAAACCTTTAAATGACATCTCTGTGGCCAGTGGCAAGATTTCAAAATAATTTCACATCAATGTTCCTCTTATGCCCCTTTGCCAAAATTGCTAAAATGGTTCTGCTCTGCTGAACAAAATGGTTGCCAGAGCTAAAAATAGTAAAAAAAAAAAAAAACCTTTAAAGGACAGGATAAGTAGATAACCAAATGACTTCTGAAAAATATCTGAACTTTTTTTTAGCTCACCTGGAGCGAAGCTGAGCTCCAGGTAGCTTATGCGATAGCCTGTTGTCCGTTAGCTTTTGACATTTTCAACAACTCCTCCTGAACCTGTTGAACAGATTGACTCGAAACTTGGTAGGTAGCATCTGGGTAACTTGTAGATCAAAAATAGCTAAAATCGTGCTGATTGTAAATTCAAGATGGCCACCATGGTGGCCATCTTGAAAATCTATTTTTCGCTTCTACCCCTGAACCAAAAGGCCAATTAACTTGGTAGGAAGCATCGGGGTATGTTGTCAGGGTGACTTGTAGATAAAAAAGCTAAAGTCTTTCCAATTTGAAATCCAGCTGGCCGCCATGGCGGCCATCTTTGAAAATCTATTTTTCGCTTCTTCTCCTGAAACAAAAGGCCAATTGACTTGAACCTTGGTAGGAAAAACCGGGGTGACTTGTAGATCAAAAATAGCTAAAATCATTCCAATCGGAAATCCAAGATGGCCACTATGGCGCCCATCTTGAAAATCTATTTTTCGCTTCTTCTCCTGAACCAAAAGGCCAATTTACTTGAAACTTGGTTGGAAGCATCGGGGTGAGTTATAGATCAAAATAGCTAAAATTGTTCCAATCGGAAATCCAAAATGGCCACCATGGCAGACATCTTGAAAATCTATTATTCACTCCTTCTCCTGAACCCAAAGGCCAACTGACTCAAAACTTGGTAGGAAGCATCGGGGTGACTTTTAGATCAAAAATAGCTAAAATCGTTCCAATCAGAAATCCAAGACGGCCGCCATGGTGGCCATTTGGAAAATCTATTTTTTGGTTCTTCTCCTGAACCGAATGGCAAGTTGACTTGAAACTTAGTAGGAAGCATTAGGGTGACTTGTAGGTAAAAAAGCTAAAGACTTTCCAATTGGAAATCCAAGCTGGCCGCCATGGCGGCCATCTTTGAAAATCTATTTTTCGCTTCTTCTCCTGAACCAAAAGGCCAATTGACTTGAAACTTGGCAGGAAGCATCGGGGTGACTTGTAGATCAAAAGTAGCTAAAATTATTCCAATCGGAAATCCAAGATGGCCCCCATGGCAGCCATCTTGAAAATCTATTTTTCACTTCTCCTCCTGAACTGAAAGGCCAATTGACTTGAACTTTTGTATGAAGCATCAGGATGACTTGTAGATCAAAAATAGCTAAAATCGTTCCAATTGGAAATCCAAGATGGCCACCATAGCGGCCATCTTGAAAATCTATTTTTCACTTCTTCTCCTGAACCCAAAGGCCAGTTGACTCGAAACTTGGTAGGAAGCATTAGGGTGACTTGTAGATCAAAAATAGCTAAAATCGTTCCAATCAGAAATCCAGGATGGTCGCCATGGTATCGTTCCAATCAGAAATCCAAGATGGCCACCATGGTGGCCTTTTTATACCCAGCCACACAATAGTGTCGGGGTATTATGGTTTCTCATTGGTCGTCAGTGTGTCTGTCCGTCCGTCCGTTTTTCGTTTCCGGATGATAACTTGAGTAAACATCAATGGATTTTCACCAAACTTGGTATGTGCATTGATATTATGGAGATCTGGTTTGGGATTGCTAATGGGCAAATTTTGTCAAATTTTTATGGAGTTATCTGCCCGAGACACGCCCATATTTTCGTTTCCGGACTATAACTTCAGTAAATAACAAGGGATTTTAACCAAACTTGCTATATATATTGACATTAAGGAGATCTGGTATGGAATTGCTAATGGGCAAATTTCGTCAAATTTTTACTGAGTTATCTGCCCGAGACACGCCCATATTTTCGTTTCCAGACGATAACTTGAGTAAATAACAAGGGATTTTAACCAAACTTGCTGTATGCATGGACCTTAAGGACATCTGTTTTGGAATTCCTAATGGGCAAATTTCGTCAAATTTTTACAGAGTTATCTGCCTGAGACGCGCCCATATTTTCATTTCCGGACAATAACTTGAGTAAATAACAAGGCCTTTAAACCAAACTTGCTATAAGCATTGATATTATCAAGATCTGGTTTAGGATTGTTATCTATCCCTCCATCATTTTCTTTCCAGACATTTTCGCAACGATAACTTTAATACATAAACAAATAATTGCTATGGCGGGGTATTATGCTTGCGGTGCTTTTATTGAAAATGTATTTTTCACTTCTTTTCCTGAATTAAAAGGCCGATTGACTTGAAACTTGGCAGGAAGCATCGGGGTGACTTGTAGATCAAAAGTAGCTAAAATTATTCCAATCAGAAATCCAAGAAGGCCCCCATGGCAGCCATCTTGAAAATCTATTTTTTGCTTCTCCTCCTGAACTGAAAGGCCAATTGACTTGAATCTTTGTTTGAAGCATCAGAGTGACTTATAGATTAAAAATAGCTAAAATCGTTCCAATCTGAAATCCAAGATGGCCACCGCCATGGCGGCCATCTTGAAAATCTATTTTTCACTTCTCCTGAACCCAAAGGGCAATTGACTCAAAACTTGGTTGGAAGCATCGGGGTGACTTGTATAAAAAAAAATAGCTAAAATCATTCCAATCAGAAATCCATGATGGCCCCCATGGTGGCGATTTTGAAAATCTATTTTTAGCTCACCTGAGCACGAAGTGCTCATGGTGAGCTATTGTGGTCAGTCAATGTCCGTCGTGCGGCGTGCGGCGTCAACAATTGTTTTAAAAGCCTACTCCTCCTACACCCCTGGGCCAATTGACTTGATACTTGGTAGGAAACATCGGGGTGACTTGTAGATCAAAAATAGCTAAAATCGTTCCGACCGGAAATCCAAGATGGCCGCCATGACCGCCATCTTGAAAATCTATTTTTCGCTTCTTCTCCTGAACCGAAAGGCCAATTGACTCCAAACTTGCTAGGAACCATCAGGGTCACTTGTAGATCAAAAATAGCTAAAATCGTGCCAATCGGAAATCCAAGATGGCCGCCATCTTGAAAATCTGTTTTTCGCTTCTTCTCCTGAACCGAAAGGCCAGTTGACTCCAAACTTGCTAGGAAGCATCAGGGTGACTTGTAGATCAAAACTAGCTAAAATAATGCCGATCGGAAATCCAAGATGGCCACCATGGCCGCCATCTTGAAAATCTATTTTTCGCTTCTTCTCCTGAAACAAAAGGCCAATTGACTCCAAACTTGCTAGGAACCATCAGGGTGACTTGTAGATCAAAAATAGCAATAATATTGCCAATCGGAAATCCAAGATGGCCGCCATGGCCGCCATCTTGAAAGTCTATTTTTCACTTCTTCTCCTGAACCGAAAGGCCAGTTGACTCCAAACTTGCTAGGAAGCATCAGGGTGACTTGTAGATCAAAAATAGCTAAAATCACGCTGATCGGAAATCCAAGATGGCTGCCATCTTGAAAATCTATTTTTCACTTCTTCTCCTGAACCGAAAGGCCAATTGACTCCAAACTTGCTAGGAAGCATCAGGGTGACTTGTAGATCAAAAGTAGCTAAAATCGTGCCGATCAGAAATCCAAGCTGGCCGCCATGGCTGCCATCTTGAAAATCTATTTTTCACTTCTACTCCTAAACCCAAAAGCCAATTGACTCCAAACTTGGTAGGAGGCATTCGGGTGACTTATAGATCAAAAATAGCTAAAATCGTGCCTATTGGAAATCCAAAATGGCCGCCATGGCAGCCATCTTGAAAATCTATTTTTCGCTTCTTCTCCTGAACCGAAAGGCCAGTTGACTCCAAACTTGGTAGGAAGCATCAGGGTGACTTGTAGATCAAAAATAGCTAAAGTCGTGCCAATCGTAAAACCAGGATGGGCGCCATGGCAGCCATCTTGAAAATCTATTTTTCGCTTCTTCTCCTGAACCGAAAGGCCAGTTGACTCGAAACTTGGTAGGAAACATTTGGGTGACTTGTAGATCAAAAATAGCTAAAATCATGCCGATCGTAAATCCAAGATGGCAGCCATGGCGGCTATCTTGAAAATCTATTTTTCGCTTCTTCTCCTAAACCCAAAAGTCACTTGACTCGAAACTTAGTAGGAAGCATCAGGGTGACTTGTAGATCAAATGTAGCTAAAATCGTTCTGATCAGAAATCCCAGATGGCCACCATGGCCGCCATCTTGAAAATCTATATTTAGCTTCTTCTCCTGCACCAAAAGGCCAATTGACTCCAAACTTGGTAGGAGACATTGGGGTGACTTGTAGATCAAAAATAGCTAAAATCATGCCAATCGGATATCCAAGATGGCCGCCATGGCAGCCATCTTGAAAATCTATTTTTCGCCTCTTCTCCTGAACTGAAAGGCCAGTTGACTCGAAACTTGATAGGAAGCATTGGGGTGACTCGTAGATCAAAAATAGCTAAAATCGTGCCGATCGTAAATCCAAGCTGGCTGCCATTTAGAGTTTGTTCAAATGATCATGCTCAATTGACTGGCATGCCATATATCTTCTTCTTCAAAATAAAGAACTGCTTAAATGATGATCTTTTCATTAGTTGTGATGACAGGATTGGAAAAATGTTGCATAACATCTGCATATCTGCAGTGGCTATGTCACTCAGGTGAGCGATCCGTGGCCCATGGGCCTCTTGTTTGCTTCTTCTTCTGAACCGAAAAGCCAATTGACTTGAAACTTAGTATGAAGCATTGGGTTGACCTGTAGATCAAAAAATGCTTTCCAATTGGAAATCCAAGATGGCCGCCATGTCGGCCATCTTGAAAATCTGTTTTTCGCTTCTTCTCCTGAACCGAAAGGCCAATTGACTTGAAACTTGGTAGGAAGCATCGGGGTGACTTGTAGATCAAAAATAGCTAAAATAGTTCCAGTCGGAAATCCAAGATGGCGGCCATGGCGGCCATCTTGAAAATCTATTTTTCGCTTCTCCTCCTGAACTGAAAAGCCAATTGACTTGAATCTTTGTATTAAGCATCAGGGTGACTTATAGATCAAAAATATCTAAAAACGTTCCAATCGATAATGCAAGATGGCCTCCATCTTGATAATCTATTTTACATTTCTTCTCCTGAACCCAAAGGTCAATTGACTTGAAACTTGAAACTTAGTAGGCAGCATCGGGGTGACTTGTAGATAAAAAATAGCTAAAATCATTCCAATCGGAAATCCAAGATGGCCACCACGGTGGCCATCTTGAAAATCTATTTTTTCGCTTCTTCTCCTATATCAAAAGGCCAATTGACTTGAAACTTAGTAGGAAGGATTGGGGTGACTTGCAGATCTCAAATAGCTAAAATTGTTCGAATCAAAAATCCAAGATGGCCACCGTGGCAGCCATCTTAAAAATCTATTTTTGGCTGCTTCTCCTGAACCGAAATGCCAATTGACTTGAAACTTGGTAGGAAGCATCGACTGACTTTGGTTGCAGATCTTAAATAGCTAAAATTGTTCCAGTTTGGAATCTAGGATGGCCACCATGGCGGCCATCTTGAAAATCTATTTTTTGCTTCTTCTCCTGAACCAATAGGCCAGTTGACTTGAAACTTGGTAAGAAGCTTTGTGGTGACTTGTAGATCAAAAATAGCGAAAATTATTCCAATCAGAAATCCAGGATGGCCACCATGGCCGCCATCTTGAAAATCTATTTTTTGCTTCTTCTCTTGAACAGAAAGGCCAAATGACTTGAAACTTGGTAGGAAGCAACAGGGTGACTTGTAGATAAAAAATAGCTAAAATCATTTAGGTCTGAAATCCAAGATGGCTGCCATCTTGAAAATCTCTTTTGAACTTCTTCTCTTGAACTGAAAGGTCAACTGACTCAAGTTGCTAGGAAATATTAGGCCACTTTTACTGGAGGTCAATAAGAACTAAAATAGTTCAGATCCAAAATCCAAGCTGGCCGCCATAGCCTCCGTTTCCAAATTCTATTTTGAACTTTTCTAGAACCGAAAGGCCAGTTAGTTGACTTGAAATTGGTACGAAGTATCATGGCATTTACTTGTAGATCCAAAACAGCTGAAATCTTTCTGATTGGAAATCTAAAATGGCCACCATGGCGGTCATCTTGAAAATCTATTTTGAACTTCTTATCCTGAAATGAAAGGCAAATTGACTAGAAACTTGCTAGGAAATACCAAGGCGACTTGTAGATCAAAAATAGCTAAAATTGTTCCAATCCAAAATCCAAGATAGCCACCATCTTGAAAATCTATTTTTAACTTCTTCTCCTGAAGCAAAATGCCAACTGGCTTGAAACTTGGTAGGAAGTATTGGGACAACTTCTTAATCAAAAACTGTTCCAATCAGAAATCCAAGAGGGCTGCCACCTCTGCCATATTAAAAATCTATTTTGAACTACTTCTCCCAAACCCAAAGGCCAACTGACTCGAAACTATGTAGGAAATATCAGGGCGACGTAGATAAAAAAAAAAAATGAAAATCATTCTGATGCAGAATCCAAAATGGCTGCCATGGCCACCATCTTGAAAATATGGTTTGAACATCTTAACCAAAAGGCCAATTGACTCAAAACTTGGTAGGAAGTACCATGGCGACTTGTAGATAAAAAATTGCTAAAATTGTTCTGATCCAAAATCAAAGATGGCTATCATTTGAAAATCTATTTTGAACTTCTTCTCCTGAATGGAAATGCCAGTTGACTCAAAACATGGTAGAAAGTATCAAGGCGGCTTGTAGATAAAAAATAGCTGAAATTGTTTTTATCAGAAATGATGTTGGCTGCCATATGACCGCCATCTTGAAAATCTGTCTTGAACTTCAGCTCTGGAACTGAGTCCAATTGACTGGAAACTTGGTAGAAGGGATTGTAATGATTTGTAGATAAAAATTAGCTTCAATTGTTCAGATTGGAAATCCAAGATGGCTGCCACAGCAACCATCTTGAAAATCTATTTTTGACCTTCTTCTGAACTCAAAGGCTAATTGGCTTAACACTTGATAGGAAGTATCAGGGTGACTTGTAGATAAAAAAATAGCTAAAAATTGTTCTGATGGGAACTTCAAGATGGCAGTTGGGCAAGTTGGTCCAGGTGAGCAATTTTGGCCCTAAGGGCCTCTAGTTTACTTATGGCATTTTGAAAATTTCAGCATTTTAACCTTGTAAACAAGATATCTCAAAAACTATTTAAACCATTGCCTTGTCATAAGTTTCAATATTTGACAGTATTGGAAAAAATGTTGCATGCCATCTGCAGTGGCAGTTTCACTCAGGTGAATGAGTTGTGGCCCGTGGGCCTCTTGTTTAAAATACCTAAAGTTGCTAACAGTGAAGTTTCAGATCCATTTAAAATATCTGTGTATCGTCTGCATACTGACTAAGTAAAAAAGTTTTATCATTTATTGAATTCCTTTAATTGCAATTTCTTTTCTCATCATTAGGCTCAGCACCTCTAAATAGGTAGGGAGAGATAGGGTCTCCCTGTCTACACCTTCTTTGTAAATAGAAAAAACTCTGACAAGAAACCATTTTGCAACATACTGCTCCATTTTGAAAAAGTTTAATCCATTTCTTGATAGAGGGACCAAAATTAAAATAATCTAGGGTCTTCAAAATAAATTTCCATGAAACAGAGTCGAATGCTTGTTGAAAATCTATAGAAAGTAATAAACCCCGCCTGGTATATTTTGTTGTTTTGTTTCATATAAAACATCATTTATTAATCAAACGTTTTCACCAATAAATCTACTAGCAATAAAACCTTTCTGATCTTCGTGAACTATACTATCTAAAACTGATTTAATCAGATTTGCAATCACTGAATAAGCTAGTTTATAAATAACATTTAGGAGAGAAATTGGTCTCCAGTTCTTTAGAAAGCATCATGAATTATTTGATTTAGGTATGCAAGTAATAATGCCCTGTTTTTGTGTAACTGACGAACAATCTGTTCTATAAGCATACTTTAGAGATCTCAATATAAAAACAACTATATCTGACCAGAAAAATTTGAAGAATTCAGAAGTGAAACCATCATTTCCTGGACTTTTACAGTTTTTCATCCTTTTCAAAGCAGTGAATAATTCTGAATATGTAATTTCACCCTCTAATTTAATAGAATCATTATCTGATAATTTTCTGGGAATTCTCCCAATTTCTTCAGAGATAGATGTGTCATCAATGTTTATTGTCTCTGAATATAAAATACTATAATAACTTTTCTGATAATTTAATATGTCTGGAGTATCTGTAAAATCCTTTCCCTGTTCATATGTTAACTTGGATATAACCTTACTGGTAAAATTCCTGTTTTCTAAATTTAAGCAGTATTTGGTTGGCTTTTCCCCAGAGATCTTCATATCTACACCTTGATCGTAATAAAACTCCCTCCATTTTTTTATTTCTTTTCTCGTATAATCTCTTTCTTTTTTCTTCTGAACTATTCAAGTTATTTATGTGAACATTTAAGGTATTGCTATTAATGTTCCCCCTATTTCCATAATTTCTTTTTCTAATTTAATTTTTTCTTTTATGTTTTCCTTTTTCTTTATATAACTATATTTAATGGTTTCCCCACTAATCATAATAAGCAATGTCTCTAGAAATAATTGATCATTTATTGTGAATTGGATATTATCATCGGGAACACTATTATTATTATTATTAATTTTATATACGTTTATTGTATCCTTAATTACAGTTTTAACTGTTGTTACATAATTTGTATCTTTTAATAGTCAATTATTGAATTTCCAGTATCCTCTTCCACGTTCATTTTCCTGTAATTTAATTTTCAAAATAATACCAGGATGGTCAGTTCGATAACCAGGCACTACATCACTGTCATGAACTAATGTAAACATATACTCACTTACAATGAAAAAATCTAACTTTGCTTGTTTTTTTATCTGGAATTAGTCTTCTCCATGTAAATTTCTTTTTTGTATCATTTAAAACCTTCCAGACATCAACATATCCGTTTTCATCTATAATATTTATAACAGTATTCTTGGCTCTTGGATTATTTATATTTTTATAGTTTACTGTGTCGAGATCACTATTAAGGACAAGGTTCCAATCTCCACACCATCTAATATGTTCATTATCAAATTCTGAAATATACTGTTGTATAGTATTATAAAACTTAGGTTTGTCATCATTTGGACTATATAAATTTTCTAATGTTATGTTTTTACCCAAAATTGTCAACTCTGTAGTAATAAAATTACCATTAGGATCCTTTTTTATTCTTCCTATTTCATGCTCAAAGGTATTATTTATTAAAACCATAACTCCTCTAGAATTACTCTTATAGGGACTCACGTACAGTCGAAACCCCAACTCACTTTTAACATACAACTCCATCTTTTCTTCCAAATGTACATGTTGAAGACAAATAATATCATTTTTTCTTTCTTAGGTAGTGAAATACATCCCTTTATGTTTCCATGGAATTCAAACCCCTGCAGGTCTGACTGAATATATTTAAAAATTCAGCCATTCTCTTTCAAAGAATTTTAATTTGAAATTCCATACCCACACCAGTAATGCTACAACCTTTCAAATATGCAACACTACACATACACATGAAAAACGTAAATATGGAAAAAAAACATAACAATAAAAATAAACAAACAATAACAAAATATCTTCCAGTTCTGTTGTATGGGATTTCATGACATACAAGATAAAATGAATATTTTGGAACATCCTAGTACAGAACAGAACAACTGGAGGGACACTTGGTTGCTAGTAATAGAGATAACACATTATATACGAATAACTGGTGTCAAGCAGCAACCAAAAACTCACAATAATTTTATGGATTGTATTGAAAAATGACCTTTTATGGTCATTCCTCCACACAATCCATACATTTTTAACCAACATAGTTCATGTGTCTGGACCCCAACATTAATGCTGTCAAGAGGTTGTAATATACTTCCAACTTGTACAGGAAATAGTGTTTCAAGGTTTTTCTTTTTGTTTTTTTTTTAATTATCTTATCTTTCTTAAATATCAATTAAATCATGTTGATCTAGGTCAGATTGCTTCATTTGAAGCAGCCCCATTCTGGTCCACACCACTTTTCCATAAACACCTGTAAGGGGTTTCTATTACAAATTAATATCCTTAACCCCTGTTCCGCTGAACAAACCAAGACGCCACACCCCTCTCAAATTTTCAGCCAATCAGACTACTCAATCCTGATTTTTGATATAAATTCACATGCTGAATGGCAAACGTGAATTTATATCAAAAATCGAAATTCATTTTCTATGCAGTGTAATCATGCTTATAGATTATGAGTCAGTATGACTAGGTTAACCACAGTGATATACATTTTGCAGTTCAGTAATTTTGCCTTATATCTTGAAGAATATTTGATGTGCAAACTTCATACTTATGGATTATGAGTCAGTATGACCCAAAGTTTGACACCAAAATTAATTATGGTCACAGTGACCTATATTTCTTGCTTCAGTGATTTTGCGTTATATTTTGAAGAGTATTTGATGTATTATAAACATCATACTTATGGATTATGAGTCAGTATGACCCAAAGTTGGTGGGGGACATATTGTTTTTAAGACGGATCCTGTTGGCGTTGGCATCTATGCCCCGTTGGCCTAAAACTTCTTATCCGCTCTGGAATTTTAATACCCTTGAGAATATTTTGATGATACTTGGTAGAAAAATGTAGAACAGGACAAGATGACATGTCATGTACAAGAATGACAACTCTGGCTTTCTTACTTTTGGCATTATCTCCCTTTGTTATATTTGACAGTTATATTTGACAGTGATTATGCATTGATTTTGTGTCCGCTCTGTAAATCAAATACCCTTTGGAATATTTTTATGATACTTGGTAGAAATGTAGAACAGGACAAGACAATGTGTCGTGTATAAGAATGACAACTGGTGGCTTTCTTACTTTTAGAGTTATCTCCCTTTGTTTTGTTGAAATAGATTTTGTGTCTGCTCTGTAACTCGAAAACCCTTTGGAATATATTGATGGTACTTGATAGAAATGAAGAACAGGACTAGATAATGTATTGGTACAAGAATGACAACTTTGCCTTTCTTACTTTTGGCATTATCTCCCTTTGTTATATTTGCGAGTGATTATGCATTGATTTCGCGTCCGCTCTGTAAGTTGAATACCCTTTGGAATATTTTTATGATAGTTGGTAGAAATGTAGAATAGGACAAGACAATGTGTCACATACAAGAATGACAACTCTGGCTTTCTTACTTTTGGAGTTATCTCCCATTGTCTTGTTTTTGAAATGGATTTCTTGTCCGCTCTGTAACTCGAATACCCTTTGGAATATTTTGATGATATTTGGTAGAAATGTAGAATAGGATGAGACGGCTTGTCGCATATAAGAATGATAACTCTGCCTGTCTTAACTGCATTACCTCCCTTTGTTATATTTGACAGTGATTATGCATTGATTTTGTGTCCACTCTGTAAGTCTCATACTCTTTGGAATATTTTTATGATACTTGGTAGAAATGTAGAACAGGATGAGACAATGTGTCACGTACAAGAATGACAACTTTGACTTTCTTACTTTTGTAGTACCGCCCCTTCTTGTTTGAATTTGATTTTATGTTCGCTCTGTAACAGGAATGCACTTCGGAATATTTTGATAATACTGGGTAGAAATGTAGAGGGCAAGATTACGTGTTGGGTACAAGAATGACAACTCTGCCTTTCTTACTTTTGGACTTATCTCCCCTTCTTGTGTTTAAATTTGATTTTGTGTCCGCTTTGCAACTCGAATACCCTTCACAATATTTTGATGATACTTGGTAGAAATGTAGAACAGGACAAGATGAAATGTCACCTACAAGAATGACAACTCTGGTGGGGTTGTGAGGGGGGTGGGGGGTGGGGGGGGCATTTGTTTTTTTTTTTTTCTAAAAAACCTTTTCTAGTTGACATTTATATCTGTGTTTCTTTTGGTGGTCATAACTTTGGTACCTTTTTATGCTAGGAAGTTAAAATTTGGTATGCTACTAGCCCAGACCTAAACCATCAACTCTGTGCTAGAGTTGTCCCTGGGTCATGCCCTGGGGTAAGGCTAGGGGTCAGAATATGTAACAGGTGGCATTGAGCATTTGGAAAACAGTCATTGCTATATAGGCAAAAAGCAAAGGGTGGGGCCATTTGTCATGATTTGTGTACTTTTGACACATGTCTAGTTCAGCTTTTTCTTGTTACAGACGAACCTGCACATGTATATAGTCTTCTGTATGGCAGATGTCAGCATTGGGTATTGCTATACAACAGTTAGATAAATATAAAAAAAACAAAACGTTAGGTACCTGGGGTAATGATCTATATTCTGTCATCTTTCTTAGAAGCCTGTGTGTTCAAAATACGAAGCCTGTGCAACTGCTACACAGCCTGTAGGTATCTACTGACCGGTGTAATATAGCATCTATAGGCATGGGGAATGAATAATTGTGTTTTTGTTTCAATAGGATAAAAACTCTGGTTGCTGTGGTAACATGCTAAAATCTTTAAAAATCTGCAAAACCTATAAAATAAATATACTTCAATATGCATATAAAGATTAAACACAAATGCTAGGTACATATATCAGACTCAAAACTGTATACCCTCATAGAACTGTCATCAGATGGGTGAGTCTATTTAAGTCTAGTAGGGAGAATATTCAAGACAAGCCCCATTCTGGGAGGCAATCAAGATCTGTGGTGGAAAGGAATTTTGCTAGTATATACTAGTAGAGGAAAATGTCCAGTATACTATTGAAGAGAGGTCAGATATATTTTGCTTAAGTTCATCAGCTGTTTTTTTATACCCCGCCACACGATAGTGGCGTGGTATTATGGTTTCACGCTGGACGTCCATGTGTCTGTCCATCGAGCCATCTGAGCCAACATTTAGGGTTAGGGGGTTCAATTTTATAACCACATTATGCTTTATTCCATTAAAATGCATTATAAACCTTTGGGTTAGGGAGCTTATAGCCCTTAAAACCCTATGGAAATTTACAAAGCCCCTAAACCCGAATTGTTCAAACGTCTATCTGTCTGTCAGTCATATGTCCGTCTGTCTGTCCGTCCATTTTTCATTTCCGGATGATAACTTGCGTAAACATCAATGGATTTTCACCAAACTTGGTATGTGCATTGATATTGTGGAGATGTGGTTTGGGATTGCTAATGGGAAAATTTTGTCAAATTTTTTTGGAGTTATCTGCTTGAGACATGCCCATATTTTCGTTTCCAGATGATAACTTGAGTAAACATCAATGGATTTTCACCAAACTTGGAATGTGCATTGATATTGTGGAGATCTGGTTTGGGAATACTAATGCACAAATTTCGTCAAATTTTGACAGAGTTATCTGCCTGAGACACGCCCATATTTTCATTTCCGGATGATAACTTGAGTAAATGTCAAGGGATTTTAACCAAACTTGGTACATGCATTGATATGAAGGAGATCTGATTTGGGATACTAATGGGCAAATTTCGTCAATATTTGACAGAGTTATCTACACATGTACCGGTGTACCGGTTTATCTTACACCCTGGGCAGCTTGCCCCCCAGGGGTGAAGCTGCCTCTGGGCAGCTTGCCCCCTGGGGGTGAAGATACCCCAGGGTATCTTGCCCCCCACCCTGGGCAGCTTGCCCCCTGGGGGTGAAGATACCCCGGCCTGGGCAGCTTGCCCCCCACCCCCAGAAAACCTAACAGAACTTAATGCAGAAAGATTTTATTTTTTTAAAATAAAAATCCTTACAGTAGAAACATGGGAAAACTGATCTTTACATGTATGTGCATATGCATCTTTTTCCTGATAGGAGGAAATTGAGGGCCAGAATATAGTGGCCTTAGAAGTTTGTTCCTATGCAAGAAAACCTGGCAGACTCCATTCAGAAAGACAGTTTATCACTTAATAGACTTTCCTATTAAACAGTCATTTGAATATTATTAATATTGACCATTAACTATTTTTCTATGGCTGGAGGTGAGGCGGGGGATAAAACACCATGGCCTGGGCATCTTGCCCTCCACCCCTAGAAAACCTGACAGAACTTTATTCAGAAAGGTTTTATTCCTTTTGAATAAAAATTTTTATGATAGAAACATGGAAAAACATGTTTTTTATGTGCATATGCATCTTTTACTCAATAGGAGGAAATTGAGGTCCAGAATATAGTGGCCATAGAAGCTAGCAACTTTGCCAGAAAACCTGGTAGACTCCATTCCAAAAGATAGTTTGTCACTGAATAGACTTTCCTATTCAGAACAGTCAGATGAATAATCATATAAAATGGACCATAAACCATTCTTCTCTAAACAGGAAGGGGTGGGGGGTAAGATACCGTGGCCTGGGCAGCTTGCCCCCTAGGGGGGAAAAGAACCCTGGCTTGGGCAGCTTGATCCCTGCCTCAAGAAAATCTTACACAACTTAATTCATTAAGTTTTTTCTCCTTTTAAATAAAAATCTTTATAACAAAAACATGGCAAAACTGATTTTTTATGTACATACGCATCTTTTACTGGATAGGAGGAAATTGAGAGCCTTAGAAGCTTGCATCTATGCCAGAAAACCTGACAGACTCCATTCGAAAAGATAATTTATCACTGAATAGACTTTCCTATTAAACAGTCATTTGAATATTCATAATATCGACCATTAACCATTTTTCTCTAAACAGGAAGGGGTGGGGGGTAAGATACCATGGCCTGGGCAGCTTGCCCCTCGGGGGTGAAGATACCCTAGCTTGGGCAGCTTGCCCCCCGCCTCAAGAAAATCTTACACAACTTAATTCAGTAAGTTTTTTCTACTTTTAAATAAAAATCCCCCCCAGCCAATCTGATGAAAGATAGATAATAAAAAGTAATAGAAATATTCAAATGACCTGATAAATGGGAAATTGTTTTAAAAAGGTAAAAATAACATTCTGAACTTTAATTTTGTTTACAAGATTTTCTGAGCTTGGGAGAAAACTTCTTGGGACACAGGTAATTTGACCTCAATCCCTTCCCGTAAAGTGAAAAAATAGGTAAAAGCAGGTACTACTACCATTCTAATGTCTGTGCATTAGAATTTTAAGTTGTAAATGATTAAATAGCTTTTCAGATTGGAGTTTGCCAAGTTTCTAGGGGTGGGGGGCAAGCTGCCCAGGGCAGGGTATCTTCACCCCTGGGGGGCAAGCTGCCCAGGCCAGGGTATCTTACCCCCCACCCCAGCCTATCTGAAAAAAGATAGGTAATAAAAAGTAATAGAAATATCTAAATGACCTGTTAAATGGGAAATTGTTTTAAAAGGATAAAAATAACATTCTGAACTTTAATTTTGTTTACAAGATTTTCTGAATATTGGGTGCAAACTTTTTGGGACACAGTAACTTGGCCTCAATCCCTTCCCGTAAAGTGAAAAAATAGGTAAAAGCAGGTACTACTACCATTCTAATGTCTGTGCATTAAAATTTTAAGTTGTAAATGATTAAATAGCTTTTCAAATTGGAGTTTGCCAAGTTTCCAGGAGTGGGGGGCAAGCTGCCTAGGCCAGGGTATCTTCACCCCTGGGGGGCAGGCTGCCCAGGCCAGGGTATCTTACCCCCCCCACCCCAGCCTATCTGAAAAAAGATAGGTAATAAAATGTAATAGAAATATCTAAATGACCTGTTAAATGGGAAATTGTTTTAAAAGGATAAAAAATAACATTCTGAACTTTAATTTTGTTTACAAGATTTTCTGAGGTTGGGAGGAAACTTCTTGGGACACAGTAATTTGGCCTCAATCCCTTCCCGTAAAGTGAAAAAATAGGTAAAAGCAGGTACTACTACCACTCTAATGTCTGTGCATTAGAATTTTAAAGTTGTAAATGATTAAATAGCTTTTCAGATTGGAGTTTGCCAAGTTTCTAGGGGTGGGGGGCAAGCTGCCCAGGCCAGGGTATCTTCACCCCTGGGGGGCAAGCTGCCCGGGCCAGGGTATCTTACCCCTCACCCTAGCCTATCTGAAAAAAGATAGGTAATAAAAAGTAATAGAAATATCTAAATGACCTGTTAAATGGGAAATTGTTTTAAAAGGATAAAAATAACATTCTGAACTTTAATTTTGTTTACAAGATTTTCTGAGGTTGGGAGCAAACTTCTTGGGACACAGTAATTTGGCCTCAATCCCTTCCTGTAAAGTGAAAAAATAGGTAAAAGCAGGTACTACTACCATTCTAATGTCTGTGAGTTAGAATTTTAAGTTGTAAATGATTAAATAGCTTTTCAAATTGGAGTTTGCCAAGTTTCCAGGAGTGGGGGGCAAGCTGCCCAGGCCAGGGTATCTTCACCCCTGGGGGGCAAGCTGTCCAGGCCAGGGTATCTTAACCCCCACCCCAACCTATCTGAAAAAAGATAGGTAATAAAATGTAATAGAAATATCTAAATGACCTGTTAAATGGGATATAAAAAGATAGATTATAAGTTTAAAATGATTAAATAGCTTTTCAGATCAGAGTTTGCCAAGTTTCCAGGGGTGGGGGGCAAGCTGCCCAGGCCAGGGTATCTTTACCCCCAGGGGGGCAGCCTATCTGAAGAAAGATACATAATAAAAAGTAATAGAAATATTCAAATGACCTGTTAAATGGGAAATTGTTTTAAAAAGATAAAAATAACAGTCTGAATTTAATTTTGTTTACAAGATTTTCTGAGCTTGGGAGCCAACTTCTTGGGACACAGTAATTTGGCCTCAATCCCTTCCCCTAAAGTGAAAAAAAAGGTAAAAGCAGGTACTACTACCATTCTAATGTATGTGCATTAGAATTTTAAGTTGTAAATGATTAAATAGCTTTTCAGATCGGAGTTTGCCAAGTTTCCAGGGGTTGGGGCAAGCTGCCCAGGCCAGGGTATCTTCACCCCCATGGGGGCAAGCTGCCCAGACCAGGGTATCTTACCCCCCACCCTAGCCTATCTGAAGAAAAATAAGTAATAAAAAGTAATAAAACTATTCAAATGACCTGTTGAATGGGAAATTGTTTTAAAAAGATAAAAGTAACAGTCTGAATTTAATTTTGTTTACAAGATTTTCTGAGCTTGGGAGGAAACTTCTTGGGCCACAGTATTTTGGCCCCAATCCCTTCCCGTAAAGTGAAAAAATAGGTAAAAGCAGGTACTACTACCATTCTAATGTCTGTGCATTAGAATTTTAAGTTTAAAATGATTAAATGGCTTTTCAGATCAGAGTTTGCCAAGTTTCCAGGGGTGGGTGGCAAGCTGCCCAGGCCAGGTTATCTTACCCCTCACCCCTTCCTGTTAGAAGATAGGTTGTATCAAATACTGGAAATTCTCTAATAACCTGTTCAATGGGAAATTCTATTAAAAGTGATAAAATATCTTTCTGAATTGTCTGTGCAAGGACTTCTGAGTTTGGGAGGAAAATGCTAAGGCTACAGTATCTTAGCCCCAACCTCCTCCCATAAAGAGAAACATAATGAAAAACATACATTACTACTGTTCTGATAATTGTGTGATATAAATTTGTTATAAAAAAAAATAAATATCATTTTGAATTGAGTTTCCTAGGTTTTCTGGGGTGGGGGGCAAGCTGCCGAGGGTGGGGGGCAAGATATCCCGGGGTATCTTGCCCCCCGGGGGGCAAGCTGCCCAGGGGGGGCAAGATAAACTGTTACACCTGCAATACAATAATGGCAGGGTATTATAGTTTAAAGTTTTTATTCCCAATAAAAAAGAAAAGCCAATTTGTGCCTGGTGGATATACCATTTATTGTTGCCTGAGTAGAAGCGGGGCCAAGCACAGAAAGCCTCACAGCTTCTGGTGGAGACCCAAAATCAGAGAGAATTTGTCACTGGTGATCAAATCTGGGTTTACTATTATGACCCTGAGAATAAAGGACTGATACAGAGAACAACAAAGTTTGGATTGATGAAAGACCCTCTGATTGTACATAAAAGTAGAAATGGCAGGTGTGTTATGTAAGCTCTATTTCTTATGATGGAATAGTAGTGTCCCTGTACTGAGCATACCAGTAATGCAGAAATATGTTACAAGGAAAAGTTGTGATTTTATCTTTTCAGCACTATGCATTAAAGCGCTTGTACACAGGTAAGAATCCATGTAATACACAGGTAAGAATCCATGTAATACTTGACAATACACCAGCTCATAATTGATACATGAATATTTGGAGTAGCATCATGTTAAAACTCTGCCAAACCTTCCCTATAGACCTGGGCCCAGTTGTTCAAAACTAACGATGTCATTAGTTAACGATTCGTTAAAATTTACATCGAGTGATACGCAAATACGCTGAAATTTTTTGCTGAAAAAATGTGAGTAGCTTTTGCAGTGCAGAAGCTACTCACATTTTGTCAGCAAAAAATATCAGAATATTGTATATTGAATCCACTAAAATAGTTAACAAAATGACCCTTAATGAGCTCGTTAAGCTAACGATGCTTTGAACAACTGGGCCCTGATCCCCATGATTTTTGGCTTAATCCCCATATCAAGGAATATGTGCACAGTCATCATATCAAGTTACTTAGTGCAGTGAGTAGTGCACTTTTCCAGTGTATAAACAATATATCCAAAGAAGCATTTGAAAATACCTTTTCTGATTGGATAAAACATCTGGAAAAGAATCTGCAAGTGCACAGAGAGTACTTAGAAGAACTGAAGTAGACATTTTTGATCAGGTAAAGTAAATAAGTGAACTCAGGAACTGATACAATCAGATTCACATCATGTTCTCAACATCAAAGGGAAAGACAGACAAATACAATTAAAGAGCCACAGAAGGAACAGATGACAAGCAGAGTTGGCAGCCCTTTCCAAGAAGGTGGCAACTCTGTTAGCCAAACTTAACTGAATATATCTTTAACTTACACAATTGTTAAAAAACATTTGTAAATGAAGCACTACAGAACGTAAACAAAAAGTACCACAATGAAAGTACAGCCTTGGCACTGTCAGCAATAAATTTATGAGCACTTAAGCAAGCTTTACAGAATCTCAGCCGGCCTTGGTGGCTCAGTTGGATGTACCGTCCGACTGGAGACCAGGAGGTCGCGGGTTCAACCCCAGCCGAGGTCGGCAACATTCTTTCGTGAAGATTGATCATGAAATATTTTCTACGGTCATTCTCTGATTCAAGAAGGGCAGTTGTCAGTTTCTGGCGAAAGAATGTGCACAATACTGGTTAACCGCTTAGAGGACTAAGCCTGCCCAGTAAACGTGTGGTTAGGTAAATTGACCGCGCTCAACATGACCCCATTGGGTTGACTGGGCTGTAAAACCGCAACACAAACAAATAAACCCTCACCCTCAGCCTTATATTAATAATCTGCTGCTGTTGCCACTACTATTTAAATGCTTCATAATTATGTTATTATGGAGAAATAAGATACATGTTAATACTTTTTATATAAAATATATATATGTATAGAGTTATATAAGGCCTTATACAAGGAGTGCCATCTAAAATTTTCTTCCTTATTCTGCCTCAGAGACCCTGAGATCTCTACAGTTGCTAGAGACTTGATCATACTACCAGACTTTTAATTGTACTGTGAGATAAAAATTGGGCTGCTTTTAAGTTTGCACTCTTTCAAGCTTTCTTGGAATGCTATGTTACCATTCTTACACTAAATTATTGGACACCTTAACCCCTTACCATACTTTTCCTAAAATTTGAACTAGTCCATTTGACTACAGTTATATGTTTGAAATGCTGGCTGAGTGGCAATGTAGACCCTGGGTTAGGTGTACTTTGTTTGCCAAGGCCTGTCTGCCTGAATACTTCGGGGAAAATACAATATGAAGGACGCAGATGGAACAAACATACACAGAACTGGCTGCACCAGCCTTTTGTAAACTGTTTCTTTCACATATTTAGTACATGGTAAGAAATTTCCATGGAAAGTTCTGTTTGCAATTGTGCAGATTGTCAGTGTGAGTGTTCTGTCTTAGATCACTTGTAATATTGATGCCAGTGCACTTCCATGTTAAAATTCTGTACCATCAAGAGTACATGTTTATATGGATTTGTTTGAGCAGCTTCCAGACTAGATGTATCATATAACTTATTAGTAGTGGTAAAATTATTTTCTTTTTCTTCAAGCTTACCCAGCCATGCTGAATAAATTAAGATGGCATGTCCTCTTCTAAGTTTCAGTCAGTCAGAATTCTTGATCCAGGCAGCTACAAATTCACTTACTGAATAACAAACAGTGCAGATCCAGATCATTTCAGAAGCCAACTGATCTGGATCTACATTCTTTGCAAAAGTTGGGCATATATAAGTTCAGCAGGACCAGGGTTAAAATATGTGATATATTTGTATTCTCAATTGTTCTGATTAGCCTGTAACAAATACTTCTACTTTGATCACCTCATGATATTGTTTATCAGGAGGGTGAACATTAGGGAACTAGATCCATATCCTTCAAAACACCAGAAAACACAACAGCCTTACTTGATTTTACCCATGCCATGATGCCACTTCAAACGATGCCCCTTTTGAATTGCTTGAAAGGTTGTATTGTCCAAATTACAATGCCAGTTTTCATCAAACATCTTTCCATGTTTTTCAAGTTTCAATAAATGAAATATGGTAAAGATTTAAAAGAAATGCATGTTTCCCATAAAGTAAAACTCCTTTACCCTATAAGTATTCAGACAGACAGTACTGTGCAAAATTGTAGACTCAGATCAGAGGGCTGCAGAATGTGGGTATCTTGCGCTCTGTTTGTAATGCATCCAGTAGTCTTTAAAGACATCAGCAGGTAATCAGATGAGTTTGTTCTAATTTTAGTACAAGTATGATAAGATGGCTCAGTATTTAGGGTAAATACATTAAATTGCTACCATTCTGAATTCCTTGAAAAGTTGTATTTGTCAAACTTCAGTTTTAATAAAATTTTCACCAAACATCACCTTTTTGATCTTTTTCAAAACTGAAGAAAAATGAAATTGGTGGGATTTTCTAATCCGTAGTGTGCTCTTTGTTTCCAAAGGCAATCTTTTTGACGTTTATTATTAAAGAAAATGCATCCTTCCCATAAAATAATATCATATCAAAACTCTTCTGAAATCGGCACAATTAAGATGGACAGGCCATGTTACCAGAATGCCTGATGAACGTTTGCCAAAGAAAATCCTCTATGGAGAACTACAAGTTGGAAAATGCTCCCATGGTGGTCAGAAGAAGTCATACAAGAAAACCCTCAAAGCCTCCCTTAAAGACTTCAACATGCCAACAGAGTCGTGAGAACAGTATGCACAGGATCGAACAAAGTGGCGATGTCTTATAAGAAGGGGTGCTGGTTAATACGAAGCAAAAAGAATCATCGAAGCCAAGCAGAAACGTGCACAGCGGAAAGCCAGAGCTAAGGCATCACCAACAGAGCTTTCTTCCTCAGAACTCTCTTGTTCTATCTGCAACAGGCAGTTTAGAGCTAAGACTGGTCTCATCAGCCATCTTAGAACACACAAATAATAACACATCACACAGTTGATTAGGATTGGTCATTGTCATCAATGCCAGATGAACGAATGATTATACTCACCCTAAGTGGCTGGGGAAAACAAAGTGGAATCAGATAAAACACAGCAGAATGCAGCATCTGATCTGAGTGAGGATCTGCACTATTTGCCACTCATCGAACAGTTTTTTAAACATACCAGAACATAGTAAAAGTGACCTGTTAAATTCTTAGGACATGGTAAGGAGTTAAGTTGTTCCAATATTTAGTGGTTAGTCCTTAGCATGCTGGGTAAAGTTTTCAGCAGTCCACATACTGAAATATTTTTCTTATTTTTCCCAGAAAACATGATTTTACACTTCCTTCAAATTGTCTTTGCATGAAATTTCAAAGCCTATTTTCTGGGAAAAATAAGAAAAATATCAGTTTGTCATCTGCTGCATTTGACCAGTGGTAAAGATTAATAAGGTTCTCTGCTTATCTGGAGTTCTATTGTAGACATGTATGTGAATGACATTTCCTCCGGTGTAACCAAGAGCGATAGCGAACCTAAAGTCATCAAAGAAACAGCAGCGACAGCCTACATAGATGGACAAAATCTTCTTGGCCCTGTTGTTGGAAACTTCAGCATGGAGAAAGCCATTGAAAAAGCAAGAGAGTCTGGAGTTGGATGGGTTGTTGCAACAGGTATTTTATTTACTGCTATTGATATTGCTTTGTTTTCTGCAGTGTTTTAGTATTTTAGCATTCCATTTACAATTTTATTAATAAGGGATGATGATAAATAGGCAACATTATAAAGACTCTTTCAGCAGGACACCATACTTCCATGAGAATTCAGTCTTGACAGGTGCATTATTACACCCTCACCATCTATCATCACCAATGGAAATAGCCTACCAGTGAATCGATAGGGAAAGCCAAACACAATTATGGCATGTTCTCATAATTCCGTTCACCCCCATAACTCCGTTCACCTTCTGCATAGAATAATATGAAAACAAATCTTTCTTAAATTTATGCCACATTAAAATTAACAAGAAATAACTAACATTATAGTTGATTTTCAAGAAAATCAGTTATCGCTTACAATTTTATGCATAAAAATCAAAATTTATCACAAAATGCTAAATATTTAGGGGGTACCCCCAAAAAATCACTAACCAGTGACAAGCATGTGAATAAATACAAATAGTATCAACAATTTTAGAACAGTTATACTCTAAATTAAATGTTCATTATATAAAATATGCATAGAATGAATCTGGTTGCCTGTGATAAACAAAGAAATTTGAGTGAACGGAGTTATGAGATCATGCCCTAAACACCCCCTTCATATTCTGAAGAGTGTAGAATTTAAAGATGTGATATTTATTTCCTTTAATCTTGATATTCTTATAGGTATTTAGTCAAATGTATAAAATATATGCACATAAAACCATTCTTGCAATAAAAAATGATAGCAGGATTGCTCAACCTTAGGTGAACGGAGTTATGGGTTTCCAGGCTAAGTGCTAGTCGGAAATAGCAGAATGTACCGTTAATATGTTACAGTATCATAATAATAAATTTATGATGCGTCAGTAGTGGATATATTCAAGCACTGTCATAAGCAGACGTATTAGATACATAGTAAATACAACAGATTTTAACATCATAATACATTAACCTACGGATAATGTGCTTTCTCTTCTATACTTAAACCTTCCTCAGAAAAACGACGAGTCTTAAACCAGAAGGTCCCTTGAGGCATACCTGTATGATGTCACCTTTCCCATTGTTTTGATCACGTGTTCAGTTTCTTTTCTGTGGCACAAAGAAATAAATTCAGGATTTGCTTACTGGGTGAAAAAATTCTAATTTTATTTGTTTTCTCTTGAATATTTATTATTTTCTGGTATTCTTAAGTTCCTTTATTATTCCTTTCACAGATGATATGTGCTTCTTTCATTTCTCACTTTTCGATCTTGTGATATTATGGTTTTGTAACCGATGTCATACATTTATTGACTTTTTATGCTGACCATTACAGGTGATTGTGGTCTATGTGCATGGTGTGTAAGAACTGACTGGTGCTATATGAGCAGATAAAGAAGATTATATTACTCTAGACGTTTGACCAAGACAAACTTCATCAAGGAAGAAAGAATGTCAACTCAGAATTTTCTGAGGACATTTCTGCAGAGATAATGGGATCACCACCCCGTATGGCTTCACTGCTAGGGGTAGGCCCCATAATGGTGGCAGCTCTATGAATGGGCATATCATTCAGCATAAGTCCACCAGGCACCAGGCAGTCAACTTCACCAGTCACTGGGCATTAGTCACTGGTCACTGAGAATTATACACCAGGCACCACGTACCGGTCAATGAGGATGGACCTTCAGACACTGGTCAGTGGTTACCATGCAGGCACCGGGCAGTTGACTCTTTCACCAGTCAGCAGTCAACAATCATCAAATGCTTATTACCAGGCATGGGTCACTAGGCACCGGGCACCAAGCATCCGTCGTTAGGCACTGGGTACCGAATGGTCAATTATAAACAGTCTTTGAACTTGGAGCAATCAGTTAATAATTAACCTTCAAGTTCAATGAATGATTAGAGACTTATACTGCCTTTGGAGCCAGATTTCAATACTATGTCTGACCCAAGTATTGTTATCAAACTTTCTATAACTACCTGCTAATCTAATAGATCCACTTCTCTAAAAAGATCTAGTAGAAGAGCTCTACATAAATCCAAACATACAAGAGGAGGAGATACAGTTCTTCTTCATCTTCCTCCTCCTCTTTGTCTTCTACTTTATCTTCACGTAAAAGAAGTAGGAAGTCAAAGAAATTAAAACATTCACATTAAAAGAGGAAACACTGATTTCTCTCTTCTTCCTCTAGTGATTCTATTAAAGACTATGGTCCGTATCAAAGATTTAGACATCCCTCTCCTCAGGCTTTTAACATTCATACAACCGTACCGCCTGATAGGGGTACAAAGGAATCACAGAATTTACAATCTGATAATTCTGTGCATCAAGATTCAAAGGATTATGGATCGAATTGTGAGCAGAATTCTTGGTCCTTTGATAAACCTAACAATGAAGTCTTCAGATACTAACGGAGGAAAATGTGTCTTAGACCTTCAGAAGATCCCACTCCCTCCAAACTTCTGTCAGGAATTGAACTACTTATGAAGCCTCGTTCAACTCCATTTCAAGTTCTTCCTTAATCTAAGTTCATAGAAAATACTACCAAGTGTATCCAAAGTAAACCTGACACTGACAGACTTGGTCAGGATTTGTCCTCAAGAAATTTGTCAAATTGTTGGCTCCTCTTAAATATTATAAAAGTAAGTCACAATATTTTGCGACTCAAAAAATCCCCCTTCATAAATATACATTTTTAGCAGGGGCAAATATTCTGTTCCAATTAAGAACATGGAGGTATGGGAAAAAAGAGCCTGTAGTCTAGTGGCCATTAATTCCCATGATGATCTATTTTCTTCCGCAGCTTATCAATGTCTGCGCAACAAGAGTCTGTGTTGGTCAATGCTTTGTCCAGACTCTTGGAAGTGGTAGCCAAGTCTATCAAAGATGCTACAGATATGTTGACTACCTTGGCCATGGACTTATTTCAGGCTTGACGCGATGCAGCTATAACTTGCCCTAAAATTCTTTTGGATCATTCTAGTCATGCACTGATAAATGATCCAATTAATTCTCAACTTTTCTTTGACAATAAGATTAAGGAAGTGGTGAAATCTAATCTCAAAACACAACATAGATTCCAATTAATTCTCAACTATTCTTTTACAATAAGGTTAAGGAAGTGGTGAAATCTAATCTCGAAACACAATAATATAGATTCTTGACCTCACCAGGACCTTTAGTACTAAAAAGCTTGATAACTTGGCAATGCTTGGGGATAGGACCCTCAAACTAAGAAGGGATGTTGGTCCTCACCAGTAGATGACACTGCAGGCAAAGGTCGTGGTCAAAGTCACCATGACCTTAAGTATAAAAGCTTATAATTTGGCAGTGCTTGAGGCTAGAACACTTGAACTTAGATGGGATGTTGGTCTTGACCAGTAGATGACCTTAATGGCAAAGATCAAAAGTGTCACAGTGACCTCTAGTACAAAACAAGCTTATAACTCCGCAATGCTTGGGGCTAGGACCCTCAAACATCATTGGGATGTTTCTTCTGACCAGAAAATGACCCTGAGGGCAAAGGTCGTGGTCACAGTCACCATTACCTTTAGAACAGCATCTCTGTTAGCAATGCTATGTATAACATGATTCAGATGAATGATAAAGGGCCATCATGGTTCAAGAAGGACAGTTGTCAGTTTCTGGCAATAGAATGTGCATGATACTTACATGTTAACCCCTTAGAGGACACCCAGCCTCCCCAGTAAAAGTGTGGTTAGGTAAACTGACTGTGCTAAACATGACCCCATTGGGTTGACTGGGCCGTAAAACCAACAAAGTCAAATCAGTCTCTGCAAATCGGCACCTTCTTATATAATCAAGCAAGCCCTAAAATTTTCAGCTGATTTCTGTAATACTAGCTGTCAAAGGAAATTTTCGTGTAAATAATTTCATGTACAAAAGTTTGTCTTCACAAATAACAGTCTGTGAAAACAAATTGTGACTACTTTAACCCATTGTAGTTGGAAAACCCGTAAAAGGGTATTTGGCAAACAGTGCAGACCCAGATCAGATGCCGCAGAATGTGGGGTCTGATGAGGGTTTCCACTCTCTGCAAATAGTTTAGCTATTTTTCTCTAGGAATATGTAAATCTCATAACCGGACTTACCTAAAATTGAAATTTGACTCTTCCAATATATAGTGTGTATATATATTCAGTCTACAATGGGTTAATTGTCATGTTTTTGAAACAAGAAACTTATAGTTTCTTTTTTCCAAAGTGAAAGCAATGTGAACTGTGGAATATTGAGTTATATACGAAGCATCTCAGTGTGTGTATCACATCAAGTTTGGTAGATGCTATTTAAATCATACATGTTGTGAACTTATCAGGGTAGATAAATTGTGTTGTAATTTCATATCATGTAAGTATAAATTTCTGAAATGAAATTTCAAGTGCACTGATTTGTCGGAAATTCCATCCCAAGTTTTTACCACAGTTTAAAAAAAATTGCACAATGCAGTAACTATGTTTTATGTGGATGTAAGTACATTTAATATGCCCCAACTTTGAAGTAGTTGTAGGAGCATATTGCTTTTGTGTCATTTGCCTAGTTCATCAGTCTGTTAGTCTGTTGGTATGACACACTTGCATATAGACGCCTACCAAACGAATGAATGCTTAACCATCGGTTAAGAATGTGAAACAATTAGAGCGACACCGGTTACGCATTCGATGACTCAAAAGAGGTACACAAACTTAGCATTTTTTGTGTTTCATGAGGGATATAAATGTTTTGAGGAAAATATTTGAAAAACTGGCAATTACATTCAACCGCCCATTGATATAGGCGTCTGTGGAATAAATCTCAGACCACCTACTTCACGCATATTGGCTGAATTATTTTTCGCGTGCTGAAGGTGTACCGAAAGCCATATAAAACGTGGAAATTCGTGGTGTTTATTGTCTTTTAATTAATTTTGTGCTTTGTAGTGCCCTCGATAAGGTTTTAAGCAATTGGGTATTTTTTGGCTATTTTTACCCATCCATTTCTCATTGAATTGGGTATCAGGATTTTTCCTTTGGGTACCCTGTTATGTTAATGGGTGTAAGAATTACTGATAATTGGGTATTTACCCCATAGATTTAATTCTAATTGCTTTTTTTTTTTTCTCAAGATTTTAATTGGGTCAGTACCCCAAAAAGCAGCTTATCTAAGGTACTGGCTTTGCTAGAAGTTCAGCATATCATCACGCACACACGATAGACACATATGATTATTTGTGTTATGGATATTTGGTTGTCAATGCAGCATTGTTGAGAAATCGCCACGGTAGAAAATGAGTGGTTACGCATTAGATCTGTAAGTTTTGTTTTTATTTATTTAGATCTTATGCATAACCACAAATTATCTACCCTTTCCGTGGCGATTTCTCAACAATGCTGCATTGACAACCAAAATATCCATAACATAAATAATCATATGTGTCTATTGTGTGTGCGTGATGATATGCTGAACTTCTATCAAAGTGCAAAATAAAGTAAAGGACAATAAACATCACCACTTTCCACTTGTTAGCTCACCTGAGCACGAAGTGCTCATGGTGAACTATTGTGGTCAGTCAATGTCCGTCGTGCGTCGTGCGGCATCAACAATTGCTTTAAAAGCCTACTCCTCCTACACCCCTGGGCCAATTGACTCGATACTTGGTAGGAAGCATCGGGGTGACTTGTAGATCAAAAATAGCTAAAATCATGCCGATCGGAAATCCAAGATGGCCGCCATGGCCGCCATCTTGAAAATCTATTTTTCGCTTCTTCTCCGGAACCAAAAGGCCAATTGACTCCAAATTTGCTAGGAAGCATTGGGGTGACTTGTAGATCAAAAATAGCTAAAATCGTGCCGATCGAAAATCCAAGATGGCCGCCATGGTGGCCATCTTGAAAATCTATTTTTCGCTTCTTGTCCTGAACCGAAAGGCCAATTGACTCCAAACTTGCTAGGAAGCATCGGGGTGACTTGTAGATCAAAAATAACTAAAATCGTGCCGATCGGAACTCCAAGATGGCCGCCATCTTGAAAATCTATTTATTGCTTCTTCTCCTGAACAGAAAGGCCAATTGACTCCAAACTTGCTAGGAAGCATCGGGATGACTTGTAGATCAAAAATAGCTAAAATCGTGCCGATCGGAAATCCAAGATGGCCGCCATGGCCGCCATCTTGAAAATCTATTTTTCGCTTCTTCTCCTGAACCGAAAGGCCAATTGACTCCAAACTTGCTAGGAAGCATCGGGGTGACTTGTAGATCAAAAATAGCTAAAATCATGCCGATAGGAAATCCAAGATGGCTGCTGTGGCAGCCGTCTTGAAAATCAATTTTTCGCTTCTTCTCCTGAACCGAAAGGCCAATTGACTCCAAACTTGGTAGGAAGCATCGGGGTGACTTGTAGATCAAAAATAGCTAAAATCATGCTGATCGGAAATCCAAGATGGCCGCCATGGCGGCAATCTTGAAAATCTATTTTTCGCTTCTTCTCCTAACCCCAAATGCCAATTGACTATAAACTTTGTAGGAAGCATTGGGGTGACTTATAGATCAAAAGTCACTAAAATCATTCCAATCGGAAATCCAAGATGGCCGCAATGGCCGCCATCTTGAAAATCTATTTTTCGCTTCTTCTCCTGAGCCGAAATGCCAACTGACTCCAAACTTGGTAGGAAGCATCAGGGTGACTTGTAGATCAAAAATAGATAAAACCATGCTGATCGGAAGTCCAGGATGGCCGCCCTGATGGCCATCTTGAAAATCTTTTTTTCGCTTCTTCTCCTAAACCCAAAAGCCAATTGACTTGAAACTTGGTAGGAAGCATCGGGGTGACTTATAGATTAAAAATGGCTAAAATCGTTCTGATTGGAAATCCAAGATGGCTGCCATGGTGGCCATTTTGAAAATCTATTTTTCACTTCTTCTCCTGAACCGAAAGGCTTATTGGCTTTAAACTAGGTAGGAAGCATCAGGGTGACCTGTAGATCAAAAATAGATAAAATCATCCCTATCAGAAATCCAAGATGGCCACTATGACAGCCATCTTGAAAATCTATTTTTCTTTACTTCTTCTGAACTGAAAGGCCAATTGACTCGAAACTTGGTAGGAAGCATCAGGGTGACTTGTAGATCAAAAATAGCTCAAATGGTTGCGATAGGAAATCTCAAATTGCGGCTGTGGTGGCCATCTTGAAAATCTGTTTTGAACTTTTTCCCCTGAACCGAAAGGGCAATTGACTTAAAGTTCATTGGAAGTATCGAGGTGACTTATAGATCAACAGTAGCTAAAATCATTCTGATTGGAAATCCAAGATGGCTACCGTCTTGTTTATGTTTATTATATTTCCCTGCCACTGTGCTGTTTACATGTATAAAATCATGATTCTTCAGAAACCACTTAGGCAATAGCAACCAAATTTCACATTGATCCTACTGTTGAAATGTGATTGAGAGTTTGTTCAAATGATCACGCTCCATTGACTGTCATGCCATATATAATATTCTTCTTCAAAATTAAGAACTGCTTAAAGGATGATCTTTTCATTAGTTGCGATGACAGGATTGGAAAAATGTTACATAACATCTGCATATCTGCACTCACAGTGCTACTCAGGTGAGTAACCCATGGCCCGTGGGCCTCTTGTTTTCTATGGCTTTTGGTACACCTTCAGCATGCAAAAAATAATTCAGCCAATATGCGTGAAGTAGGTAGTCTGAGCCGATATCAATGGGCTGTTGAATGTAATTCCCTGTTTTTCAAATAATTTCCTCAAAATATTTATATCGCTCATTAAATACAGAAAATGCAAAGTGTGATTACCTTTTTTGAGTCATCTAATGCCTAACCGAAGAGGCTCTAATTGTTTCACATTCTTAACCGATGGTTACACATTCATTCGTTTGGTAGGCGTGATATAGATAGAAGCTTGAAATTAGGATTGAAAATAAGTGGACCCATATTTTTTTTCTGTCAGGCTTGTAGTTCGGGAGTTATGCTCCTTTTTGTCAGCTTATGCATTGTGTTTTATGGGACAATATGAAATTTTGGTAGCAAGGTGTCTCAAAAACTGTTTAAGCTTGTGTCCTGAAACTTGATGAACTTATTGAAGATGATGAGAAGATTACCTGATTAACTTTTGAACAAATTCTGAAAAAGTTTGCCTGAGTTATGCCTCTTCTAAATAACTGATAATTAAATCTTGTGAGTAAGATATCTGAAAAACTATTTTAGCTAGGGCCTTGAAACTATGTGAGCTTATTGTAAAAGTTTGATTTTTTCCCAGAGTTATGCCCCATGTAAAATTTGATAATGAAATATTGTGAGCAAGATATCTAAAAATTTATTTAAGCTAGGGCTTTGAAACTTTCTGAGCTTATTGGAGATGGTGAGTAGATTGCCTGATTAACTTTTATAAAATATCAAAACATTTTTCCAGAATTATTCCTTTGTAAATAACTGATAATGAAATCTTGTGAGCAAGTAATGTGAGCATGTCCATTTATCTGTCCGTTTGACACACTTTGCATTTTCTTATCAGCAAGATACCTCAATAACCATTTTAGCTAGGATCTTGAAAGTTTGTTAACTTATTGGGGCTGAGGAGTAGAACACCTAATTAACTTTTGAAAACAAACAAACAAAGAAAACATTAATTTTATGAGAGTATGCCCCTTTTCAGCTTTGGTTTATTGTAGGGACAAGCATATAGTTGGGGACATTGTGCTTTACAGACACATTTCTAGTTTTATAAATCATTTAATGGTGGAAGTAGCTGTCCTAGAGAAGAAAGAAACTATTTTAACATATATCTTCTCTTTTCAGCTTCCAACCACTATGGTATTGCAGGATGGTATGCATTACAGGCTTGTGATAAAGGCTTACTAGTAAGTTTTTATGTGTCCAACTTCAAAGAAGTTGGAGGGGACTATGTTTTTGGGTAGTTCATCGATCCATCCATCCATCCATTTGCCCATCCATTCATCACACTTTTCTTGTGAGCAAGATTATCTTTATAAAGATTTGAGCTTGAAACTTTGTGAGCTTATTGGGACAGAGGAGTAGATCACCTGATTAACTTGGATTAATTTTGTACTTGGATTAATTTTGTAAGAGTTCTGCCCCTTTCCAACTTTAGCATTTTATTGATAAGCATATAATTGGAGACATAGTATTTTACAAACACATTTCTAGTTTGTTTGTTGTTGTTGTTTTTTTATTTTAATTTTTTAGCTCACCTGAGCCTAAGGCTCAGAATGAGCTATTGTAATTACTCACCGTCCATTGCCCGTCCGTCTGTCTGTCTGTCCACACCTTTGAACGACTTCTCTTCTGAAACCCCTGGACCAGTTATGTCCCCCCACTATAGGGGGGTTACATATTGTTTTTAGTGCTGATCCTGTTGGCGTCAGCGCTCCTCGTCGTCGTCCTTGTCGATGTCAGCGCAGCCTCTTGTCTGCACTCTGTCTCCTTAATGAATGGATGGATCTTGGCCAAACTTACACAAATTTATCATTGGGTGGCAAAAAAAATGCTGATTAGATTTTGGTGACCTTGACCCCATTTTCAAGGTCACAGGAGTGCTTAGACTTTTGGAAAATGGCTTGTCTGCACCCTATCTCCTGAAGGAATAGATGGATTTTGACCAAACTTGCACATCTATATTGTTGGGACATTTAAAAGAGCTGATTTGATTTTGGTGACCTTGACCCACTTTTCAAGGTCATGTGAGGGCTTAGATTTGTAGAAAATGGCTTGTCTGCACCCTATCTCCTGCTTGAATGAATGGATTTTGACCAAACTTGTACATCTATATTGTTGAGACAGAGAAAAGAACTAATTAGATTTTGGTGACCTTGACCCCATTTTCAAGGTCACACTAAGGCTTAGATTCTTGGAAAATGGTTTATATGCACCCTGTCTCCTGAAGGAATGGGTGGATTTTGACAAACTTGCACAGCTATATTGTTGGGACATGCAAAAGAATTGATAAGGTTTTGGTGTGCTTGACCCAATTTTGCAGGAGGGCTTAGATTGTTGGAAAATGGTTTGTCTGCACCCTGTCTCCTGAAGGAATGGATTGATTTTGACCAAACTTGTACATCTATATTGTTGTGACATGGAAAAGAACTGATTAGATTTTGGTGACCTTGACTCCATTTTCAAGGTCACACAAAGGCTTAGATTGTTGGAAATGGCTTGTCTGCATCCTGTCTTATGAAGGAATGGATGGATTTTGATCAAACTTGCGTAGCTATATTGTTGTGACATGGAAAAGAACTAATTAGATTTTGGTGACCTTGACCCCATTGTTAAGGTCACAGGAGGATTCAAAATGGCTTGTCTGCACCCTATCTCCTGAATGAATGGTTGGATTTTGACCAAGCTTGCTCAGCTATATTGTTAAGACAGGGACATGAACTGATTAGATTTTGCTGACCTTGACTCCATTTTCTAGGTCACAGGAGGGCTTAGATTTTGTAAAATGGCTTGTCTGCACCCTATCCTATGAAGGAATGGATTAGTTTTGACCAAACTTGCACAGCTATATTGTTGTGACCTTGACCTTATTTTCAAGGTCATACAAGGTCTTAGCACAGATATATTGTTGAGCATGGACTGATTTGATTTGGGTGACCATGACCACCTTATCAAGGTCACACAAGGTCTTAGAATGTTGGTAAATGTCTTGTTCTGCACCATATTGCCATATGTGTTTAGGTTATGTCACAGATATTTTTATTTCCTCTGAAAAGAAGCATTTAATGAAAGGCTAAAGCCCACAAAAATACTAAAATTATAACTGCACCCCCTCACCATTCCCCCATCGACCACACACACACACACACACACACACACACACACACACACACACACACACACAAAAGAGAAATTATAGATACAACCTGTTTCAACAATATGTCTGTCAAACTGGTGGGGAGACATACGATTTCTTCTGAAAACACTGTTCTCGTTTTCTTCAAATTTCTTGTGAATCCTTCTTTTAATGGGGGATTGAAAATTTGTTCAAATAGTCACGGTCGATTAAGATGGCCGCCATGCTTATATATGGTAAAAACACTTAAAAATCTTCTTCTCCAGAACCAAGAAAGCTTTAAGGCTGAATCTTGGTATATAGCATCGGGGACTCAAGGTCTACCAAATTTGTTCAAATAGTGGTCGTAGGTTGATCTTTGACCTTTTTATGGTAAGGTCAAATTTGCATCCCCATGCATTTGCATGGGAAAAATGTTGAAGTCATTTTCTCAAAATGTATTAAAGACTGTTGGCTGAAACTTACAATGTATTATTAAATTATTAAATCTTTTTAGTTACAATCAAAATTTTGTCCGCTAGGGGTTATCTGCCCTTGCCCCTGGACTATATATAAGTATAAAATTGTTGTATACATGTACATAACAATCGCCGCTGCCTCTATGTGCCTTGGGTGCCTGGTAGTGTTGAAATTCCGCACACATCAACATCACATTTAAAAACTGATAGACTATCTTTCAGGTCACCCACAGCTCCTGATAAAGAGGGCATTCAAAAGATAGTTATTATTTTTTTTTTTTTGGCATCAGAACATATTTTATGAGTGCTCATAGAAGTTTACGCTAAACATTCTGACAGGCCTTAGATGTAGACCCAGATGGAGCAGTTTTATCTGGGTATACATCATTTGCCATTCTCAGTCTCTTTTAAGAAGCCAAATGTTCAAAGTTTGATCAGAGTTAAGATGTCTGAATACTTAGGGTATGTGGCAGATTAGCTGTATATTTTGAGATTATTATATGTCCAGTGCCATGTTGCCAGACATATCATCGTGAATAGCTGTATATTGACATTCAGGCCCTCAGGCCAGTAAGGAGCCAGCAGCCAGATATGCCTGGTAGTTTGACACTAGATATGTTGTAAGCTTTCATTACATAAACTACTAAAATTATAAGCCAATATTAAAAAATTTTACTAAGAAATTTCATTTAAACCAATTATGGAACAGGTCAGCAAGTTTAGGTGTCAGAGAATTCCATTAAAATTCCCTCCATAGTAGCCTCATCACTAGGGACTGTCTGGCATATCTCCTTTTTGTTTATTCTGGAAACCACATCTTGTGAAGCATGTTTGAAAATAGGATCTTTGACCACCTACCCTGTCATTGGCTCACCTGGAGCTTTGCTCCAGATGGCCTGTTGTCCATCGTCCATTCGTCTGTCGTCCATCCTTAGCTTTTCTTATTTTGGACATCTCCTCCAGAACCAAAAGTTGGATTGAGCTGAAACTTAGTAGGATGCATTGTGGCAACATGGAGATTCAGAATTGCTAAAATCGTTCCGTTCCGATATCAAAGATGGCCACCATGGCGGTGGAAGGCATTGGGGCAGCATGGTGTTTTAGAATTGCAAAAACGGTTCCGTTCTGATATCCAAGATGGCCACCATGGCAGTCATCTTGAAAATCTTCAAATCACATCTGCTCACGAACGGTAAGTCTGATTGAGCTTAAACTTGATTGGAGGCATGGAAATTCAGAATTGCTAAAATCGTTCTGTTCCAATATCCAAAGCCGGCTTCGGTGGCTCAGTTGGATGTGCCGTCCGACTGGAGACCAGGAGGTCGCGGGTTCATCCCCCGCCGAGGTCGGCAACATTGTTTCGTGGAGATTGATCATGAAATATTTTCTACGGTCATTCTCTGATTCAAGAAGGGCAGTTGTCAGTTTCTGGCGAAAGAATGTGCACAATACTGGTTAACCGCTTAGAGGACTAAGCCTGCCCAGTAAACGTGTGGTTAGGTAAACTGACCACGCTCGACATGACCCCATTGGGTTGACTGGGCCGTAAAACCTCAACACAAACACAAACAAAAATATCCAAGAATTCAGGGGCTGACAAATCCACTGCCCGGATGCCCGGAACAAGCTCAAAATCGGTCTGGGTAAACACGGTTTCCAAGGCTGACGCCCGGCCAGACATTGTAAATTTTTCAAAGTTTCTGGTATGCGAGGCTTTAAAAGACAGCAGAGCAGGTGGTGAATGATCAATATAATCACCGACTCTTATCCCAACGTTTCATATATTATTGATGTGTGCCTTGATTGATAATTATTTGTTAATTGACCCCCTGTTAATCCTCTGCAACGATGACTGATTCCGTTATCTCCTTGCAGCGCGCGTCGGTAAGATCAAACAGATAAATCAAAAGGGCTCCTGTTTTACTGAGTAATGTTGTCACCAATTGGCTCGCACTAATATCGCGTTTTATTGGGCAATAAAAAATACTCGTCTGATGAAATTTGGTATTTCCCACAGAAAAAAATATTAATTATCTGTTATTTCAATATGGCAGCCGCCTGCGAACTTTCAAATTCGTGCCAATTTCAAAGGCGATTTTAGCGGTGATATCGGTAAAAATAGTTTATTTTCTGGACACAGTAAATTAGTATAGATAATATCAAGACTGTTTTTTACTAGACATTATAGATAAAATTCCGGCAGCGAATGTGAAAAATGTCCCCGATACCGAAGTAACAAACTGGAAGATCGGTGGGTGGGGTACAGTGAGGTGATCGCATGAATCGGCACCAATACATATAATAATTTGAAAACTAGCTTGGAATATAGTAGAAATATGATTACCAATATGAATTAAGCAATTGTGAAATCGCAAAGTGATTGTATTTTTCTTATTTTTTCCCAGAAAACAGGATTTGACATTTTATGCACATTGTCTCCTAACAATTTGCTTGAAATGTCTAATCTTGTTTTCCAGGAAATATAAATATTTCAAAATGTCCTCTGTTGAAAAGTTTTCCAAGCATGCTAAGCGCTTAAGTGCTTCCATTTGTTTATTTGCAGGGAATGTCTTTCACCAATACCTCACCATTAGTAGTACCAACAAGGGCTAGAAAGGTATATTATAAGAAGCAAAGTGATACCCATATTGTACGAGTGAGCAACATTGATAAAATCAGCATGCAAATCCACTTGTTATAATTGACAGTGATAATCCATTGATTTCGTGTCAGCTGTGTAAGTCAAAGACCCTTTGGAATATTTTTATGATACTTGGTAGAAATGTAAAACAGGACCAGACGAATTATCGCGTACAAGAATGACAACTCTGCCTTTCTTACTTTTGTCATTATCTCCCTTTGTTATGTCTGACAGTGATTATCCATTGATTTTATGTCCACTCTGTAAGTCAAAGACCCTTTGGAATATTTTTATGATACTTGGTAGAAATGTAGAACAGGACCAGACATGTTGCGTACAAGAATGCCTTTCTTACTTTTGGAATTATCTCCCTTTGTTGTATTTGACAGTGATTATCCATTGATATTGTGTCCACTCTGTAAATCAAAGACCCTTTGGAATATTTTTATGATACTTGGTAGAAATGTAGAACAGGACAAGCTGACGTGTCATGTACAAGAATGACATCTTTGGCTTTCTTACTTTTGGAGTTATCTCCCTTTGTTTTGTTTGAAATAGATTTCTCGTCTGCTCTGTAACTGGAATACCCTTTGGTATATTTCGATGGTACTTGGCAGAAATGTAGAACAGGACCAGTCGACATGTCGCGTACAAGAATGACAACTCTGCCTTTCTAACTTTTGGTGTTATCCCCCTTTGTGATAATCCATTGATTTCATGTCCGCTTTGTAAGTCAAAGACTCTTTGGAATATTTTTATGATACTTGGTAGAAATGTACAACAGGACCAGACGATGTGTTGCGTACAAGATTGACAACTCTGCCTTTCTTACTTTTGGCGTTATCTCCCTTTGTTATGTCTGACAGTCATTATCCATTGATTTCGTGTCTGCTCTGTAAGTCAAAGACCCTTTGGAATATTTTATGATACGTGGTAGAAATGTAGAACAGGACCAGATGATATGTCCCATACAAAATGACAACTCTGCCTTTCTTACTTTTGGCGTTATCTCCCTTTGTTATGTCTGACAGTCATTATCCATTGATTTCGTGTCTGCTCTGTAAGTCAAAGACCCTTTGGAATATTTTTATGATACTTGGTAGAAATGTAGAACAGGACCTGACGACGTGTTGCATACAAAAATGACAACTGGCTTTCTTACTTTTGGAGTTGTCTCCCTTTGTTTTATTTGAAATAGATTTCTCGTCTGCTCTGTAACTGGAATACCCTTCAGAATATTTTGATGGTACCTTGTAGAACTGTAGAATAGGACAAGACGACATGTTCCTTACAAGAATGACAACTCTGCCTTCTTTACTTTTGCTGTTATCTCCCTTTGTTATATTTGACACTGATTATGCATTGATTTAGTGTCCACTATGTAAGTCGAACACTCTTTGGAATATTTTGATAATACTTGGTAGTAATGAAGAACAGGACCAGATGACATGTCACATACAAGAATGACAACTTCGGCTTTTTTTTACTTTTGGAGTTATCTCCCCTTCTCGAGTTTGAATTTGATTTCTTGTCTCTGCTCTGTAACACGAATACCCTACGGAATATTTTGATGATGCTTGGTACAAATGTAGAACAGGACCGCATACAAGAATGACAACTCTGGCGGGATTGGGGGGACATTTGTTTTTTTCTAAAAAAACATTTTCTAGTTGAACTGATAATTTTGGGTGTGGGTATATTTTGATAAAGAAATAATAAAACAATATCTTTTGAATACTCCCTATATGGGAACCTATGCGTGAAAGAGGTAGCTGTGCAGAAAACACCCCCAATTTTGTGAAAAAAATCTTCTATAAACCATATATCAATAGCCATTCAATTTGATTATGTCAGTAGTAATTACTTAGGTGAGCCAGTAAATTCAGAAGCAGTCACTTCATTAGCTCACCTGAGCAATGCTCAGGATGAGCTATAGTGGTCACATTTTGTCTGTCATCCGTCCATCTGTTTGTCCATCTGTCCGGTACCGCTTTCAAACGACATCTCCTCCAAAGCCAGTGAAGCGATATGTCCCTAATAAGCTAAGAATGTTGCTTGAATAGGGGGGTTTAAAAAAGGCTAAAATTATGGTGATCTGCCTCTTCATTTGGTTGCCATGGCAACAGAAAGCTCTCATAGACTTATACTAGGAAAATGATTAAATTTCATTTTCTCCATAACCAGTGAAGTGATGTGAACCATATTTGGCAGTTATGATCATTGAATGATTGTCTACCCAGCTTATATGTTTTATGACCAGCGACCATTTTGTTTGGTTGCCATGGCAAAATTTTAAAGTAGGAAATTTTTAAAGCACCAGCAGGGAAAGAAGTCTGTTAAACACCAGCAAGGAAAGAAGACCTCCGTTAAGCACCATCAGGGAAAAAAGACCCTGTTCAGCTTGTCTCTTGTCTGGCCTTGTAAAGCGACATAGGATGTGTAGAATAGGTGGGAGTGGCAACATGCATTGAAGTACAGTCGACTCTCATTATCTCGATTTCGCTTATCTCGAATAACCACTTATCTCAAAGTAAAAATCTGGTCCCTGTTTTAACATGGAAATGTAACAACAGGTAACAAAATATTGTGGATATGAGGAGAAATTGCTCCTAAGGAGCAATTTCTCCTCTTTTCCACAATATTTTCAATATATCTCTAACTTCTGGAGTCAGATTACATATTCATTTGTGAAATGTGGTTATTTGATTTATGTTTTCCTCAATTCTGAAAATCTGATATGGATATCTCGAAGTATTTCAGAGAGTCCCTTGGACTTCGAGATAACACGAGTTGACTGTATTTCATTTTGAGAGAAAATGATTATCTATTTTTTAATGAATTAATCATTTATTTATTTATTTCTAAGGCTACAAATGAATAAAGTACAAAGCCATTCAATTTGATTGTGTGACTGTGTGCATATACAGCTCAGAAACATTACTGATAAAATTTTGAAGTCTGTTTTTTCCTCCCCTACAAAAGTCTTTCAGTTTGATAATCTAACCAGGCACAATTATTAACTCAAACAAAATCTTCCCCATCGAAGATCGATTTTAGTGAACTTATTAAATAAATCCAGGAGCAAATTCAATAATGATGTTAAAATGGTTACGCAGACATTGGTCAGACCTGAGCCTTAGGCCAACCGATTCGTGTTCCTCATGAAAATGTTGGTTTTCATGCCGGCGGGATTTAAACATCTAATAACGAATGGCGCGCGCACAAAATGCTCCTTCAGGTCAACTTAGCTTCCTGATAAGAAGAGAATATCTTTATCCTTAGGTTTAGTTTTAGTTTTAACATCTATCAAAGTAGTAGTTTAATAAATATGAAGCTGGATCTTATTTGTAGTGTTTTTTTCTTGTGTTGTTCTTATTTTAATTGGAGTTTCTTATGTTTCTTGTAAATTTTCTGCCAATATTGTATGAAGGTTATCAAATTCAGCGGTAATTTTGTCCTTTAAAGCGCCATGCCAATTTGCAGTAGACGACATTCTCTTTTTTCAGAGAAAATAAGGCTTTACATTTCATGTGAATCATCTGCAAGGCAGAGGCAGACAGTTCACGTGAAATGTGTTATTTTCTCTAAACTATATAAAAAAATATTTCAGAATGTCGTTTGCAGCAGTTTTGATTGGCGCTTTAAGGGCTACTATGATTTGGATATGAACAGAATAACATGACGTCATTTTATAACATCAATGGTGTAGTGCATGCCATCCAAGACAGTTTTTCTTCGGTTGTTATAGTCAGTAAATTTAATATACTGTAACATTTATAAATATCAGGGCATTAACAGTTCTTATCTTTCATGTTTGCACAATTCCATTTGACCGTCTGGTTGTGTTCTGAAAAGTGGCGACTGAATGTTTCGGATAATATAATAGAATTTTTTTTTTTTTTTTTTTTTTTTAATGATATATTAATTGCTGTATTACATGCGCCGTGGGTGTTCAAGTGTTTTGAACTTGTATTAATCCCAAAAGTGCTAATCGCTACTACAGCAGACGGCATTTTATTTATTCATTTATTTTTGGTATGTTTCAGAGACAATGAGGCTTGTCATTTAATGTGAATCATCTACCTTCATGTGAAGGCAGATGATTCACATGTAATACCAAGTCTTATTATCTCTGAAAAATAATGATAATTAAAATAGAAAGTCGTCTGCTATAATTATGCGAGCTCTTTATCGGTTTATATTTTGGGTGGGATGTAAATCAACTGAAGGTTTAAAATCTTTATATTTTTAAGAAAACAAGCAAAACAGAAAACAAATCTCTTGTAAGTTACTCACATGTTTACAAAAAGAAAAACAATCCCATGGGCATCTTTTTGTTTCTTATTTTTTGTTACATTTAATGCGTAATAGTTTGCGTCAAAACCATTATTTTTGGATATTAAGAAACTTGTCTTAGTAACCATTAAAGTGCTAAGTGAAATTGAAGCAAACCACATTATTATTATTTTTTTTTTTTTTTTTCAAATTATTTTTCAGAGAATATAAGATGATTCCCATGAAATTTCAAGGCTTATTTCTCTGGAAAATACATAAAAGAAGATGTCTGCTACAGTTGTCATTAAGATATTACTCATTCCAGGGCCCTGTTTCACAATCTCACAATCATTCCTTAAGTTAAGGTCTACATTAAATTTAAGGAGTGAGATTTGCAAAGCACATTTTGCCCCTTTATATTTTTTTTTTCAACTATGAAGCCATGCAAGAAATGTATTAAACATCGTCTTCTGAACAAAAATAAAACAATTTATTTTAACTGATATTTAATATCTCATTTCATGTGTTAAAATTTTGAACCTAAGTTAACCCATTTATGTCGAGTGGACTGATCTAGCTTATCTCTTGTTGGACAGGTCCATTACCTATATAAGGGGTGTTTGGTTGGTTTTATTATTGCCAGGTTTTGTAGAGATTTCTGTATTTAATACAAACAGTGTAAACCCTGATCAGATGCTGCATTCTGCAGAGTCTGATCTGGATCTGCTCTGTTTGCCAATGCCCCTTTTATTGATCATGAAATATTTTCTGCGGTCATTCTCTCCTTTCCACTGATTCAAGAAGGCAGCAAATAATGGCGAAAGAATGTGCACAATACTGGTTAACCACTTAGAGGACTAAGCCTGCCCAATAAAAGTGTGGTTAGCTAAAGGTTAAGGTAAAGTGACCGCGCTCGACATTTCCCGATTGGGTCGATTGGGCTGTAAAACCTTAACACAAACAATGCCCCTTTTATGGGACGTTAGACATAAATGGTTTAAGATATACCTTAAGTCTAAGGAATTATTGTGAAATCGGGCCAGAAAACTGTAATTTAAGCTTAAGATATTTTTATATACCGTTGATTTGCGTTATCTCGACTTCACTTATCTCGAATAACCGCTTATCTCAAAGTGAAAATCCAGTCCCTGGTTATACCCCCCACAAACTTTGTCCGTCTGTCCGTGTGTCCGTCCGCGACACTGGGTTTTTCCTAATATCTTGAAAACGCAGCGATGGATATTCATCAATTTCTGCAGAAACATTGATATTAATAAGATGTACCTAGATAAGAGAAAGTAAGGGCTAGGGGCCAATTCTCTTGGAGTTATTGCCCTTTCTAAATTTTTTTCTTAATGCAGAAAACAGGCAGAAAAAAGTTTGTGTTCACACTATCTCTTTAACCAATGGCTGGAATTTGACCAAACTAGCACAGATACATCATCAGGATGAGGGGAAGAAGTGATTAGATTTTGCAGACCTTGACCTTATTTCAAGATCACTACATTATAAATATTCAAAAAGGAGCCTAAAGGATCCTTGTTAAAGAAGTAAATAGTTTATGTGCACAATATCTCTTTAACCAATGGCTGGAATTTGACCAAACTAGCACTGATACATCATAAGATTGGGGCAAAGAAGTGATTAGATTTTGGTGACCTTGACCTTAGTTTCAAGGCCACTACACTATAAATAGTAAAAAAAACTGAGCCTTGTTAATGCAGTAAAAAGTTTGGTGCACATAATCTCTTTAACCAATGGATGGAATTTGACCAAACTAGCACAGATACATCATCAGTATGGGGGAAAGAAGTGATTAGATTTTAGACCTTGACCTTATTTTCAAGGCCACTACATTATAAATACTCAAAAAGGAGCCTAAAGGAGCCTTGTTAATGAAGTAAAAAATTTGTGTGCACAATATCTCTTTAACCAATGGCTTGAATTTGACCGAACTAGCACAGATTCATCATAAGGATGAGGCAAAAAAGTGATTAGATTTTGGTGATCTTGACCTTATTTTTACACTGTAAATACTCAAAAAAGCGAGCCTTGTTAATGCAGTAAAATGTTTGTGTGCATATTATCTCTTTAACCAATAGATGGAATTTGACCAAACTAGCACAGATACATCATCAGGATGGGGGAAAGAAGTGATTAGATTTTGGTGACCTTGACCTTATTTTCAAGGTCACTACATTATAGATATTCAAAGAGGAGCCTTGTTAATGAAGTAAAAGTTTGTGTGCACAATATCTCTTTAACCAATGGCTGGAAATAGACCAAACTAGCATAGATACATCATAAGAATGGGGCAAAGAAATGATTAGATTTTGGTGACATTGACCTTATTTTAAGGGTCACTACACTTTAAATACTCAAAAAAGTGAGCCTTGTTAATGCAGTAAAAAGTTTGTGTGCACACTATCTCTTTAACCAATGGCTGGAATTTGACTAATCTAGCACAGATACATCATCAGGATGGGGTAAAGAAGTGATTAGATTTTGGTGACCTTGACCTTACTTTCAAGGTCACTACATTATAAATACTCAATAAGTGTGTCTTTTATGCACTCTTTCTCATCAATAGATGGAATTGCACCAAACTAGCACAGATATATCTTTGGGATTGGGGAAAGAAGTGACTAGATTTTTCAAGGTCTCACCGGCTCTTTAAACTCAAATTTTGATAGAAAAAAGCTTGTGTGCACACTATATCTTGAACCAATGGCTGGAATTTTAACAAACTAGCACAGATACACCGTTAGGACATGGGAAAGAAATGAATAGATTTTTGTGACCTTGACCTCATTTTCAAGGTCACTACATTGTAAAGACTCTTAAAATGACCCTTGTTTGATTTTGGTGACATTGACCTGACAAAGGCCTGAAAGAACATTGGCAAAGTCTACAAGGGTGTTCTTTGGCTAGTAAAGCATTATATTTTTAGCTCACCTGAGCTATGCTCAGGATGAGCTATTGTGATCACTTTTCGTCCGTCGTCCGTCTGTCAGTCCGTGCGTCCTTCCGTTAACATTTTCAAACGACTTCTCCTCTGAAGCCCCTGAGCCAATTTTGCTCAAATTTCATATGGAGCCTCCTTAGGTTGGGGGAACGAAAAATTGCTAAAATGGTCGCGGTCCATTGACCAAGATGGCCGCCATGCCCATATATGGTAAAAACCTTTAAAAATCTTCTTCTCCAGAACGGAGGATGCCTTGGGGCTGAATCTTTGCATAAGTCATCGGGGACGGGAGGTCTACCAAAATTGCTAAAATAAAGGTTGTATATTGACATTTGACCTTTTTACGGCAAGGTCAAGTTTGCTTCCCAATGCATTTGTACGGGAAAAACCTTTAAAAATCTTGTTCTCCAAAACCGAGGATGCCTTATGGCCGAACCTTTACATATATCATCAGAAACAGGAGGTCTACCAAAGTTGCTAAAATAATGGTTGTACATTGACATTTGACCTTTTTACGGTAAGGTCAATTTTGCTTCTTTATGCATTTGTATGGGAAAAATGTTCTGAATTTCAAACGACTTCTCCTCTGGAGCCTATGGGCCAATTTTGCTCAAATTTCATATGGAGCCTCCTTAGGTTGGGGGAATGAAAGATTGCTAAAATGGTCGCGGCTCGTTGACCAACATGGCTGCCATGCCCATATATGGTAAAAACCTTTAAAAATCTTCTTCTCCAGAACCGAGGATGCCTTGGAGCTGAATCATTGCATAAGTCATCGGGGACAGGAGGTCTACCAAAATTGCTAAAATAAAGATCATATATTGACATTTGACCTTTTTACGGCAAGGTCAAGTTTGCTTCCCTATGCATTTGTACGGGAAAAACCTTTAAAAATCTTGTTCTCCAAAACCGAGGATGCCTTATGGCTGAACCTTTACATATATCATCGGAAACAGGAGGTCTACCAAAGTTGCTAAAATAATGGTCGTACATTGACATTTGACCTTTTTACGGTAAGGTCAATTTTGCTTCCTTATGCATTTGTATGGGAAAAATGTTCAGAATTTCAAACGACTTCTCCTCTGGAGCCTCTGGGCCAATTTTGCTCAAATTTCATATGGAGCCTCCTTAGGTTGGGGGAATGAAAGATTGCTAAAATGGTCGCGGCTCGTTGACCAAGATGGCCACAATGCCCATATATGGTAAAAACCTTTAAAAATCTTCTTCTCCAGAACCGAGGATGCCTTGGGGCTGAATCTTTGCATAAGCCATAGGGGACGGGAGGTATATTGACATTTGACCAAAAATTGTTCTGATTGGAAATCTAAGATGGCCGTCATCTTGTTTATATTTATTATATTTCCCTGCCACTGTGCTGTTTACATGTATAAAATCATGATTCTTCAGAAACCACTTAGCCAATTTCCACCAAATTTCGCATTGATCCTACTGTTGAAATGTGATTGATAGTTTATTCAAATGATTATGCTCCATTGACTGTCAGGCCCATATATTCTTCTTCAAAACTAAGAACTGCTCAAATGATGATCTTTTCATTGGTTGCGATGATAGGATTGGAAAAATGTTGCATAACATCTGCATATCTGCAGTGGTTATGTCACTCAGGTGAGCGAGTCGTGGCCCATGGGCCTCTTGTTTTCATTTTACCCTGACCTCATTTTCAAGGTCACTACATTATAAAGACTCTATAAATGACCCATGTGTGCACCCTGTCTAATGAATGATTAGATAGAATTCGTTCAAGCTAGCACAGATACTTCATTGGGATGAGGGAAAGAAGTGATTAGATTTTGGTGACTTTGACCTCATTTTCAAGGTCACACTGACACTTTGAAACTCAAATTTTGATAGAAAAAAGCTTATGTGACACATTGATATCAATACGGTGTACCTACATAAGAGAAAGTAATATGGCCTAAGGGCCCATTCTCTTGGAGTTATTGCCCTTTGCAAAATTTCTTAATGCAGTAAAAACTTTGTATGCACAATATCTCTTCAACCAATGGCTCGAATTTGACCAAACTAGCAAAGATACATCATCAGGATGGGGGAAAGAAGTGATTAGATTTTGGTGACCTTGACCTTATTTTCAAGGTCACTACACTATAAATACTCAAAAAGTAAGCCCTGTGTGCATTCTATCTTTTTTCCTGCATATCTTGATTAATATTATTTGGAATCTTAACATATTTTGCATAAATGTTCATATTCATGAGATGTTGCTGCTACAGAAAAAGAAGGGTCAAGGGAGCAATACTGTTATAGTTATTCTTTGTAATTCTTTAATGTCTGTAACACTTTTGTTTTTCCTGTGTATCTTGCTTTATAATTTTAGGAATCTCGTAATATTTTGCATGAATGTTGATATTGATAAGTTGTTGCTGTGGAATTTTTTTATTTTTCCTGTCTATCTTGCTTAATAATTTTATTAGATTTTGGTGACCTTGACTTTATGTTCAAGGTCACGCTGACACTTTGAAACTTAAATTTTGTTAGAAAAAAGTTTATGCTTTATGCGGGGGGTATCGAATAAGCGCTGCTTGTTGACAATTTTCATTTAACATGGAAATGTAACAACAGGTAACACAATATTGTGGAAAAGAGTAGAAATTGCTCCTAAGGAGCAATTTCACTTCTTTTCCACAATATTTTCAACATATCTCTAACTTCAGGAGTCAAATTACATATTCATTTGTGAAACGTGGTTGTTCGATTTATTTTTTCCTCAATTCTGCAAATCCAATGTATCGATGTACAGATTCTTGAAGTATTTCAGAGAGTCCCTTGGACTTCGAGATAATGAGAGTCGACTGTATCTCTTCTCCAACCATTTCTTTACTTATTCTATGAAGATGAGAGCTTGGCAGGTCCCTGCATTCTGGCGAAGAGAAATATGTTATAAAAAGAATGGCCCTTGAGAGCAATGAACACACACACAAAGACAAAAAATAGCTGAAGTGTCTAAAACTTACATATATGATTGAAATAGCAAAAGCTTTAAGCTACAATCAAACTTTTATTCTGCTAGGTTTATCTTCCCCTGCCCATGTGCTGTATACATGAAAAATTTCATGATACTGTTAAAACAACTTCTCTTCAGAAACCTCTTGGCCAAATTGCACCAATTTCACATTAATCCTTCTGTTGCAATGGGATTGAGAGTTTGTTCAAATGGTCATGCTCCATTGACTGCCATGTCCATATATGATAAAAACAATAATAAATACTTTATTCTACTTCAAAACCAAGAACTGCTCAAATGATTATCCTTTCATTAGTTGCAATGACAAGATTGCAAAAAATGTTGCATAACATCTGCATTACTGCAGTGGCTATTTCACTCAGGTGAGCAAGCCGTGGCCCATGGGCCTCTTGTTTTAGGGTCCCAATACTCCTTTGTGGTCCAGAGTGCTTTACAAAGTTTTACTTTCACAAAAAAATTTGATTTTCATGGTATGCCGTTGTCACAGGCATTAAGTTTTCCTTTGTCTGTCCATCTATCCAAATATTTATGTCCAGGCCATATATTCTAAACCAATTACAGGAACATCACCTTATATAGTGGGTTTGTGCATCTTAGGATGGAGCTGTGTCACCTGAAAAAATAGAGACATGGAACTAGTATGAAATGTGGGTCTGGGTGGTATCTTATCCGCTGGTTGAAGGAATACCACTAATGTAGTTAGTTAGTTTTTGTTGTTGGTTTTTTGCATTATTTATCAAATTTGGTTTGATTATACATGTACATCTTAGAATGAGGATATGTTGCATTACAAAAAAAGCATTAAAAAAAGTCACGAGATGCAATAATTCCCTTATTTACTTAATTTGTGTCCTGGCCATTTATTCTAAACCAATGGAAGGAGAATAACTAAATTTGATGTGAGTTTACAATCTTTGGATGATGTTGTTATGTTGTATGCAAAAAAAAAAGGATCATGTTATGCAGTATCCCTTGGTATAAAATCACAAATGAAAAAAATTCCAGGCTTTAATGCAAGTTCTGAAAGGATAGAGTGTTATAAATTTAGACAACTGTTGCATGATATTTATTTTTATGAATTTTACGTCCTAGACAACTCGTTAAATACAGCTTTCAACATGTGTATAGTAAGTTAGCAATAATATGATAATAATATGAGCTGCACCGTCATCAAATGGATCTCATGAAATATGCAAACAGTGAAGCAGCAGATCAGCCTGACAATAGTTACTAAATAGTGAATTAAGACAATTTTCATATGTGCTTGGCCTCGATATCTGTTTAGCACATCCTTATTACCTACTTGGCCTCAAAAGAAATATAACATGTATTTTTTTATAGTGCAATGATATGGCAAATGCAGTGTGTGCCATATCCATGATCTGTCCAGCAGAGAACCATGCCAGACCTCCAGCGCTCCTGTGCTCTCAGATACCACCTCAAGTACAAATATGCAAGAAATCCTCGGGGCATACCATGGATAGCATTCCTCGGCCAGTAGTACTCTTTTGGGACAGCACTGGGATGACCAGAATATGGGTGTTCCCTGTTCGTACCAATATGTAATGCACTTTACAACACAGATAATAATGATAATGAAAGCAGAGCTAATTCTAGACAGACAAACAAATAAACTCCTTATCTTCTGTTTCAGCCAATTTTAGGGACAAACCCTCTTTGTTTGGCTGCCCCTGCTAAAGATGGTGATAGATTTGTAATAGATATGGCTACTTCTACCTGTGCACTTGGAAAGGTAAGATGATTAAATTTGGGAAGTGTCCATGTGGCCAAGTGGTTAGCACTCATGATATCCAATCACAAGGTCCCAGTTCAAACCCTGCTGGAGGCAGAATTTATCTCATTACTTGTGGTGCTTTGTTTCACAGAGCCCATCATCATCTCATCATCTTGACATGACTTAATCATGTTAAAATAGATGTAAAACACCAAATGTTCTTCATCATGGTTAAATAGGTTTAGATTAATCTTTTTCTTTCGTACTACCATATTTCCTTTTCATTTGGCTGGGAGGATGCTTGAAGAGTGATGGTGGTGAGAGGATGGATGAAGTTTTGTGCAATTCTACTCACCATGGTCAAACTGGAAAAATTCACATGCATAGTGAAATAAACGTCAAAAAGATTGCCTTTCAAAACAAAGAATTCACTACAAATTAGAAAATGGGAGTCTCGGTTTTATTGAGACTCTTCATAAGCAGTAATGAAGTTTGCAACGCTGCTTACGCCCTCTAGCGTATATATAAGCAGAACTCCATTTTCAAATATACCACAGTGTGCCCAATGATCCCAAAGGAAATGAAATATAATCTGCACTATGGTGAAGTGCAGGGAGATGTTCTACCGCCGCCACACGGCACTAACACCAGCTGCAGTGTAGTAAAATGAATGTCAAAAAGATTGCCTTTGGAAACAAAGAACACACTACAGATTAGAAAAGGGATTCTCATTTTTTTATTAAGACTAAGTAAAATGTAGACGTCTACAATCACCTGGGTGTAAACAATTAAATAATAGGAGATCCCATTCTATAATATTTCACTCTTTTTTTTACCAAAAACATGGTTGAGCATTTCATTTTCTTCTTAGGTTGGTCTATTTTCTCTTCTGAAAAGAAGTCTACTCTAAATGAAAAAAAAATTTGCTATCCTTGGGAGCAGTCTTTCCTTGTATTGTAGACCCCCTTTTCAGAAGAGGCTTGGTGTGCAGAAAAGCAAACATGAAATCAAAAGAATTGTCTCCCTTGTAAGAGATGGCAGAAATTCCAGCAAGTGTATCAAGTCCCGTTGAAACATCTTCATGAGAAACATCACAAACAGGATGCCAGATGGTGTACATCCTGACTGTGTCAGATCATAAACATTTGTATCACAAAACATCACAAACAGGGTGGCAAATGGTGTACATCCTGACTGTGTCAGATTATAAATGTTTATGTCTCAAACAGAATGTCAAATGGTGTACATACTGACTGTGTCAGATCATGATATTTATGTCATGAACATCGAAAACAGGATGCCAAGTGATGTATATCCTGACTGTGTCAGATCATAAACATTTATGGCACAAACAGCACAAACAGGATGCCAAATGGTGCTGATTCTGTCAGATCATATTTATGTCACAAACATCACAAACAGAATACCAAATGGTGTGCTTCCTGACTGTGTCAGATCATAAACAGTTATGTCACAAACATCACAAACAGAATGCCGAAGTACATCCTGATTGTATCAGCTCATAAAAGTTTATGTCTTAAACATTACAAACAGGATGCCAAATGGTGTACATCTTGACTGTGTCAAATCATAAACGTTTATGTTACAAACATCACAAACAAAATGCCAAATGGTGTACATCCTGACTGTGTCAGATTATAAACATTTAAGTTACAAATATCACAAGCACGATGCCAAATGGTGTACATTCTGATTGTGTCAGATCATAAATGTTTATATCATAAACATCACAAGCAAGGCGCCAAATGATGTAGATCCTGACAGTGTCAGATCACAAATGTTTCTGTCACAAACATCACAAAAAAGATGCCAAATGTTGTATATCCTGACTGTGTCAGATCATAAATATTTATATCACAAACAGCGCAAACAATAGGCCAAATGGTGCTGATCCTTTCAGATCATAAACATTTATGTCACAAACATCACAAACAGGATGCCAAATGGTGTAATTCCTGAATGTGTGTCAGATCATAAACAGTTGTGTCACAAACATCACAGACAGAATTTCCAACCGGTGTACATCCTGACTGTGTCAGCTCATAAAAGGTTATGTCTTAAACATTACAAACAGGATGCCAAATGGTGTACATCCTGACTATGTCAGATCATAAACGTTTATGTTACAAACATCACAAACAAAATGCCAAATGGAGTACATCCTGACTGTGTCTGATTAACAACACTTAAGTTACAAACATCACAAGCAGGATGCCAAATGGTGTACATTCTGATTGTGTCAGATCATAAATGTTTATGTCATAAACATCACAAGCAGGGCGCCAAATGATGTAGGTCCTGACAGTGTCAAGTCACAAATGTTTCTGTCACAAAACTCACAAAAAGATGCCTGATGTTGTATATCCTGACTGTGTCAGATCATAAACACTTATGTCATAAACATCACAAAAAGGGCGCCAACTGATGTAGATCCTGACAGTGTCAGATCACAGATGTTTCTGTCACAAACAGCACAAACAAGATGCCAAATGGTGTAGATCCTGACTGGGTCAGATCATAAACGTTTATCTCACAAACATTACAAACAGGATGCCAAATGGTGTAGATCCTTACTTATTCATAAAAAGGTATGTCACAAATATCACAATCAAGATGCCAAATGGTGTACATCCTGACTGTGTCATAAACATTTATGTCACAAACATCACAAACAGGATGCAAAATGGTGTAGATTCTGGCTGTGTCAGGTCATAAATGTTTGTCACAAACAAGATGCCAAATGGTGTAGATCCTGACTGTGAGAACATAAACGTTTATGTTACAAACATCACGGGATGCCAAATGATGTACAACATGATTGTGTCAGATCATAAGTGTTTATGTCGCAAACATCACAAACAAAATGCCAAATGGTGTACATCCTGACTGTGTCAGATTATAAACATTTAAGTTACAAATATCACAAGCACGATGCCAAATGGTGTACATTCTGATTGTGTCAGATCATAAATGTTTATATCATAAACATCACAAGCAAGGCGCCAAATGATGTAGATCCTGACAGTGTCAGATCACAAATGTTTCTGTCACAAACATCACAAAAAAGATGCCAAATGTTGTATATCCTGACTGTGTCAGATCATAAATATTTATATCACAAACAGCGCAAACAATAGGCCAAATGGTGCTGATCCTGTCAGATCATAAACATTTATGTCACAAACATCACAAACAGGATGCCAAATGGTGTAATTCCTGAATGTGTGTCAGATCATAAACAGTTGTGTCACAAACATCACAGACAGAATTTTCAACCGGTGTACATCCTGACTCTGTCAGCTCATAAAAGGTTATGTCTTAAACATTACAAACAGGATGCCAAATGGTGTACATCCTGACTATGTCAGATCATAAACGTTTATGTTACAAACATCACAAACAAAATGCCAAATGGAGTACATCCTGACTGTGTCTGGTTAAAAACACTTAAGTTACAAACATCACAAGCAGGATGCCAAATGGTGTACATTCTGATTGTGTCAGATCATAAATGTTTATGTCATAAACATCACAAGCAGGGCGCCAAATGATGTAGGTCCTGACAGTGTCAAGTCACAAATGTTTCTGTCACAAAACTCACAAAAAGATGCCTGATGTTGTATATCCTGACTGTGTCAGATCATAAACACTTATGTCATAAACATCACAAAAAGGGCGCCAACTGATGTAGATCCTGACAGTGTCAGATCACAGATGTTTCTGTCACAAACAGCACAAACAAGATGCCAAATGGTGTAGATCCTGACTGGGTCAGATCATAAACGTTTATCTCACAAACATTACAAACAGGATGCCAAATGGTGTAGATCCTTACTTATTCATAAAAAGGTATGTCACAAATATCACAATCAAGATGCCAAATGGTGTACATCCTGACTGTGTCATAAACATTTATGTCACAAACATCACAAACAGGATGCAAAATGGTGTAGATTCTGGCTGTGTCAGGTCATAAATGTTTGTCACAAACAAGATGCCAAATGGTGTAGATCCTGACTGTGAGAACATAAACGTTTATGTTACAAACATCACGGGATGCCAAATGATGTACAACATGATTGTGTCAGATCATAAGCGTTTATGTCGCAAACATCACAAACGAAATGCCAAATGGTGTACATCCTGACTGTGTCAGATTATAAACATTTAAGTTACAAATATCACAAGCACGATGCCAAATGGTGTACATTCTGATTGTGTCAGATCATAAATGTTTATATCATAAACATCACAAGCAAGGCGCCAAATGATGTAGATCCTGACAGTGTCAGATCACAAATGTTTCTGTCACAAACATCACAAAAAAGATGCCAAATGTTGTATATCCTGACTGTGTCAGATCATAAATATTTATATCACAAACAGCGCAAACAATAGGCCAAATGGTGCCGATCCTGTAGATCATAAACATTTATGTCACAAACATCACAAACAGGATGCCAAATGGTGTAATTCCTGAATGTGTGTCAGATCATAAACAGTTGTGTCACAAACATCACGGACAGAATTTCCAACCGGTGTACATCCTGACTGTGTCAGCTCATAAAAGGTTATGTCTTAAACATTACAAACAGGATGCCAAATGGTGTACATCCTGACTATGTCAGATCATAAACGTTTATGTTACAAACATCACAAACAAAATGCCAAATGGAGTACATCCTGACTGTGTCTGATTAAAAACACTTAAGTTACAAACATCACAAGCAGGATGCCAAATGGTGTACATTCTGATTGTGTCAGATCATAAATGTTTATGTCATAAACATCACAAGCAGGACGCCAAATGATGTAGGTCCTGACAGTGTCAAGTCACAAATGTTTCTGTCACAAAACTCACAAAAAGATGCCTGATGTTGTATATCCTGACTGTGTCAGATCATAAACACTTATGTCATAAACATCACAAAAAGGGCGCCAACTGATGTAGATCCTGACAGTGTCAGATCACAGATGTTTCTGTCACAAACAGCACAAACAAGATGCCAAATGGTGTAGATCCTGACTGGGTCAGATCATAAACGTTTATCTCACAAACATTACAAACAGGATGCCAAATGGTGTAGATCCTTACTTATTCATAAAAAGGTATGTCACAAATATCACAATCAAGATGCCAAATGGTGTACATCCTGACTGTGTCATAAACATTTATGTCACAAACATCACAAACAGGATGCAAAATGGTGTAGATTCTGACTGTGTCAGGTCATAAATGTTTGTCACAAACAAGATGCCAAATGGTGTAGATCCTGACTGTGAGAACATAAACGTTTATGTTACAAACATCACGGGATGCCAAATGATGTACAACATGATTGTGTCAGATCATAAGTGTTTATGTCGCAAACATCACAAACGAAATGCCAAATGGTGTACATCCTGACTGTGTCAGATCGTAAACATTTATATCCCATTTATCGCAAACAAAATGCCAAATGGTGTACATTCTGACTGTTGTATCACAAATGTTTATGTCACAAACATCACAAACAAAATGCCAAATGGTGTCAGATTATAAATATTTAAGTTACAAACATCACAAGCAGGTTGCCAAATGGTGTACATTCTGATTGTGTCAGATCATAAGCATTTATGTCATAAGCATCACAAGCATGGCGCCAAATGATGTAGATCCTGACAGTGTCAGATCACAAATGTTTCTGTCACAAACAGCATAAACAAGATGCCAAATGGTGTAGATCCTGACTAGGTCAGATCAGAAACGTTTATCTCACAAACATTACAAACAGGATGCCAAATGGTGTAGATCCTTACTAATTCATAAAAACGTATGTCACAAACATCACAATCAAGATGCCAAATAGTGTACATCCTGACTATGTCAGATCATAAATGTTTGTCACAAACATCACAAACAAGATGCCAAATGGTGTAGATCGTGACTGTGAGATCATAAAGGTTTATGTTACAAACATCACAAACAGGACGCCAAATGATGTACAACCTGACTGTGTCAGATCATAAGTGTTTATGTCGCAGCAAACATCACAAACGGAATGCCAAATTGTGTACATCCTGATTGTTGTATCACAAATGTTCATGTCACAAACATCACAAACAAAGTGCCAAATGGTGTACATCCTGACTGTAACACATCATAACTGTTTATGTCACAAACATCACAAACAAAATGCCATATGGTGTACATCCTGACTGTGTCATATCGTAAACATTTATGTCACATTTATCACAAACAAGATGCAAAATGGTGTACATCCTGACAGTTGTATCACAAATGTTTATGTCACAAACATCACAAACAAAATGCCAAATGGTGTACATCCTGACTGTAGCAGATCATAAGTGTTTATGTCACAAACATCACAAACAAAATGCCAAATGGTGTACATCCTGACTGTAACAGATTATAAGTGTTTATGTCACAAACATCACAAACAAAATGCCAAATGGTGTACATCCTGACTGTAACAGATTATAAGTGTTTATGTCACAAACATCACAAACAAAATGCCAAATGGTGTAGAACCTGACTGTAACAGATCGTAAGTGTTTATGTTACAAACATCACAAACAGGATGCCAAATGGTGTACATCCTGACTGTGTCAGATCGTAAACATTTATGTCACATTTATTACAAACAAACTATCCTTACTGTGTCAGATCATAACTGTTTATTTTTTTTACAAAAAAGATAAAAAAATGTGTACAGCCTGACTGTGTCAGATCATAAACCTTTATATTACAAACGTCACAAACAGGATGCCAAATGATATACATCCTGACTTTTTTCAGATCAGAAACATGTTACAAACATCACAAACGGGATGCCAAACGGTGTACATCCTGACTGTCAGATCATAAACATTTATGTCACAAACAGGATGCAAAATGGTGTACATCCTGATTGTGTCAGATCACAAACATTTATGTCACAAACATCACAAACAGGATGCCAAATAATGCAGATCCTGACTGTGTAAGATCACAAAGATATATGTTTCAGCCTTTGTGGCCGGAAGGGCAGCTGGATACAATATTTACTTTAAATGTTTGCACCCATTAATTCCTTTTGACACGACCTAAATGTTTACCGCATTGTCCTAGGAAAAATAAGGTTAGTTTGAATGCAACAGTTAAAACAGTCACTCATTTGTCTTCTATAGATTTTACTAACTCAACAGTGACAGTTGTTCATTTGTTTTCAGATTGAAATACAAGACAGAAAGAATCAGGATATACCCACTGGATGGGGAGTAGATAGCAATGGAAAAGTAAGTGTGTTATTCATTCAGAATTTTCAGTACAGAATGTAAAAAAAAAAAAAAAAAAAAAAAAAAACAGAGTTTAAGAGGATGTGTATAGCGGCTAGATTTTCCACAATTTATTGTCGCACCTGCTTTAACAGGGCGAATTAAGAATGCAAGTTTCCGTCCATTCGTCCATCCATCAACATTTACCCTGGGTGAGCGCAACTCCTCTTACAGTTTTCTACCGACTTTTTTTTTAAACTTTGCATGTGTTTTCTTCATGGTATGAGGATGTGCATGTGATTTGGATATAATTGTTAAGACCATTTTTTGTGGCTTTTTCCACATTTTGAAGGTCATTTTCACCCTCAGTATATAGACAGTGGTTACCTCTTGTGTACCGATAGTTTTGAAACTTTGCATGTGTTTTCTTCATGCAATGAGGATGTGCATGTGGTTTGGATATTATAGTTAGATCATATTTTGTCACCGTTTTATACATTGTGAAGTAGTTGCGGTCATGGTACCTAAGCCATAATCCAAACTCATAAATCCATAAACGAATGACGAATCAGAATGTTCAGACCAACAGACATGGACCCCAGAATAAAGGGTGTAATCAGGCGTCCGCGGATAGTAAGCATTACTTGGTAAGCAAGCCTCGCCCACCATGCCCATAGGCCTGAACGAAGGAAATGTCGGTAGAAGCGTATGTCCGGGATTTGGGAAGTCTACCTATGGCAAGTCATTGGCAAAAACATCAGAAACAATTCTGGAAACTGCCACATTGTAGGGATTGACCAGATCATCATGTCTCCCATAGAACTTCTTAAGTGTTGCTACCAGTTTGGTTTTTTGATACCCCTGGCTGAACAACTTTGTAGTGAGCACTTTCCCACGCTCCATGAAGTCCTGATAATTTGAATAGGCGCTTGCATAACGGATTAACTGTGAAATGTAAACACCGTATGCTGGTGCAGAAGGGATATTACTGCTCAGGAATGGAAAGTTAGCAATGGGAAAATTGAAGTCATCCCGTTTGTCGTAAAGCCTAGTAGTAAGCTTTCCATTGTCAATGTAGAGATAACAATCCAAATATGAGGAGGAGGCTGCAGTCTCCGTTGTTTCCTTTATTTCAAGTTCACGTAGATAGATGAATTCCAAATACTCTGCAAATTTTGTGTTTTTCAGAGACAATACATCATCTGTATATCTGTAGGTGAAATTGAATTGTTGTGCGAGGTGTTTCTTGCCTGCGTGGAGGAGACTTTGTACAAACTCCGCCTCATACGAGTATAAAAACAAGTCGGCAAGTAACGGTGCACAGTTAGTAGCCATCGGTATGCCGATTGTTTGCTGAAATATCCGTCCGCCGAACTCCACAAAAATATTGTCGATTAGATATTCCAGCGTCTTTATTACATCTGCATCTGAGTATTTTTGTGGCGCATCAGAGTGATCCCGAACGAAGTATGTGTCTTTGTAGCCAATGACAACATACTGAAATCGACGGTTACCATTCTTGTGGAAGAGACACTTGTTGATAATTTCCTTTAATTTAGATTTCAATTTATCATGAGGAATAGTAGTGTAAAGAGTAGAGAAATCGAAAGATTTTATCCTGTTGACGGAATGAAGAGATTGTGCCTTTAGGTTTTCTAAAAGCTCTTTGGAGTTTTTCAGGATCCACATCTGATTAACACCACTTCTGGCTTATGCAGTATCACAATACTTCTGAAAGCCTTCTTTAACTGCAGTTAGGATTCGTTTTAGAATCTGTGAAAGAGGCTTGGTTGAGCACTTAGCTGAACCCGCAATATATCTCTGCTTGTACGGATACTTGTGAAGTTTAGGAATCCAGTACAGTTTGTTAAGGTCAATATCTTCCTCTGGGAGGGAAATTCCGAATGTCAGCATCACCGAATGGTGGTTTTGTAGAATTTCGTCCTTGGACATAGCAGTAAGATTATATGTAGGGTTTCCAGTCATGGTACTCATACCAAGCTCTTCCATTAAGCAGTTTATATAGTGTGTTTTGCAAACAAACACAATGTTGTTAGATGCCTTGTCGGCTGGAACAACGACAGACTTCTCATGGATTTCAGCTAACTCAGAAGCAACACCGATTCATGTCGGCGAGACATGGTCCTGCTGAGTACTGAGACACGTCTGTTTACTAAGGACATTACCGATTTAACCCATTCAGACAGGGTGTCAACCTCCACGTCCTCTTAGTCATTTTTCACTCTCAATATATAGACATTGGTACCTCTTGTGAGCGCAACTCCTCTTGCAGTTTTGTACGCATCATTTTGAAACTCTGCATGTGTTTTCTTTATGGTATGAAGATGTGCATGTGGTTTGGTTATAATTGTTAGATTATTTTTTGTCACTTTTTTTCCATAATGTCATTTTTATACCCCGCCACACAATAGTGGCGGGGTATTATGGTTTCACGTTGGTTGTCCGTGAGTCCGTCCGTCTGTCTGTCCGTCCGTCCGTCCGTCGTACGTCTGTCCGTCCGTCCGTTTTTCGTTTCCGGATGATAACTTGAGTAAACATCAATGGATTTTCACCAAACTTGGTATGTGCATTCATATTGTGGAGATCTGGTTTGGGATTGCTAATGGGCAAATTTCGTCAATTTTTGACGGAGTTATCTGCCCGAGACACGCCCATATTTTCGTTTCCGGACTATAACCAGTAAATAACAAGGGATTTTCACCAAACATGGTATGTGCATTGATATTGTGGAGATCTGGTTTGGGATTGCTAATGGGCAAATTTCGTCAAATTTTGACGGAGTTATCTGCCCGAGACACGCCCATATTTTCGTTTGCTAAACTAGTCGCGATCCATTGACCAAGATGGCCGCCATGCCCATATATGGTAAAAACCTTAAAAATCTTCTTCTCCAGAACCGGGGATGCCTTGGGGCTGAATCTTTACACAAACCATCGGGGACGGGAGTCTACCAAAGTTGGTAAAATGATGGTCATACATTGACGTTTGACGAGCTAAAATGGTCGCGATCCATTGAACAAGATGGCCGCCATGCCCATATATGCTAAAAACCCTGAAAAATCTTCTTCTCCAGAACAGAGGATGCCTTAGGGCTGAATCCTTGTACAAATAATCGTCTGGGCCAATGTTCCTCAAATTTTATGTGGAGCCTTCTTGGGGCAGGGGAACGAAAGATTGTTAAAATGGTCACAGTCCATTGACCAAGATGGCCCCCATGCCCATATATGGTAAAAAACCTTTAAAAATCATCTTCTCCAGAACCAAATAAGCCCTGGGGCCTAATCTGCACAAATCATAGGGGACGGGAGCTCTACCAAAATTGCTAAAATGATAATGCTTCATTGACATTTGACCTTTTTATGACAAGGTCAAATATGCTTCCCCTTGCATTTGTATGGGCCCTATACATTTATATGGGAAAAATGTTGAGAATTCATATTTTGAACATCTCTTCTAAAGGCTATGATCCATTTGAGTTGAAACTTGATGGGGAGGATCGGGACGCCTAGTAGACATAAAAATAGCTAAAACTGAGCTATCGAAAATCCAAGATGGCCGCCACAGCCGCCATCTTAAAAATCAATTTTCAAAATCTCGTCGATTTGAACTGAAACTTGCTCTGTAGCAAAAGGACAACTTCTGGATCAAAATGAGCTAAAGTCGCGTCAATCGGAAATCCAAGATGGCCATCACAGTTGCAATCTTGAAAATCTGTTTCGGACATCTCGCAAACCACAAGGCGAATAAAGTTGAAACACAATGTAGCAACAGGTTGACATGTAGATGAAAACTAGCTAAAATCATACGGATTGGAAATCCAAAATGGCTGGCATAGACGCCATCTTCAAAACCAATTTTTGACTTCTTGACCCAAACCATTGGGCAATTTGAGTTGAAACACACTCTAGCAACAGGATGACCTCTAAGTTGAAAATAGTTAAGACTGTGCCGATTGGAATTCAAAGATGGCCACCACAGCTGTCATCTTGTTTTTAAATATCCTCATCTCTGAAATAGCTTGTTTTGTTTGATTGCCATGGTAAAATTTTAAAGTAGGAAATTTGTGAAGCACCAACAGGGAAAGAAGACCCTGTGAATCGCCAGCAGGGAGAGAAGCACCAGCAGGGTAAGAAAATCCTCTTGCATACCAGCAGGAAAAGAAGACCAGGTTGTACACCAGCAGGGAAAGAAGACCCTGTTGCATACCAGCAGGGAAAGAAGACCCTTATGAGCGTTACATAGATGGGAGTGGCAACATGCAAATGAAAGGCCTCTTCTCCCAACATTTCCTTACTTTTTCAATGAAGCTGAGTGCTTGGCAAATCCCTCTTTGGCCAAGATAAATAGATTATAAAAAGAATGACCCTTTGAGAGCATTGAACACACACACAAAGACAAGAATAACTGAAGTGTCTAAAACTTACAATATATGATTGAACTAGCAAAAGCTATAAGTTACAATCAAAATTTTATTCTGTGAGGGTTATCTATCTTCCCTTGCCCCTATGCTGTATATATGTATAAAATCATGATATTGTTAAACACTTTCTTTTCAGAAATCAGTTTCCAATTTCCAATTTCCACCAAGGTTCATGTCGATCCTACTGTTGAAATGGGATTGAGTGTTTGTTCAAACGGTTATGCTCCATTGACTGTTATGCCCATATATGGTAAAATAATGATAAAAAAAACAGCAACACATTCTTCTTCTTCAAAACCAAGAACTGCTCAAATGATGATCCTTTCATTAGTTGCAATGATAGGATTGGAAAAATGTTGCATAACATCTGCATATCTGCAGTGGCTATTTCACTCAGGTGAGCTAGACATTTGAAATATACACAAATAGCAACGAGGGCTATGACATTTCAGTCATCCTACCTGCGATCAGGACATTTCCTCTTCCAACACGAGGGTCATGACATTACAATGTCTTCGGCTAATTCACAGGGCCATGACATTCCGATTGTCAACCCTACCTATCCTTATACCAAATACATTAGGGCCACGACATTTCGAATGTCCACAGATGACAAACAGGGCCACGACCTTCCAATCATAGACCCCCTCCGCAATCAGGACATTACAATCTCGAATATCAGGGCCTGACATTTGAAATGTCAGCCCATAAATGTCACTGCATAATAAATGCCAACCTTTATACACTTGAAATAAAATGAATATCGATGTAAGCTTAACTTACAATACTTATCTACATTCTGCTAAAATCTGGGTTCCTGGACTTCAGCAGACGACAAATATTTACAGAATCAATAATCTCAGCTAAAAAATATGTCTGCTTGTAAACGTGAGTACTTGCAAATTATGTTGTGTTGAGGTTTTACGACCTAATTAATTCAATGGGGTCATATTGAACGCTGTCCGTGTTTCTAAACACAGCTTCTGTGTAAATGCGAGTGCTTGCAAATTACCTTGTGTTGAGGTTTTACAGCGTAATCAATTGAATGGGGTCGTGTTGAACGCTGTCCGTTTTCCTAAACACACGTCCACTGGACAGGCTTAGTCTTCTAAGTGGCTATTTATCAGTACTGTGTGCAGTGCATTCTCAACGAAAGAGCGTCCAATATATATATATATATATATATATATATATATATATATATATATATATATATATGTATATATATATATATGCGTATCTGTCATGCGTGTTTGCCTTCATGTCATGAATCTAATGAGTGTCGCGATTGCTCCGATGTGCGCATCAGCAAGTCCGGTCCTGCACTGTTCTCATATCCCCTACACTTTGCGCCTGCTACAAAGAGACCCTGATCAGACTGAACACTCTGCACAATCCGCTCAACGTCTTTCATAGCCATCCCTTTCACGCAAACCGGAGATACCTACCAGACCGAATTTGCGTTTGCTAGAAAGAGGCCCTGATCAGACTGAACATACTGCACAGTCTGCTCAGCGCCCTTCCTATCATCTCATGCACGCAAACTGGGAAAATTCCCACTAAACTGAAAAATGTAGCGCAACCGGTCTAGTATACATGGAAATCCTATGTAATAAATGCAGAACTGGATCACCCTGCGTCCACTATATAGACGCAACAATCAACAATCTGTAGGTTTTAATTCAGACTCGACACATTTCTGGCCTTTCTGACCTTGCACAGAAAACCTAAAAATTGATGACATTTACGAAAATATAAAATATCACTCACCAAAATGACTCCTCTAAGAATCAGAAGTGTTACTGGTGACACGTCAAATGACATTCATTCACCAGAACTGTGTTCCTTTGACGCGCAGTAGTGTCCTGTTAGTTCGCCCTTATCGGAATCATTCGCAGTGCGATATTTATACACGTCCAGGTAGCCACGTATTATCTTAGAGGTATAGTGCATGGGTAAACCATGATTATACAGTAGTGTCCTACCTGTTGGACAGTAAAATTGCGCAATACGTAGGGTAAGGCAAAAATGGCCTTATGTAAGTAAAAAGGTACCCTACGTCGGGAAAAATGCATTGAAAGTTATGTGTCATAACATACTGATCATACCCATATCAAGAAAAATAGGAGATAGTTGGTGTTTTTAACAGTTTTATTGGATTATTCTCAGAGAAAAAGGCCGAGAGTCTTGACAGATAAAGTTTGAATTGATTGTAACTGATTCAAGTTTATTAACTAATAACCATAAAACTGCTAAGGAGTTTTCATTGCCAAATTATTTTTTCATTTTTTCTGATTTTTTTTCATGATTTATTTTATTTATTTACTGATTAATTTATTTGAGATATTTATTGAGAACATATATATATATATATATATATATATATATATATATATATATATATATATATATATATATATATATATATATATATATATATATTTCAGTGAGTTTGAAATTCATTGAAATTACTTGTAATAAAAGGTACTTGTTGTATCCAAGGGCAGAATGTTAGTGGCATGTGTACCTGATTTTTCAGTGGATGTGGTTTCTCAGAGCTATTATAAAATGGTCCCTAATTGCCAAATTCTTTAATTTACCTGAGAATACATGATATTTTGCATATTTGTCCTACATTTTGTAGCATATTTATATTACATATTTATATTACACCTTTATAGCCTCGATTTCAGTGTTGCCAACAATACCTCATTAGCATGTCTATGCAAAAATAGTAAAAGTCCAAAATAAATAGACTGTCATTTTAAGATATAATTATGACTATGCCTTTTGGTCATCCCTTATTCTATGTTTCCTTTAAGAAATTATGCTAACTTCATAATTGGGTATTTTCCTGCTGGTACTTTGCCTTAGTATGTGCAAACAAAGGTGAAACTGTTTGCAGTACAACTATCCCCATAACGCGCTGTGTATTTTTAAGAGAAATCATTCTTTAATGGACAATTTACTTTTATATAAAGTGATTAATAAAGCTTTTGCTCTTTGTGTTTAAACGTTTATTTCTTGTATAACAAACTATTTGTACATACACAACATATTTGATTACTACATTACAATGAGATTCAGAAGAAAGTCAAGTGATTTATGAAGTCTGTCTCCCATATTTGCTAATGAGTACCATTTATTTATCGTTCGTCTGTCATTACTGACAATGACCAATCCTAATCAGCTGTGTGATGTGTTATTATTTGTGTGTTCTAAGATGGCTGATGAGACCAATCTTAGCTCTAAACTGCCTGTTGCAGATAGAACAAGAGAAGTCTGAGGAAGAAAGCTCTGTTGTTGATGCCTTAGCTCTGGCTTTCCGCTGTGCACGTTTCTGCTCGGCTTCTAGCATATTTCGAGATAATAATGTTATATCAGCTATACCTTCATATTTCGAAAACACAGAATCTCCTATTATTTGTTATAAATATAACAAACCTATCCGTAATACTATACTTAATTTCAATAAATTAGTTTCTGATCTTGATATTGAAACTAGTTCCCCTGATTCTTGAGATTGTAAAGATTCTAAATTTTGTTATCAACCAGCGGGTCATATTGTCACTGGTAACTTGAAGATTATAACTGATTCACGAATCCGTTCAGTTATTTCAAAAGGACCTAAATATAGATTCCCAGCCCACATTGATTTCAATAAATGTCGGGAAAATTGCCAGTGCTTTAAATGATTATTGTACGCGTTGGTGTAAACGAGAGCATGTTGAGTCTAATGCTTTAAATAATTGGAAATTAAAGATTTTTAAGATCATTGATGAACGTGTGTTATTTTACTCTAATAATCTTGATCTTCTCCCTCCTAAGCCTAAACTATCTTTTCGATATTTGAAACAAGGTATCCAAGAATTTCATAGGAAGTATGTTTTGGCTCCAGCTGATAAAGCTGCTAATAATGTTGTTATTGTGTGACGACTTTATTATATCAATACTCTAAAACAAGAACTTGGTAGTACCAAAACATATGAACGGATTTCTACTGACGAGAGATCTATTGTCAATACCCATTCTATCGATATTACTGCTAAGTTTGCAGTGAGTATTAAAGAAAAGCAAGACAGACTTCCTACGTTATATTGGTTACCGAAACTTCATAAACGACCTTATAAAGCACGTTTCATTGCTAATTCTAGTTCTTGTACGACTACTGTTTTGTCCAAACTGCTAACTTCATGCCTTTCTGCTGTTAAAAAACATTGGATTAGATACTATGATACTGTTTACGAAAGGGACGGAATTAACTATTTTTGGTCAATTAAAAATTCTAATGATGTTCTCAATAAATTTAAATCTAAAAACTTTCAGGCTTCTAAATTGTCTACATATGATTTTTCTACACTGTATACTACGTTACCTCATCATCTTATAAAAGATAAACTTATTGATTTAATTAACCGAACGTTTATTCGGGAGAATACCCAATATTTGGCTTGCAACGAAGAATGTGCTTTTTTTCACATCTGATGTATATAATAATCACAATTTATGGTCGTGTCAAAAAGTCTGTGATGCCCTTGTTTATCTTTTGGATAATATTGTTATTAGATTTGGAACTAAACTTTATAGACAAACTATTGATATTCCGATGGGAACTAATTGTGCTCCTCTTGTTGCAGATTTGTTTCTTTTTTGTTATGAGAGAGATTTCATGAAGTCTCTCTCACGTGAAAATCAGGCTGACATTATTGAGGCTTTCAATTCAACTTCAAGATACCTTGACGATTTATTAAATATTGACAATATTTACTTTGACCAAATGGTGGACCGGATATACCCTACAGAACTCCAATTAAATAGAGCAAATTCTTCCGATACCGAGGCACCTTTTTTGGATTTGAATCTATGTATATCTAATGGTACAGTTTCCACCAAATTTTATGATAAACGGGACGATTTTGATTTTGATATAGTCAATTTCCCTTTTCTGGATGGCGATGTCCCCCGGCGTACCTCATATGGGGTTTACATATCTCAACTTATAAGATTCGCCAGAGCTTCTTCAAATCTTAATGACTTTAACTACCGTAATAAAGCCCTTACTGCCAAACTTCTTAGGCAGGGCTATCGTTATTTTAAATTTCGTAAGACGTTTTCGAAATTTTATCGCAGACACAGTGCCTTGTTAGAAAAATATAGCGTCAGTCTGCAAACACTTCTGCAACAAGGGTATATCGGAACCCGAATTTTACGGTGACTTAGTGTACAGATTTAGAAAAATTGTAGGTAAATCTAACTTTTCGGAGCAATTCAGAAAACTTATTAACCGTTATAAAAGAATTGGCTATAGCCTGGATATTATGCGGCAGACTGCATGCCTAGTTGTCAACCCAATCATTGTTGATGGCTATGCTTCACTCTTTAATTGCACGTCGGCGGTTCGGGCCTCAGACTCAATGACGGCCTCTTCGTAAAACTTTAACCAGTGGGTTGGGGCTTGACGTTATGTCTTTGGCTTGGCCTGCCGTGGTTCAACTATTGGTTTTCATTTACTCTGGCATACAGTAGAATTAGCCATGAGTACTCGTCTTTGTTTATTATAGTGATTAATTTGATTTTTATGTTACGCTTTGATGCATTGACTGAGTTTGGAGCCTTTATGCGAACCGAATTTTTATGTATTTCTGTATTAAGAGTAGCATCGGGACCCAGGGTGAAGTTAGCTAGCTGTAAAAGTGCTTTAAACCCCCCGGTGGTTTGCTCTACTGACCGTTCTAAGGCGGTGGTCCCGGTGTTAGTCTTACTCTTTATTGCTTTGTGGTTTATTCTACGAGGCAATTTGTTGTATGTCTTTCCGTGTGTCATTTTGTTCTTGTGTTTTTCAGTCCTTTTAGTATTGCAATTACCTCGCTTGGGGAAGAGAGAGCTAATCTTAGTGCTTTTCGTACGTTTGTTCGGTTTGTGCTTGTTTAGATTTGTTGGTTTCCTCTTCCACTTGGGGTCTGGGAAGAGGCCTCGCCACTTGGTTCGATCCTGTGCAATCTGTTCCCACGACTCTGTTGGTATGTTGAAGTCTTTAAGGGAGGCTTTGAGAGTGTCTTTGTATCACTTCTGACCACCATGGGAGCGTTTTCCAACTTGTAGTTCTCCGTAGAGAATTTTCTTCTGCAAACGCTCATCATGCATTCTGGTAACATGGCCTGTCCATCTTAACTGTGCCAATTTTAGAAGAGTATGTACACTCTGCATCCCTGCCCTTTTCAGGACTTCTGTGTCTGGAATCATGTGTTGCCACTTGATCTTTAGAAGTTTTCTAAGACAGCTTGTATGAAAGTGGTTCAGTCTTTTGGCATGCCGTTGGTAAACTGTCCCAAGTTTCGCATGCGTATAATAGTGTTGGCATCACCACCGATCTGTATACTTTCAGCTTTGTGTCAAGTCTGATTTCACTTCGGTCCCAAATACTTCCACGTGGCCGACCAAATGCTGCACTAGTTTTGGCAATCCTAGCATTGACTTCATCATCAATGTTCACAACTCTAGACAAAGTGCTTCCAAGGTAGGTGAACTTGTCTACCACTTTCAGTCGTTGACCTTTCACTGTGATGGTAGGCTCCTTGTAAGGCTTTCCAGGTGCTGGCTGATATACTACCTCAGTCTTTTTGATGCTGATTGTGAGATCATAGCTGTCACATGAATCAGATTCTTGATCCACACCTTTTTGCATTTTCTCTTCTGTTGGAGCACCCTTTGCCATGTCATCAGCAAAGAGGAACTCATCTAGCACCTATGTCTGCACCTTGGATTTAGCTTGCAACCTTCTTAGGTTGAAAAGTTTCCAATCAAAGCGATACTTAATAGGTATACCATTGTCACCATCCTGGAAAGCATCTGTAGGCATGGCAGAAAACATCATGCTGAACAGTGTTGAAGCTAGTACACAGCCTTGCATAACTCCATTTGTCACAGGAAATGGATCAGAAAACTCGCCATCATTTTGAACCCTTGTAAGCATACCATCATGGAACTTCCGCACCATTGCTATGAATTTGGCAGGACAGCCAAACTTTGCCATAATTTTTCCAAAGTCCCTCACGACTGACTGTGTCAAATACTTTGGTAAGGTCGACAAAGGTCATGTAGAAGTCCACATTCTGTTCCTGGCATTTGTCTTGAAGCTGTCGTGCTGTAAAGATCATGTCTATTGTTCCTCTGTCTTTCCTGAATCCACACTGGCTTTCTGGTAGAAGCCCTAACTGTTCAAGGTGTTCATTCAATCGATTCAGTAGGACCCTAGCAAGGATCTTCCCAGCAATTGACAATAAAGAGATGCCTCGATGATTGTCACAGACTTGAGGATTCCCTTTCCTTTTGAATAGGTGGATAATTGTTGCATCCTTGAATTCTTGAGGGATGGCTTCTTTTCTCCACATAATGTGAAATAACTCTGTCAGTTTCTCTGCAACTGGAGGACCTCCTGCTTTGTAGATCTCTGCAGGTATTGCATCTGATCCTGGAGCCTTGCCAGATGACAGGAGTTTTATTGCTTCACTGTTTCAGAGACGGTTGGGAGCTCATCAAGCAGCGGATCACATTCCACCTGTGGTAGTCTGTTGATAGCTTCATCATTGATAGATGATGGCCGATTAAGGACACCATCAAAGTGTTCAGCCCATCTTTTCAAGATAGCTGTGTTTGAATAGGCAGTCTTACTAGATACTGAGCTGGTATTTCTGAGGTAAGCCGTGTTTTGGTGTTTCTCTTCAAGGACTCCCTAGATTTCTTTGTCATTCTCATCAAACCAATCTTGGTGTTTGCGAGATACTGGTCCTAGGGAATCCATTGCTGAAGAGTGAATGATGTCTCTGAAGACTGTCCAGCTCTCATCTACATCTTCTGAACTGTGTTCCAGTGCATCTAAACGGCTGCAGAGATCGTTGACGAATGCTCCCTCTTGCTGTCTTGTTTCAGCTTGGAGACATCCAATTTCTTTGGCACCTTCTTGCCTTGTGGTCGTCGTACAGGCTGAATGCGCAGGTTGAGTTTGCTGACAACAAGCCTGTGATCTGTCCAATAGTCTGCACCACACATAGTCTTTGTCACTCTGACATCCTATCTGTCCTTCCTTCGCACTATCACATAGTCAATGAGATGCCAGTGTTTGGAGTGAGGGTGCATCCATGATGTCTTTCTGCGAGTTGGTAGACGGAAGACTGTGTTGGTGATCAGTAATTCATGTTCTGCACACTTCCTTAAAAGGAGGAGTCCATTGCTGTTGCACTTCCCTACACCTTCAGATCCAGTCACTCCTACCTAGGTTTGGTGGTCTGTGCCCACTCTGGCATTGAAGTCCCCGAAGAGGATGAGTGTCTGTCCGGGGTGTTGCAGAAATCACAGCATCAAGATCATTATAGAACTTGTCTTTAACCTCATCTGGGTTGGTCATTGTGGGTGCATAGACACTTATAATTGTTGCATGCCTCTTGCCAGATAAGGGAAGTCTCAGCGTCATCAGGCGGTCATTTATGCCTTTTGGAAGTCCTGAGAGCTTGCTGATAAGGTGAGACTTGATGGCGAATCCTACTCCTGCTTCACGCCGCCCTTCTTTCTTGCGTCCACTCCGGAAGAAAGTGTAGCCAGCACCAACTTCTTTTAAAAGCCCTTCCTGTGCAAGGCGAGTCTCACTCAGAGCTGCAATCGACTTTGTAACGCTCAAGTTCTCTACCAACTAGAGCTGTTCTTCGCTGGTCTGTCAGAACCAGAACTGTCCATTAGTGTGCGCACATTCCAAGCGACGATAGTTAAAGGTATCACCTTCATCTTCTCTTTTCTTGTTTGACCGCTAAGTGGGATTCCCGCTGATCGCGGTTAAACAGCCAGGAGTTTTGAAGCAAGCAATTGTTTAGGGCACCTTTTCTAGCCCCTTCCCCATGCTACGGGGGTGAGCAGTGCGGTCTGCTCAGTTGCTCAGTTCGGCTGCCGAATTCCCCATACTGCTTCGCTCTGAAGGAAAGCAACCATATAGAACCAAGCCGCCTGTGTGCAGGTCCGCAACTACAGCTTCCAGTGTTTCCTCACCTGCTGCTTCACCGCTCGCCCATCGCCACAGGGCTTTTGTATGACTTGCATATGTGTGCTTGCTGTGAATGTGTGTTGCTGATTAAGTTGACATGCGCCGAGAATTGGATTATAGTAAGGGAGAGGTGCGCAGAGTCAACCTCACTCTCTCGTCCTGACCTAGCTGGATCCAGAGGCAGGACAGTGTCAGGACATCTGGAGCTAAGCCTGGATGCAGTGGATGACCTTGACTTCTGTTGTGCCTTGTCATTCTCTCCATGCTCCACACCATGCTGCTGCATCGCCGTTTGGGCCGTTGAATCGTAGTAATGATTTCATCTGCCCCAGCTGCCGAAGCAGACTTTACATAACTGGAACAGGCAAATCCAGATATGCAGTTTTTGTTTGGTTGCCACGTTTTTGTTTTGAGTACCATACAAATACAACATGTGACTTGAAATTGTACAAACTAATAGTGAAAAGAAAAAAAGATTTACTTTAAAGTAGAACAATTGTTTAAGTACATTCTTTCAACCAATGACAGCTCCACTGGGGTGTGGGAATAAGTTTTGCACATATAATGTGGAAAAGTAGAATATGTAAATATTTCATTAATCCATTGTCAGGCTAGGTTTAGTAAGGATTCATTTCTCGGCCATAACAAAGCTTACTCAGGTCCTTGAAAAGACATCGAGCACAATTGCGATTAGTGTTTTTAACTTCAAGATTAAAAATATTGTACTTTTGACGAGTCTGTCAGTGAATAAAAAAAGGTTTATAAAACTGTTTAATACGACCTGTCAATAGTGTTAACTACCATAGGTAAATTATTATATCACTTCAAAATGTTTTGATTTAAACAAGAAGTCTTGAACGGCAAGAAATATCTATCTATTATTGTCTGTCTATTATTAGACTCAGAGAGTTCCTGACTGCCAAACAGAAGTACATTTAAGGATGGCTGATACATATCTGTTACTCTATTACACGGGGCGAAATCAGGGGAACTACCCCGAAATTGGATTAACGCGAATTTGTTCCCACGCCACATCCTGGACCTCTCGAGATGGTGACAATGCCAAAGTTTCTGTAAACAAAGGTAGGTGCTGCACCGTTTTTAGTATGTTTTAAAAAGAATGAGCAAATCACTCAAAATTCCGGCAATGCTATTCCATGTATATATGATTTAACTATCCAAATAGGCCAAAGAAACCATTAAATAGTGTATAATTTGGATAGGGCGACCCGCAAAAAGTCGACTGTTGATCTGCATTTTCTCGGCGAGTTGACAGCACACACTGATTTTGTAGCATATTTGCAGTTTTTGACGAGTATCAAAGGATTTGACGCTAAACCTGATAAGATTGGCTACAAAATATCAAATTGTGACGTAAAAAAATGTCATTAACCCTGTTCACTGCAAAGAATTATTCTTGAAAAAGTCAGTCGCGTTGCTGCCAGACTATCGAGGTAGCTCAAACACTAGCGTGGTAGTTCCCACGAGTTTATTATGGCAAAACAAAATATGCTTTCATAAATGACCCGTCACAACCTAAGACGCCGAGCTTTGCTTGCGTCAAACGCATCTTTAATAAATAGCTTTTTACTTTAGTTTTTCAATTTATTTTTTCGTTTTGGAAATTTGATTTTCTAGTAATATCTAAAATAGAAGTAAAGGCAATGATCAGGAATCGATACAATTACCACACATCTCCCATCCAAGACACCAAACGGAAAGAAACACAGACATAAAACAACTTCATCATAATGAAAATTTCACAAGCGGAAAGCCGAAGGACAGTTACTTTCCCACGAAATGGCCAAACGGCTATCCAAAATAAAAAGATACGAGGGCGTGTCAATAAATAACCAGTATATCCCATTTCGGATGGACCGAGACGGTCACGATTTTCATGCTTTGTTTCAATATATGTTTTATACATTGGTACAAAATTGCACACGTATCGAGTCATTCTTTAATAAGATATTGAATGTCAAACATGGCTAGTGATGCAAAGGCATGCTTTTCATCTAAAGTTGAGTACCGTGGTGTAATTCGGTACTTGTATTTAAAAGGTAAAAAAGGCAAGGAAATGCACGGCGAGTTAGCCGATGTTTATGGGTCTTCTGCACCATCTTATGTTAGGTTAAATTCTGGGTAGGGGAATTCAAACGCGGTAAAACGTCTTTAGAAGATGAAACCAGGTCTGGACGCCCACTGGATGCCACCGACGAAGAAATGTGTAAGAAAGTTCGGGATCTGGTATACTCTGATAGGCGAATTCAGGTGGAAGAAATAGCGCAGACATTAGGATTTCACATGGTAGCGTTTTAACAATCTTACATGATCGTTTAGGTATGCGCAAGCTAACAGCCCGTTGGGTCCCCAAATCCCTTAGCGATGAGCAAATGGCAACCAGAGCATCAGTATGCAGTGCCTTGTTGAAGCGTTTTAGATCAAAAGATGATTTTCTTTTGCGTCTGGTGACTGTAGATGAGACTTGGGTTCATTATTATGAGCCAGAGAATAAAGCTCAGTGGGTAGGGCCTGGGTCTCCGAGGCCAAAGAAGTTCAAGACGCAACCATCTGCTGGCAAGGTGAAGGCCACTTTATTTTGGGACGCAAAAGGCGTTATTATGTTGGACTTTTTACCCAAGAGAAGAACAATAACTGGAGTGTACTATGCAAACTTAGACCAGCTGAGAACCGCCATCCGTGAAAAACGCCGAGGTAAACTCTCTAAAGGTGTTTTGCTGCAACAGGACAACGCGAGAGTCCACACTTGCAAAGTTGCAATGGATGCTGTAGAGCGAAACGGGTATGAATTAATACCACATCCTGCCTATTCGCCTGACCTAGCTCCTAGCGACTTCTTCCTATTCCCATACTTGAAAAAGGATATCCGTGGACTTCATTTCCGGTCTAATGAAGAAGTCGTGACGGCAGTTGAGGAGTGGGTCAATGGAAAGGACCCTGACTTTTTCAGTTCTGGGTTGATGGCACTTGAGCACCGTTGGTCTAAGTGCATCACACTAGAGGGCAATTACATCGAAAAAGAAGAGGTGGATCTCAACCGGAAATGTTAGGCTGGTTACTTATTGACTCACCCTCGTATAAGCAATACATACATGCAAAGACGAACTATAAAAATAATAAACCACAAAGAAGAACCACTTTGGAACGGTCAGTAAAAAGTGTTTTAGGGGGTGTGGGGGAAGCTTAAATCGATTTTACATGGCCACAATCCTCGCCCTTGATTTTGTTGTAGTTTAGACAGATAATTTATTCAGTCCGCGTGAGGGATTTCTAACTCATCAGTGCAACATCTCCGAGAACTTAAACATCAGACGAATACAGAGATGAAACAACGATGAGGACTCGACAGCATGACATAACTGAAATGCTGGAGCAAAAAAAAAAACAACAGTTGGACTCCAGTGGGCCAGACCAGAGACAGAGCATCAGGCACCAACCGACATTACTTAAAAAGTTTAAGTCTTTAGGCTGGAGCTGTCATAGAGTCTGAGGCCCGACCCGCTGGCGTGCAGTTAAAGAGGGAAGCAAAGTTATCAACCGTGATTGGGTTAAATACCATGCATGCAGTCTGTCGTATAACGTTTATGTTGTACCCAATCTTTTTATATCGAAGAGTGATTTTACAACATTGGGTACTGAAATCGTCGCAAGTATATATTTTTCTGAATTTAGATACTGTGTCACCATAAAATTCAGGTTCCGATAGGCCTTGTTGCAGAAGAGATTTTCGTCCAACATTGAATTTTGAAACTAAATAAAAAAATTGACGTCTGTAAAATTTAGAAAAGGCATTGCGAAGTTTATGATACTGATAATCCTGATTAAGAAATTTACTTAGCTGGTTGAAACCGGAACTTTTTATGCCTGCTGCTCGGCCCTCAAGGTTCAGTGGTTTTCTTTTGCTTCACTGTTCCAGTAGCGTTGAGTGACACTTTAGGTGTTTTAACATGTTTTTAGCTCACCAGAGCCGAAGCTCCGGGGGAGCTTATAGGATAGGCTTTTGTCCGTCGTTGTCTGGTGTCTGGCGTCAACACTTTCAAACGACATCTCCCCTGAAGCCACTGAGCCGATTGAGCCCGAATTTTATCTGTAGCATACTTGGGCTGGAGGATTGAAAGTTTGAGTCCTTTTATGAACATCAGCTCCTTAGTTTGGTTGCTATGGCAACTTAGAGTTCCCATAGACTTATAATGGGGAAAATTGAAAGATGGCATTTACTGCCAAGCCATTGCAGGCATTTTGACAAAACTTTTATAGAAGTGTTCCTTGAGTGATCTTCTGTCAGACATATCCTTTTATGTCCACTGCTCGTTTTTATTGGTTGCCATGGAAACCAAAATGCAAAAAAAAAATTAAAAAAAAAATAATAATAATAAAAAAGTACTTAGAAAATTATTATCTCAGAAACCATATGATTTATGAGTCTGAGACTTTATAGAAATATTCACCATATTAGCCTTTACAGATTTTATGTTCTTTATGAAAATCGGCTCTTTAGTTTAGTTGCTATGGCAACCTAGAGTTTCCATAGACTTACAATGGGGAAAAGCGAAAAACGGTATTTACTGCCAAGCGATTGCAGATACTTTGACAAAACTTTTATAGAAGTGTTCCTCGAGTAACCTTCTATCAGCCGTATGATTTTATGCCCACTGCTCATTTTTATTGGTTGTTATGGAAACCAGAATGCAAGAAATGCCCCACTTCATGAAAAGCCTAATATCTCAGAAACCGTTTAGATCCCCACTCCTTTACCATTCTTGTTTCTTATGATAAGATGCATTCGGTGACACCAACCTGGGATCCCCAGAGGTATGCCGCCCCCCTCCAAGTTCATAGTCTTCATATCTCAGAAACCGTACTGATCCCGACCCCTAAACCATATATATTATTATTCCTTATGATAAGATGCATTCAGTGACATGGACAAGTATGCCCCACCCCCTCCAGTTCATATAAGGCTTAATATCTCAGAAACCATTCAGATCCCAGCCTTAAACCTTATATATTGTTGTTCCTTATGATAAGATCCATTCAGTGACACTAACCGGGGATCACCCTGTGGTATGCTCCAACCATTCAAGTGCACATAACTTGACATAAGGCATAATATCTTAGAAACCATTCAGATCCCCCACCACGATCCATGTAGTTGTTCTTTATGATACATTTCCTTGAATTTTCCCATTTTTCGTTTTACTTTAGAGCTCCAGATAAATACGGGCTACATAAGTAAATATCATTTGAATTACTTTTGGCAACAATAAATGATACACTCTTGAAAATCTGTATATGGACAGTATATGGGTAACATAATTGTTACAGTACAGAATTCATGTCCTGAGCTTGCTTATTTATTCTTTTATTCTTTTTTTCTTTCTCTCAACAGAAGTCCCATTATAAAACATTGTCAAAGATTTCTCAGAAACTATAAAAGCTAGAAGCCCCAAACTTGGTATACTATGTAATGATGATGACTTGTACAGTGTAAGACACAATGGGCTTTCTTGGCTTATCTTTTCTTTCATTCTTTCTCTCCATATAGGACAATGTTAAATTTTTCTTCAAAATTTCCTCAAGAACTATAAAAGCTTGAAGTCTAAAACTTTGTATATTATGTTATGATGATTACTTATAATGTGTAAAACACAATGAGCGCAGAGCTGAAACTGACCGAACTTTTGAGTATAGGTAAACTGCTTAGATTGTTTAAGCCTGCCAAGGGAAAGTGGTGCAAGTTGGATCGTCCCTTAAACCCTAGCGGTTTCTTTGGGTGGTAAGGCTTGAGCTGTCATTTCATCTCAATGTTGGGTAAAAGACAAAATCGGAAGCAACGTCTTCAAAATGACCTAAATAGTGTTGACCGGGAACGTAAAACCTCATCACAAACAAAAGAGACAATGCTCTTTCTTGGCTTATTTGCTCATTTGTTATTTCTTTCTTCTTTCTTTCCATATTGGCCAATGTTAATTTTTTCAAGGATTTCTCAGGAACTATAAAAGCTAGAAGCCTCAAACTTTTAAACACAATGCAATGATGATGACTTACATTGTAAAAGAAAAGGTTGGCTTTCTCAGCCTATTTGTTCATGTTTTTTATTCTTCTTTCTTTCCATATAGGCCAATGTTAATATTTTCACAAAAGATTTCTCCTCGGGAATTATCAAAGCTAGAAGCCTCAAATTTGATATACTTTCTAATGCTGTTGACTTACATTGTGTAAGAGACAATGGGCGTTCTCAACTTATTTGTTATCTGTTCTTTCATTCACCTTTGTCTCCGAATATGCCAATGTTAAATGTTTTGTCAAAGATTTCACAGGAATTATAAAAGCTAGAAGCCTAATTTGGCTGCAGAGATTCTTGGATGGGCTTCTATTTACAATAGACATGGGTTGTTGAAATACATGGCTGCCAGTGGCTAGGACCCACCTGAGCACTGGTGAGATAGTGGCCAATGGGCCTCTTGTTTCTGTTCCCTCATCCTGGAATCAGCATACAAGGCTTTATCTGTGATTTATTTGTTGCTCATGTTAGTTCAATGATCAGTTACAAGACCTCCATAAGTGTAGTACATATGAAAGCTTTAAATCGCAAAGTATGCTAAAAGAAGAGCAACGACAGAATGTGATGCTATCAGAAAATAAGCCCATCATTAATTTTTACTGATCTGTCGAAGTCGGTATTTTTGTTTTGGTTCTTTTCTGTTCTCTGTTAGTGTCATTAATCTTAGAATTATTTCCTTTTCCTGTTATGTAGGGGACTATATTTGCTTAGGTTCATGTTACTGAGTCGACATTTATTTGGAAGAGAGCTGCTGATTCACCTTAATGTATGTTTGTTTTATTTATTGATGTGGTGTATTCCTTACTTCCAAAGGATAATATATTCTATAAAAGGGTTAACCTTTGGAAGCAAGGACTACACTATAGAACTAAAAAGTATGGAGTGTACAAGTTTTTCTGGGCCAGACTAGCTAGTTTCGGCCAATTAAGCCTCATCAGTGACCCTCGAATATTTTCAAAACTCCACAATGGAATCCGTGATCCCAAAGGACAAGAAAATATAAACTACACTATGATGAAGGGCAGGGAGACTTTTTATGGCCGCCACACATTCCCATAACACCAGCTGTAGTGACGTCAGATATGTTCTATAAAAGGGTTATCCTTTGGAAGCAAGGAATATTATCACTATAGTTATCTAGCTACCTCGTGGCAGTTCTGGGCACTATCACGAAAAAAGCGAGATAATAATGTTAAATTTATCACGATAAAATTTTCCGTTTTCTGGCAGGAAACTCAAAATTATCGCGATACTTTCCTAAATTATCGCGATAGATATCTAGCTATCTCATGACAGAAATATGCCACCATATAGAAGTACTGAAATTGGAACTTGTCATCATGAATTCAATTGGGAAGGAGTACGGTGGGATGGGGTAGAGTACACGAGGGGAACATCCTGCTTCATTCTTGCCCCAAAAGATGTCAGGCAGGTTCAGATTTAAAAATCTTAATGACATCACTTTTCGTTACATACCGTAGACAACGCACGAGATCATAAGAGGTATGCGGATAATCCTTGTGTGCAAAAACCTCATGAATGGTTTATTAAATAATAAGCCAAACCACTTAAAGAGGCAAATATATAGTTCACAATTAATGTTATAAAACAAGTACCAGTTTTAAAAACAAGTACAAACGGAGATATTATATCGTGCATTGTGACTCTCATTAAGAAGTGATTCATTATTTTGGTCATTTATGAAAGCATACTTATTTTGTTTTGCCATAATAAACTCATGGGAACTACCACGCTAGTGTTAGAGCTACCTCGATAGTCTGGGAGCAACGCGACTGAATTTTTCAAGAATAACTCTTTACAGTGAACAGGGTAAATGGCATTTTTTACGTCAGAATGATATATTAAAACCAATTTTATCAGGTTTAGCATAAATTCCCTTGATACTTGTCAAAAATTGAAAACATGCTACAAAATCTGCGTGTGCTGTCAACTCGCCGAGAAAATGCAGATCCACGGTCGACTTTTTGCGGGTCGCCCTATCCAAATTATACACTATTTAATAGTGTCATTGGCCTGTATGTATAGCTAAATCATATTTACATGGAATAGCATTGCCAGAATTTTGAGTAATTAGCTCATTCGTTTTAAAACATACTAAAAACGGCGGAGCACATACCTTTGTTTACAGAATTTTGGCGTTGTAACTCGAGAGGTCCAGGATGTGGTGTGGGAACAAATTCACATTAACGCAATTTCGAGGTAGTTCCCCTGATTTCCACCCGTGTATTAACAAGCTCTTATCGCAGATTTCCGTATCGTGTGCAAGACATTTAGAAGTGTTAAGTATCTTCAAATGCTCCACAAAGGCACGCATGACTGTTGATAATATTTAAAGAAAATAAATGTGCATTAAGAGAACTACATCTCAGTCGAGCGTGATAAATTTGGCCCTCAAAGAAGACCTTGGGTACCGCACTAAAATTTGAATCAAGGTAGCGTTTAAAAGAAGACAGAGTAGGCACGTTTTTTTTTCCTCAGTTAGCCCATTCCAGTCCAGTTTTGCTCTTTTGCTTTTGTATGTGTATGTAAAATATATAGCAATGTATATGTGCCTATAATTGAATACCCGGCTCAGCTTTTTTCAACAGAAACATTAAGGTGCAAAATTAGGTACATCTCTCCCTAAAACTAGCAAGACTTCCTTTGACCACATCATTGATATGAAAGAAGTAAACACTTATATGTTACAAATATGGTCATGCATATACTTAAGTGTAACATTTTAGTCGTTGATTATGTCCTGTTTTAAACATTTTAGAAATATAACAAAACTGTGCAAAACCAGATACACTGACTGTAACTGTCCTTATACCTACTATACTCCTCCCCTTCTCTGGGGTACAGTGCTGCTGGTAACCTGGCCCTTGTACATAGGATCCAGCATCATTGTTTCTTCATTGATTTACTTTAGACCAGCAGGTGTTTGCTGCCATGCCTTGTCAGAATATTCTGAAAGAAAATATTTGGAAATACACAACAGCAAAAAAATGAAAATAGAAAGTAACAGATATATTTGTATTGAGCCTGTTTATTAATGATAATGACAGAAAATGCTACATCATTCTGTCGCATTCCCTAGCAGTGCTTTAAGGAATTCTCTAGTTTCAAATGAATATATGAGCTAATAGCCCTAAAGGATTAGAAATTTAAAAAATATCAGCACTCTATGGTATCGATATAAGGCTATGTTTATGGACTCCACAGAAGTACTGTTCATTTGTATCCAGTTTTCAAGACTGATAGACTGCTGGAAAAATTGATGTGACATTTGAAAAATTTCATGGACCCAGGAATACTTAATAGCACATGTAGAACAGAAGAGCATTGTATACTGTGGAATGTGTTTCCTGGAGAAAATATCAATGAATAGCTACATTTGGACAAAAACTACTAGGGGTACATGTATACATGCAATGCATCTCTCTTATCATATCTGCAAACTTATTGGCATATAATCAATGTCATGGTAATAGCTTGTGCTTATGTTAGAAATTCAGAAAAAAAGTGAACAAATGTTTGGTAAAAACACCTACAAATTAAGCACCATCAATTCAGAGTTCATTTGCCAACAACATTGCTATCCTTAGCCACTGGCCTTATATCTTACATAAACACACCATAACTGTTTGCTATACATACAGGATTCCCCACATACTTTTTATGCCCCCGCCATTTTCAATGGGAGGGGGCATATAGTATCACCGCTGTCCGTACGTACGCCCGTCCCGTCCGTCCCGTATGTAACACAAATGGTTTCCATGCGATATCTTTTGAAAGGATTAGTGTATTGGTTTGAAATTTTATACACAGGTATATAATCATACAGTGTAGGTCAAGTTCGATTTAGGGTAAAAATCCACCAATTATTTTGGGAGTTATGGCCCTTTTTCAGCTTTGAAAAATTTTCAACTTTGAAAAATGGTTTCCGTGCGATATCTTTTCAAAGGATTGGTGTATTGGATTGAAATTTTATACACAGGTATATAATCGTAAAATGTTGGTCAAGGTCGATTTAGAGAAAAATCCACCCATTATTTTGGGAGTTATGGCCCTTTTTCAACTTAGAAGAGTGCTTTCCGTTCCGTAACTTTTGAAAAGAATAGTGTATTGGATTCATATTTTATACACAAGCATATAATTATAAAATATAGGTCAAGTTTGATTCAGGGTAGAATCCACCAATTATTTTTGGAATTACGGCCCTTTATCAATGTTGAAAAATAGTTGAAAAATGATTTCCGTTCTATATCTTTTGAAAAGATTAGTATATTGGATTCAAATTTTATATACAGGTATATAATCATAAAATGTAGGTCAAGTTCGATTTAGGGTAAAATCCGCCAATTATTTTAGGAGTTATGGCCCTTTTTCAACTTTGAAAAATGGTTTCGATACCATATAACTTTTGAAAAGAATAGTGAATTGGATTCATATTTTATACACAAGCATATATTTATAAAATATAGGTCAAGCTTGATTTAGGATAAAATCCACCAATTATTTTTGGAGTTACGGCCCTTTTTCAACGTTGAACAATTGTTTCAGTTTGATATCTTTTGAAAACATTAGTGTATTGAATTCATATTTAACACACAGGTATATAATCATAAAATAGAGGTCAAGTTCCAATTAGGGTAAAATCAACCCATTATTATGGCAGTTATGGCCCTGTTTCACCTTCAAAAGATGTTTTCCTTCCGATATTCTTTTAAAAAGATTGATTATTGTATTGGTTTCATATTTTATACACAGGTATATAATCATAAAATATGGTCAAGTTCGATTTAGGGTAAAATCTGCCAATTATTGTGAGAGTTATGGCCCTTTTTTCAACTTAATTTTTGGTGGCAGTTTACCGCCGCCAAATTTACTATACGGAATTTCTACAATCCGTTTTCTCAAAAATGCAAACCTAATAACTTCCTAAAAAGTAGTTCCATACTGACGCTGATGTCGCTTAATTCTGCATTCAAACATGTAAGCCTTCTACACTCTGATAATTATAAAGAGCGACCGAATATACAAAACAAAGAACATTTCAAACTTTTGAAGAAATAATACTTTAATGATGTTGAGCGCAATCTCGGCGGACGAATATAAACAGAATAAACAAACGGTGGAACTTGATTCAGCCTCCAGAACCTTCTGAAGCAGAGAATTTGAAAATTGATGCAAAAGATTCTCCGAAAGTCTCCGAAAGCATATCAAAGAAAGGTATAAATATCTGATAAAGCATCAGCAGTTTTTTTTAGGCTATTCACCATAAGCAGTTTCGGCCGAAATCACTTCGCATGAATATTTTGAAAAAAGTAAAGTACAGTGCGGTTACATGTGTATTTAGCAACACGTTTTTCCTAAACGTTCGCTTTAATATATGTTTTTATGAAAATTATTTACAAATATTTTTTGACAAAAAAAAAATAAAAAAGAAAAAAATAAATAAATAAAAATAACGTTTTATATACATTTTTGCGGTATTACTATCCTGCGGCCACCAGGCCACTGTGCCTGTCACTTTGTGCCTTCCGGATATACCGGATACTAAGAAAACTGTGAATCAAGTCCGACCCAATCACAGTGATTTCCGCCATAGTAATAATTTTCTTCGATAGAAATTATATTTTCTCGAAGATTTTTTGTAGTTCATGTATAGGCTCGCTAAAAATAACGTCCGAAAAGCAGAAACGTTTGAAGATATCTAGCAAAATTCCTGAAGCAGTAAAATGCGTTTCAGGTAGACCAACGGTTAGTGTATCGTCAGTGAGATACCTATTACCGAGATTCACTAATTATCGGATATTCAGGAACCACGGCCCCCGCCCATTGGGGCCCGCGAAGTAGATGGGCTGCCTGTAGCCTCTAAGGCAGACCTGCGTAAGCAGGGCCTGAGTTCATCATGTGATCAGGTTGGGTAAAAGTCCCACAAATCTGGAGGCAATATCGTTAATGACTGAAATATTGTTGACCCACATTCTGATTCTCATCAGGAAAAAATTATGAGCTTTAAGGATAATTTGCCAGCTGACCAAACATGGCGGCGGAATATGCCACCTGTACACGTCATCATAAAATATCAACAAAAATCACAAATTAAATGCGTGTCTCACAAATTGAACTGATTACTCAAATGTCAAGATATATCAAGTGGTTATTTATAGATAAAAATGCATTTTATAAGTATGAAAAACTTACGTTCTAACTTGCGTAATTTTGAGACAAAATATTTCCTGTTTCTTTTCCATGAATATATAAAGAACTTATGTCATTTTCTTTTACAATGTTCTATCTAGGGCAACCAGAAAGTAAAATATCCAAATTCATTCAAATAAAGACACACTTTGGCTTCCGAGAAGGCTATTAAACAGCTCTAAACAGTGTACATTGACCGTACATATATAATGTACTCAGCTGTCCCCCTTGCACGTGTAGATAGAATACAAACCGGTATCCAGTCCGTTATATACATGAAAGGAAAAGATATTAGTTTTTGTGTATCAGTTTGGGTACCTGTGGACATAGGCATATTGTGTTTTTATTTGAAAGCTTTTGGATATTTTAATTTCTGGCTGCTCTAGATGGAACATTGTGAAACAAACTGACGTTAGTATTTTATGAATTTATGAAAAGAAAAGAGAACTTTTGGCTCCCGAATTTGCACAAGTTAGAAGGTTAGTTTTTTCATACTTATAAAATGCATTTTTATGTTTTGATAACCACTTGATATGCCTTGACATTTAAGTTATCAGTTGAATTTATGAGACGCGCATTTCATTTGTGATTTTTGTTGATATTTTATGATGACGTGTACAGATGGCAAATTTCGCCGCCATGTTTGGGTAGCCGGCAGATTATCCTGAAAAGTACAAAACAAAATGTGGGACCCTCAAAATCTAATCGATACTGCCCATGAAAAAACAGGGAAATGGCATTTTATATGAAATGTTTGGAGAGTTGTTATCGTTAGATATACCCCGAAGATTTTTTTGTTTATAAGGGGAGTTTATTTTATCACTCATCTTTTGCTAAATTTATATGACAAGAGTTATTGTAACTGTCTGTAAATCTGTGAAAGTTCTATGAGTTTAAGGAACTTCAGTGAATCCGTAAAAACTCCATGAATCCATGAAAGTTCCGTGGTCAAGGTCTGTCAGTCATTTAAATTGTGTATCGGTGATATGATAAAGTTCCATGGAAGCTCCGTAGTGTATCCGAGATACACATATGCATGAAAAGTATTAAGTGCAAGGCCGGGAAAAAGAAGCAAAATCAGTCGCTCGAAAAGACATTCAGTAGTAGTATTTACAGAGAATTTGAAAGGAAATAGATCTATTAGAATAAATTGATAACATTTACTCAGTTGGTACATGCAGTTTTCATTTTAGTCAACATTCAAAACATCCAACAGTTCTTGAATGTTTCAACTGGCACGCTTTCAGTTTGATATCTTGGCACTCTGGATGGAACCAATGCTGACATTTTGTGCACTGGATCATCAGATTGTAGTGGGATCTTGTGGGCCTGTACATAAAGACCTTTTTTTTCTCGATTCTGGCTTGCTTGGAAATTCAGTGAAAGCACTGCTGTTTATATCAGGATTCCCACTGCATTTTGAAACTGGGGTTAAATCTGCTCTGTTCTCTTATTTTTGTACGTCCATTGTAAAGCAGTATACTACTCTTTTCAAATTTAGGGGTATAAGACAAATTTTGAGGGGTAAAAACTTTTTTTGCGTGTGGGTGAGGATGGCCCTGGGCGGGGGCATCTGTATCATACTGACACATTTCTAGTCTGTACCTGTTTTCTTTTTTTTTTCTCCAAAACTTCAGAAATGCATCTCAGTGACTGGCTGTCAAGATGATAAAAGTTATCTTTAATTCATTTCCTTCTCATGTTACATTGCTACTTTCTTATTACAAATAGAAATGTATAAACATTCCTAATAGTTTCCAAGCCTTCTTAGCTGTAACCTGTATCCCTTAGCTATTGATGTGTTATGAGTACAATACTGGATCAGTTTAGTGGCATGAAACTCTCATTTGTCATTGTGGTCATGTGTTCTTGATAGTATACATTTGATTTTCAGAATGGTAAAAGGCCCTTATGCCATATCTGAATACTGAAGGCCCAGATCAACGGTATCCAATATTTCTGCAAGTGGACAGGCCCTGATGAGACTGCACAGATGTCATAACAGCCTGCACATCTACATAATCTGGTCAGGGCTTGAAGTATCCAGTGATCTAAAGTGGACGGCAAATGCCCTGATGGCCGGCCTCGGTGGCTCAGTTGGATGCGCCGTCCGACTGGAGAGGTCGCGGGTTCAACCCCTGCCGAGGTCGGCAACATTTTTTCGTGAAGATTGATCATGAAATATTTTCTACGGTCATTCTCTCCCTTCCGCTGATTCAAGTAGGGCAGTTGTCAGTTTCTGGCGAAAGAATGTGCACAATACTGGTTAACCGCTTAGAGAACTAAGCCTGCCCAATAAACGTGTGGTTAGGTAAACTGACCGTGCTCGACATGACCCCATTGGGTTGCCTGGGCCGTAAAACCTCAACACAAACAAACAAACAAACAAACAAATGCCCTAATGAGATTATACAGGTTTGCAGAATGATCTGACTACATGTGCCTTAAATACCCAGTCTTTCTTGCTGCATCTCATTTTGTTTTCTTTTTTATTGAACAAGGTGTCAAACGATCCCAAGTCGGTCTTGAATGGTGGTGGTCTAATGCCACTTGGAGGATCAGAATTAACAGGTATAGATAACCCTTTTCTTGCTACACACAAACCATGAGTGAATAGTAAAATATTAAATAACATTAATAATTAAGCATAGTGTGTGAAAATGTACCTTATAATGTATGCCCATTGAAGTCTCAGATCAGCCTGCACATCCATGCAGTCTGATCAGTTTCACTGTGATTTGAATTTTGAAGTAGGAACTTTGTAAAGCGCCAGCAGGGAAAAAAGACCCTGTTAAACCAGCATAGAAAGAACCCCTGTTAAGCACCAGTATGGAAAGACGATCCTGTTGACAACATTCAGTTGACATATATCTCTTCTCCCATGATTTCTTTACTTATTCAATGAAGATGAGAGCTTGACAAGTCCCTGCATTCTGTGTAAGACAAATAGATTATAAAATGAATGACCCTTGAGTGCAATGAACACACACACACACAAAAAAATAGCTGAAGTGTCTCAAACTTACAATATATGATTGAAGTAGCAAAAGCTTTAAGTTACAATCAAAATTTTATTCTTCAGGGGTTATCTTCTCCAGCCCTGTGCTGTCTACATGTATAAAATCATTATATTGTTAATCAACTGTTCAGAAACCACTTGGCCATTTTCCGCCAAATTTCATGTCGATCCTACTGTTGAAACGGGATGGAGAGTTTGTTCAAATGGGCACGCTTCATTGACTGTCATGCCCATATATGGTAAAACATATAATAATAATAAATACATTCTTCTTCTTCAAAACCAAAAACTGTTCAAATGATGATCCTTTCATTAGTTGCAATGATAGGAGTGGAAAAATGTTGCATAACATCTGCATATCTGCAGTGGCTATTCCACTCAGGTCGGTTAGCCATGGCCCGTGGGCCTCATGTTTAGGGACCCATCATCCAAATGTTTACAATTTTTCAGAAGCAAAAGTACATGGTGGGTTGGGTGGATTAATGAACGTGCAAGTTGAAGGTCAAGGGCTCATGTCCCAGTTGGGTCGAGAACATTTTCAGACCGTTAGTACACTAGCTCATTTACTGCTGCCTCAATATGCTTCTGGTGCCTGGTAGCATTAAATGTTTGCACACATCACGAAAACATGCCTGTATAATTTTGACCCCCTTAAACCCCACTTTTATATAGTAAATCTGGGGTTTACAGGGATATACATTATTTTTCTTATTTCTGCTCAAAAACATAGGTTGTGGGTACTCGTTACAACCGCCTCGCCCTGGCGGTTCTAACGAGTACCCACAATCTGTCTTTTGAGCAGAAATATGAAAATATCAGAATTTTTTATTTGAAAATTTTCATTTTTTGGTGGTAACATTTTCTGTATATTTGAATAGGCATGTTTTTGTAATGACAACAAACATTAAAGCCTGAAGATGGCACCTGTTTAAAAAAATATTCTTTGTCATCATAGTTGCAACATCAGACATCATTTTAATTTAGTAGGAATGTCATTGAATGCATAACATTATTCTAAGACATTTGATGCAACACTAGATTTTTTGCGGAGAGAAGATTAAAAAGAGAAAAAAATGTGAGATACAGCTTTCCTTGATGTAAGGCACATTTGAAATGTTAGCTGTATATTCCGAGTAAATAATAAAAAGGTTATTGAATTTATAACTATTCAGCACCTGTTCATATTGTGGAGATAAACTCTCAACTTTTGCTTCCTTTCCTAATTTTTACTATCATCCTGTGATAATTTTGACTGTCACATGAGCGAGCAAAAATGAAGTGAGTATGGTTCTTTTTTGCCCATTCTATTTTTACTTTTATGCTACTCTACATCAGCGAAAGCGCATTAGAAATTTGGCTAAGATTAAAGCGTCTCACTGACCTTTCACTGGACAACATCAAATTATTTGTTTGCGATGCTGTTGTATTTATTTATTTTTATTTAAAAAAAAAAAAAAAAAAAAAAACAACATTAAAGCCTATCATGGGAAACAGCAAGTGAGACAGCATCACCTAAGATGATCTTAATCATCTACTAGTGAAAAAGGATGCATCAAGCACAAGAAGGGCCGTCAAAAGGAACATCACTGCCTTTTGGCAGTTTTTATGTGACAGATTCAAAGTTTGAAATTACTTCGTTTTTGATGTTTCAGTGTGAAAGTACATATAATTTCAGTATCATAAAATAAATGCTATATTGTTGAGAAGGTGACAGTAAGAATTTTTACTCCTTGAAGTATTTATTTATTTTTATTTAAAAAACAAACAAACATTTAAGCCTATCATGGCAAACAGCAAGTGAGACAGCATCACCTATGATCTTAATCATCTACTAGTGAAAAAGGATACATCAAGCACAAGAAGGGCCGTCAAAAGGAACATCACTGCCTTTGGGCAGTTTTTATGTGACAGATTCAAAGTTTGAAATTGCTTTGTTTTTGATGTTTCAGTGTGAAAGTATATATAATTTTAGTATCATAAAATAATGCTTTATTGTTGAGAAGGTGACAGTAAGAATTTTTACTCCTTGAAAATGATTGTCAACCTCATCTTCACATCAGCCAATAATCTGTTCCTCAGGGTGGACAATCACACTATCACCTTAAGAATGTTCACCTTTGAAAAGTATTATCGACCACAGCTTTTTCTCAGTCGATAATCAATGCCTCAGGGTGAACTTTCTTACTGTCACCCTCTCAGGAGTGTAGTATTATTTACTATGATACCCAACACTGCAAACAGCAAAGATCCAGACTAGATTGCTTTGATGTGCAGGCTTGTGAGGATCTTTGCCATTTGCACATGAGAAAATGTATTCTCTAGAGTGGGCCTCAAACTCTGTATTTTAGCTGGTTACAAAGGATATGGTTTGGCTATGTTGGTAGAAATATTCTGTGGAATACTGGGAAATGCTAACTTTGGACCACATATCAGACAATGGAAGAACACAAAAGGAGTGGCCAATCTGGTATTGTAGGAATATTATTTTTAGTATGACCCCGTCATTTGAAGAATGGTGGAAAGGGCATATAGTGTTACCTCTGGCCGTCCGTCCGTCTCCGTGTGCTGCCGGCGTTAGCAATTTGTGTTTAAGTTTTTCAAGCGGGGGCATCCATGTAGGTCTGAATATACGCAGCTACGTCAAATTGGACATATCAGGAAATATCTCACGACAGATGCAACAAAATCATTAGTGATTTCTTTGGTTACATACCACCTTGATTACTGTAATGCGCTCCTGAGTGTAGTGCCTAAGACCATGTTGGGCAGGATGCAATTTCTTCAAAATACCGCATCCCATGTAATAACACGGACATCACGGTATGAACATCTTACTCTAGTGTTAAAGGAATTACACTGGATCCCTGTTAGCCACATAGTGGAATTCAAAATCCTAGTGCTTTTGTATAAGGCATTACATGATCAGTCTCCAGGTTATATTAAAGACATGTTAGAAGTCTATCAGCCTGCAAGAAACCTAAGATCACAGAACACTACTCATCTAGTTGTACCAAGAAGCAAGACAGTAAGGTATGGTGGAAGAAGTTTTTAGTCTGTCGCACCCAGGCAGTGGATTGCTCTGCCAGTCTCGATTAGATACTCTGAAAGTGTAACTGTGTTTAAAAAATGCTAAAAAACACTCACATGTTCATAAATGTCTATAATAAATAAGTGTTAACAATTAACCACAGGAAGATAGTGAAATAACTGTCAGAATTGTGCTTTAATGTTTTTCAGCTTGAAAGATACCAAAGTGTTCTATGCATAATTAGATAGTATGGTTAGGATTTAAGTACATTTATTTTATTTGTAAAATATGTATATACTGCAATACCGATAGATAATATGTACTTTATGATCATAGTTTGACTTCTAAAACCCTTCAGTCAGTTTTTAACTCAGCTGTTGTGAATTTTAGTTATGTAAGGCACTTTTGAACATATATTTTATATGAAAAGAGTGCTATATAAATATGATATAATTATAATAATAACCATAATAATACAAAATAAATATCTGCGGGACGTGCAAGAAAATATGAACTTGATAATATATGTGGGAGCAACACTTTAAAGGTTCAGTTCTAGATTGGCTGTAATTGATATGAGCCAGACTAAGTGAAAATAAGTTTTAACTTCATAATACAATAACCTATGGATGGTGTGCTCTTCTCTTCTATACTTAAACCTTCCACAGAATCCAGAAGGTCCCTTGAGGCATACCTGTATGACGTCATCTTTCCTGCTATTTTGATCACGCGTTCAGTTTCTTTTTGTGTGGAACAAAGAAATAAATCCAGGATTTGTTTGATTGATTGCGTTGGGGTTTTACAACACGTCAACCCTTGTGGTCATTTTGTGTCGTGTCCCAGAGAAAGGGAGAGGAGAGATAGAAGAGATGGTTGAGGAGATGAAAGAGAGGGACAGGGGAGGAAGGAAAATGAATGGAAGTGAAGAAACAGAAGAAATAAAAACATCCCCCCCCCCACTCTATCCTTACCTGCTGCAAGGATAGGAGGCCTTGCCCAACTGTAAGTCAGTATCAGATGGGCGCCCCAGTGACGTAAGGTACACGACATCTTTGCCTCACCCAACCACCCCCTACCAGGTGAAAAACAAGTCTAATTATATTTCTTTTCACCCGCATATTTCTTATTATCTTGTATTGTAACGTTCCTTTATTATTCCTTTCACAGATGATATTTGCTCTTTCGATTTTTGTACGCCCATTTGAAAAACGGGGCGTATTATGTTACGGGGTTTGGCGTCCGTCTGTCCGTAAACTTTTTCGTTTCTGGCTAACTCCTCCTACAGTTTACATCCTATCAGGCTGAAACTTGGTTTATAGTTAGACCATAAGGTGGAGCAGTGCATATTATTTTGGGGTTCCAGTCCACCCAATACTAACAGAGTTATGCTCCTTTGAAAATTTCTGTAAAGTTTTCTGTTCCGGCTAACTCCTCCTACAGTTTACATCGGGTCAAGCTGAAACTTGATTTATAAATAGACCATGATATGGAGCAACGCTTTTTGTTTCGAGGTTACAGTCCACCAACTATTAGCAGTTATGCCCCTTTGAAAATTTCTGTAAACTTACTGTTTCCGGCTAACTCCTCCTACAGTTGACACCCGATCTAGGTTCATAGTAAGACCATGATGTGGAGCAGCGCATATTATTTCGAGGTTACAGTCCACCAAATACTAGCAGAGGTATGCTCTTTTGAAAATTTCTGTAAACTTTTCGTTTCCAGCTAATTCCTCCTACAGTTTACATCTGATCAAGCTGAAACTTGATTTATAGTAAGACCATGATGTGGAGCAGTGCATATTGTTTTTAGGTTACAGTCCACAAAATGTTAGCAGAGTTATGCCCTCATGAAAATTTCTGTATTTTTTTAGCCCACCTTAGAAAAGTGATCACCTTCTGTCCGTCGTCGTCCATTGTCCGTCGTCCAGCGTCAACAGTTAGTTTGTTAACACTCTAGAGGTCACAGTTTTTACCCAATCTTGATGAAACTTGCTCAGAATGTTTGCCCCTATGAAATCTAGATAAGTTTTAAAATTGGGTCACTAAGGGTCAAAAACAAGGTCACCAGGTCAAATCAAAGGAAAATATTGTTAACACTCTAGAGGTCCCATTTTTTCAAGCAATCATCATCAATCTTGCTCAAAATGTTTGTCTTGATGATTTCTAAATCAAGTTCGAAACTGGGTCATATGGGGTCAAAAACTAGGTCCTCTGACCAAATCAAAGGAAAACCTTGTTAACACTCTGGCGGTCACATTTTTGAAGCAGTCATCATGAATCTTGCTCAAAATGTTTGTCTTGATGAGTTCTAGGTCAGGTTCGAAACTGGATTACTTGGGGTCAAAAACTAGGTCACCGGACCAAATCAGAAGAAAACCTTTACACTCTAGCGGTCACATTTTTGAAGCAATCATCATAAATCTTGCTCCAAATAATTGTCTTGATGATTTCTAGGTCCAGTTCGATGTTGTCTTGATGATTTCTAAATCAAGTTCGAAACTGGGTCATATGGGGTCAAAAACTAGGTCACCTGGCCAAATCAGCGGAAAACCTTGTTAACAGTCTAGCGTCACATTTTTGAAGAAATCATCATGAATCTTGCTCAAAATGTTTTTCTTGATGATTTCTAGGTCAAGTTCGAACTGTGTCAGTTGGGGTCAAAAACTAGGTCACCAGGCCAAATCAAAAGAAAACCTTGTTAAAGACATATTTTGGATTGCATAACACCCTAATGACCCTAAGGAGATTAAGATAAGAAATTCTTGGTGACTTTGGCCACCCTTACAGGTAGGGGCCTGATAAGGGGAAATTAGATTTTATATCAGCAAAGTTTATGATGAAGACAGAGAAACAAATAAGGTCGGTAATTTGGTGATAATTTGATGTTTTTTTTCTGTTTATTCAATAAAAATATACCTGGTTTTTATTCATTAGAATTGCCTCTCCCAGGCAGTTCTAATGAAACCCACAATATATTTTATGGAGAAATACAGATATTTATGCCTATACGTTGATTTATCACCAAATGCCCCCTTTATTTGTTTCTTTGGTTCAAATACAGAAAATTAGGAAGATAGTATTTTATTTAGTTATTTATGTATTTATTGAAAAAGAGAAGCTTTAGGGCATAAAATACACATTCTAAATTGTCTAAGAACTTTTTGACATATTCCATAATGTATTGTTTTACTGAAATGGAAATGGAATATTTGTGCAGTGTTCTTATTTACTTTAGAAAATAAATGAATGAATAAATAAATAAATAAATATTTTCAGTTTTATATTTCTATTTCAGTTCATTTGTACTTTTTTCACAATGCAAAAAAAAACAACACTTTTGTATTTAGGAAAAAAAACTACCAAAAAATAAAAAAATAAAGTAATACAATACAAATCAACAAATAAAATCAACAAGTTAAATGCAAAATTTGCAAATGAATTTATTTGGTTCTAAAGTAACATATTGAGTGCTCAATTTTATGAATTAACCCTTATAGGGCCCCACCTAAGAAGACTTAACAGCCTTATAAAGACTCCATAATCACTTAGATAAGATAAGCCTTTGATGTGCGCTCTGTTATCAGGATTGTATATTGGGGGTGATCATGAAGGGGGGGTCTAGCCAAAGAAGGAAAAAAATGTGTCTTTAACATTCTAGAGGTCACATTTTTGAAGCAATCACCATGAATCATGCCCAAAATGTTTGTCTTGATGATTTCTAGGTCAGGTTCGAAACTGGGTCACTTGGAGTCAAAAACTAGGTCACCTGGCCAGATCAGCCGAAAACCTTGTTAACACTAGTGGTCACACGTTTGAAGCAGTCATCATGAATCTTGCTCAAAATGTTTGTCTTGATGATTTCTAGGTCCAGTTCGAAACAGGTCACGTGGGGTCAAAAACTAGATCACCTGGCCAAATCAGCGGAAAACCTTGTTAACACTCTAGCAGTCATTTTTTTGAGCAATCATCATTAACCTTGCTAAAAATGTTTGTCTTGATGATTTTTAGATCAGGTTCGAAACTGGGTCACTTGGAATCAAAAACTAGCTCACCAGGCCAAATGAAAGGAAGACCTTGTTTACACTCTAGAGGTTACATTTTTTAAGCAATCTTTAGGAATCCTGCCCAAAATGTTTGTCTTGATGATTTCTAGGGCAAGTTAACTGGGTCACTTGTGGTCAAAATCTAGGTCACCAGGCCAAATCAAAGAAAAAACTTGTTAACACTCCAGAGGTCACATTTTTTAAATAATCATCATAAATATTGCTCAAAATGTTCGTTTTGATGATTTATAGGTCTAGTTTAAAATGGGTTACTTGATGTCAGAAACTAGGTCACCAGGCCAAATCAAAGGAAACCCTTGTTGACACTCTATAGGTCACACTTTTTAACCGATCATCATGAATCTTGCTCAAACTGTTTGTCTTGATGATTTCTAGGTGAAGTTTGGAACTGAGTCACTTATGACATATATTTTACGGTCCAGTGACTTTCTTAAAGTTTTCCGTTTAGTTCAGTTTCTCAGTAATTATTGGTTCTACAGAGTGATATTTGGTACTTGTGAAGTGTTTGTGTTTAGGTCAGTTTCTCAGTAACTGTTGCTCCTACAGCCAGTGATACTTAGTACATGCACACATCTTAGCATGGCCTCTTGAATGCAGTCACCCATATTTGACTTGACCTCTATTTCATAGTCCATTAGACGGCGGTTCCGGCCTCAGACTCAGTGACGGCCTCTTCGTAAAACTTTAACCAGTGGGTTGGGGCTTGACGATATGTCTTTGGCTTGGCCCGCCGTGGTTCAACTATTGGTTTTCATTTACTCTGGCATACAGTAGAATTAGCCATGAGTACTCGTCTTTGTTTATTATAGTGATTAATTTGATTTTTATGTTTTCGCTTTGATGCATTGACTGAGTTGGGAGCCTTTATGCGAACCGAATTTGTATGTATTTCTGTATTAAGAGTAGCATCGGGACCCAGGGTGAAGTTAGCTAGCTGTAAAAGTGCTTTAAACCCCCCGGTGGTTTACTCTACCGACCGTTCTAAGGCGGTGGTCCCGGTGTTAGTCTTACTCTTTGTTGCTTTGTGGTTTATTCTATTAGGCAATTTGTTGTATGTCTTTCCGTGTGTCATTTTGTTCTTGTGTTTTTCAGTCCTTTTAGTATTGCGATTACCTCGCTTGGGGAAGAGAGAGCTAATCTTAGTGCTTTTCGTATGTTTGTTCGGTTTGTGCTTGTTTAGATTTGTCGGTTTCCTCTTCCTCTTGGGGTCTGGGAAGGGCTGCGGTTTGTGATTGTGGCACTCCCTGGACTTTTCTCTTACCTTTTATGCTACATTATCTTACTTGTTAATATAATCATTATGAATTTTAGTCAGAATGTTTGCCTTGATCAGTTCTAGGTCAGGTTCTCAAAGTGCTATGATACTCAGGTGAGCATTACAGGGCCATCATGGCCCTCTTTTTTTTTTTTTTTTGTTTTTTGGGTTTTTTTTTTTTTTCTTTTTTTTTCCTGCTAACTCCGCCTACACTTTACATCCGATCAAACTGAAACTTGGTTTATAGTTAGATCATGATGTGGAGTAGCACATGTTGTTTCGAGGTTACAGTCCACCAAATATTAGCAAAGCTATGTCTCTTTGTAAATAATTCTTTAAATTTTTTGTTTCCTGCTATGTCCGCCTACAGTTTACATCCAATCAAGCTGAAACTTGATTTATAGTTAGATCATGATGTGGAGAGCATATGTTGTTTCGAGGTTACAGTCCACCAAATATTAGCAAAGCTATATCTCTGAAAATAATTCTGTAAACTTTTCGTTTCCGGCTAGCTCCTCCTATAGTTCTGTAGCTGAAACTTTGTATGATACCTTGATGATTTGTTAAATATTGACAATATTTACTTTGAACAAATAGTGTACGGCATATACCCTACTGAACACCAATAAAAATAAGCCAGTTCTTCCGATACCGAGGCACCTTTTTAGCTCACCTGAGCCGAAGGCTCAAGGTGAGCTATTGTGATCACTCACCGTCCGTCGTCGTCGTCGTCGTCGTCCGTATGTCCGTCCGTCCGTCCGTCCACAATCTTTAAACAACATCTCCTCCTAAACCACTGATTGGATTTTGACCAAACTTCACAGGAATGATCCTTGGTTGGTCCTCTTTCAAAATTGTTCAAATGGTTCCGGTCCGTTGCATATCTAGGTCACAGGAGCTAAAAATAGATTTTTTAACTAAAAACTTAAAAAATCTTCTTGTCAGAAACCACTGGACCGATTTCAATATAATTTTGCAGAAATGTTCCTTTGGTGATCCTCTACCAAGATTGTTCAAGCAATTCGGATTCGTCCAAAAACATGGCCGCCAGGGGGCGGGGCTTATTTTCCCTATATATCTATATAGAAAACTTTAAAAATCTTCTTGTCAGAAACCACTGGACAGATTTCACTATAATTTTGCAGAAATGTTCCCTTGGTGATCCTCTACCAAGATTGTTCAAGGCATTTAGATTCGTCAAAAAACATGGTCACCAGGGGGCGGGGCTTATTTTCCCCATATATCTATATAGAAAACTTTAAAAATCTTCTTGTCCGAAACCACTGGACCGATTTCAATATAATATTGCAGACATGTTCCTTTGGTGATCCTCTACCAAGATTGTTCAAGCCATTTGGATTTGTCAAAAAACATGGCCGCCAGGGGGCGGGGCTTATTTTCCTCTCTATATCTATATAGAAAACTTTAAAAATCTTCTAGTCAGAAACCACTGGACCGATTTCAATATAATTTTGCAAAAATGTTCCTTTGGTGATCCTCTACCAAGATTGTTCAAGACATTTGGATTCGTCAAAAAACATGGCCACCAGGGGGCGGGGCTTATTTCCCCTATATAATCTATATAGAAAACTTTTAAAAATCTTCTTGTCCGAAACCACTGGACCGATTTCAATATAATTTTGCAAAAATGTTCCTTTGGTGATCCTCTACCAAGATTGTTCAAGCCATTTGGATTCGTCAAAAAACATGGCCACCAGGGGGCGGGGCTTATTTTCCCTATATATCTAATAGAAAACTTTAAAAATCTTCTTGTCCAAAACCACTGGACTGATTTCCATATAATTTTGCAGAAATGTTCCTTCAATGATCCTGTACCAAGATTGTTCAAGCCATTTGGATTTGTCAAAAAACATGGCCGCCAGGGGGCGGGGCTTATTTTCACTGTATATCTGTATAGAAAACTTTAAAAATCTTCTTGTCAGAAACCACTGGACCGATTTCCATATGATTTTGCAGAAATGTTCCTTTGGTGATCCTGTTGCAAGATTGTTCAAGCCATTTGGATTTGTCAAAAAACAAGGCCGCTAGGGGGGCGGGGCTTATTTTCCTTATATATCTTTATGGAAAACTTTAAAAATCTTCTTGTCAAAAACCACTGGACCGATTTCCATATGATTTTGCAGAAATGTTCCTTTGGTGATCCTGTTGCAAGATTGTTCAAGCCGCCATGATTCGTTAAAAAACATGGCCGCTAGGGGGCGGGGTTAATTTTCCCTATATAGAAAACTTTAAAAATCTTCTTGTCATAAACGACTGGACCGATTTCAATATAACTTGGCAGAAATGTTTCCTTAGTGACCCTCTATCAAGATTGTTCAAGCCGACATGATTTGTCAAAAAACATGGCCGCTAGGGGGTGAGGGGCTTATTTTCGATATAATTCTATATAGGAAACTTGAAAAAATCGTGTCCTCAGAAACCACAGGACCGATTTCAATATAACTTCGCAGAAATGTTTCCTTGGTGACCCTTTACCAAGATTGTTCAAGCCGTTATGATTTGTCAAAAAACATGGCCGCTAGGGAGCGGGGCTTATTTTCTTATATAATTTATCTATATAGAAAATTTTAATAGTCTTTTCAGAAAGCACTTGACCGATTTCAATGTAACTTTGCAGGAATGTTTCTTATGTAACCCTCTATCAAGATTGTTCAAGCCGTCATGATTTGTCAAAAAACATGGCCGCCAGGAGTCGGGGCTTATTTTCCGTATATATCTATATAGAAAACTTTAAAACTCTTCTTGTTAGAAACCACTGAACCGATTTCATTATAACTGCAGAAATTTTTCCTTGGTGACCCTCTACTAAGATTGTTCAAGTAATCATGATTCGTCAAAAAACATGGCTGCCTGGGGCAGGGCTTATTTTCCCTATATATCTATATATAAAACTTTAAAAATCTTCTTTTCAGAAACCAATGGACCGATTTCAATACAACTTGGCAGGAATGTTTCTTTGGTGACCCTCTACAAAGATTGTTCAGGCTGTCATGATTCATCAAAAATCATGGCCGCTAGGGGGCGGGGCTTATTTTCCCTATATAGAAAACTTTAAAAATCTTCTCGTAAGAAACAGTTGGACCGAGTTCAATGTAACTTGGCAGGAATGTTGCTTTGGTGACCTTCTACCAAGATTGTTCAAGCCTTCATGATACATCAAAAACCATGGCCCACAGGGGGGGGGGGCTTATTTTTCATATATATCTGCATAGAAAATTTTAAAATTCTTCTTGTCACATACCCCATGACTGATTTCAATATTACTTGGCTGGAATGTTGCTTTGGTGAACCTCTATCAAGATTGTACAAGCAATCATGATTCGTCAAAAAACATGGCTGCCATGGGGTGGGGCTTGTTTTCCCTATATATCTAAATAGAAAACTTTAAAAATCTTCTTGTCAGAAACCACTGACCAGATTTCAATATAACTTGGTAGGAATGTTCCTTTGGTGACCCTCTACCAAGTTTGTTCAAGCTGTCATGATTCGTCAAAAAACATGGCCGTTAGGGTGTAGGGCTTTATAGCTATATAAAACTTTTTAAACCACTGGACCAATTTCAATATAACTTGGCAGAAATGTTCCTTTGGTGACCCTCTTTGAAGATTCAGTTCAGGTCATCAAGATTTGTTAAAAAACATGGCCAGGGGTGTGGTGGAGGGGGGTGAGGGTGGTTAGTGCTATAAAGTTTATACAAAAATCCTAGAGCAGTGAACTTGGCTGAAACTTCAACAGTAAATATGCAAATCTGTTTGGTCAGGTGAGCGATATAGGACCATCATGGTCCTCTTGTTTGGATTTGAATCTATGTATATCTAATGGTACAAATTACACCAAAATGTTTGATAAATGGGTCGATTTTGATTTTGATATAGTCAGTTTCCCTTTTCTGGATGGCGATGTCCCCCGGCGTACCTCATATGGGGTATACATATCTCAACTTATTAGATTCGCCAGAGCTTCTTCAACTCTTAGTGACTTTAACTAGGGCTATCGTTATTTTAAACTTCGTAAGGCTTTTTCGAAATCTTATTACAGACACAGTGCCTTGGTAGAAAAAATATAACGTCAGTCTGAAAACACTTCTGCAACAAGGTATATCGGAACCAGAATTTTACGGTGACTTAGTGTACAGATTTAGAACAAATGTGGGAAAATCTAACTTTACGGAGCAATTAGGAAACTAATAAACCGTTATAAAAGAATTGGCTGTAGCCTGGATATTATGCGGCAGACTGCATGCCTAGTTATCAACCCAATCACTGTTGATGGCTATGCTTCACTTTTTAATTGCACGACGACGGTTCGGGCCTCAGACTCAATGACGGCCTCTTCGTAATGATGCACCACATCATCGTCTTACTATGAACCAGTAGGTTGGGGCTTGACGATATGTCTTTGGTCAGCCGTGTTCAACTATTGGTTTTCATTAACTCTGACACACAGTAGAATTAGCCATGAGTACTCGTCTTTGTTTATCATTTTGATTAATTTGATTTTTATGTTTTCGCTTTGATGCACTGACTGAGTTGGGAGCTTTTATGCGAACCGAATTTTAAGCTTTCTGTGTTAAGAGTAGCATCGGTGTTAGGCTTACTCTTTGTTGCTATGTGGTGTATTCTACGAGGCGATTTGTTTTAAGTCTTGCCTTGTATTATTTTGTTCTTGTTCTTGTGTTTTTCAGTCCTTTTAGCATTGTGATTAGCTCGCTTGGAGAAGAGAGAGCTAATTTTTGTGCTTTTCGTACATTTGTTCGATTTGCGCTTGTTCGGTTTTGTCTGTTTCCTCTTCTTCTTGGTGTCTGGAAAGGGCTGCAGCTTGTGATTGTGGCACTCTTTGGACTTTTCTCTTATCTTTTTTTTGTAAACAGTTACACTATGATGTGGAGCAGTGCATATTATTTCGAGGTTACAGTACACCAAATATTAGCAGAGTTATGCTCCTTTGAAAATTTCTGTGATTTTTTTTAATGCGCCTTACTCCTCCTACAGTTTACATCCGATTAAGCTGAAACGTGCTTAATGTTTAGACCATGGTGTGGAGCAGAGCATATAATTTTGAGGTTACAATACACCAAATATTAGCAGAGTTATGCCCCTTTGAAAATTTCTGTAAACTTTTGGTTTCTGGCTAACTTCTCCTATAGTTTACGTTAAATCAAGCTGAAACTTTGTAAATAGTTACACAATGATGTGGAGCAGTACATATTGTTTCGCAGTTACAGTCCATCAAATATTAGCGGATTTATGCCCCTTTAAAAATTTTGGTAAAATTTTGATTTCCAGCTAATTCCACTTACAGTTTACACCCGAAGCACTGAATTGTACAGGAGTCTGTATTTGTGCTACATCTTATAAGTTGCCTCAAGCGTATGATGCCTTCCCTTGCGGAGCTCTTGTTCACTTTTCGATCTTGTGGTATTATTGTTTCATCGCCGATGTCATACATTTTCACGACGTTTGATGCCGACCATTAGAGGTTATTGTGGTCATCTCTGAGACTCCTGGGATAACATTACTCATTGTCTTTCTTTTTATTCTTGTTCTAGATGTACTATGTGACTCATGTGCAAGAATTGGACTGGTTCCATATAGAAATTAGCAGATAAAAGAAGATTATACTACTCTAGACGTGCGAACAAGACAAAAACTTAGTCGAGGAAGAAAAGAATGTCAGCTTAGAGTTATCTGAGGATATTTCTACAAAGGATAATGGGATCACCACCCACATGGCTTTACTGCCGGGGGTAGGCCCCCTAATAGTGGCGGCTCTACGAATGCATGGGCATATCATTCATAGCATAAGTCCACCAGGGACCAGTCACCAGGCAGTCAATTTCACACCTGTCACCGGTCACCAGTCGCTGGGCACAAGTCACCCAGCACCAGTCGCCAGTCACTAAGAATAATACATTAGGCACCAAGCACCAGTCAACGGGCACCAGTCAATGAATACTGACCTTCAGACACCGGTCAGCAGGCATCGGGCACCTTTCACCAGGTAGTTGATTCTTTCACCGGTCACCAGTCACAGGGCACCAGTCACAAGTCATCAAAAACTAATTACTGGCCACCAGGCACCGGGTACCGGATAGCCAATTATAGACAGTCTTTGAACTCAGAGCAATTAGTTATGAATGAACCTCTTTCCATGTATAATCAAATACTAATACTGCCTTTGGACCCAGATTTCAATACTATGTCTGACCCAAGTATTGTTATCAAACCTTCTATAAATACTTGGAAATCTAATAGATCCACTTCTCTTAAAAGATGTAGTAGAAGAGATCTACATAATCCAAACATAGAAGAGGAGGAGATACAGTTCTTCATCTTCCTCTTCTTCTTCTTCTTCTTTGTCTTCACTTAAGTTGGAAGTTAAAGAAATTAAACCATTCACATAAGAAGAGGAAACACTGATTTCCTTCTTCTTCCTCTAGTGATTCTATTAAAGACTGTGGTGGGTATCAAATATTTAGACATCCCTCTCCCCAGACTGTTAACATTCATACAACCATACAGCCTGATAGGGGTACAAAAGAATCACAGAATTTACAATCTGATAATTCTGTGCATCAAGATTCAAACGATTACGGTTCGAATTTTGAGCAAGATTCCTGACCCTTTGATAAACCTATCAATGAAGTCTTCAGATTACTAACGGAGGAATTGTGTCTTAGACCTTTGGAAGATTACACTCCCTCCAAACCTCTGCCGGGAATTGAACTACTTATGGAATCTCGTTCAGCTTTATTACCAGTACTTCCTCAGTCTAAGTTGATAGAAAATACTACCAAGTATATCCAAAGTAAACTAGACACAGACAAACTTGGTCAGGCTTGGACATGTCCTCAGCTATTTGTCAAAACGTTGGCTCCTCTTAAATATTATAAATCATAATATTTTCCGACTCAAAAAATTCCCCTTCTAGATACTAAGGCTTCGCAAATAGACATTTCTAGCAGGGGCAAATATTACGTTCCAACTAAGAATTTGAAAGTATGGGAAAAAGAGCCCTTAGTCTAGTGGCCATTAATTCCCATACTGATCTGTTACTTCCGCAACTTATCAATGTCTGCGCAACAAGAGTCTGTGTCGGTCAATGCTTTGTCCAGTGACTTAGTCTGTCAAACGTGCTACAATTATGTTGACTATCTTGGCCATAGAATTATTTCAGGCTCGACGTGATGCAGCTATACCCTCCTCTAAAATTCTTCTGGATCATTCTAGTCATGCACTGAGAAATGATCCAATTAATTCTCAACTACTCTTTGACAATAAGATTAAGGAAGTGGCGAAATCTAATCTTAAAATACAACAACATAGATTCTTGGCCTCTTCCGCCAATAATCTGACTATACAAACTCAGAAATCAACCTATACGGCTACAGGTCTTTTTAGAAAACCTAAACAGCCTACAAAATTTTTTAGACCTAAACAGAATCAATCATATAGGTCTAAGAATCAATCACAGTCCTCTATGTCTAATACAAAAAGGACTTGTCTAACAGGAGTAATAAAGTAAGACAGTTACCTGCTCTAAACCTGAATCATATTTCACAAAGTTCTAAAACCCAACACTTTCCACTGCCTATCTTACTACGTCCAGATATTCCAGTGGGAGAAAGATTGGTCGACTTTGTGTAACAGTGGGGAGAATTAATTCAAAACAAATAGGTCCTCTCTATCATTTAAGAAAGCTTCAGAATCCAATTCAGTTCACCATCTCCTCTATCTACAGTTCCGATGTCTGAGTCATTTTTCCTCCCCGTTGTTACGAGAAGAAATAAGAGCAGAACTTTTCCAGAAATGGGCAGTTAAAAGGGTAACAGATCCGGGAATTTGGTGTGTTTACTCCAGGCTCTTTCTTTTACCCAAAGAGAGAATGGAAAGTTACATCCGGCAATAGATCTCTCCATTTTAATCTATATAAGAAAACAACCGTTTAAGATCGAGACCACCAAGCCAGTGCGTAAGTCAAAGACTGGGCTGTGTATATATCTATCTATATACATTTTCAGAGTCATCCACAATCAAGGAAGTACCTCCGCTTCGTGTTGGGCAATCGGAGCTTCCAATCCACGGTACTATCTTTCGGAATGTCCCTAAATTCGTTCATTCCTATCAGCTGATGGACGTAATCGCTGTTCATCTGCGTTAACATGCCATCTCAATCTTTATTTAGACAATTGGCTCATAGAGATATTATACATGGTAGAATAATATCTCGCATAATATATTGTCTCCAAATGATGTAAAGTCTAGGATTGTTCCAAATCTAAAATAAGTTAGATTTGACCTAAATTCAGCTATTCACCTTTATAGGTATAGAATTCCTAATATAATGCAATACAGTCAGAATACTACTAGAAAGTATTGATACCTACTTTTGACAATAAAATTATTTTTAATTCAGACTCAAGTTTCGGATCGAACTTTCTTTTCTTTAGGGGAAATTCAGTGCTACAACAGACTGAATAGTTCTAGACAGACTTCATTCAAGCCAGATTTAAATGTGTCTATTTCTCAACTTGGCTACCTCATATACTTCCTTCGGATTATCAAGTTTCGATAACGAGTATGATCTGATTTTATCTGAAAGGTGGATAGATTCTAATCCCTTAGTTTAGGGAACATAAGCCATCCATCCTGTAGTTCCCATTTTATTCCTTTTTATCGATACCAGTCATGCATGGGGTGCTCATTTTGATCTAATGAGACTATCCTGTCATGGTCGCTGGATAGAAGATCAATTCCAGAAAAAATGGGCATTCTTTTGCATTGAAAAAGGCCATACAGTACATTCTTCATTCTTATGTTATGATATCCGCAGACAACACAAAAGTGGTCTCATATATCAAATAGGTACTCATTCTCCCAGTCTATGAATTGAAGTATGGGAGATCCTCATTTGATACCTGGAACACGATATCAGTCTTGGAATTCATCATATTCCAAGGAAAGCTAACATTTTACAGACAGTCCCTCGAGATAAGACAGACCTCTCAATACAGAATGGTCCTTGCCCAAGCAATGTGATGGATTTTTCGACGAGGCCTAAGCATTCAAAAATGTCCAGACCCCTCAGAGTTCTTTCCCGTGCGAATTCTTTCAAGTTCAAGCCATAAGGCGCTTAAGGGCCCCATCACTGTGCCATCCCGTCCTTGTATTTGTGTCTGATATGGGTCAGTGTATTCCTTGGACTAAATCACTTGGATCATTTGACCTTGGACTGATCCAAGTGGTTATCAGTTGGTCCAAATGGGGTGTATTCCTTGGACCAGCTGCAGTTGGACCTGGTCATAAATACCTATTGGACCATATTGAACTATGTTTTTTACAACTAAATGATATGAATCTAAGTAAATTGTACTTATTTAATTTTTATTTTTTATTTTTTTTTTATTTTACTTTTTTTGTTGTTAATTTTTTGTACTTTTGATAAAACAATTTTAATTGAGATAATTTGGTATTTTTGAAAGGATTATTATATTTTGTGATCCTACTATTTTCACACTACAGTCAACTAATTTTGAAAATTAAATGTTTTAAGGCTTATAACTCTGTATAAAATTTTCAACAGATGATATTTCTTATATTTCACTGAAAACAGGGTTTGGCATTTCATACAAATTGTCTTCACAGGATTTGATATTCCATGCAAATTGGATACAGTGTCAAACCTGTTATATGGAAAAAAATTATTTAATAAGAAAAATGTCATCAATTTGTCATTTGCTGAATTAGCCCAGAGAGTGGTAAAGGTGCAGTTGGGCCCGAAATTGTACCAAGTATTAAGGTCACATTAATCTGAACTTTGTAGGATTTCAATCACTAATTGCCTTTACCAAGAAAATGTTTTTGTAGTGTTATTTATTTATTCATAATTTTAGACATATATAAATGACTGGTATTTACCATTTAAATTGGTAGGCTATTCTCACTTTTTGTTTAACTCCCCAATTCAAAAATGCATTTTGCAGTGACCTGTATTCCTTGGACCAAACCACTTGGACCATTGGACCTTGGACTGCAGGGCCATGTGATTACATTATGAAAACATGCCTATTCAAATATATAGAAAATTCACCTAAAAAAAAAACTGAAAATTTTCAGATAAAAACTCTGGTATTTTTCATATTTCTGCTCAAAACATAGATGGTGGGTACTCGTCGAGGCGGTTCTAATGAGAACCCACAGTCTATGTTTTTGAGCAGAAATAAGAAAAATAATGTATACCTCTGTAAACCCCAGTTTTACCATATAAAAGTGGGGTTTAAGGGGGTCAGTATTTTATAGGCATGTTTTCGTGATGATCAGTTGGACCAAATAGAGTGTATTTCTTGGACCAGTTCCACTTGGACCAGGTAATAAATACCTGTTGGACAATATCAAAAGAGGTAAGAGAAAAGTCCAGGGAGTGCCACAATCACAAACCGCAGCCCTTCCCAGACCCCAAGAGGAAGAGGAAACCAACAAATCTAAACAAGCACAAACCGAACAAACGTACAAAAAGCACTAAGATTAGCTCTCTCTTCCCCAAACGAGGTAATTGCAATACTAAAAGGACTGAAAAACACAAGAACAAAATGACACACGGAAAGACATACAACAAATTGCCTCGTAGAATAAACCACAAAGCAACAAAGAGTAAGACTAACACCGGGACCACCGCCTTAGAACGGTCGGTAGAGCAAAACACCGGGGGGGTTTAAAGCACTTTTACAGCTAGCTAACTTCACCCTGGGTCCAGATGCTACTCTTAATACAGAAATACATACAAATTCGGTTCGCATAAAGGCTCCCAACTCAGTCAATGCATCAAAGCGAAAACATAAAAATCAAATTAATCACTATAATAAACAAAGACGAGTACTCATGGCTAATTCTACTGTATGCCAGAGTAAATGAAAACCAATAGTTGAACCACGGCGGACCAAGCCAAAGACCACGATTTTATAACTAAATAATATGTATCTAGATTCTACATAAATTGTATTTTTTTAATAGATAAAACAATTTTAATTTTGTATTTTTGAAAGAATTATTATATTTTGTGAAACCTAATATTTTTACACTACTATCTTCTTGTTTTGACAATTCAATGTCTTAAATTAGACCCTGAAATGAACCAAGTAATATTTAAGTGTACTAAACTTATATTATTTTTTTTGGACTTTCAAGGTGCTCGGGAGGGCTCTGCTTTGCGATTGTGGCATTTCTTGGGTATATTCACTTATATTTTTTCAATAACAAAATGCCTTTACCAAGAAAATGTTTAAAGTGTGTCAAATAAAGAAACGTTTTAAATGTTAACTGACTGGGACTTACCAATTTAAGTGGTAGGCTATTCTTAAAATTTATATTTTAAGCCCTTGGTTAGTAAATGTACTGTTTACTATTTCCACAGAAACCAAAAGTTTCATCCTAGCCCATCAAATAACCTTGAAAGTGGCAATAACTCATTTATTCTGTCTGTCTTTGTTCCTTTGTTCAGAAACATACCTACTATTTCTTAACCTTTACCAGTCTCTGGGCTAATTCAGCAGACAACAAATTGTTGATAGTTTTTTTTCCCAGAAAACAGGTTTGACATTTGTCTCCATTGGAGACAATTTGTATGAATTATCAAATCCAATTTTCTGGGAAAATAAGAAAAATATTTGAAAATGTCATTTGCTGAAAAATTTATCCAGAGTGCTAAGCGTTAAAGAACCCCATTTATTACCGAAAAAGATTATTTTGCATTGCATTCTGACATTCCATGTGTGTTAGAAAAATGTTTTATTATCACTTCTATATATTTGTAGTGTTGTTGTTGTTTTTTTGTTTGTTTTTTTTTTTTTTGTTTTTTTGTTTTTTGTTTTTTTGTTGTTTTCTTTTGTGTTTTTTTTTTCTCCTGTGAAGAACTATAACAGTATCTGATAAGACCTGTCAGTCAACTGTTAAGACCTGTCAGTCACCTGATAAGACCTGTCAGTCATCTGATACCTGTCATTCATCTCATGTCAGAATACCCTAAATTTACTGGCCCTGAAAAGCTTTGCATTCCACAGAAAAAATCAAAGCAAAACTAAAGTATTCCTATGATAATTTTAAGATTTTTTTTTTTTTTTTCATTTTTTTTTCAATTTATACTTTCACTGTAAAAATATAAAAAGTAACTCTGACACTATGTGAGTCACTGGAAGAAAACAAAGATAGAAAGAAATTAACAAAATATCAAAAGATTTGGGACATAAACAACACAAAAAAATATGTTTTTATGAACATACAAATGAAATGCAACTATACCAAAATAAATACAGTCACAAGACATTAATTAAGGGTACAAAAATCAAAATTTCATTATTAAGACCAAATAACTACCTTTTCAGCTAAACACAACAAACAAACAAGTAAATAAATAAATAAAGTCACTGGAAAAAATAAAAATGGAAAGAAATAACAAACAGATCAGATTTGTGACATGTAAACAATTACACGAAAATTATGCTTTTATGCACGCAACAGAGAATTGAATGACTATAATACAAAAAAATAAATAATAAATAAATTGATGCTCTCTCTCTCTCTCTTAAAAACATGTAGTGTTAGTAAAATAGTTTGAGGAATTAATTATCCATGTATGTGTTTCTGTCATTGGCAACAAATTGTCTGATTATGATGCAGAAGTATAGAATCTTTGTAGACTCACAGAATTGACAAGTTGTCTGACTGGACTACAGAATATTAGAATCACTGTAGACTCACTATAACTGGCAACAAATTATGTTGCAAAAATATAGAATCACTGTAGACACACTATCATTGGCAATAAAATATCTAATTATGCTGCAGAACTATAAAATCACTGTAGACCCACAGTCATTGGACGTAAATTGTCCCATTATGTTGCAGAATGGCAGAATAACTGTAAAGTCGCTGTCATTGGCAAGAAATTGTCTTATTATGCAGCAGAATGGTAGAATAACTGTAGACGCACTGTCATTGGCAACAAATTGTCTGATTATGCTGCAGGTTTATGGAATCGCTGTAGACTCTCTGTCATTGGCAACAAATATTCTGATTATGTTGCAGAATAGTAGTCTAGAATCACTGAAGACTTACTGTCATTGGCACCAAATTGTCTGATTTCTTTTTTTGCAGAACTATAGAATCACTGTAGCTGCACTGTCATTGGCAACAAATTGTCTGATTTTTTTTAGGCAAAACTATAGAATCACAGTAGACGCACTGTCATTGGCAATAAAATGTCTGATTATGCTGCAAAACTATAGAATCACTGTAGAATTAGCCATTGGCACCAGATTGATCATGTTGCAGAATTGTAAAATAACTATAGACTCACTGTCATTGGCAACAAATTGTCTGATTATGCTACAGAATGGTAGAATTACTGTAGATGCACTGTTATTGGCAACAGATTCCCTGATTATGTTGCAGAATGGTAGAATTACTGTAGGCTCACTATCATTGGCAACAAATTGTCTGATTATGCTGCAGAATTAAATAATCACTGTAGATACACAGTCATAATATTATAATAATAATAATCGACTTTATTTATAGAGGGTAACACATTTAGTAAACTAGTACTAATCTTCCATGTGGCCCTCTTTATTCCTGGGTAGAAACCAGTACTAAGAAATGTGGATAAAGTCTCTTGCACAAGGAAACAACACTTGATGTTATTGACAACAAACTGTCTGATTATGTTGTAAAACTATAGAATCACTAGCATTGGCAATAAAATGTCTGATTATGCTGCAGAACTATAGAATCACTGTAGACTCACAGTCATTGGCAACAGTTTGTCTGATTAAGCTACAAAACAGTTTAATCACTGTAGACTCACTGACATTGGCAACAAATTGTCTGATTATGTTGCAGAATGGTAGAATCACTAAAACTCATTGTCTTTGACAACAAATCTTCTGATGATGCTAAAGAACTATGGAATCACTGTAGACTCACTATCATTGGCAACAAATTGTCTCATTATGCTGCTAAACTATTAGAATAACTTATAGACACACTGTCATTGGCAAAAGATTGCCTGATTATGTTGCAAAACTATAGAATCACTGTAGACACGCTGTGATTGGCATCAAAGTATCTGATTATGATGCAAAACTATAGAATCACCGTAGATGCACTTTCATTGGCAACAAATTGTCAGATTATGCTGCTGAACTATAGAATAACTGTAGACTCACTGTCACTGGCAAAAAAATTGTTTGATTACTTTGCAGGATGGTAGAATAACTATAGATCACTGTAGACTAACTGCCATTGGCAACAAATTGTCTGATTATGCTGCAGAACCATGTAATTACTGTAGATACAGTCATTGGCAACAGATTGTCTGATTATGCTGCGTAATGGTAGACACAGTGTCACTGGCAACAAATTATTGTAGATTCACTGCCATTGGCAATAAATTGTCTGATTATGTTGCAGAATGCTGGAAACAGTGTACAGTCACTGTCATTGGCACAAGTTATCTGATTATGCTGCAGAACTATAAAATCACTGTAGATGCACTTTCATTGGCAACAAATTGTCTGATTATCTTGCAAAACTACAGAATCAGTTGACTCACTGCCACTGGCAATAAAATGTATGATTACGCTGCAAAAGTTTAGAATCCCTGTAGACTCACTGTCATTGACAACAGATTATCTGATTATGTTTCATTGGTAGAATAACTGTAGATACACCATCATTGGCAACAAATTATCTGATTATGTTGCAGAACTATAGGATCACTGTAGACTTACTGACATGGGCAAGGAATTGTCTGAATATGCTGCAGAACAGAAGAATCGCTGTAGATACACTGTCATTGGCATCAGATTGTCTGATTATGTTGCAGAACAATAGAATCACTGTAGACTAACTGCCATTGGCAACAAATTGTCTTATTATGCTACATAACTATAGAATCACTGTAGCTGCACTGTCATTGGCAACAAATTGTCTGATTTTTTTTAGGCAAAACTATAGAATCACAGTAGACTCGCTGTCATTGGCAACAAATTGCCTGATTATGTTGCAGAACTATTAGAACTACTGTAGACTCACTGTCATTGACAATTTTTAAAGATGTTTATCTCCTGAATCCCTGCATGGCTGTCATTAATACTTCGAACAACATTAGATACTGGTCAAAGATTTGCTCATTGCAAGCCCCACCCCGTGCAGTGACCCTGAGGTCAATTCGTAGACGTTTTATTTTTCATACAACGGGCAAGTGCAATATCATGTGAGCTTTCCTGATTAATATAAGGTCCTGTTAGTAATGATGCAAATAGAGCTTCCATGATTGTAACACAGCTCACTTCAGAATAAGACAGACCAATAAAAATGTTGTTGTTTTTTTTTTTTGTTTTGTTTTTTAAATTTAATAAATTAAATAAGGATCTGTTGCCCCCATTATTTCCATTACAATAAGTAGCTGCACTGGATGTATCATAAATATTGCAATTTCTAACTACAAGCAGTTAAGTACATGTTGTTTGTAAGATTCATGACTGATTTTACATATCATGTCACATGGCCATGATGTATGGCAATATATATAGTATCGCGTCAACCTTATGTTATTCCAGCCATGTTGTATATGCAGTCATCAAATTCCCAATTCAGTATATGAATTTGCACAATCTGATCAAGGCCTTTGTCACGGGCTTACAGAAACACTAGATATTGTTGATCAGTGAACAGAGATCATGAGGCCCCGATCATATTGCAGGTAGGCTGATGATGGATTTTACTGTTCACTTCACATAGGGCATGAGGGCCCCTTTCTCACATTACACATCAGAATGTCATAGCAGAATGTTTAAAAATCAGTCTAGGGATTTTATGTGTTGGCTCAAAAAACTATGTCTGTTTTCTGTTTTGTTTTGATCTGGTATCTGTTCTCCCACTTCCAGGGTCAGTGTTTCATAGCCATAGATCCTGATGCCTTTGCCCCAGGGTTTTCAGACAGAATGACTGAGTTAATGGCCATATGCCGAGGTCTGGAACCTGTAAGTATGCTGTGATTATTTTATAGGAAATATAAAAGTTTACTGATCTGTGCTGTTAACCTCTTCCTCTCAGAAGAAATATAAAGGTTGACTGATCTATTCTGTTATAACCTTTTGCTCTCAGTATAAATATAAAAGTTGAGTGACTTGGTCATGATGTATGGTGATACAGTTGACTCTCGTTATCTCAACCTCGCTTATCTCGAATAACCGCTTATCACGAAGTGAAAATCTGGTCCCTGTTCTAACATGGAAATCTAACAACAGGTATCTAAATATTGTGGAAAAGAGAAATCGCTCCCAAGGAGAAATTTCTCCTCTTTTCCACAATATTTTCAATATATCTCTTAACTTCAGGAGTCAAATTACATATTCATTTATTAAATGTGGTTGTTCGATTTATTGTATTCGTCAATTCCGCAAAACTGATATGTCGAATAATGGATATCTCGAAGTATTCCAGAGTCCCTTGGACTTCGAGATAACGAGAGTCGACTGTATATATAGTGCTAGAAAACTTGGTAAATGAGATTTTAGGACATTTACTGTATAATTCCTGAGCTATTTGGAATGTAATCAAACTCCATTGTATACACGATTGATAACTCTTTAATACTTGCAGATTTACTGAACTATCTCCATTCATTTAATTTGTATATCTCCAGCATGATAGTGGCGGAGTATTATGGTTTCAGATTGGTCATTCATGTGTCCCTCCGTCTGTCTGTCCGTCTGCCTGTCGTACGTATGTCCGTCCGTCAGTCCATCCATTTTTTCGTTTCCGGACGATACTTGAGTAAATGTCAATGGATTTTCACCAAACTTGGTATGTGCATTGATATTGTGGAGATCTGGTTCGGGATCCCAAATGGGCAAATTTCATTAATTTTGACAGACATCTGTCCGCGATGCGTCCATATTTCCTTTTCAGGACAATCCCTTGAGTAAAATCTCAACGGTTTTTTCACCAGACGTGATATGTGCATTGATGTTGTGGAGATTTGATTCAGAATTGCTAGTGGGTACATTTCGCCAATTTTGACAGAGTTATCTCTCCATGGCACGATAATGGCCGGGTATTATCGTTTCACATTTTTATTTACTCATAAATTCTGTCAACAATTTCAGATTTGTAAATAAAAATGGACAGAAATATGCATTAAGTAATGAGAATTTGGGAGAAAGGCTGAACAGTTCATTTTTGTTGATTGTATGGAAATGAGGTGGCGCTTGAGTAGGGTGGATATCTGCTTTTGAAAACTATTACTTGTTATAACCCAATACTAATATGAGCTATGTCCAGATTGATTGTATTTGGGGTTTAATAACACGTCAACCCTTGTGGGTCATCTCCAGAAAAAAGGAAGAAAAGAGATAGAAGAGATAGCAGAGGAGATGAAAGAGAGGGACAGGGTAGAAAGAGGAAGAGGAATGAAAGTGAAGAAACAGAAGAAATAAAAACATTCTCCCAATATCCTTACCTGCTACAAGGATAGCAGGCCTTACCCAACTGTAAGCTAATATCAAGCTGTGTCAAGGAAAGGTGGGCTGAAGAAAGCGTATATTGAAGTTTACCTCTGCATCCTTGTTAGTTTTGATTTGCTAATGTGCTTCTTGTGTTTACGTGGTGAAGACATTAGGATTGTTGCGTCGATCCTTCCGTAAGTCTGTCAGCAACAATTTGGTGCTTTAATAACTTAAAATGTTATTGCGTTTATATCATGAAACGTTTCTTTTCTGTGGACAAAGAAATAAATCCAGGAATTTTCTATCGGGTGAAAAAAATCTAATTTTCTTCATTTTCTCCCAGATTTTTTCTTATTTTCTGGTATTCTTATGTTCATTTATTCCTTTCTCAGAGGATACTTTCTCTTTTCATTTTTCACGTTTTGATCTTGGGATATCATATATTCATCGCCGATGGCATACATTTTCGCGACTATTGATGTCGACCATTAGAGGTGATTGTGGTTATCTCAAAGCGTCGTGGGATAATCATACTAGTTGTCTTTCTTGTTGTTTTTGTTCATGATATTCTACGTGTCTGGTGTTGGAAATTGGCCTTGTTCCTCGGGAATTAGTAGATAAGACACCAGTCACCAGTCACTGAGTATAGAACACAAGGCACCGGTCACCAGTCACGGGCACAGGTCAATGAGTACAGACCTTCGGACACCGGGTACTGCTCACCAGGCACTGGGCACCAGTCACCAGTCATTTGACTTTTTCACCGGTCATCAAGCACTAGTCACCGGGCACCAGTCACCGATTACCGGGTATCAATCGTTAGGCACTGAGTACCGGGTAGCTGATTATAGACATTCTTTGAGCGTGGAGCAATCAGTTACCAATGAACCTCAGAGCTCCATGAATAAACAGAGACTTCTATTGCCTTTGGAGCCAGTTTTCAATTGTCTGACCCAAGTTTTGTTATTGAGCCTCCTACAAAGACTTAAAAATCTAATATATCTGCTTCTCTTAAGTGCTCTAGTAGAAGAGATATACCTAAATCTAAACATAGAAATATGAGTAGATACAGTTCTTCTTCATCTTCCTCCTCTTCTTTGTCTTCACCTAAAAGAAGTAGGAAATCAAAGAAGTCAAAACATTCTCATAAGAAGAGGAGACACCGATCTCCTTCTTCGTCTTCTTGTGATTCTATTAAAGATTATGGTCGGTATCAAAGATCTAAACATCCTTCTGTTCAGGCTTCTAACGTTACTCCCGGGGGAGATGTGTCCTAGCCCTTCGGAAGATCACACTCCTTCCAAACCTTTATCGGGAATTGAACTTCTTATGGAGTCTCTTTCAACTCCATTACCACTTCTCCCTAAATCTAAGCTGGTCGAAAATACTACCAAGTATATTCAAAGCAAACTAGACACGGATAAACTTGGTCAGGATTAGACATGTCCTCAACAATTTGTCGAATCTTTGGCTCCTCTTAAATATTACAAGAGTAAATCATAATATTTTCCTACTCAAAATATTCCCCCTCTAGATGCTGATGCTTCGCAAATAGATATTTCTAGCAGGGGCAAATATTCTGTTTCAATTAAGAACATGGAAGTATGGGAAAAAAAGAGCCTGTAGTCTAGTGGCATTTAATTCCCATACTGAACTATTTTCCTCTGCAGCTTACCAATGTCTGTAATAAGAGTCTGTGTCAGTCAATGCTTTGTCCAAACTCTTGGAAGCGGTGGCCAAGTCTATCAAGCATGCTACAGCTATGTCCACTATCTTGGCCATAGAGTTGTTTCAGGTTCGACGCGATGCAGCTATAGCCTCCTCTAAAATTCTTTTGGATCATTCTAGTCATGCACTAAGAAATACTCCATTAATGTTCAATTACTCTTTGACAATAAGATTAAGAGAGTGGCGAAATCTAATCTCGAAGCACAACAACATAAATTCTTGGCCTCTTCCGCCAATAATTCAACTACGTAAACTCAGAAATCATCGTATATGGCTATAGGTCCTTCAGGAAACCTAGACAGCCTACAAAATTTTCTAGATCTAAACAGAATCAACCATATAGGTCTAAGAATCAGCCACAGTCCTCTATGTCTAATACTAGAAAGGACTTTTCCAAGAGTAGTAGTAACGAAGACAGTTCCTCTCCTGTGAACCTGCCTTGTCTTCCACAAAGTTCTGAAAGCCAACCCTTTCCACTGCCCATCTTACCACGTCCAGATATTCCAGTGGGAGGAAGATTGGCCCACTTTGTTGAACAGAGGGGAGAATTCTCAAAACAAATGGGTCCTCTCTGTCGTCCAAGAAGGTTTCAGGATCCAATTCGATTTGCACCCCCCTCCCCGATCCCCTCTATCTACAGTCCCTAATTCTTAGTCAGTCTTTCTCCCCGTTATTACGAGAAGAAATAATGGAACCTCCAGAAACAGGCAGATGAAAGGGTACTAGATCCGGGAACTCCCGGTTTTTACTCCTGGCTATTTCTTGTACCCAAAAAGAACGGAAAGCTATGTACCGTAATAGCTCTATCCACTTTAAATCTATATATAAGGAAACAGCCATTTAAGATGGAGACAACCAAGTCGGTGCGTCAGTCGATATTGGTCAGCGACTGGGCCGCTTATCTACATGTTCCAGTTATGCTGCAATCAAGCAAGTACCTCAACTTCGTTTTCGGCAAACAGGTCTTCCAATTCGAGGCACTGCCTTTCAGAATGTCCCTAAGTCCGTGGATTTTCACCAAACTGATTGACGTAATCACTGCTAATCTGTGTCAGCGTGCCATCTCACCTTTTCCATACCTAGACGATTGACTCAGAAGAGTTCTTATATGTGGCAGACTAATATGTCACACATTATACTGTCTCCAAACAGTACAAAGTCTAGAATTTATTCCAAACTAAAAAAGTCAGATTTGAACCCAGCTCAGCAATTCACCTTTATTGGTATCGAATTCCTCACACAATAAAATACAGTCTGAGTACCACCAGATCGTATCGAATCACTACTCTTGACAATCAAACAATTTCTAACTCAGACTCCAATTTCGGCTTGAACTTTTTTTTCTCATTTGGGAGACTCATTGCTGCAGCAGACTTAGTAGTACTAGGCAGACTTCATTTATGCCCGCTTCAGATGTGTCTGTTGTCAGTTTGAAGACCTTATATAATTCCTTTGGATCATCAAATTTAGATCACAAGTATGATCCGATTTCATTTGAAATGGTGGATGGATCCCAATCCCTTCGTTCAGGGAACATTCATCCATTCTCCAGAGCCCAATGCATTCATTTTCACGGATGCCAGGCGTTATGGATGGGGTGCTCATCTAGAATCTATGAGACTATTCTTTCATAGTCGCTGGACAGAAGTCCAATCCAAGCTTCACACCAGTATTCTAGAAAAAAATGGCCATTCGTTTTGCACTAAAAAAGCCACACAGTACATACACCACTCTTGTGTTATGATATCCACCGACAACACAACAATGGTCTCATATTTCAACAATCAAGGAGGAACATATTCTCCAAATCTATGTATAGAAGTATGGGAAAACCTCCATTGGTACCTGAAACACGATGTAATTCTCAGAATTCGTCACGTGTTAGGGAAATTCAACAATCTTGAGGACCGTCTCTCGAGATTAGACAAACATCTCAATACAGAATGGTCCTTCGATCAAACGGTGGCAAATTGCATTTTTCAAATGCTCAGATTTCCCAGTGTGGATTTGTTTGCAACTCGATTCAATCACAAATTGCCATTGTATGTCTCTCCAGTTCCGGACAATCAAGCCTTTGCAATACAAGCATTATCCATAAACTGGAACAATCTACATGCTAATGTATTACTATCAACAGTTCTGATACCATCTATTCTCACCGAAATCCGTCAATCTCAGTGTCTAATTGCTCCTCTTTGTCCTCAACGTCCTTGGTTCTCAGAGGTGTTACAGCTACTTAGTAGTAGTATCAGCCCTGATTCAACTTCCATGCTTTCCAAATTTACTGGAAAGTTTCAACATCAAAACCACCCAACTCCTTCCCTTCACGCTTGGGAGTTAACAAGCAATCAATAGGAGATAAAAAAAAAAGAAAGAAATCGCAAAACGTTGCAGATAACTTATCGTAAAGTAGAACTAGACTTTTTTTTACCAATTAAAGGCAGTTATGACATCTCTAAGACTTCAGTCTCGAGATGGATAGCTGATACAATTAAGCTTCCCTATAGGAAACTCACCCGAAGAGACATTTCCTTTATGAAAATTAAGGCTCATAAAGCTTTTTTTTTTATAATTTTATTTTAAATATTTTTACAACATATATATAAATTTTCATCACGCTTACATGAATTTTAAGTATATCTTATAAAAACCAATTATTACATCTCATTTTTTAGCTCACCTTAGCTCTGCTCAGGATGAGCTATTGTGATCACTTTTCGTCCGTCCGTCCGTCCGTGCGTCCGTTCCGTTAACATTTTCAAACGACTTCTCCTCTGAAGCCGCTGAGCCAATTTTGCTCAAATTTCATATGGAGCCTCCTTAGGGTGGGGGAATGACAAATTGCTAAAATGGTCGCGGTCCGTTGACCAAGATGGCCGCCACGCCCATATATGGTAAAAACCTTTAAAAATCTTCTTCTCCAAAACCGAGCATGCCTTAAGGCTGAATCTTTGCATATATCATCGGGAACGGGAGGGCTACCAAAATTGCTAAAATAATGGTCATACATTGACATTTGACCTTTTTACGGTAAGGTCAATTTTGCTTCCTTATGCATTTGTATGGGAAAAATGTTCAGAATTTCAAACAACTTCTCCTCTGGAGCCTCTGGGCCAATTTTGCTCAAATTTCATATGGAGCCTCCTTAGGTAGGGGGAACAAAAGATTGCTAAAATGGTTACGGTTCGTTGACCAAGATGGCCGCCATGCCCATATATGGTAAAAACCTTTAAAAATCTTCTTCTCTAGAACCGAGGATGCTTTGGGGCTGAATCTTTGCATAAATCATCGGGGACAGGGGGTCTACCAAAGTTGCTAAAATAATGGTCATACGTTGACATTTGACCTTTTTACGGCAAGGTCAAGTTTGCTTCCTTATGCATTTGTATGGGAAAAAACATTTAAAAGTCTTATTCTCCAAAACCGAGGATGGCTTGTGGCTGAATCTTTGCATATATCATCTGGAACAGGCGGTCTACCAAAATTGCTAAAATAATTGTCATACATTGACATTTAACCTTTTTACGGCGAGGTCAAGTTTGCTTCTGTATACATTTGTATGGAAAAAATGTTGATAATTTCAAATGGCTTTTCATCTGAAACCTCTGGGCCAGTGTTGCTCAAATTTCATGCGGAGACTCCTTGGGCAGGAGAATGAAAGATTGCTAAAATGGGTATGGTCCATTGATCAAAATGGCTGCCATGCCCATATATGGTAAAAACCTTTAAAAATCTTCTTTTCCATAACCAAATAAGCCCTGGGTCCTAATCGTTGCACAAATTATGGGGGACAGGAGATCTACCAAAATTGCTAAAATGATGGTTCTATGTTGACATTTGACCTTTTTACCTCCAAGGTCAAATTTGCTTCCCCATTTGTATGGGCCATATACATTTATAATGAAAGTATCGAAGTGACTTGTAGATCAGCAGTAGTTAAAATTGTTCTGATTGGAAATCTAAGATGGCCATCATCTGGTTTATATTTATAATATTTCCCTGCCACTGTGCTGTTTACATGTATAAAATCATGATTCTTCAGAAACCACTTAGCCAATTTCCACCAAATTTCGCATTGATCCTTCTGTTGAAATGTGATTGATAGTTATTCAAATGATCATGCTCCATTGACTGTCAGGCCCATATATTCATCTTCAAAACTAAGAACTGCTCAAATGATGATATTTTCATTAGTTGCGATGATAGGATTGGAAAAATGTTGCATAACATCTGCATATCTGCAGTGGCTATGTCACTCAGGTGAGCGAACCGTGGCCCGTGGGCCTCTTGTTATTAATATTGTTTGTAATGGAAGAGATAAGATAGAGAACAAAAAAAAAAGCGTACATGTATATTAGAAGATCTTATCGTATGTTCATCAGAAAAGTGTTATTTCTGCATATGCACGAGAGAGAGTGAAATAATTATTTCACCATATGTGCCGTCGTAAGAATGATGCCTATCTATTGGTCCCCCTCTGCTGACAGCAACCGGATCATCTCCGTCCCCTCGAACTCAAACGATTGCAGCATATTTCAAAACAGTAGAGCGTTATTTCTTACCTTTACTGGTTTAATTTCTCAACTTAGTTCGAAATACAATAGTTCATAACATGTATAAACTTACTGCCTCGCGTTAATATTAAAATAATTATACAGAGGTGCCCATTTAGCAAAAAGCCTGTAATAGAATTACTCGTGAGTGCAATATACTTTTCACTTTGGAATTTTTTCTTCAACAAATTTATAAAGTTTTCCAGAAGTAATCTATTTTGTGTGAATTTAGCTACATATATACGAGGGTGAGTCAATAAGTAACCAGCCTATCCCATTTCCGATGGACCGAGACTGTCACGATTTTCATGCTTTGTTTCAATATATGTTTTATACATGGGTACAAAATTGCACGCGTATCGAGTCATTCTTTAATAAGATATTGAATGTCAAAAAATGGCTAGTGATGCAAAGGCATGCTTTTCATCTAAAGTTGAGTACCGTGCTGTAATTCGGTACTTGTATTTAAAAGGTAAAACAGGCAAGGAAATACACGGCGAGTTAGCCGATGTTTATGGGTCTTCTGCACCATCTTATGCTCAGGTTAAATTCTGGGTAGGGGAATTCAAACGTGGTAGAACGTCTTTAGAAGATGAAGCCAGGTCTGGACGCCCACTGGATGCCACCGACGAAGAAATGTGTAAGAAAGTTCGGGATCTGGTATACTCTGATAGGCGAATTCAGGTGGAAGAAATAGCGCAGGCATTAGGCATTTCACATGGTAGCGTTTCAACAATCTTACATGATCGTTTAGGTATGCGCAAGCTAACAGCCCCAAATCCCTTAGCGATGAGCAAATGGCAACCAGAGCATCAGTATGCAGCGCCTTGTTGAAGCGTTTTTAGGTCAGAAGATGATTTTCTTTTGCGTCTGCTGACTGTAGATGAGACTTGGGTTCATTATTATGAGCCAGAGAATAAGCTCAGTCGTCAGTGGGTAGGGCCTGGGTCCCCGGGGCCAAAGAAGTTCAAGGCGCAACCATCTGCTGGCAAGGTGATGGCCACAGTATTTTGGGACGCAAAAGGCGTTATTATGTTGGACTTTTTACCCAAGAGAAGTACAACATCTGGCGTGTACTATGCAAACTTGTTAGACCAGCTGAGAACCGCCATCCGTGAAAAACGCCGAGGTAAACTCTCTAAAGGTGTTTTGCTGCAACAGGACAACGCGAGAGTCCACACTTGCAAAGTTGCAATGGATGCTGTAGAGCGAAACGGGTATGAATTAATACCACATCCTGCCTATTCGCCTGACCTATTCCCAAACTTGAAAAAAGGATATCCGTGGACTTCATTTCCGGTCTGATGAAGAAGTCGTGACGGCAGTTGAGGAGTGGGTCAATGGAAAGGACCCTGGCTTTTTCAGTTCTGGGTTGATGGCACTTGAACACCTTTGGTCTAAGTGCATCACACTAGAGGGCAATTACATCGAAAAAGAAGAGGTGGATCTCAACCGGAAATAAGTTAGGCTGGTTACTTATTTACTCACCCTCGTATAATATTTTGCAATAATACATAAATAGTTTCTGAGTGTATTTCTTTTATCCTGAAGAGCGAATAAAATTTGTTTTTCTCCTAATTCAATTGTTATTGTAGAGTTATTACTTAACCATATTCTTAATTCATTCCAAAATCGCTTAACTATTTCACATTCAGTAAAAAGATGATATATTGTTTCAGGTTGCAGACTGCAGTATTCACAGATATTGTTGTCAACTTTATTTATTTTATGTAAAAATGATTTTGTGACTAATATTTTATTCGTAACTTTATACTGAAAATCTTTTAGTCGTATTTCTTTAATAGAGCATATTACTCTATTAAAGTGTTTATATTCCTCATCATTCATAAATCCTAATTCCTGCATCCATTTATTTGTTTGTTCAATTTTAGTAGATTGTGACATTAAATCATAAAACCGCCTGCAACCTTTTTTTATCTTTTAAAACCAACTTTACATATACATTGCATCTAACATTAAATTTATTAATAATACAAATATTTTTATTATTATTTAATGTAGTTTTCCATCGATTTGGGCCTCGGTGGCTCAGTTGGATGCGCCGTCCGACTGGAGACCAGGAGGTCGCGAGTTCAACCCCCGCCGAGGTCGGCAACATTCTTTCGTGGAGATTGATCGTGAAATATTTTCTACAGTCATTCTCTCCCTTCCGCTGATTCAAGAAGGGCAGTTGTCAGTTTCTGGCGAAAGAATGTGCACAATACTGGTTAACCGCTTAGAGGACTAAGCCTGCCCAGTAAACGTGTGGTTAGGTAAACTGACCGCGCTCGACATGACCCCATTGGGTTGACTGGGCCGTAACACAAACAAATTTCCATCGATTTGGAATTTTCCTAATAAGTGCCTGAAAATCTAAAAACGTCCCTCTTAAACCGAAACGGGTTTTAAAGTTCTCAAAATCATATATATTTCCTTGCTCATCAAGGAGGTCGGAAACATACCTAATTCCCTTTCTATACCACTCGTAAATGCAGAAACCGTTTCCATTTAATAGTTTTTTATTATACCATAATGGTGCGTCCAAGATATCCTGTGGTCTTTCAATATCTATACTGTTACAAAATAAATGCCAGTTGTTTAAATTGTCTTTCCAAAAAGGATTTACTATGTTCGTGAACGCTGTTTTTATATATCCCGGACCAAAACTTTATAATTTTCCAAAATCAATATTTGAAACTGAGCACCATGAGGCATTATCTGACTGTATTATTATGCGCCTCAACCACGAAACATGTAAAGCTTTGATGAAAGTGTTTATATTTATCATTCTAAGCCCTCCTGCTGTCACATCTTTTATGATAACACTCCTTTTAATTCTATCTGGGCCAGAATTCCATAAAAATTTATAAAATATTTTTTCTAAATTTTTTACCAATTCTCCTGGTGGGTTAGGCAGTGCCAGAAATAAATGAACAAACTTAGCCAAACCCACAGATTTTATAATTGTAATTCTACCTATCAGCGTCAATTTTCTTTTTGACCACTTTTTACAGATAGATTCAATACTAATATAAATTTGTTCAGTATTTATATCCCATATATCAAATACTTCGGCAGTAAAGGTAACTCCTAATATTCTAAATGAACCCTGAGACCAGTCGAGTTTGTATTCCTTACATAATTGCCTAGTTGAATGACTGAATGAACCTATCCAAATAGCCCTAGTCTTTTCGACATTAATTTTTAAACCGGACATTAGGTAAAATAGTTTAAGTACATTAAGTGTCTCTTTAAGTGATTGTTCTGTGCCATCAAGAAAAAGTTGTGTATCATCCGCGTATTGACTTAACCTAAATTCTTTTCCATTTATTTTAATACCTGTAATTATTTCATTCTCTCTAACCATTTTCCCTAGAATTTCGGCACATAATATAAATATATATGGTGAAATTGGGTCACCTTGTCTACAACCCTTTTTAAGATTAAAGAATTCTGACATGAAACCGTTTTGTATGATGCAAGATTCGGAACCGCTTTGAAAAATACTAATCCATGAAATAACAGATGGCCTAAAATTAAAATATTTTAAAACTTTTTTATAAATTTCCATGAGACAGTATCAAATGCTTTTTCAAAGTCGATTGATAAAATCATTCCAGGTATGTTTTGGTTTTTAGTTTCAAACAAAACATCGTAAATAAGCCTAACATTTTCTCCTATGAATCTTCCAGCAATAAACCCTTTTTGATCCTGATTAATAAGTTTATCTAAAACCGTTTTCATTCTATTTGCAATGACGGATGCTGCTAATTTATAAACAACATTTAAAAGAGATATTGGCCTCCAATTTTTTTAGAAAATGTCTTGATTTATTAGGTTTAGGTAAGCATGTAATAACTCCTTGTTTTTATGTCACAGAGAGAGATCCAGTATGGTATCCATAATCTGTTGACCTTTAAGTAAAGAATTTTAAATCAGTCCAGAAAAATTTAAAACATTCAACAGTAAATCCGTCTAAACCTGGGCTCTTTTCATTTTTCATATTTTTAAAGCATATAATAATTCATTTAACTGTATTTCACCTTCTAGTTTTTCTGCATCCTTATTTGATAATTTATTTTTATTTTCTCCAATCACTGACTCAATAGATCTTTCATCCAGATCAACCGAGTACTCATTATATAAGTTTTCGTAAAACTGCCGTTGACATTTTAAAATTTCATTCGTTTCAGTATGTTCTGTACCATCATGTTCTATTATTTAGTCATGGTTTTATTTGTATAATTTCTATTTTCTAAATTAAAAAAATATTTTGAAGGCTTTTCCCCTAAATCTTGATACCTACTCCTAGACCGCAACATTACTCCTTCAATTTTCTCCTTTCTTATTAAGGTTTCTTTTTTTCGAGCAAAATTTGTAATTTTATTTTCATCTATACTGGAAAAGTCATTATTAATTTCTGCCTCAAGTTCTTTTATTTCTTGTTCTAATTTATTTTCTTCCTCTAGTTTCTTTCTTTTTTAACAGAACTATATTTTATTGTTTCTCCTCTGATAGTCATTAAAAGGTTTTCTAAAAATAACTGATCATTTATATTAAACACTATATCATTATCTAAAATTTCGTTTACATTTATATTTTCGTTATTAGTAACGTACATACTTATAACTTCATTAATTATTTTTTTAACTTCATCAATGTATTTTTTATCTTTCAAAAGTGTATTATTAAATTTCCAATAACTTCTCCCTCTTTCTAAATCTTGTAATTTCAACTTTAAAATAATACCTGAATGGTCAGTTCTGTATCACAAAGTTAGGGCGCTATCTTCTTCCTGGGCATTCTTTGATAAGATTCCGCTCAATGACATTCTCAAAGCAGCAATCTGGAATCAATCTTCTTCCTTTGCAAAATTCTACTTGAGGGATATGTCTTAAGTTACCAATTTACAACATTTGGGCCCAGTCGTTGTTGCCAAAAAAGATGATATGCATATTGTTTCATTTGTAGGTCAAATACTATCTATTGTCTCAGATATACAAGTTAGTTTCCATGTAATAATTTTCTTTCAGCTAGTTCCAATGAAATCTATGTATTAGCATATTGGCATTGGAACTGGTTCATTGTAAATATGGCATTAGTTCTCAGTTCATACATGAGATTTCCAAGTGTCCACATGGCTGACTTTTGATCAATAGTTCTCAAGTTTGACCCACTAGAGGTGGACCAGCTGATGGCACTTCATTACAAGAGGCTTTCATTATCACCCTTCATCATCTCGATATGACTTAAATAATCTTGAAGAAGACATAAAACACCAAATCCACATCATCTGACAAGTAATGGTATGTATTAAAATTGGTTTCTTTGTGATGACTTTCTTCCATCCTTTTTAAAGGGTATCCATGTGTTTTCCTAATGATGCTTTAACACAGGCTCATTTAAAAGGTGTATATGTATTGATTCTAGTGTATCTTACAGTCCCTGAATGTTAAAATTGGCTTCTTTCATATACCGGAGTTTCTTCGACCTAATTTAAGTTACGTTGCTTTAGTAATGTAAAAAAAAAAAAAGAATAAAACAGTATGCATTATTCTAACATAGCATTCCATTTCCCAAGTGCCATTTCATTTTAAGCGTTACTTTGATTACACAGGAATCTCAGTGAACTTATAATGCACTCTCCAATGTGCAGATGTTGGCATTTTGCAGTCATAAGTTGTGGAGGAAACTTGATAACCCAATTAAAACCACTGATCTTGAATGGGCCATCACTACTTTGCCACATGCCAGCAACGGAGATCAAACTTGGGCTGCTGTGGTGACAAGCGAGGGACATACCTCTGTACTAGGAAGCATCATTTTCACATCAATACAAAGTCGTGAATGGCTAATGGCATTGGATTATACATTGGCAGGAGATGTTTTATTGTTTTGTTAAGCAGCTTGTTTTCTGTTATGACCAAACCCAAACTGCATGGACATCTTTAATGCTGGGTAAAAATTCCAGCAGACATTTGGAAATATATTATTTATCTTAGAAAATGAAATATAATGTTATGTGCAAATTGCATCCTAAGGAGACCTTTTGCATGTTATGTCAACTCTATTTTCTGGACAAAAAAGTAACTACAAGAGGGCCAAGGTGGCCCTGTATCGCTCACCTGAGTACCAGACAAGTGACCCTGGGTAGGATCAACTTGACACTTTCAATAAAGTTTTGAGCCAGCTGGTCTTTTGGTTTGGGAGAAGAGGTTCGAAATAGATTTTCAAGATGTCAGCCATAGCGGCTATCTTTGATTTTCAATCAGAACTGTTTTAGCTATTTTTGAACTCCAAGTCATCCTGATACTTCTTATGAGGTTTTGAGTCAGTTAGCCTTTCCGTTAAAGAGAAGTACTTCAAAATAGATTTTCAAGATGGCCGCCAACGCGGCCATCTTGGATTTCCTGTCGGAACAATATTTGCGATCTACAAGTCACTATACTTCAGACTAAGTTTCAAGTCAATTGGCCGTTCTGTTCAGGAGAAAAAGAGCAAAATAGATTTTTGATGGATTTCCGATTGGAATAATTTTAGCTATTTTTGATCTACACATTGCCCCGATACATCTTATCAAGTTTCAAGTCAGTAGGCCTTTACATCAGAAGCACAAAATTGATTTTCAAGATGACGGACATAGCAGCCATCGTGGATTTCTGATCAGAATGATTTTAGCTACTTTTGATCTTCAAGTTACTCCGATACTTCCTACTGAGTCAACTGGTCTTTTAGTTAAGGAGATAAAGCGCAATTTAGATAGATTTTCAAGATGGCGGCCATGGCGGCCATCTTGGATATCCCATCAGAATGATTTTAGCTGTTTTTGATCTACACGTTGCCCCAATAATTCCTACCAAATTTTGAGTAAGCTGGCCTTGCTGGTTCAGGAGAAGTGCAAAATAGATTTTCAAGATGGCGGCCATCTTGGCCAGGGCAGCCATCTTGGATTTCCGTTCGAAACAGTTTTAGCTACTTTTGATCTACAAGTCTCCCTGACCCTGATACTTCCTACCAAGCTTTGAGTTCAGGTGAAAAACCGCAAAATAGATTTTCAAGATGGCGGCCATGGTGGCCATCTTGGATTACAGATTGAAATGATTTTTGCTATTTTTGATCTACAAGTTGCCCTGATACTTCTCAAACAAGTTTCGAGTCAGTTTGCCTTTTCATTCAGGAAGAGAAGCGCAAAATAGTTTTTCAAGATCGTGGTCATGGTGGCCGTCTTGGATTTCCCATCAAAATAGTTTTAGCTACTTTTGATCTGCAAGTTGCTCCCATACTACCAAGTTTTGAGTCAGTTCGCCTTCCGGTTCAGTAGAAGGAGCTCAAAATAGATTTTCAAGATGGCGGCCATGGTGGCCATCTCGGATTTCTGATCGGAATGGTTTTAGCTATTTTTGATCTACAAGTCAACCAAATGCTTCCTCCAATTTTCGAGTCAATTGGCCCAGGGTTGTTGGAGGAGTAGGCCTTTAAAGCAAATAGTTGACACTGCACTACGGACAATGCGTGACAGGCACTGACTGATCACAGTAGCTCCTCTCGAGCACTTCGTGCTCAGGTGAGCTAAAAAAAACACCAGTAATCCCATTTTCTTATACTTGCACCAAAGGTAAAGTTAATTTTGCCATGCAATGACCCTTACATGTTTTAGATTGAGACTGAAACCAAAGTATTGGTAGCTGGAGACCCAGAGAGAAAACATATGGCAATGTGTGACAGTCAGGGAGGTATACCATATCATCCAAACCAGATCAAATTTGGGGTAAGTCTTACATTTATTACAGAACTTGTTATACCTCGGCATACGAAGTAGGGGTATATAGTTTTTGTCTTTTCCGTAACAATGTTTGTCTGTGTTTCTGTGTGTAAACTTTTTTACATTAAAGATTACTCAGAAACTACTACATCTAGGATTTTGAAATTTGGTACAAACATAGGGTATGATTTGTATTGTGTACGCGAAAATTAGCATGCTCATGCTTGTGATTCTCTTTATTTGTCCATTTTTCTTTTTCTCCAATAAAAATTTTCGTCAAAGATTTCTTAGCAACTAGTACAACTAGGATTTTGAAATTTGGTACAAACTTGGGGTATGACTTGTTGTATTATGTAAGAGGGAATCTGCATGCTTTTTTTTCTTTTTGTCCCAATAAAATTTTTCGTCACTTTCGTCACAGATTACTCAGCTCCAGTGAGAGCCAGAGTCTTTAAATTTTAGCTGCATAATACCTATAGATAATGTGCTATTCTATTCTGTATTCACAGAAAAAAGGAAAATCCAGAAGGTCACTTAGGAACTTACCTGTTTGACGTCATTCTTCCCGCTATTTTGATCACGTGTCAGTTTCTTTTCTTTGGAACAAAGAAAGTAAACAGATTTTTTTTCTGGGTAAAAAAGTCGAATTTATCTTTCTTTTCTCCTTTTCATTTTCTTATATCCTGGTATTCTTATGTTCCTTTATCATTCCTTTCACACATGATTCTGTCTCTTTCTTAAAATCGATTTTCGATTTCTAGTAATTGATCGTTGATCTATGTCATACATTTTCGCGACTTATGATGTTGACCGTTCGTGTCGTTTGTGGTCATATCAAAGTGTCGTAGGATAATCATTCTAACTGTTTGTCTTATTCTTCTTATTCCAGTTTATCAAAGTGTTCGGTCTTAAGACCGTGACAGATAATACATGGGATATTGCAGACAGACGAAGACTTTGTTGTTCTAGAAGATCTACCATGACAAAGAAAAGCCTGGCGAAGAAGAAGAAAGTTGTGCAGTCAGATTTATCCGACGACAACTGTACTAGAGATGGGATCACCACCCAGCAAGGCTGTACTGCCGGGGTAGGCCCCATCTTGGTGGCATCTCCACGGATGTGAGAAGCATCCATAGTATAAGTCCATCAGTAACCGGTCACCAGTCATCTTCACCAGGCACCGGTCAACCAGTCACCTGCCACCAGTCTTCGGTCATGCAGGAACCAGTCATTAAGTGGTGATCACTAGGCACCTGGCACTAGTCACCGGGCACAATTCATCCAGGACAAGTTAAACTCGGGAGAAACTTGGTCAAGACTGGTTATGTTCACAACAGTTAAGTTGTTGGCTCCTATGAGATATTATAAAAGCAAATCTCAGTACTTTCCTACGGAGAATATTCCCCATCTAGATGCAGACACTTCGCAACTAGACATGTCTAGTAGGGGCAAATATTCCGTTCCTATTAAAAACTTAGAAATATGGGGGGTGGGGGGGGGGGGAAGAGCACGCAACTTAGTGGTGATTAATTCCCATGCTAACCTATTTTGATCGGCAGCTTATCTTTGCATTCAACAAGACTCTATGTCACTCAATGCCTTGTCCAGATTCTTGGAAGCAGTGGCCAAATCAATCAAACATGCTACAGCGATGTCAACAATATTGGCCATAGAATTGTTTCAGGCTAGATGTGACGCAGTTATAGCCTCATCTAAACTATTATTGGACCATTCTAGTCATGAACTGAGAAATGCTCCAATCAGTTCTCAACAATTATTTGACAATAAAGTCACGGAAGATGCATAGTCTAATTACGAAGCGCAACAACATAGATTTTCAGCTTCTTCCACAAGTAATGCAAATATACAACAACAACAGCAAAAATCATCATACTTGGCTACAGGTTCGTTCAAGACTCCTAAACAGCCGACAAAATCTTACAGACCTAAATCAATCATAGTCCTATACGTCAAATACAAAGAAGGGCTTTTCTAAGAGGAGTAGCAACACAGAGCAGTTCCTCTCCTCTAAACATGTATCATCTTCCACAAAGTTCTGAAAGCCAACCCTTTCCATTACGCCCAGATATTCCAGTGGTAGGAAGATTGACCCACTTTTTGGAACAATAGGGAGAATTAATTCAAAACATAGGTCCTCTCTATCGTACGAAACGGTCTCAGGATACCATTCATTTCGCTTCCCCCTCTTTCTACAGTTCCGATAATTCTGAGTCAGTCTTCCTCCCCGTTATTACGAGAAGAAATAGCGGAACCTCAAAAAACGGGCAGTGGAAAGGGTACAAGACCCGGGAACTACCGGTTTTTATTCCCGGATATTTCTTGTCCCGAAAAAGAACGGAAAACTATGTCCTGTAATAGATCTTTCCCTCTTGAATCAGTACATAGAGAAACAACCATTCAAAATGGAGACAGTAAAGTCAGTACAACAATTGATATTAGTCAACGACTGGACTGTCTCCATAGATCTGACAGATGCGTATCTACATGTTCCAATTCATCCACATTCAAGGAAGTACCTTCGTTTCATGTTCGAAAATCAGGTCTTGCCTTACCTTTTGGAATGTCCCTAAGTCTGTGGATTTTCACCAAACTGATGGACGTAATTGCGGCACATTTGCGTCAACGTGCCATCTCACTGTTTCCATACCTAGACGATTGGCTCATAAAAGATCTAATACGCAACAGACTTCTGTCTCACACAATATATTGCCTACAAACAGCTTAAAGTCTTGGATGTATTCCAAATCTAAAGAAGTCAGATTTGCTACCAGCTCAGCAATTCACCTTCATAGGAATGGAATTCTGACAACAGAATATAGTCAGGGTACCACCAGATCGCATCGAATCACTACATCTGACTATTGAACAATTTCTATATCAGACTCAGTTACAGCACGAACTTATTTTTCTCTTTTGGGCAAACTCAGTGAGGAAAGCAGATTTAGTTCTTCTAGTCAGACTTCATTTACGCCCGCTACAAACGTGTGTCTGGGGACCTCATATTCTTCCTCTGGATCATCAAGTTCCGATAAACAGTATGATCCGATTTCATTTGAAATGATGGATGGACACCAATCGATTTGTTCAAGGAACGTTCATCCATCCTCCAGATCCCAGTGCATTTCTTTTCACTGATGCCAGCCATTATGGAGGGGGGGGGGGGGGGTGCTCATCTCGAATCGAAGAGACTATCCTTTCATGGTCGCTGGACGGAAGACCAATCCCAACTCCCTATCAATATTCTAGAAATAATGGCCATGCATTGAAGAAAGCCATACAATACATACACCACTCTTGTGTTATGATTTCCACCGACAATACAACATTGGTCTCATATGTCAACAAACAAGGAGGAACACATTCACCGAACCTATGTGTATGGGAAATCCTCCAGTGGTGCCTGGAACAAGACATTGACAGAATTCGTCATGTCCCAGGCAATATAATAGCAAACAGTCTCTCCAGACTTGACAGACCTTTCAAGACAGAATTGTCTTTGGGTCAATCGTAGGCGAGTTGCGTCTTTCACATGCTCAATTTTCCCAATGTGGATTTTTTGCGACGCAATTCAATCACAAACTCCCATTGTATATATCTCCAGTTCCGGATAATCAAAAAAAGGTAAGAGGAAAGTCCAAAAAAGGTAAGAGAAAAGTCCAAGCTTTGGCGATAGATGCATTATTAATGAACTGGAACTATCCACCAACAATTCTGATACCTTCTATTCCAACCAAAGTACATCAATCTCGGGGCAGAATAGTTCTAATTGCTCCTCTTTGGTCTCATCATTTTTGGTTCACAGAGATGTTACAACTACTGTAATCAGCTCCGATTCGACTTCCGTGTGTTCCAAATTTATTAACACAAGCAAAAGGAAGATTCTAACATTAAAATCTCCTAACTCTGGCACTTCACGCTTGGGACTTATCAAGCAATCAATTAGAGAAAAAATTTCGCAAAACGTTGCAGATTTTGTCTCTTAATCAAGAAGAGCATCTACTCAGAAAGTCTATGATGAAAAATGGGTCGTATACTTAAACTGATGTCATAGAAAGAAGGTTAATGCGGTCTCGGTCCCTCTTACGATTATAGCCGACTTCCTTATATACCTTTTTTCTGAGAAAAAATGTCAATTAAGTGCCATCAAGGGCTATCGATCATTGATTTTAAATACACTTAAATTTAAGACTGGTAATAGGATCGGATCTAATCCAGTCTTGTCAGAATTAATTAGATCTTTTGAATTGCAACGTCCAGTACAAAGATCTCTTACTCCAAAATGGGACTTATCTCGGGTCTTAGTTTGTCTACATAAAGCTTCTTAACTTAATGGTACGATTAAACAGCCTTTCAGCTAGCTCTTGTCACAGTTGAGAGATGCAGCGAAATTCATGCTTTGGCGATTTAAGTTCCAATCAGTCATATGGTTCAGTATCATTGGTTGTACAAACTGGATTTTTGGCAAAGAATCAGCTTCCGTCCATTTGCCCAGATCCTATAGTTATCCCTAATTTAGCTCAAACATGTAAGAGGGAACATTTAGATGGGCTTTTATGTCCAATTAGGGCATTAAAATTTTACCTCAAGATGGCTAGTTCTTATCGTCAGAATAGAACTGGATGAAAGGCAATCATGACATCTCTAAGACTTAAGTCTCGAGATGGGTAGCTTCTACCATTAAGCTTGCCTATAGGAAACTCTCCCGTAGAGAGATTTTGTTCCTAAAAATTAAGGCTGACGAAGTTAGGGCGCTATCTTCTTTCTGGGCATTCTTCGATAAGGTTCTGCTTAATGACAGCCTCAAAGCAGCAGTCTGGAATCAATCTACTTTTGCTAAATTCTACTTGAGAGATGTGTCTCAGCAAGTTGCAAACGCACATACTTTGGGGCCAATAGTTGTTGCCCAAAAAGTGGTGGGGGCCAGGAAAACCTTGTCTTGGATGCTTAAGAAGACTGGTAGCCTCCAAAGTGCACCATACATATGTTAAGGTAATATATATATATATATATATATATATATATATATATATATATATATATATATATATATATATATGTTCTGGGAATCTAGATCGTTCTTAAGATTATATACCATTGAATGTATCTAATTCCATAGAGTTTCCAGAGTCTTAATCCAGAAGTTAGGGAATTATTATGCCCCCAACTTCGAAGAAGTTGGAGGGGCATATTGCTTCAGGGGCTTTCGTCCGTCCGTCCGTTCGTCGCGCTTTTTGATGTATAGCATAATTTTAGAACCGTACATGCTACTGTTTTGAAATGTCTTATAGGATTCCTCATGAAAAAATAGCTAACATGTATTTTTCTCTCGACAGGATTATGCCCCTTTCTGAGTTATGGTCCTTTGAAAAAATATAGATGCAATCTTGTCAGAAAAATATATCAAAACTATTGAAGCTAGAGCCTTGAAACTTTATGAATAGACTGGTAGTGATGAGTAGACGACCTGATTAACTTTTGAATAAATTTTGAAAAAAAACTTCGTGAGTTATGGCCCTTTGTAATTTTGGGCATTTTCACCTTGTCACCAAAATATCTCAAAAACTGTTGGGAGCCTTGAAACTTGCTGAATTGATTGATAATGATGAGTAGATGACCTAATTAATTTTGAATGAATTCTGAAAAATATTTCATGAGTAATGAGCCTTTGTAAATTTGGATATTTTTCCCTTGTCAGCAAAATATCTCAAAAACTATTGAAGCTAGAGCCTTGAAACTTGATGAATAGACTGGTAGTATTGAGTAGATGGCCTATCAATTTTTGAATAAATTTTGAAAAATACTTCATGAGTTATGGCCCTTTGTAATTCTGGGCATTTTTACCTTGTCAGCAAAATATCTCAAAAACTCTTGGAGCCAGATCCTTGAAATTTGGAGAATTGATCGATAATGATGAGTACATGACCTGATCAACTTTTGAATAAATTGTGAAACTATTTCATGAGTAACGGCCCTTTGTAAATTTGGGCATTTTTCCCTTGTTAGCAAAATATCTAAAAAAACTATTGAAGCTAGAGTGATGAAAGTTGATGAATAGATTGGTAGTGATGAGTAGATGACCTGATTAACTTTTGAATAGATTCTGAAAAACACTTCATGAGTTATGGCCCTTTGTAATTTTGGGCATTTTTACCTTGTCAGCAAACTGTCTTAAAAAACTGTTGGAGCTAGAGCCTTGAAACTTGGTGAATTGATTGTTAATGATGAGTAGATGATCTGGTTAACTTTTGAATAAATTCTGAAAAATATTTCATGAGTAATGGCCCTTTGTAAATTTTGTGATTGTTAGTGATGAGCAGATGACCTGATAAACTTTTGAATAAATTCTGAAAAATACTTCATGAGTTATGGCTCTTTGTAATTTTGAGCATTTCTACCCTGTCAGCAAAATATCTCAAACACTATTGGAGTTAGAGCCTTGAAACTTGATGAATTGATTAGTAATGACGAGTAGATGACCTGGTTAACTTTTGAATAAGTTCTGAAAAATATTTCGAGTAATGGTCCTTTGTAAATTTGGGCATTTTTCCCTTGTCAGCAAAATATCTCAAACACTGTTGGAGCTAGAGTCTCATAACTTGATGAATAGATTGGTAGTGATGTGAAGATGACCTGATAAGTTTTGAATAAATTCTGGAAAATATTTCAGGAGTTATGGCCTTTGTAGATTGGGCCATTTTTACCTTGTATTATCTTTAGAGGCAAGCATATGGTTGGGGGCATAGTGTTTTGCCGTGGTTCAACTATTGGTTTTCATTTACTCTGGCATACAGTAGAATTAGCCATGAGTACTCGTCTTTGTTTATTATAGTGATTAATTTGATTTTTATGTTTTCGCTTTGATACATTGACTGAGTTGGGAGCCTTTATGCGAACCGAATTTTTATGTGTTTCTGTATTAAGAGTAGCATCGGGACCCAGGGTGAAGTTAGCTAGCTGTAAAAGTGCTTTAAACCCCCCGGTGGTTTGCTCTACTGACTGTTCTAAGGCGGTGGCCCCGGTGTTAGTCTTACTCTTTGTTGCTTTGTGGTTTATTCTACGAGGCCATTTGTTGTATGTCGTTCCGTGTGTCATTTTGTTCTTGTGTTTTTCAGTCCTTTTAGTATTGCGATTACCTCGCTTGGGGAAGAGAGAGCTAATCTTAGTGCTTTTTGTACGTTTGTTCGGTTTGTGTTTGTTTGGATTTGTCGGTTTCCTCTTCCTCTTGGGGTCTGGGAAGAGCTGCGGTTTGTGATTGTGGCACTCCCTGGACTTTTCTCTTACCTTTTTTTACAAACACAATTTCTAGTTATATTTAAGTGTTAGAATAAGGGGAGCACCTCCCTCCTATTCTACGAAGTCTAGCACATTATCTATAGGTTAATGCATTATGCAGTTAAAATGAATTTTTCATAGCAAGACATATTTTAACAAGCAATACTTAATCTATAGATAAGAAATTCCCTTCTACCTCCTCGCTTCGCTCATTTGTATTGTAATGTTTTACAAAGAAACTGACACGTGATCAAAAAAGCCAGAAGAATGACGTCGCACAGGTAAATGTCTAAGGGACCTTCTGGATTAAGACTTCCCTTTTTTCTGTGGAAGGTTTCAATACAAACAAGAATAGCACATTATCTATGGGCTAAGTATTAATTGTTAAAATATGTTTTACTGTAAAAACTTCATTTTGTATACACCTACAGAGGGTTGAAGTATATTGTGTAAAAGAAAACCACGATGCTGAAATTTATTTTGCAATTTTTTTTTTTTTTTTTTTTTTTTTTTTTTTTTTTTTTTCTTCTTCATTTTTTCCATCTCTCACTCCAATGTAATGCACAGGGAAATTTGTGTCAAAGATTTCACATCAACTACTGAACCTAGGATTTTGAAATTTCCTATAAACATTGGGTAAGACTATTGGTATTGTGTAAGAGAATCAGCATGCTCATGCTTATCATTCCCTATATTTGTCCATTTCCCTTTCTTTCCAGTGAATTTTTTCGTAACAGACTTCTCAGGTGCTATGAGAGCTAGAGTCTTCAAATTGTGTATACACCTACAGAAGATTGAAGTATCGTGTAAAAGAAAAGCAAGATACTGTGATTTTTTTGCCTTCTCTTTCTGTTAATCCTTTTTCCATCTGTCACTCAAATGTAAGACATAGGGGAATTTGTGTCAAAGATTTCTCAGGAACTGCTGCATTTAGGATTTTGAAAGTTCTGACACTGTGTTTGACTTCTTATATTATGTAAGACAGACTCAGCATCCTCCTGCTTATCATTCCCTTTATTTGTCCATTTTCATTTTTTTTCTCATGAAAATCCATCACAAATTGCTCATCTGTTAGTAGAGCCTGTAGTCTTCAAATTTTGTATACACCCTCACAATGGTGAAATACATTGTGTAAGAAAAAACCAAGATGCTGAGATTTATTTCTTTTGCCCATCTCTCTCATGCAATACTAAGGGAAAAATTTCATTACAGAATTGGTTCAACATACCTCTGATGGCTGTGGCTGGAGGTATGTGAGCTTTGCTCACTCTCTGCTATAATAAATCTGACCTGTAGAAAGTAGCCTGTCAGATTTACCCTAAGTATTTGGACAAACAGGCTTGCACAAACAGTGTACCACAAACCAGACATGCAGAATATTGTGTCTGATCAGGGTCAACGTTGTTTTCCACTCATCCACCAGTTGTTAGATACATAAACAGGTAAATGTGGAGTTGTTGAAATTTCAGGACAAATATGAGGAGGTTAGTTGTCTGAAAGTTTAGGAAAACACACTAATTGTATAAGCAAAGAAAATCCTGACTAGCCTGCATATCTGTACAGTCTGATCAGGGTATTTTCTCATTAGAATAATCTGTAGTTACAGTATTCAGTATCTATAGGCAGGGGGGAACTGTAAGAGAGGCCGGTAGTAAGTGCTTCGGACTTTAGATCACAAGATCCCAATGATTCAGATTGTACGGCACCTCATTGCATGGAGCCTTCCATTATTATTCAAGGATCCAAGAGTTCTCCAGTTGACAAACTCTGACCCTAATAATAAAACTCAGGTATATAAGTTGACATCCAGGTATGTATGTTAACTCAGGAATAACAAAGCTGGTAAAATTATTACACACACACACACACACACACACACACACACACACACACACATAACATACATATATATATTATATTTTCACCATATGTGTGTAATTTATTCCACAGATTACACGTGAAACACACACACACACACACACACACACACACAAACCTTTTTCAGAAATTTTGTATGGGTGAAAACATCAATTTCTTCACAATAAAGATATTTACTATATGTAAAAAAGTCTCTGAAATGAATATTTTTTCCATGTCTGTCTGTCAGACAGCCTATAAAATACTATGTTATTTTATTCTCTCTATCTGTCTGTCTATAGCAGTCTGTTCATCCACCTGCCTGTTTGTTCATCCATTGGTCAGGCTGTCTGTATGTCTGTTACCATGACAAATTTTTCTTTAGAAAAAAATGGCAAAAAAATCATACTCAACAGATAATTTAACGAGATATTTTATGGCTACTGCCCTCAACTCTCGTACACTAATGAGTCTATTCACAAAAGGTGGTATTACCAAATTTACTGGTGACTACTTTTCTCTGCACTGTAATATATAATCTTAAAATATTTGTTTTTTAACAGGAATCCATTTAAAACGTGTAATTTGATTAACTTTTTATGCACATGTAGATTTTGAATCGGTTTAGAGCAACTACATTGTGTTTTATATTTAAGAATTTTTTGTGTGGATTTCTAGTTAACTGTTTTATCGGTATTACTTAAATAATATAGTTACAAAGCATCATTTTATTGGCATCTGGGCGGAGTTTTATGGTTCTAGTCATCAGAAACATATGGAAATGCAATACCCCACTAACATGACTTTGATATAGTATTAGTCCAGGACGCGGGGGTCAAAGTCTCTCAGAGAAAAACATGGCATGTTAGCTGCAAAAATTAGCTGACTGGTCTGCTTCTTTGCCTTTAGGTACATTATCTTAAATTGTGGCTTGTACTTAATGCAGACATTTATTGTTTAAAAGCTTTGCTTGGCTTCAGAATTAGTTACTTCCCTTTGTTTCATTGAGGATGAAGACAACAATTTTCTGTCTGATCTTTTAAAACATTTACTGTAGCAAAATGGTATCTAATCAGTGTCATGATTTTTCAGCATTAGATTCTACAGGAGGAAAGGTTCTGATCAGACTACAAGGATGTTTAGGCCGACAGTGGGATTTCTTTGTCAGCTGTACCATCTTTTCTCTAATTGTATGAAAACCCTTACTATACTGCTACTAAAATTTGAATAAGTCTTTTTGAGTACCTATTGATGTGTCTAAATACTTTAGGATGAGTGGCAAAATGTAAACCATGGTCAGATGCCACATTCTGGAGCATCTGCTATGTGTCTACACTGTTTGCTCAGATCAAATACAATATGTTAAATGTCCTTTCTGTCTAACCCACTTACAGCAAGCAACACAAGGCGCTGTTGCATCTATCTGTCTATAGGTGGAGCTGTCCATCCATGTGACAGTAGATCAAATCATGTATTTTATGTGTTTGAAATTTCATTTTTGGCAAGTTTGCATGCAGCTCAACTGTCACAAAGTTGATTATTATGCCCCCAACTTCGAAGAAGTTGGAGGGGCATATTGCTTCTGGGACGTTTGTGCATGCGTGCGTCCGTCCATCCGTTACGCTTTTTTGATGCATAGCATAACTTCTGAACCATGCATGCTAGGGTTTTGAAATTTCATATATGGATTCTTCATGAAAAAATAGCTGATCCATATTTTTTTTCCCGTCAATATTATGCCCCTTTCCTGAGTTATGGCCCTTTGAAAAAATATAGATGAAATCTTGTCAGCAAAATATCTCAAAAGCTATTGAAGCTAGAGCCTTGAAACCTGGTATATAGATTGGTATTGATGAGTTGATGACCTGATTAACTTTTGAATAAATTCTGAAAATTACTTCATGAGTTATGGCCCTTTATAATTTTGGGCATTTTTACAATCGCACATTTTTTTGATGCATTGCATCAGTTTTGAACTGTGCATGCTAGGGTTTTAAAATTTCATATATGGATTCCTCACGAAAAAAAAGCTGACACATATTTTTTTCTGATCAGGATTATGCCCCTTTGCTGAGTAATGGCCCTTTGAAAAAATATGGATGAATTCTTGTCAGCAACATATATCAAAAACTATTGAAGCTAGAGCCTTGAAACCTGGTGAATAGATTGGTATTGATGAGTAGATGACCTGATTAACTTTTGAATAAATTCTGAAAATTGCTTCATGAGTTATGGCCCTTTATAACTTTGGGCATTTTTACGTTGCACACTTTTTGATGCATAGCATAAGTTTTGAACTGTGCATGCTAGGGTTTTGAAATTTCACATATGGATTCCTCATGAAAAAATAGCTGACACATATTTTTTTTCTGATCAGGATTATGCCCCTTTCCTGAGTTATGGCCCTTTGAAAAAATATGGATGAATTCTTGTCAGCAAAATATCTCAAAAACTATTGAAGCGAGAGCCTTGAAATTTGAGGAATAGGTTGATAGCGATGAGTAGATGACCTGATTAACTTTTGAATAAATTCTGAAAATTACTTCATGAGTTATGTCCCTTTATGACTTTGGGCATTTTTATGTTGCACACTTTTTGATGCATAGCATAAGTTTTGAACTGTGCATGCTAGGGTTTTGAAATTTCACATATGGATTCCTCATGAAAAAAATAACTGACCCATATTTTTTTCTGATCAGGATTATGCCCCTTTCCTGAGTTATGGCCCTTTGAAAAAATATGGATGGAATCTTTTCAGCAAGCTATCTAAAAAACTATTGAAGCTATAGCCTTGAAATTTGAGGAATAGGTTGGTAGCGATGAGTAGATGACCTGATTAACTTTTGAATAAATTCTGAAAAGTACTTCTTGAGTTATGGCCCCTTTTCATTTTGGGCATTTTTACATTGCACACTTTTTGATACATAGCATAAGTTTTGAACTGTGCATGCTAGGGTTTTGAAATTTCATATTTAGATTTCTCATGAAAACATAGCTGACACATATTTTTTTTTCTTATTAGGATTATGCCCCTTACCTGAGTTACGGCCCTTTGAAAAAAATATTGATGAAGTCTTGTCAGCAAAATATCTCAAAAACTATGGAGGCTAGAGCCTTGAAATTTAAGGAATAAATTGGTAGCGATGAGTAGATGACCTGATTAACCTTTGAATAAATTCTGAAAAGTACTTCTTGAGTTATGGCCCTTTGTCATTTTGGGCATTTTTACATTGCATACTTTTTGATGCTTAGCATAAGTCTTGAACTGTGCATGTTAGGGTTTTGAAATTTCATGTATGGATTCCTCATGAAAAAACAGCTGACGCATATTTTTTCCCCTTCAGGATTATGCCCCTTTCCTGAGTTATGGCCCTTTGAAGAAATATGGATGGAATCTTGTCAGCAAAATATCTCAAAAACTATTGGAGCTAGAGCCTTGAAATTTAAGGAATAGTTTGGTAGGGATGAGTAGATGACCTGATTAACTTTCGAATAAATTCTGAAAAGTACTTCTTGAGTTATGACCCTTTGTCATTTTGGGCATTTTTACATTGCACACTTTTTGATGCATAGCATAAGTTTTGAACTCTGCATGCTAGGGTTTCGAAATTTCATATATGGTTTCCTCATGAAAAAGTAGGTGACCCGTATTTTTTTCCTATCCAAATTATCTCCCATTTTAGAGTTATTTCCCCTTTTAAAAAAAACATTGAAATCTCGTATATTTGTACTGTTGTTACCGTCATGGGCAAGCAGTGTTGGAGTCAAGCAGTGTTAGAGTCAGGCAGTTGGGGGCATAGTGTTTTACAAACACCAGCTCTAGTTTTTACATACTTTGCCACAATGTATCCCCAGATATGTTTTAAGGATTAGACGCATCTCAGCTTCTACAATTCCCAGGTCTTTGAAACAAATTTTATCTTAGAGAACTTCAGTCTGTACAGCAAATTCTTATGATACTAAAGCTCCATTTCTGGAGTTAAATTTATCAATAACTAAAACATTGAACATATTATACCATACCAGATCAGCTTTCACAAAACTAGTAACTTACTTTTGGTGGAATGAAGTGTGCCATCAGTAAAGGTTTCATCACTGGACATGTTCTTGGCAAGCACCAACAGATAAAGCCTGGTGACTACAACATCTAGATTTATTAGTATGGCTCACAAGTGATAATTTACATTTCAGATTGACCTAGCCAACAGACTTTCTGTGGAGCCGATGAAGACCTGTAAATGAAAGTTACTGAATAGATTATTTATTTACAGCAAAGCTTGTAGTTTGATTTAGACAAACTGAATATTTTTTCTTGTCTCCACAGTCTGTAAGACGTCTGAAACACCATACCTGCAAGAAAGATGATCGTTGTTTTGCATCGCCTGACAGGGATGTATAACTATTGCTAAGCATGCTGGGTAAAAATTTCAGCAGGCTTTTTTGAAATTTTTCTCAGAAAATAGGCTTTGACATTTCATCCAAGTTATCCCCTACTTACTTTTGCCAGAAAAAAGGCTTTGACATTTCATGCAAATTGTCAAAGCCTATTTACTGGTATAAAATAAGGAAATATCATCAATATGTGATCTGAATATGCGCAGAGAGTGGTAAAGGTTAAATGTTATTTGTTCTATAGGTTGCAAATATTGTGCTTACTATGTCTGAAACCAAAGAAGAAATGATTACCATATTTACCTAAGTATCTGGACAGATAGGCCTGAGCTCAGGTCAGATGCTGTAGAATAAGGCATCTGATTGGGGTGCACAGTGTTTATCACTCATCCAGCAGTTTTTACACTCATCACTAGTTACTAAAATGGACTTGTTTTAAATTTAGGATAAGTATAGTATGAAGTAGAGGTGTCAAAGTATGTAGGATAAATATGGTTGTCATTCATAAACTTTAGCATTCCTGGTGCAGAAAAGCAGCCAACAAAATCAGTGACATTTTTCTAGAAAATAGGATATTACATTAACAAGTTACTTGGAACAAGAGAGCCAAGAAATATGGTCTCATTTAATATAGAGCCTTTTTGCTTATATGAGGGAATGTTTTACAAACATAGATGTCGTTTTTAGCTCGCCTGGACAAAGTCCAGGAAGAGGTATTGCACTATCCCCGATGTCGATGTCCACATGTTTTTTAAGACCTCATATTTTCCAAACCACATGATTGCTTTGTTTAATATTTGGTATGATGATAGATAAAGATCCAAAGTTTTATTCAGCAATACGTCTAAGACCTTAAGATCAAGGTCACGGACTTAGAAATTTGATGTTAAAAGTTTTAAACAGCTTATATTTTCCAGATCAAATGATAAATTTGATTTATATTTTGTATGATGATAGATATAGGTCCAAAGTTTTATTCAGCAATACCAACAACAACCGTGCCTATGGCCTTAAGGTCAAGGTTACAGGCTTAGAATTTTTTTCTTTCTTGTTAGACACAATGCATTTACCTTTTAAAATACAATGGACATAATAGATGTAATATCAAATAGATGTAATATCAGATGGAAAATAACTGGATCTATGTACATTTTAGTGCTCGAGATTAGAGGCTTATCCAGATATTTTTAGCTCATCTGAGTTATGCTTGGGGTGAGCTATGTTGATCACGTTTGGTCCGTCGTTCGTCCGTCTGTCTGTCCGTTAACAGTTTCAAAGGCCAAAGTCATTGAAGTAATTTGTCCCTGATTGGGTAGGAATGTTGCTTGGGTAGGGGGATTTAAAAACAGCTTAAATTATGAAGATCTGCCTTTTTATTTGGTTGCTATGACAACCGAAAAGTCCCATAGACTTATAGTGGGAAAATGGTTAAATTGCATTTTCTCCATAACCAGTGAAGTGAACCATATTTGGCAGTTATGATCAATCATTTGATGATTGTCTACCTAGTTATGATCAGTTGCTATGGCAACATTAAATTTTAAAATAGGAAATTTTTAAACGACAACTCCTCCAAAACCACTGAATCAGTATGACTCTAATTTGGAAGAATTGTTGCTTGGGTAAGGGCAATTCAAAATAGCTAAAAGTTAGCCAATCTCCTCTTGGTTTGGTTGCCAAAGCAACGATATCTCCCTTAGACATAATGGGGAAAATGGTTAAATTGCATTTTCCCCATAATTAGTGAAGTGACGTGAACCATATTTGGCACAGTTATGATCATGTGATGATTGTATTGACCTTTGAACTTTATACAGCAAGGTCATGTGCTTCCTAATATATTTGTTTGGGGAAAATGTTGAAAAAAAATCATTTTCACAAAGATTTTAAAGAGTAACAAATGATTGAAACTTACATTATATAATTAAAGCAGCAAAACCTTTCAGTTACAATCAAAATTTTATCTGCGAGGAGGTTATCTGCCCCTGCCCATTGGACTATTTACAGGTACAAAATCATGGAATCTTTAAACAACTTTGTGGGAAAGTAACTGTCCGTTTGGCTTTCTGCTAGTGATGTTTCCATTAGGGTCCAGTTATTTCGTGGTTGTGTTTCTTTCCCATTGATGTCTCTGATGGGAGGTGTGGGATAATTGTATCGATTCCTGATCATTGCCTTCCTTTCTATTTTTCACATCTGAAACCACTTGGCCTGGTGTCATTAAATTTCATATGGTGATGTTTGTCAGTGGAATTGGAATTGACATTTAGTTCAAATGGTCAAACTCTGTTGACCAAGATGTCTGCCCATGCCCATATATATTACAAACACCTAAAGACTTCTTTTTTAGAACCAAGAAAGCTTTGAGATAAAGTCTTGATATATAGCATTGGGGTTGTGAGAGCTACCATCAAATTTGCTTCCCTATACATTTGTAGACAAAGAAATTCAGAATTGCTAAAATCGTTCCATTCAACTATCCAAGATATGAAATTCTTCAAACAACATCGTCTCCCAAACTGGAAGTTAGATTGAGCTGAAACTTGACGGGAGGCATCGGAGTGAGATAATGATTCAGAATTGCTAAATTGTTCCGTTCCGATAACTTGCCTATTCAGATTCTGAAGAAGCCACTGATCTGGACCTACACTGTTTGCAAAGTCAGGAGGGCTAATGTAAGAACATAATAACAACAGGGTATCAGAGAAACAGATAAGGCGAGGGTTTTTTTGGTGATAATTTAGGGATAATTCTATCTGTTTCACCATTTATTAGAATTGCTTCATTTCTAATGAATACCCACAACATATTTTTTTATAGAGAACTTACGAAAATTATCCCTAAATTATCACCAAATACCCACCAGATCTGTTGCTCTGCGTAATATAAATAAACTGACAGCAGTTGTGTGTCTGTATCACATGGTAGCTAAGCGGCTTGGTTGTAACAGGTGCTCTGATTGGCTGTTCGGCTGAAGTGGACGCCTCTGATTATAAATAGCTGCAGTAAGCAGTTATCAATGAAATAGTGGAAGATAAAACAGAGGTTTGTCTGCGAAAGAATTCAGTTATAAAATCTGTGCAAGAGAGTACATGGTGGCCATCTTAAAAATCTTTAAATGATATCTGCTCGCGAAAAATAAGTTGGATTTAACCGAAATTTGGTGGGAAGCACTGGGGAGACATGGAGATTCAGTATTGCTAAAGTTGTTCCGTTCCGATATCCATGGTGGCCATCTTGAAATTCTTCAAACGACATCTCCTAAACCGTAAGTTGGTTGGAGCTGAAACTTGAGGGGAGGCATTGGAGCAACATAGAGATTCAGAATTGCTAATATCATTTTGTTCCGACATCCAAAATGGCTGCCACAGTGGCCATCTTGAAAATCTTCAAACCACATCTGCTACCGAATGGTAAGTGAGAATGAGCCAAAACTTGTTGGGAGGCATTGGGGCGACATGAAGATTCAGAATTGCTAAAATCATTTTGACCTAGTTCATGTTTTTTATGACCAATGGCAGTTTTTATTTGGTTACCATGGCAACATTAAATTTTAAAATAGGATCTTTTAAACGACAACTCCTTCAAAACCACTGAAGTAGTATAACACTAATAGGCAAAAATGTTTCTGGAGTAAGGGAATTGCATATAGCTAATATTTCACCAATCTGCCTCTTCATTTGGTTGCCATAGCTACATTTTGCTAATCTTCTTTTTTGGTTTGGTTGTCATGGCAACCGAAAGGTTTCCTACTTAAAATGGGAAAATACTTACATTGCATCCTCTCCGTAACCAGTGAAACACTTTGATCGAAACTTGGCATTAGTGATCCTTGGGTGATTCTCTACCGTGTGTATGTGTTTTAGTGTGTGTGTGTGTGTGTGTGTGTGTCTGTCTGTCTGTCTGTCTGTCTGTCCAGTGGTCACTTTCTTTAGTTCTCATGGCAATAGCAAATGATAACTCCTCCAACAGCACTGAATCAATTTGATTGTGATTTGGCTGGAATATTCCCCGCATATGGACAGTTGAAAATAGCTAAAATTTTGGCAGTCTGCCTTTCTACCTCACCTGAGCTATTCTCAGAATGAGATATAATGATCATTTTTTGTCCGTCATCTGTCCGTCCACTAAGGCTTTCAAACAACTCCAAAACCATTGAAGCGATTAGTCCCTAATAAGCCGAGAATGTTGCTTGGGAAGCGTTGGGTGAGGAGGGGAATAGCTAAAATTGCGGTGATCTGCTTCTTGGTTTGGTTTCCCTGGCAACAGAAAGCTCCCACAGACTTATAATGGGAAAATGGTTAAATTGCATTTTCTTCCAAACAGCTGAAGTGATGTGAACCATATTTGGCAGTTGTGATCACATGATGATTGTGTACCCAATTAATAGGGTTTATTACCAGTGACTATTTCGTTTGGTTGACATGGCAACATTAAATTTTAAAAAAGGACTTTTTAAATGACAGCACCTCCTAAACCACTGAAGCAGTAGGACTACCTTGGCAGAAATGTTGCTTGGGTAAGGGCAATTCAAAATAGCTAAAATTATAGAGATCTGCCTCTTGGTTTGGTTGCCATGGCAACAGAAAGCTTCCATAGACTTAAAATGGGAAAATGGTTAAATTACATTTTCTCCATAACCAGTGAAGTGATGTGAACCAGATTTGGCAGTTATGATCATTTGATGATTGTCTAGCCAGTTTATGTGTTTTATGACCAGTGGCCATTTTGTTTGGTTGCCATGGCAACATTTAAATTAAAAAAAGGGCAATTCAAATTAGCTAAAAGTTTGCCAATCTGCCTCTTGGTTTGGTTGCCATGGCAACAGAAAGCTCACATAGACCTATAATGGGAAATGGTTAAATTGCATTTTCTCCATAACCAATGAAGTGATGTAAAACATATTTGGTGGTTATAATCATTTTATGATTGTCTACCAAGTTTGTGTGTTTGATGACCAGTGGCAGTTTTGTTTAGTTGACATGGCAACATTAATTTTTTTAAGGAAATGTTTTTTTTAATGACAACTCCTCCAAAACCACTGAAGTAGTAAGACTAATTTGGTACACATGTTGCTTGGGTAAGAGCAGTTCAAATTAGCTAAAAGTTTGCCAATCTGCCTCTTGGTTTGGTTGCCATGGCAACAGAAAGCTCCCACAGACTTATAATGGTAAAATGGTAAAATTGCATTTTCTGCATAACCAGTGAAGTGAGATGGTAACCATATTTTGCAGTTATAATCATTTGATGATTGTCTACCCAGTTTGAATGTTTTATGACCAGTGTTTTTTAGCTCACCTGAGCTATGCTCAGGATGAGCTATTGTGATCACTTTTCGTCCGTCGTCCGTCCATCCGTGCGTCCGTCCGTTAACATTTTCAAACGACTTCTCCTCTGAAGCCCCTGAGTCAATTTTGCTCAAATTTCATATGGAGCCTCCTTAGGTTGGGGGAATGAAAGATTGCTAAAATGGTCGCGGTTCATTGACCAAGATGGCCGCCATGCCCATATATGGTAAAAACCTTTAAAAATCTTCTCCTCCAGAGCCGAGGATGCCTTGGGGCTGAATCTTTGCTTAAATCATCGGGGACCGGGGGTCTACCAAAGTTGCTAAAATAATGGTCGTACAAGTTTGCTTCCCTATGCATTTGTATGGGAAAAAACATTTAAAAATCTTATTCTCCAAAACGAGGATGCCTTATGGCTGAATCTTTGCATATATTATTGGGAACATCTGCATGTCTGCAGTGGCTATGTCACTCAGGTGAGCGAACCGTGGCCCGTGGGCCTCTTGTTGTTTTTTGTTGTTGTTTTTTTGCCATGATAACATTTAATTTTAAGGGAAGAAACTTTTAAATGACAACTCCTCCAAAACCGCTGAAGCAGAATGACCCTAATTTGGTAGAAATGTCGCTTGGGTAATTCAAAATAGCTAAAATGATGCCATTCTACTCCTTGGTTGAATTGCCATGGCAACAGAAAGCTTCGATAGACTTATAATGTGAAAATGGTTGAATTGCATTTTCCTCATAACCATCTGTTATCACTGCAAAACAACAACTTCTCAAAGCCATTGAGGTGATTTGTCTCTTATTTGGTCCTGAATGTTGCTCCAGTAGGGTTTTTTTTTAAAAAGAATAGCTAAAATTATGGTGATCGGCCTTTTTGTTTGGCTGCTACTGACAACTGAAAGGTCTCATAGACTTATAATGGGTAAATGGTTAAATTGCATTTTCTCAATAAACAGTGAAGTGCTGTGAACCATATTTGGCTAGTAATGATCATTTGAGGATTGTTTACCAAGTTTATGTTTTTTATGACCAGTGGCCATTTTTTTGGTTACCATGGCAACATCAATTTAAAAAAAAAAAAAAAAAAAAAAGATTTTTTAAATGACAAAAACTCCGAAACCACAAAAGCAATAAGACTAATTTGGTACAAATGTTGCTTTGGTAAGGGCCATTTAGATTAGCTAAAAGTTTGCCAATCTGTCTCTTGGTATGGTTGCCATGGCAACAGAACGCTCCCATAGACTTATAATGGGAATATGGTTAAATTGCATTTTCTCCATAACCAGTGAAGTGATGTGAACCATATTTGTCAGTTTTGATCATCTACCCAGTTTATGTGTTTTATGACCAGCTACCATTATGTTTGGTTGCCATGGCAAAATTGTAAAATATGAAATTTGTAAAGTACCATCAGGGAATGAAGACCATGTTGCACACCAGCAGGGAACAAATAGCCTGTTAAGCACCAGCAGAGAAAAAGGACCGCGTTGAGTTTGTCTCTTATCTGGCCGTGTAAAGAGACATAAGACATGTAGCATAGATAGGAGTTGCAACAGGCAACTGAAATACTCTTCTCCTATCATTTCTTTACTTATTCAATGAAGATGAGAGCTTGGTAAATCTCTGCGTTCTGACAAAGATAAATAGAATATAAAAAGAATGACCCTTTAGGGCAATTCACACACACACACACACACACACACACACACACACAAACACAAAGACAAAAATAGCTGAAGTGTCTAAAACTCGCAATCTATAATGGAAGTAGCAAAAGCTTTTAAGTTACAAACATTTTTTTCTGCTAGGGTTATCTTACCCTGCCCCTGTGCTCTATGCATACTTAAAATCATGATATTGTCAATCAACTTCTCTTAAGAAACCCTTAGGCCAATTTTCACCAAATTTCACGTCAATCCTACTGTTGAAACTGGATTGAGTGTTTGTTCAAATGGTTATATTACATCAACTATCATACCCATATATGGTAAAAAAAAATAATTAAAACAAGAGGGCCTAGATGGCCCTGTATCGCTCATCTGATTACCAGACAAGTTTCGAGCCATCTGCCCTTTCGGTTCAACAGAAGAAGTTCAATATTGATTTTCAAGGTGGCGGCCATCTTGGAGTTCCAATCAGAATGATTCCAGCTACTTTTGATCTACAAGTCACCTTGATACTTCAAATGAAGTTTCGAGTCAGTTGGCCTTTCGGTTCTGGATAAAAAAAGGTCAAAATAGATCTTCAACATGGCTGCTAAGGCGACCATCTTGGATTTCCAATCAGAATGATTTTAGATATTTTGGATCTACAAGTCACCCTGATACTTCCTACGAGGGTCGTGCAAAAAGTTCTGTCACTTATTGGCTTACTTAGTTTTATCCCAGGTATATTTTAAAATGCTTCACTGCACTTGAATGGTGTGTTGAATAGCTAACGATACCTGTTTATTTCGTGCAAATTGCTTTCCAACTGACCGAGTTATTTCAAATTGAAATAGATGCAGACATATACACTGACCAATTTACTTGTTACATTGGAACATGGACCAGAAGACTGAAATTCGTAGCTATATAAAATACCGCATTAGGCTTAATATAGATTCAAAGCAGATATTTAATGAATTGTGTGGTATATACGGACCTCAGACCACTTCAATGCGCACAGTTTTTAGGTGGATTAAAGCTTTTAAAGCTGGGAAATTTTCTGTTGAAGATGATACCCGTCCTGGAAGGCCTAAAACCTCTGTTACCAAGGCTTACATCACTGCTGTAAAGATTGTGGTCGAACAGGATGCGCGATTGTCTGTCAAAGATATAGCTAGTTGCACTGGCATATCAGAAGGCAGTGTGCAAACAATTCTGAAAAAGCGTTTGGACCTGAGAAAGGTTTGCGCTAGGTGAGGAGCAAAAGACACAACGCCTTAAATGTGCCCGGGAACTTTCGAAAACATACAAAGGCTGTAATAGTCGGGTTATTTCTAACTTGTTAACATGTGATGAAACCTGGATGCACATGTTTGAGCCACAAAGAAGGGCTGATAATAAGCAATGGAAGCGAAAAGATGAAAAAAAAACGCCCAGTATTGCCAAGAGAACCATGTTCGAAAAAGATGTTGTACGCAATTTTCTTTAATTCAAGTCGGCCAGTCGTTCAAGTGCCTTGTCCATCTGGTCGTAGAGTCACTGGCCGATTCTACAAGAATTCTGTACTGAAGAAAGTGAAAGAGTTTTACAATAAGAAACGACCAAGCAAAGGATGGTCAGGAGTCCACCTTTTACATGACAACGCCTCCTCTCATAAGTGTGAGGTTGTTAAGTCTTTTTTGGCTTCTGAAAAGGTGAAAGTTTTAAACCATCCACCTTATTCACCTGACCTGAGTCCCTGTGACTTCTTTTTATTTCCAATGCTTGCTTTCTAGAAATAAGTATACGTCTAGAAGTTCTCTTGGCAGCGCTATTTATCAATGTCTCCAACAGATACCAAAAGAAGACTATTTATCTGCTTTTCGCGACTGGGTAAAAAGGTTAGAAAAATGTGTTTCAGTAAAGGGGGAATACTTTGAAGGGTTGTAATAAAAACATGTTTGATAAAACATAGCACTGAACTAATCCGAACCCAGTGACAAAACTTTTTGCAGGACCCTCATATCAAGTTTCGAGTTAATTGGCCTTACTATTCATCAGAAGTTCAAAATAGATTTTCAAGCTGGCGACTGTGGCGGCCATCTTGGATTTCCGATCAGAACAAATTTAGCTATTTTTGATCTGCAAAGCACCCTGATACTTCCTACCATGTTTCGAGTAAATTGGCATTTCGGTTCAGGAGAAGAAGTGCAAAATAGATTTCTAAGACAGTAGCCATGGCGGCCATCTTGGATTTCCGATCGAACAATTTTAGCTATTTTTATCTTCAAGTCACCCCGATGATTCCTACCAAAAAAAGGTACGAGAAAAGTCCACGGAGTGCCACAATCACAAACCGCAGCCCTTCCCAGACACGAAGAGGAAGAGGAAACAGACAAAACCAAACAAGCGCAAATCGAACAAACGTACGAAAAGCACTAAGATTAGCTCTTTCTTCCCACAAGCGAGGTAATCGCAATGCTAAAAGGACTGAAAAACAAAAACAAAATTACACAAGGTAAGACATACAATAAATAGCCTTGTAGAATAAACCACAAAGCAACAAAGTAAGACTAACACCGGGACCACCGCCTTCGAACGGTCAGTAGAAGAAACCAGCGTGGGTGGGGCGGGGGGGGGGGGGGGTTAAAGAACTTTTACAGCTAGCCAACTTCACCCTAGGTCCCGATGGTACTCTTAATACAGAAATACATAAAATTTAGGTTCGCATAAAGGCTCCCAACTCAGTCAATGCATCAAAGCGAAAACATAAAAATCAATCACAATGATAAACAAAGACGAGTGAGTATTCATGGCTAATTCTTCTGTATGCCAGAGTAAATGAAAACCAATAGCTGAACCACGGCGGGCCAAGCCAAAGACACTTCGTCAAGCCCCAACCCACTGGTTATAGTTTTACGAAGAGGCCGTCATTGAGTCTGAGGCCCGAACATTAGGCGAAGAAGGAAAAAATAGATTTTTAAGTTGGCGGCCATCTCGGATTTCTGATCGGAACGATTTTAGCTATTTTTGATCTACAAGTCACCCCGATGCTTCCTGCCAAGTTTCAAGTCAATTGGCCTTTCGGTTCAGGAGAAGAAGCGAAAAATAGATTTTCAAGATGACGAACATCTTTGATTTCGAATCTGAACGATTTTAGCTATTTTTGATCTACAATTCACCTCGATGCTTCCTATCAAGGTTCAAGTCAATTGGCCTTTTGGCTCAGGAGAAGAAGTGAATAATAGATTTTCGAGTCAACTGGCCTTTCGGTTAAAGGAGAAGAATCGAAAAATAGATTTTCAAGATGGCCAGCCATCTTGGATTTCGGATCGGAACGATTTTAGCTAATTTTGATCTACATGTCACCCCGATGCTTCCTGCCAAATTTCAAGTCAATTGGCCTTTCGGTTCAGGAGAAGAAGAGAAAAATAGATTTTCTTGATTTGTGTTCGGAACGATTTTAGCTATTTTTGATCTACAAGTTACCCCGATGTTTCCTACCAAGTTTCAAGTCAGTTGGCTTTTTGGTTCAGGAGAAGAAGCGAAAAATAGATTTTCAAGATGCCCGCCACGGCGGCCATCTTGGATTTCCGGAAGGAACGATTTTAGCTTATTTTGATCTACAAGTCATCACGATGCGTCCTACCAAGTTTCGAGTCAATTGGCCTTTTGGTTCAGGAGAAGCAAAAAATAGATTTTCAAGATGGCCGCGCCATCTTGGATCTCCCATCGGAATGATTTTAGCTATTTTTCGATCTACTAGTGACCCCAATGCTTCTTACCAAGTTTCGAGTTAATTGGCCCAGGGGTGTAGGAGGAGTAGGCTTTTAAACTAATTGTTGACGCTGCACGGCGCACGTCGGACGACGGACATTGACTGATCACAACAGCTCACCTTGAGCATTTTGTGCTCAGGTGAGTTAAAAACAACACATTCTTCTTCAGGTGAGTTAAAAATAACACAATCTTCTTCAAGAACTGCTCAGATGATGATCCTTTCATTAGTAGCAACGACAGGATTGGAAAAAAAGATGCATAACATCCGCATATCTGCAGTGGCTCTTTCAGACAGGTGAGCGGGCCGTGTCCCGTGGGCTTTTTGTTCAGTTTCTCTGAGGGTTTTTTTGTTTTTTAAATTACTTCTGAATAGTATCTAGCAGTCACAGCTGGACCTTTTGGCATGAAATGAGCCAGTATTATTCCAAGTGAATCCCAAAAAGCAACCAGCATAACCTTGCCACAGATGGAGGCAACTTAAACTTCTAGGGAGGTTGGGAACCGGCTCGTTTCCACTGCTTTGACAGAGCTTTTGCTTCAGGTTCAGCGTAATGAACCCACGTTTCATCCCCAGTGACAGTACAGTTCAATAACGTATTTTCATCATGGTTAAAACGTCCCAAATGTTCTTTTTCTATAGTCACCCTGGATGCCTTTTGGTCCTCTGTCGGCTGTTTTGGCACCCACCTAGCACTTACCTTGCTCATACCTAGTGTTTTGTGTAAAATCTAATGTGCCGACGCTTTACATATGCTAAACTGATTAGCCCCCCCCCCCCCCCCCCCCCCCCCCCAACCCCCCCCCCCCCCCCCCCCCGCCATACAGTGTGATCTTTTTTGACAAAAGCATCAACATTTGTCACCATTATAGAGGTCACTGACTAAGCGGGCATCCCTAGCCTAGGCTTGTCCCTCACTCTTGTCCTATCCTCTCTAAATTGTGAAACCCAGCTCTAAAAGGTTGAACGGGATATGCAGGCTTTAGAAAAACTTTTCTGCAATTTTTAAAAAATGTGGCAAGGTTTTTCATCTCTAAAAGTAGGAATTTTATTACAGATCACTGTTCCTCCAGCTTAGAGTCCATAGTAGCCCTAACACCTACCTTGATGAAATGCTCTAAACTTCATGTATACACACTTCTCATTGAAAATAAACTGACGATTTATAGCGATAAAATGTAGTTTTTGCTCATGTATAATATATGTAGGTAACTGCACATGGAAAGACAGGAGCATGAAAAGTGAATATTTTCCGACCGCCCCTCGTATATTTATGGAAAACTCTTGGATGCAAATTTTGCTTATAAAGACCATCCAATATTTTGATTAGTTGCTGTGGCAATACTGGAAGACTTGCATGGCATCTGCAGATATGCAATGGCTGTTTTACTCAGGTGAGTGAATCATGGGCCGTGGGCCTCTTGTTTTATTATTTCTACACAAAAGCATATGTTTGTTTAGTACTTACTATTCCTTGACAGGGCATTTCTAACTGCTCACAGAAACTATCCAGAGTAGGCGGATTCTTAAGAAACCAGTTTGTTTCCTCGGATGTCCACATGCACACATTGAAACACACCTATACGAAATGTGTTCTACTATGAATTCAGAAGCATCTGATCTATACTCAGTAAAAATGAAAACTTTACATGGTATTATACCGATTTATACATGTTTGCCTTTATAACAGAAGTACATTTAATCATAAGCCGATCAATACATATAAAAATGGCAACAGTCTCGCTCTGGTGAATTGTGCACGAGGAACCCGAGCTAAGTTTTCAGTTTTTAACCTCTCCCCACGTTGTGGTAAATTTCCATTCACTTCATGTACGCATTCTTACAGATAAACACTTACTGTGTAGCAGCAATAAGAAAAAACTTTCATCGACGGAAATGCCACGTCTTTCTGAAAATCAATGTAACCAGGCCATTGGTATGCTTCAGGCTGGCGCAATGGTAAATGACGTTGCAAAACATTTTGAATGCTCTCGTCAGACTATCCATAACCTCAATACCAGGTTTGCAATCACTAGTTCCGTCGGCGATAGTCCGCGTCCTGGTCAACGTCGTGTGACGTCACAACAGGACGACCGCTATATTACGCTGACGCTTTTGCGTAACCGATTTTTACCAGCAACGGCAACTGCTCGACAACTTGGGATAAACGCCCAAACAATCCGAAACCGTCTTAGGCAAAACAACATTCCTATTCGAGCTCGTAGACCGTACATTGGTCCGATTCTCACTGCCCGCCACAGGGCCGCTAGGCTGTTATGGGCTCAACGTCACCTGCACTGGACCCGTCGTCACTGGCATAATGTTATTTTCAGTGATGAATCGCGGTTCAGCGTAAGCCATGCTGACGGCAGGGTCCATGTGTATCGACACAGAAATGAAAGATATGCTTAGTGCTGCGTCAGGGAACCGGATAGATTCGGGGGCGGGAGTGTTATGGTATGGGGAGGTATCATGGGCAACGTCAAGACAGACCTTGTGGTTGTACAGGGTAATCTATGTTAACCTCATGAATAATAACCTCCTTCCATTCATGCAGAATTTTCGACCTGAATAAACTTTTCAACACGACAACGCCAGACCCCATACTGCCCTCGTAACTGCAAACTTTCTGCACAAAATAACGTGAAGGTTTTACCTTGGCCCGCTTTATCCCCGGATATGAATCCTATCGAGCACATTTGGGATGAGCTAGGTCGAAGAGCTAAGACCAATCACCAGATAAACAATGTGCAAGACTTAACACGGGCTCTTCAGCTGGAATGGCAGGCACTTCTAACGTTTTGATTAGACGTTACGTTAACTCCATGAGGAAGAGAATGGTGCATGCATTGCTAGCCATGGTGGCCACACACGCTACTGATAAATTGCTGCCAGGAAAAGCATAATTTCTTAAGAAAGAATGAAATCAAAATGTTGAAAATGATTTTTCCGTTACATCTCTAAATTCTGATTGTTTTTATTTGACCCCTGTGATATATTTCGCCAAATAAAAGCGTGATTTTCAAAGCAAAATAACAAAAATTGCAATAGAAAGTGCTTGAGCTTAAGAATCACATATCACCGTAGATATCACATAACGCTTCCTAAATAATGAAATATCTCCTTTTGAAGACCATGTAAAGTTTTCAATTTTACTCAGTTTTACTCCGTATAGGTATACACTGTTTGCACAAGCCTGTCTGTCCAAATATTTAGGTTAATAAAAACGTGAAACGATAATACGCCGCCATTATCATGTTGCGGGCAGATAACTGGGTCAAAAAAATTGATGAAATTTGCCAATGAGCATTCCCAAACCAGGTCTCTACAATGCACATATCAAATTTGGTGAAAATTGAGATTTACTCAAGTTATTGTCCTGAAACTAAATTACGGACGTGTTGCGGGCAGGTAACTAGGTCAAAAATTGCTGAAATTTGCCCATTAGCAAGCCCAAACTAGACCTCCACAATATCAGTGCGCATACCAAGTTTTGGTGAAAAACCATTGATGTTTACTAAAGTTATTATCAAGAAATGAAAAAATACAGACGTGTCGGGGGCAAATAATTGTCAAAATTGCTGAAATTTGCCTATTAGCAATCACAAACCAGATCTCCACAATATCAATGCACATACCAAGTTTGGTGAAAATCCATTGATATTTACTAGTTATCATCCCAAAATGAAAATACGGACGTCCCCGGCAGAGAACTCTGTAAAAATTGACAAAATTTGCCCATTAGCAATCCCAAACCAGATCTCCACAATATCAATGCACATATCAAGTTTGGTGAAAATCTATTGATATTTACTAAAGTTGTCATTAAATTTTTCATGTAATAATCAAAATTTGTGCACATGACCAGCCCTCTTTTTTTGGGGTGCTGCCGTAAAATTTTGCACAGCGACATATAATCTTTTAATCATTTTCTTATTAGCCACATACCCTATTTTCAAATAAAACATATAAGAAAAAAGTTAGATGTTTTGAAAAATCTACCTCCGACGTTAGTACATCTTTAATAGCAGTTTTTCAGTGGCATGGTTGAAATGATAAAAGCTCAGTTTTAAGTAGAAACTTGCTGGATTTGGTGCTCTTTTTTTCTGTTTCAGCTCTTTTACTATTGTTTTATCAGTTTTATACCCCATATCACGATAGTGGCAGGGTATGTTTGGTTTCACGTTGGTCGTGTGTATGTCCATTTGTCATTCGTCTGTTCGTCCGTATTTTCGCTTCTGGATGATAACTAATATCATTGGATTTTACCAAACTTGGTAAGTGCATTGATATTCGGGGGATATGGTTTGGGATTGCTAATGGGCCAATTTTGTCAATTTTCGACAGAGTTATCTGTCCACCACACGATGGTGGGGTTTTTATCGGTTTTTATTGATTATATATATATATATATGCAATGTTCTGCTTAAATCTTTTATTCATGTGCCATGTTCTGTCAGTTTGGATATCAATAAAAATGTGCATTTCTGTTTCAGCAATTGGCAAAGTTAATTGAGGGCCTTACCATATTTACCATAAGTATTTAAACAGATAGGCCTGACCAAATGGTGTAGACCCAGATCAGCTGCCACAGAACGTGGATTCTGATGAGGATTTTCATGGTTGGCAATTTATCTAAACATATCACAGCTAGTGAAATGTACTTGCACAAATTTTTAATTAGATGAAGGTGCCTGATTAGGGTAAATCTAGTTGGAGGCCTAATTACTGATTATTGAAGGGCATGTTTTACTATGCAATGTTTAGTTCTGCAGTGTCCAGTTATTATGTGTACAAACAAGTCTCTCATAGCTCTAGATTAACTCTTGTTTCTCTGCTAAAAAATACAGATATCTTCTTTATATCATTGCAAAAACATTTGTGAATCATTAGAAGTACCTCAGTGAGGCCCTTATCATGAGTATCCACAATGTGTGCTTGCATGGTTAAAACAAAATAAGTGGATACCCCTCCTTATCTAGAGCTATGGTCACTGCAGCACTGATCAGCTCACACAGAATAGTGGCTACCAGTCAGCATTCTACGTAAATCTATATCGGGCCGTCATCGGCCCGTCAGGGTAGCTGACGGGCCGATGACGGCCCGATGTAGATTTACGTAGAATGCTAGCTGGGTATAGTGTTCTCATGCTGAATCTTGTCGCTGTTGCTTTGCCCTAGATGATGTGTATAATGTTCAACAGCAGAACTTAAATTGTTCAAACCCACATAATTATCAAATGTAAACCTTTCAAGTCGTGCAGTCCTAGATAAGATAGCTCATATGAGCCAACTCATCAAGGGCAACCCTCTTTACCCTAAATATTCTCACTCATAAACTCTTACATTGCTTGTCCTAAAATTTGAAATCCATTTTATACCCACTTCATGTGTCATAAAACTGCTGGAGTGGTAAATAGTGTAAACCCTGATCAAATGCTCCCTTCCGGGTCTACACTGCTCAGTTTTGGTTTTGTCTGGGTTTACAGCCCAGTTAACACTCTTAAGGCCATGAGCTAATTAGTTAACCTACTCACATTTTAGCTCATCTGAGCCAAAGGCTCAGGATGAGCTATTGTGATCACTCTCCGTCCCTCGTCCATCTGTCCCTCCGTCCGTTCATGCATTTGAACGACTTCTCCTCTGAAACCCCTGGGCAAAATTTCTTCAAACTTCATGTAGAGCCTTGTGTCAAAGGGGGATTGAAAATATGTACAAATGGTCGTCGTCCGTAAATCAAGATGGCCGCCATGCCCATATATAGCTCCCATAGACATAATAGGAAAATCTTAAAAAACCTTCTTCTCCGAAACCATGAGGCCCACAGCTTATATATTTTGTGTATAGCAATGTTTAGAGGTCCCCTACATAAATCCTGCTAATCAAGCCCCTGGGGTCCAAACTGGCCACGCCCCAGGGGGTCGTGAACTCCCATAGACTTATAATGGGAAAAGCTTTAAAAATCTTCTTCTCTGAAACATGAGGCCCACAACTTACATATTCATTATGTAGCAATGTTTCGTGGTCGCCTACATAAATCCTGCCAGTCAAGCCCCTGGGGCCCAAACTGGTCACGCCCCGGGAGTCATTAGCTCCCATATACTTATAATGGGAAAAACTTAAAAAAAATCTTCTTCTCTGAAACCATGAGGCCTACAGCTTATATATTTAGTATGTAGCAATGTGTAGTGGTCCCCTACATAAATCCTACCAATAAAACCCCTTGGGTCCAAACTGGCCTCGCCCCGAGGGTCATTAGCTCCCATAGACTTATAATGACTTATAAAAAATCTTCTCTGAAACCATGAGGCCCAGAGCTTATATATTTAGTATGTAGCAATGTGTAGTGGTCCCCAACATAAATCCTGCCAAACTAGCCCCTGGGGTCCAAACTCCCCATGCCCCGGGGGTCATTAGCTCACATAGACTTATAATGGGGAAAAAATCTGGGGCCCAAACTGGATACGCCCCGGGGATCATTAGCTCCCATAGACTTATAATGGGAAAAACTTAAAAAATCTTCTTGTCTGAAACCATGAGGCCCAGAGCCTATATATTTAGTACTTAGCAATGTTTAGTGATTCCCTGCATAAATCCTGCCAAACAAGCCCCTGGGGTCCAAACTGGCCACGCCCCGGGGGTCATTAGCTGCCATAGACTTATAATGGAAAAAACCTAAAAAAATCTTCTTCTCTGAAACCATGAGGCCCACAGCTTATTTATTTAGAATGTAGCAATGTTTAGTGGTACCCTACATAAATCCTGCCAATCAAGCACCTGGTGCCCAAACTGGCCATGCACTGGGAGTCATTAGCTCCCATAAGCTTAAACTGGGAAAAGATTAAAATTCTTCTCTGAAACCATTAGGCCCAGAGCTTATATATTTAGTATGTAGCAATGTTTAGTGGTCCCCTACATAAAACCTGCCAATCGAGCCCCTGGGGGTCCAAACTCCCCATGCCCCGGGGGTCATTAGCTCACATAGACTTATAATGGGAAAAAAATAAATCTTCTTCTCTGAAACCATGAGGCCCACAGCTTACATATTTAGTATGTAGCAATGTTAAGTGGTTCCCTATATAAATCCTGCCAATCAAGCCCCTGGGATCTTAACTTATAATGGAAAAAAAAAAAACTTAAAAAATATTCTCTGAAACCATGAGGCCCACAGCTTACATATTTAGTATGTAGCAATGTTTAGTGGTCCCTACATAAATCCTGCCAATCAAGCCCCTGGGGCCCAAACTGGCCATGCCCCGGGGGTCATTAGCTCCTATAGACTTATAATGGGAAAAACTTAAAAAAAATCTTCTCCTCTGAAACCATGAGGCCCAACGCTTATATATTTTGTACTTAGCAATGTTTAGTGGTTCCCTACATATATCCTGCCAATCAAACCCCTGGGGTCCAAACTGGCCTCGCCCCGGGGGTCATTAGCTCCCATAGACTTACAATGGGAAAAACTTAAAAAATCTTCTCTGAAACCATGAGGCCCAGAGCTTATATATTTAATTGTAGCAATGTGTAGTGGTCCCCTACATAAATCCTGCCAGTCAAGCCCCTGGGGTCCAAATTGACCACACCCCAGGGGTCATATATTTATATAGAGTTATAATAGCTAAAGAACCTTCAAAAATATTCTTCTCTGAAACCATGAGGCTGAGAGCTAATAGATTAAGTATGAAGCAATGTTCAGTGGTCTCCTACATAAATCTAGCCAACCATGCCCCTGGGGTCCAGATTGGCCACACCTCGGGGGTTATTAGCTCTCATAGACTTATAATGGGAAAAAAAATCTTCATCTCTACACCATGAGGCCCAGAGCTTATATATTTATTATGTATCAATGTGTAGTGGTCCCCTACATAAATCCTGCCAATCAAGCACCTGGGGTTCAAACTGGCCACCCCGTGGGTAATTAGCTCACATAGACTTATAATGGAAAAAAAAAATTAAAAAATCTTCTCTGAAACCATGAGGCCCACAGCTTATATATTAAGTATGACAATGTGTTGTGGTACCCTACATAAATCCTGCCAATCAAGCCCCTGGGCTCCAAACTGGCCACACCCCAAGGGGTCATATGTAGAGCTATATAGCTAAAGAACCTTCAAAAATCTTCTCTGAAACCGTGAGGCAGAGAGCTGATAATGTAGCAGTGTTTAGTGTTTCCCTAGAAAAATCCTGCCAGTCAAGCCACGCCACGGGTCATTAGCTCCCATAGACTTATAATGGGAAAAACTTAAATTATCTTCTTCTCTGAAACCTTGAGGCCCACAGCTTATATATTTAGTGTATAGCAATGTTAAGCGGTCCCCTACATAAATCCTGCTAACCAAGCCCTGGGTTCCGAACTGGCTCCCATAGACTTATAATGGGAACAACTTAAAAAATCTTCTCTGAAACCATGAGGCCCACAAATTATGTATTTAGTGTGTAGCAATGTTTAGTGGTCCCCTACATAAATCCCGCCAATCAAGCCCCTAGGGTCTAAACTGGCCACGCCCCGGAGTCATTAGCTCCCATAGACTTATAATGGGAAAAACTTAAAAAATCTTCTTCTCTGAAACCTTGAGGCCCACAGCTTATATATTTAGTGTATAGCAATGTTAAGTGGTTCCCTACATAAATCCTGCTAACTAAGCCCCTGGGTTTCAAACTGGCCACACCCCAAGGGGTCATATATTTATATAGAGCTATATAGCTAAAGAACATTAAAAAATCTTCTTCTCTGAAACCATGAGGCCCAGATTAAGTATGTAGCGATGTTTGGTGGTCTCCTACATAAATCCTGCCAACCATGCCCCTGGGGTCCAAATTGGCCGTGCCCCGGGGGTCATTAGCTCCCATAGACTTAAAATAGGAAAAACCTTAAAAGTCTTCTTCTCTTTAGCCATGAGACCCTGAGCTTATATATTAAGTATGTAGCAGTGTGTAGTGGTCCCCTACTTAAGTCCTGCCAATCAAGACCCTGGGGTCCAAACTGGCCACACCCCAGGCGTCATAAGTTTATACAGAACCATGTAGCTAAAGAACCTTCAAAGATCTCCTTCTCTGAAACCATGAGGCCCAGAGCTAACAGATTTAGTACGTAGCAATGTTTGGTTGTCTTCTACATTAATTCTTCCAACCATGTCCCTGGGGTCCAAATTGGCCACTTCTTAGGGGGTTATTAGCTACCATGGACTTATAGTGGAAAAGCAAATAAAAGAATCTTTTTCTCTGAAACTGTGAGGCCCACAGCTTAGATATTTAGTATGTAGCAACGTTTAGCGGTCCCCTGTGGTCTAAATAGGCCATGCCCTGGGGGTCATTAGCTCCCATAGACTTATAATGGGAAAACCTTAAAAAAATCTTCTTCTCTGAAAAAATGAGTCCCACAGCTCATATATTTAGTATGTAGCAATGTTTAGTAGTCCCCTACATAAATCCTGCCAACCATGTCCCTGGGGACCGAATTGGTCATGCCCCGGGGGTCATTTACTCCCACAACTTAAAAGATATCCTTCTCTGAAACCATCAGGCCCACAGCTTATGTATTTAGTATGTAGCAATGTTTAGTGGTCCCCTACATAAATAATGCTGATCAAGCCCCTGGGGTTTAAACTGGTTTTACTTATGGCCTTTTGAAAATTTCAGCATTTTAACCTTGTAAGCAAGATATCTCAAAAAATGTTTAAGCCAGTGCATTGAAACTTGATGGGCAATAGGGAATGATGAGTAAATGACCTGATTAACTTACAGCAGTTAACTCAGGTGAGCGTTGTGGCCCATAGCCTCTTGTTCCTATGCAGGTTTAGTCCTTTAAATGATTAACTAGTGCTTTTATGCACATACTTTTGCCAGTAGCTGCAACTGCCCTTCATGAATCAGCGGAATGGGAAAAATGACCATAGAAATTTTTTCATGATCAGTCATCAAGAAAGGTATGTGTTCGAGTTGCAAACCCTGGATCTACAGCCAAACCTACTACCAGCTGCACTATATAGCCCGTCATGCTGTTTGTCTGAATTCTGAGCAAAATACAGTACCTGCTTGTTCATGTTGTTTATGAATGAATAAATTGTTATTCATTAACAGGACCAACTTTCCAGGGCATCGTGAAATTATCTGTGGGATCTTGTAATACCTTATTTTACCAGGGGGCTGTTACCAGACAGTTACCTGAATACAGTATTTATGACACTACTTACAGATAATTAACGTCATGATTGCTCTGCCATGGCTTGTTTAAATGTATACATCTGTAAATGGCAAATGGATGCCAGATTTTGTAGTTGTCAGTTGACACATTTATTTTCAGACAAAATAACAGCGAAATGTCTGTGATTTTACACTGAAATGTGTATAAAGATGGGTTCAAAACCCACTTCTCTTTGCAAACACCTTCTGTTTATTGACTTACAAAGAAATATGTTTGCAAGATGTGTTTCCCTAAATATTCGGAATAGGCCAAAGCAAAATGTGCAGACCCAGATCAGATGCAACAGAATGCAGCATCTGATCAGTTTGCCACACATCCAGTAGTAATTTAGACATACGATTAGGCAGTTAAATAGACATTTTCAAGTTTTAAGGCAAGTATCTTAAAATGTCTGAATATTTAGGGTATCAATTTTGATTTCTATACTTTATTATTTCAGGAAATTTTGTATGGTGATAGTAGTGGTTTGTGCTTTCATGGGTCGTTGCAATAATTCAGATGTGTGGTATATATATAAAGTATTTGGACACCTTAACTCATCTTACCGGTAAACTATGAATAAGTCCATTTTAATACCTAGTGAAATGTCAAAAACTGCAGGATGAGTGGCTTGCAATGTAGACTCTAATCAGACACCACTTTCTGAGTCTACACTGTTTACTTCAAAGTTCATGGCGTAATCATGGAATGTATATTTCTAATTTCTCTAAAATTAAAAAGTTTCTCTAGTAGGCTGACTGGCCTTGTGGCCAGTGCTCTCAGTTTGAAAGATGGGTATAATCGGTTCAAAACCCATTTGGGACTCTGGAACTTGTTCTCATAAGTACATTTAGCTTGTACTCCAAAATCCCCAGGCTGAGCAGAAAATAGACCAGGAGGCATTCTGTGACAGCACCAGGTGTGTTGCAGAGATAGTCTATGAAAGTAAGGTTTACATGTAAAAATGTACAAATATAGGTAAGCAGATACAAAATTTGAGCATTGTAGACCCAGCTCTGCAATGTTTGATCAGGGACTACATGATTTGTCTACCATTCAGCAGTTTTTGGACAAATGAACAGGTAATAAAATTAACTTGTTTAGATTTTTAGGACATGTATGAGGAATGAAGGTGTCCAATTATTTAGGATATATGCAGTACTAGATGTGAAATAACCATGTCTTCAGTGATCTTATTTGGGCTGAACAAAGAGCATAAGCCTTTGTTTGCATGCAGATTTACTAGGACCTTTCCTCTGGCCGGTACTTGCTGTAGGACCCTCTGAAAGGAGCCTGGATACACTTGGATGATTTTCTGCCATTTTTACAAGGGAGACAACTTTTTGTTTCTTGTTTGTTTCCCTGCATGCCATACCTTCTGAAAAGGTCCCTACTCTAAAGGGAAAGAATTTGATCCCCCTTGGGAACTTTTTTTCTTTGAAAGTAGACCCTTTTTTGGAAGGGAGGCAAAAATGATTTGGATAGAGTTGTTGTCTACTCGGAGAGTGCATTCATTCTCCATAAGCCTTCAGTTTGTGCTCAAAAGTCCATTTTCTCTTGATATATTCAGGATTCTGTTGAATGTTTAGAATAAAGTTTAGTTACAAATCTTGTATTTGTTTTAATTACCTAACAGCTCGTCAGAAATCTCTATCAGGTAAGATAACCTTCATATTAATCTCTCTCTCTCTCTCTCTCTCTCTCTCTCTCTCTCTTATTTGCTCACTGTCTCATCTTTTGTTGTACAGTAATGATTAACTTACATATTATTATACATACTTGGAATCTCTCTGTCTCACACATTTATTTATTTATTTGTTTTATTTTTTTTATTTATTTTTCTCAGATATGGAATCTTATTTATTTTATACTTTTCATTGTGTATGTATTTTTATCTCTTTCTTCTCTCTCTCTCTCTCTCTCTCTCTCTCTCTCTCTCTCTCTCTCTCTGTTGTTTACTAGAGACAGGGTTATTTTACAATTTATTTATCTGTTTTGTCTCAGATATGGAATCTCATTTTTTTATATATTTTTCATTGTACACATATTTTAGTATCTCCCTCTCTCTCTTTCTCTCTCTCTCTCTCTCTCTCTCTCTCTCTGTTTATTTGAGACAGGGTTATTTTATAATTTATTATCTATGAGGTTGCTCATGTGCCAAGCGAAATTTAAGCTCAACCTGCGCATTCTGGCCTGATTCTTCATGGGGGCGCATGCGCAATTTTTCAGGAAATCATGTGTCTTGGCTCATTGATTTTTGGGTAGACTGGTGTTTGTTAGACCCAGATCAGATACCGCAGAACAGTTCTGCGGCGTCTGATCAGGATCTACACTGTTTTACTGGCTTTCCTAGATACACATGTAAATTCTTGAAATTGCTGTGTCCCACTTAATGTGTTGAACAAAGATATACAGTTCACTTTTTGCTCAAACATTAAGGTTGTGGACACTCGTTAGAACAACCTTAAAGACACATTTTTTTCCTTCTTTGGCTAGCACCCCCGGCCCCTCCCGCCCCCCGACCCCGCCCCGCCCCGCCCCGCCCCGCCCCACCCTCTCATGATCAGCCCCAATATACAGTCCTCATAAGAGAATGCACATCAAAGGCTTATCTTATCTCAAAAAGATTATGGGGTGATTATAAAGATAAGTCTCCTTAGTTGGGGCTTATAAGGAGTAATTCATATAATTGAGAAGCATTCAATATGTTACTTTAGAACCAAATTATAATTTGCAAATTACGCATTTAATTTTTTTATTTGTCTTTATTTATTTATTTATTTATTATTATTATTTATTTATTTATTTTTTTTTTTTTTTTTGATAGATTTTCCAAACTAAAAAAGTGTTGTTTTTTCTTGCATTGTGAAAAAAATATATATAAATAAAACTGAATAGAATATTTATATATTTATTTATTTATTTATTAAAGTAAATAAGAACACTTCACGAACTAAATCCTAATCCAACTGAGCCCGCCTCGGTGGCTCAGTTGGATGCGCCGTCCGACTGGAGACCAGGAGGTCGCGGGTTCAACCCCCGCCGAGGTCGGCAACATTCTTTCGTGGAGATTGATCATGAAATATTTTCTACGGTCATTCTCTCTCTTCCGCTGATTCAAGAAGGGCAGTTGTCAGTTTCTGGCGAAAGAATGTGCACAATACTGATTAACCGCTTAGAGGACTAAGCCTGCCCAGTAAACGTGTGGTTAGGTAAACTGACCGCGCTCGACATGACCCCATTGGGTTGACTGGGCCGTAAAACCTCAACACAAACAAATAATCCAACTGATGGAGTACTAAATAATAAATCTGATAGGAAATTTAAAAATAATTGTATCTAAAAAAGGTGAATATTTATTTTCTGCAGTTGCACAAACTGATTTTCTGAAACGCAATTATTTCTACAAACTAGTCTGAGTGTTTAGTGAAGATTCAGATCAGCCTGCGCGTCTGCACAGTCTGAGCAGTCTTCATCACTGCTTCTTTGTCCAAATAGCACAGACTGATCAGGCTGCGGGATGCGCAGGCTGATTCAATTCTTCACTGAGTGTACATGCTATTTTGAAATTAATGTGTACGTCGTACCTGCCAAAAACTGTAAAATTCTTTTCCTGTTGTATATTACATTTTTATGACACACCATGTTTTCCAGTATTTTCAATAATCAATAATCAATCAATCTTTACTGACAGCAGAAGGACCTTATTATTACACATTGACCTGCTGGGCAAGAAAGAAAAATAAAGAATTTTTCTCTTATTTTTCTGGAAAATGGGATTTGACATTTCAAATTTTATTTTAGGGTAAATAAGAAAACTCTTATTAATTTGTCGTCTGCTGAAACTGCCCATAACGTGGTAAATGAGAATGTAGGACAAAATCCCTCCCGGACATAATCCCTTCTGCTCATTTTTGTAAAGGTGGACATAATCCCTCCCATGCTTTTTGCAACGTGGATATAATCCCTCCCGCTCATTTTTACAAGGTGGACAGAATCCCTTCCGTAAATTTTCCAACTGGGACAAAATCCCTTCTTTGGACAAAATCCCTTCTGCTTAATTTTCAATGTGGATAGAATCCCCACTGCCCATCCTCCCCAGCTTATATTATAAACTGCACACAGTTGTGTGTATACAGACAGCTATTTCTGCACACAAATATCTGTCTTGACAGTTCCTATGCTGAATTCTTCTTGTTCGTCTGTCATTACTGATAATGACCAATTCTAATCAACTGTGTGATGTGTTATTATTTGTGTGTTCTAAGATGGCTGATGAGACCAATCTTAGCTCTAAACTGCCTGTTGCAGATAGAACAAGAGAGGTCTGAGGGAGAAAGCTCTATTGGTGATGCCTTAGCTCTGGCTTTCCGCTGTGCACGTTTCTGCTCGGCTTCGCTGATTCTTTTTGGTTCGTGTTCACCAGCTCCCCTTTTTATGAGGCCTCGCCACTTTGTACGATCTTGTGCAATTTGTTCCCATGACTCAGTTGGTATGTTGAAGTCTTTAAGGGAGGCTTTGAGGGTGTCCTTGTATCGCTTCTTCTGACCACCATGGGAGCGTTTTCCTACTTGGAAGTTCTCCATAGAGAATTTTCTTTGGCAAACGTTCATCAGGCATTCTGGTAACATGGCCTGTCTATCTTAACTGTGCCAATTTCAGAAGAGTATGTATTCTCTGCACCCCTGTCCTTTTCAGGACTTCTGTGTCTGGAATCCTGTCTTGCCACTTGATCTTTAGAAGTTTTCTAAGACAGCTTGTATGGAAGTGGTTCAGTCTTTTGGCCAGTCTTTTCAGTAAACTGTCCAAGTTTCGCATGCGTATAATAGTGTAGGCAGCACTACCGATCTGTATACTTTAGCTTTGTGTCAAGTCTGATTCCACCGGTCCCAAATACTTCCACGTAGCCGGCCAAATGCTGCAGTAGCTTTGGCAATTCTGGCATTGACTTCATCATCAATATGCACAACTCTAGACAATGTGCTTCCAAGGTAGGTGAACTTGTCTACCACTTGCAGTCGTTGACCTTTCACTGTGATGGTAGGCTCCTTGTAAGGCTTTCCAGATGCTGGCTGATATACTACCTCAGTCTTTTTTATGCTGATTGTGAGATCATAGCTGTCACTTGAATCAGATACTTGATCCACACCTTTTTGCATTTTCTCTTCTGTTAGAGCACCCTTTGCCATGTCATCAGCAAAGAGGAACTCGTCTAGCACCTCTGTCTGCACCTTAGATTTAGCTTGCAACCTTCTTAGGTTGAAAAGTTTCCCATCAAAGCGATACCTAATAGGTATACCATTGTCACCATCCTGGAAAGCATCTGTAAGCATGGCGGAAAACATCATGCTGAACAGTGTTGAAGCTAGTACACAGCCTTGCTTAACTCCATTTGTCACAGGAAATGGATCAGAAAACTCGCCATCATTTTGGACCCTTGCAAGCATACCACCATGGAACTGCCGCACCATTGCTATGAATTTGGCAGGACAACCAAACTTTGTCATAATTCTCCAAAGTCCCTCACGACTGACTGTGTCAAATGCTTTGGTAAGGTCGACAAAGGTCAGGTAGAGGTCCACATTCTGTTCCTGGCATTTTTCTTGAAGCTGTCGTGCTGTGAAGATCATGTCTATTGTTCCTCTGTTTTTCCTGAATCCACACTGGCTTTCTGGTGGAAGCCCTGACCGTTCCAGGTGTTCATTCAATCGGTTCAGTAAGACCCTAGCAAGAATCTTTCCAGCAATTGACAATAAAGAGATGCCTTGATGATTGTCACAGACTTGAGGATTCCCTTTCCTTTTGAATAGGTGGATAATTGTTGCATCCTTGAATTCTTGAGGGATGGCTTCTTTTCTCCACATAATGTGAAATAACTCTGTCAGTTTCTCTGCAACTGGAGGACCTCCTGCTTTGTAGATCTCTGCAGGTATTGCATCTGATCCTGGAGCCTTTGCCAGATGACAGGAGTTTTATTGCTTTCACTATTTCAAGGACGGTTGGGAGGTCATCAAGCAGCGGATTACATTCCACCTGTGGTAGTCTGTTGATAGCTTCATCATTGATAGATGATGGCCGATTAAGGACACCATCAAAGTGTTCAGCCCATCTTTTTAAGATAGCTTCTTTATCAGTCAGAAGACTAGTTCCATCTGCAATAAGGAGTGGGGTGGTTCCTGAGCTCTGGGGACCATATACTGTCTTGAGTGCATCAAAGAACTTTTTCATGTCCTTTTTGTCTGCAAAGGACTGGATTTCATCAGCCTTTTTTCTCAGCCAGGAGTCTTGCATGTCTCTGAGCCTCGTCTGAACTGTCTTGCATATGTTTGAATAGGCAGTCTTGCTAGATACTGAGGTAAGCCTTGTGTTTTTGGTGTTTCTCTTCAAGGAGTCCCTGAATTTGTCATTCTCATCAAACCAATCTTGGTGTTTGCGAGATACTGGTCCTAGGGAATTCATTGCTGAAGAGTGAACAGTGTCTCTGAAGACCGTCCAGCTCTCATCTACATCTTCTGAACTGTGTTCCAGTGCATCTAAACGGCTGCAGAGATCGTTGACGAATGCTTGCTTCTTGTTGTCTTGTTTCAGCTTGGAGACATCTAATTTCTTTGGCACCTTCTTGCCTTGTGGTCGTCGTACAGGCTGAATGCGCAGGTTGTGTTTGCTGACAACAAGCCTGTGATCTGTCCAACAGTCTGCACCACACATAGTTTTAGTCACTCTGACATCCCGTCTGTCCTTCCTTCGCACTATGACATAGTCAATGAGATGCCATTGTTTGGAGCGAGGGTGCATCCATGTTGTCTTTCTGCGAGTTGGTAGACGGAAGACTGTGTTGGTGATCAGTAATTCATGCTCTGCACACTTCTTTAAAAGGAGGAGTCCATTGCTGTTGCACTTCCCTACACATTCAGATCCAATCACTCCTTTCCAGGTCTGGTGGTCTGTGCCCACACTGGCATTGAAGTCCCCGAGGAGGATGAGTTTGTCTGTCCGGGGTGCTGCAGAAATCACAGAATCCAAATCATCATAGAACTTGTCTTTAACCTCATCTGGGTTGGTCATTCTGGGCTCATAGGCACTTACAATTGTTGCATGCCTCTTGCCAGATAAGGGAAAAAAAGGTAAGAGAAAAGTCCAGGGAGTGCCACAATCACAAACCGCAACCAAACCGGAAGTCTCAGCGTCATCAGGCGGTCATTTATGCCTTTGGGAAGTCCTGAAAGCTTGCTGACGAGGTGTGACTTGATGGCGAATCCTACTCCTGCTTCACGCCGCTCTTCTTTCTTGCATCCACTCCAGAAGAAAGTGCACCAACTTCTTTTAAAAGCCCTTCTTCTGCAAGACGAGTCTCACTCAGAGCTGCAATCTCGACTTTGTATCGGTCAAGTTCTCTACCAACTAGAGCTGTTCTTGGCTCAGGTCTGTCAGAACTAGAACTGTCCATTAGGGTGCGCACATTCCACGCGCCGATGGTAAGTGGTATCACCTTCATCTTCTTTTTTCTTGTTTTACCGCTAAGTGGGATTCCCGCTGATCGCGGTTAACCAGCCAGGAGTTTTGAAGCAGGCAAATGTTTAGGGCACCTTTTCTAGCCCCTTCCCCATGCTACGGGGGTGAGCAGTGCGATCCTAAAAAGGTCTGCTCAGTTGCTCAGTTCGGCTGCCGAATTCCCCATACTGCTTCACTTTTAAGGAAAGCGACCATATAGAACCAAGCCGCCTGTGTGCAGGTCCGCAACTACAGCTTCCTGTGTTTCCTCACCTGCTGCTTCGCCGCTCGCCCATCGCCACAGGGCTTTTGTATGATTTGCATATATGTGCTTGCTGTGAATGTGTGTTGCTGATTAAGATGACATGCGCTGTGAATGTGATTATAATGAGGGAGAGGCACGCAGAGTCAACCTCACTCTCTCATCCTGACCTAGCTGGATCCAGAGGCAAGACAGTGTCAGGACATCTGGAGCTAAGCCCGGATGCAGTGGATGACCATGACTTCTTTTGTGCCTTGTCATGCTCTCCATGCTCCACAACATGCTGCTGAATCGCCATTTGGGCCGTTGAATCATAGTAATGATTTCTTCCGCCCCAGCTGCCGAAGCAGACTTTACATAACTGGAACAGGCAAATCCAGGTATGCCGGTTTTTGTTTGGAGTTGCCAACTCCTAGATGGATTGTCGACCAGGGCTTCAGAGCTCCATCTACCCTAGATATTACTACACAGATTCTGTTAACAGCTATATAGAAGCAGTAACTTAAATGTCTTATGTAGCGTAACGATGAACATATAAGTTGTATCAAAACAGATTTAAAACATGCCTTTTTAGTTGGTTTTTGCTTTGTTTTTCTTTTTTCTTTTCTTTTTTTTTTTTTTTTTTTTTTTTTTTTTTGTTTCTTTAGATAAATAAATATATTCTGTATTAATTGTCCTTGATAGTTATATCATTAAAAGCATTCACCATGAAGAAAGTGAAGACCCTGATCAGACTGAGAAGATGCCCAGGCTAATCTGAGTTTTGGCTGGACTCAAAGACAAAATTATTGGTTTTGTCATATTTTGTCCAGTATATATTAAAGTAAACCCGCAAAGGTTACCTTTTTAAGTCCTGTATTGTGCTGCTCCGGGATCCCTCAGAGCTCCCAAACACGTCCTTCCAGCTTGGCGCTCTAAGTAGAAGTAGGCCGAAATATTGGTTCGCACAAGTGACGTCAGTGACTGTTAAACTACCGGCAACGCCTGTCAATGGACCCACGCGGATCTGCTGTCGTTGCTATCCAGCCGATATCTGCGCACCACTACACTCCTCCCCACTTTATAAAAAGGGAGGGAACCTCATTCGGCAAAAAAGGACGTTGGAACACTGGTAAATATACTTGACCAAGGCATAATATTTTTACATTACATAGCCTTGCCTTATCTGTACTGAAGAGACATCTGATGCAAAAACGTCAACTTACTTTACTCCATTCAAATTGTGCATCAGACGCCGGTTTTGCAGCTATTTTACAAACTGACATGTAATTTAAATATTGGACCATTTTTAGCTTTGTTAGATGGTATACATACATCATGCACCTTGTAAGTACCGTCTCACATCATCTCACAGTTTTCTATCCTGGCACTTTGACTGTTCACAATCTGTTGAACCATACCCCATTGCCAATCTGACCACAGTACCATTTTCACATCACAGCCCACTGCACAGTACCACAGTGTCATTACCACACCACAGCCATATCTAAATCAGTACTGTATTGCTTCCGTGAGACGTCAAGTATCAAGGTGTCTTAGATGTATGGATTTGACTCAAGACTAATACAGAGTGGTAGTTCAAATTGCTTTGTAGAATGTTTTAGGCTTGATTTAATCAGGTTGAAATTGTGAGAGGCCAACAGAGGAATTAGAGGGAACACTTTGTACAGACAATGATACGAAGTACCATATGATCTTGCAGACCAAGTGGCCATCTACATTGCTGTCAGCTGTTCTGTTTATTTTGGGCAATTCTATGAAGCACCATATGATCTAACTGATCAAGTGGCCATCAACATTGCTAGCAGCTGTTCTCCCTCAGATTCTTGATCAGTAGAATATTTCCTTCACCCTATAACAATGTGTTTATCACCTCTTTCGTCTTGGAGCAATGAGAAGAACCATATGATCGCCATATGACCAAGTGGCCATCTACACTGCTATTGTAATACTTTCATCATAGAGCAATGAGAAGAACCATATGATCGCCAAATGACCAAGTGGCCATCTACATTGCGTGCATATCCTTCGTGAGCTTCAGACCAGTAAAAGTATCTTATTTTTTGTAGCAATAAGAAGAACCCTATGATCGCCAAGAGACCAAGAGGCCATCTGTATTGCTTATTGCAGTTTTCTGCTACTGTTAAGTTACTGATCAAAAGAATACTACTGATCTATGTTCTACTATCCTATGACCTCATGAGCCGTTCTACAAAGTCTCTGCACGGCGGTATTCTATTTTCTTTCAGCCTCCACTACCTCCTTCCAGGACATCCCTCATTGTTGAAATCGTATCTTTTCAACTTTACTCTTCAGAGGGATACAGAGATTCTTCTTGTTATAACGGCCGGTCTCTTCCAAAGTGGGGTAGTTTTATACATTTGCCTTTTAACACCTGCCGCACAAAGCAGACACACTAGACCACCCTCGTCGTAGGTTTTTCTAGTATCTCTCTTCATGCGGCGAAGAGAGGTTTTGAGTGTATCCCTGGCAAAGTCATGAGCCTTCTAGATGCTACCCGTGAATCTTGTAACATAGTCCTCTACGTCAGTTGGTTTGGTCACAGGATGAGGGAACATGAGGTGAGCTAGGAAATTTACGTCCCTACCTAATATCAGCCTGTTAGTCGTATACCGGTAATACGGCCAACAGTCGATCTTAGGGCTCCCGCAAACTGCTGCAAATGAAGGTTCCACTAATTCCGTGACATGCCAATAAAATACACAATAGCACCCATAAGCAATTTGTTAAATGTATAATTTTCGGTTTGGTCGCTACAACCTAGAAGGTCTGTTTGGTAAAGTCCTGGATTTATGGATCTGGAGCGCTTTCCACAAGGCGGCATACAGTTTTTAAACTTTCCACCTTGGTCTGAGAATACTTGGAACGGACATCTGAATGTCGAAGTAATCCACAGCTTCTTTTGCTGTGACTTCCGCTGTCTGTGATGGAAGTGTCACACATTCTACCCGCTTTGTGTACTGGTCCACCACCATGAGGAAACGTTCAAACCGATATGGAACCCCACACGGGAGCTCCCGCCCGATACCCCCCATGGGTGTCCAAAATTCATTAAGACACCCATGAAGCAACATATCCGGCAACAGTCCCCACGACGATCCCATACCAATAGACCACCCTGTCAGGCTTTTGTTTGGGCCACTTTGGTGACTTGGAGATGACAGATCAAGGCTCAACTGTATAGCTTCTGCTCTCAATCCTTTTGGGGGTGGGGGTAACGAGATCCTTCTCATCACAATGGTCTCTATTCCGGTAGAGTACTTCATCAATGTGTGTGAATTGTTCCTTATTAAGCCAGTACGCGTTCGCCGCTGGCCCAGCAAGGAACAACACACCTACCCCCGGTTCGACAGCATCCACCAGCTGGTCAAGTATTATTGAAAGATCCGCATCTGCTGCTTGTTTTTCTCCCACATTGGTGAGAGGGCGGCCCCAGCATGATGGTTCCTCAGCCACAACAGCATTAGTGACCTGTGTCGTTATCTCTTCATTACCATCTACAGACCTAATTCCTGTGCATAGTTTTGCTCCTAGTCTCACATTTTTTTCGCATCAAGGGACAATTCAATGACCTCCTCATGCGGGCTATTGCCTGTGACCTGCAACGGTTGTGACCCCAGGGGCAAGCCAAATTCACATACCCCAGGTCTTGCTGCTCCTTCGCTAACACTCTATGACCAGTTTCCTGGCCATTCTTTCCAAGTTTTTCGCTTCTGCAGCTCGAATTGAAAACTGTGCTGGACTCTGGTACCTGTGCCTCTATCCCCAGATTTGACAACTGTACTTCTTCAATGGCGCTTCATCATTCCCCGGTTTTTGAATCCGACATTTTCTGGGTACCAATTTTACACTCCCCAGTTGCATCACCTTTGTGCATCCATCATTGCTAGCCATGATCCTATGCAGCCCTTGTGATGCCATTGTTACTGTGCAGTTTACCACCCTGGCTAAACTGCCCCAAATCTTGTCAGCCCTTGTGCAGTAGTCACAGCCTCCGCAAGGTAGATTACTAGGTTTCTCCTCAAGCTTAAAGACCTTGTAATATTCTCTAGACACAGGAATGCTATCCAGACTCAAAGCATCCGCATTCCCGTGCCTAGCCCCATACCTGCACTCCAGTATCCTGTTATACTGACATAATTCTTATACAGAGATCCACCTAGCAAGCTGACCTTCTGGAATTTTCTAACCGCAATAGCCATGTGAGACCAGCTTGATCAGTTCTATCTGTAAACCGTCGGGCGCCCTAACATAATACCGGTACTGACGATCAAATCCTACAGCCATTCTTTCCCTGTAGCTCAGTACCGCCACTGATCTGAGTCAATGCAAAACTACCAATGACCCTTTCCTGGTCATTCTGCACTTTAATTTACTCCGCTCCAATCGCTGTGCATAACCTGAACCACTTCCTGTTGAAACAAGAGGCATTTCTTTGGCTTCAATTTAGACCATACTTTCTTTTTCCTAAGATGAGTATGTCATCTAGGACGGCCAAACTGTTTTCCATGTGAGGACCCTTAATGCAAGATTCATAACTTGCTAATGTTGCAGGTATCATTTACCGCATTGACCCGGCCACAAGACGGGGATTAAAATACTAGCATTTTCCTGCGAACATCTGTCTTATCAGTCTGTGTTAGACAATGTTTACTGACACTTTTTGAGATTCTCATACAAGGGGGAAGCTTGTTTTAATCAATCCCTAGCCATATTCTACCCCTTAGAAATCTTGAATACCACCGTCTTTCAATCAGATCGTCCCATAGCCAGATCAATATGTTATAATTAATTCATTACAGATCCTAAACCAAATAAGCCGTACTTGGAAATGAAGGCTGTCTCACCATCTTCCTCCTTTATTCCTACCTGCCAGCATGTAGAATTCATATCCAGCTTTGAAAACCACAAACTGCCAGCCAGTGTATCTAAACAGTGTAAAGGAAGACTAAACATGTTTTAAACAGCGACTTCATTTAGCGCTCTGTAATCCACCTTACTGATCCATCCCCGGGGATTCATCTCTCTTCCGGATCAGTACAGGTGCCTAAGTCCGATCCGAAGGGCCTCCTCCCCCCCACTAAAATAAGCTGGGGTTCGCCTCGCGTTGTTTCACAGGTTTGGCACTGGCTGTATTGATTCCATGCTGTTTGTCATGGAATGTGCCCGAGTCAAATTCTGATTTGGCAAAGACATGTAGGAACATCATCAATAATTGTGCCACTCTACTACTATATTGATTAATTAGAGATGCGTCTTTTACTTCTCATGTATCAGCTATTGAAGATGCTCCTGCATTTCCGGTTCATGGCTGAAATCACCACCGTTGAGCATCTGGATTCACCTTGGTGGTCTATATTTTCTCTAATTTATGCATCTTCTGCCATGCTTTCTTTTTCAGCAGTCCATTCTTTCTGGGACACACAACCGGATCTGACCCGGTTTCCCGCTAAAATCTAGGTATGAGCATCTTCACATCCTCTAGTTTGGCATCTCTCCCTGCATGTGGCACTTCACACGCACCACTATTTGGGTGATATTCTCTGCTCTTTCTGGTGCGCCTTGACTGTCCTCCAAAAATTGAAAGATCTGGCCATCAAACATAAGAGTACCCGGGGCCTTGTCCATTATCGATTTTTCTCGGTGAACAAGAATAACTGTTTGACTTTTGCAATCTCGTTGAATAGTAGCCACGTGGAATTCTTCTGTGTACAACTGGTTGCCTATCTTGATCTTGACTGGCCCGATAATTGTCACTTGGGCTCCTGAATCTACCATGACATCTTCTCTTCTACCTGGATTTCTAGGCTGAATTGGGACACAGACTAGCTGTAGTTGGCTTACTATAATATGTTCTTGTTCCATATTGCCCTTTTCTGGCAAGACAGATAAAGTTTGTTTGTTTTTGCAACCTCTGGCGCTTCTGGGGAGGTATAGTGACCGTTGATTTGTTGACTGGTGCCAGGTAGTTGCAAGGGAACCTCTTTAGTGTTTTTCAACTTCAGAGTGGGAGTCATAGACACAGTATTCAGGTTTGAGTCTGCTTTCACAGACACAGATGGAACACCTTTAATCTTAGACTCTCCTCCTGTGTTGTTCTTTCTTGTCTGAGTCATAGACACAGTATTCAGGTTTAAGCCTGCTTTTGCAGACACAGTGGGAATACCTTTAATCTTAGACTCGACATTTTTTATGTTCTCTTCCAGTGTGGGAGTCATAGACACAGTATTCAGGTTTGAGCCTGCTTTTGCAGACACAGATGGAATACCTTTAATCTTAGACTCGACACCTGGTTTCTGTGGAACAATTTCTTGTATTGGAGAGGTTCTTTTGATTATGTTGGTATCTGTCTTAAATTTTTGGTACTCTTCGTCTGGGGATTTGTATTTACTTTGCCAGATTATTGTGTGGATTTTAAATACGGACAGTCATTTCTAAAATGACCCTTAGCCCCACAGTTTAAGCAAGACCCCTTTTCTGGATACATTGCACAAAACTGAGGGCCTGAGGAAATTTTCATATTCAGTTTTTCTTTAGTTCCTACTTTGCCAAATATTTAACTATTTCTGTCAAAGACTTTTCAACAGTACTTGCAGTCTCCCCTCTCAGATATTTTACATCTGAATCTGGCGCCGCCCTTTCCTGTACTGCTTTGATAGAATACTGCTCTTCCTCTATTATGTCAGTCTTTTTATCACCCTTTGCGGGATTGCTATAGACGGAAGAGTGCACATGTTGGTACCATCGCACTTTATAGCCATTGTTAATGGCATATCTACACAAACAGATAGCTCAGATTTTTTATCTAATAAACCCTCGCAAAACCTTGAAACAGCTTGTTTTCTTGAGTCAGGACTCTGTCAGACCATCCCCTCCTCCAAGGACTCTCCGTCGTTTCGGGTTGCATGTTGGAATCAATGCGTTGCAGTTTCATCCAACGCTTTTATAAGAAAACGTTAAGCCTCCTTAGACGATGGGAATAGGTCCAGTGCTCACTTCAGGGCTCATACATTCAGGACTGACCAAATTCCTGGACAATTCCCTGACACAAATTCAAATTTCCCTGATAGTATTACAGCCAAAAATTTTATGAATTTAGCACGAAAGCTACATCATGACCAAATATCCAAATTTCATCAACATGAAATGTAAAATTTTGTGACATTTCCCGGATATTTTTGCAAAATAACATTCTTTTCTGACATAATTTCCTGACAATTCCCCGACCTTGAAAAAATCCTAATTTCCCTGCCATTTCCCTGGCATGTATGAACCTTGTACTTGTTTCCATCAGTAGCACATAAAAATCAGATGCTTTATCAGTCAAGCACCAACAAAGGTAGTCCCGGCACTCCCGCCCACCTCACTCGCAAGTTTTCACATAGCAAGTGAATCATGCTTGAATGCCATTCAACCACCTTTGCCATCATACATCAGATTTCATGTCAGTTGTCTAATGATGGAAGATCTGGGTATCTTAGTTTTGCGAGTTTTTGTGTTTTTTATGAGCCTCATTATCAGATACACTGCTTGTATCAGAAGTCACAGACTGGTGATTTTTAGGCTTGTTGGCTTTTGCCTGTTTAGACCTTTTTTGTCTAGCACAAGCCCTCCTCATCAGCGGTTGATTTGGACTTTGTACTGGCACAACAGTGTGATTTGGTCTGATGTTTTTTTTACATTTATGAGGGTCATAAAGATTCCTTCCTCAGAATCTGATGAGGCCTCCGTGCTAGTAGCTTCTGAAGAAGTTTGCTGGGCTAGAGAATGCTGTTTGGTAGATGTTTATTTTGGAATAGCCCCCTGAGTTTCTTGCCTTTTTCTCTGCAAGAGCTTCTGCAACTGCTCATCAGCCTGTTTTCTTATTTATAAAAGCTCAACAATTTGTTGATTCTCTGTATTGGTTGGCTGAAATTCTTTTTGGCACAGATTTCTTCCAGTTTGTGGAAGAAACTTGCTTTATTGCAGAGCCAGTTGCCTGAGGGAAATACTTCAGTCTAAAAATTTCCCACCTTGTCTATCATATCAGGATCATGTGGTTTCGGTTTTATGTGTTTTAAATATACACGCAGCCTTTCACTCCTTTGCTGGCTAGCCAATTCTTTAATTATTTAATAAACATTTTTATTTTCCCTCTTTATCCCTAACACCACTCCGACTGAGCTGCATCCGTCTGATCCGGGCCCTTCAGACAAGATTGGCTAGACTCCATCTGGCCACCATGCTGGAATTGGCCAGATGCATGCATGCTTCCTAGCCTCTCTCCCTCAGCTCTATATTCATGAGGTCCTCCTCACTTGCAAACAGGTGTAAGAGATAAAGTCCAAAACACGAAAAACCGCACTATCTAACTTTGTCCGGATCAAAGTTTCAAGTGTGTCCTGACCGAGGCTACCCTTAGTGTCCCAAGTGCCATGATGGTTTGTGCATTAGTGGGTCCAATATATGGAATTAGCTGCAATTCCTGTTCATATATATGGGTCAAGTATATTATATTAATGGACATGTTTGGCTTATATTGTCAAATTTGGGTACGATTTGTTGCAAAGAAAAGGTCAAGACAAAGAAATAACTTTTATTAATGTTGTTGTTATGCAGTTGTTGTTGTTACTGCAGTTACACCTTTTCAGGCAACAAAAAGGCTACTTCTATGAAACCGCACAATTCAGTTATTTTCGATAAATACTAGACTTTTTCAGTATAACAGACGTCTTGCTTACTGAAAATGTAGACTAGTATCTGCTCCTTTTGATGTTTTGTTTTATTTTTTATAAAACAGTTTAAACTGCAGTCCACTGAAGGAGGTGGGATAAAATTCTAAGTAGTTTTGCACCCTCTGTTGGTACAAAACCTACCAGAATCCTTCCTCTTCTTTTTCTCTTCAGTGGGTTATGAATCTCCCCTTATGGAGATTTATTGCAGTAGACAGTGTAAACTGTTTTTACATAGGAGCTTCCGAAATATTTTTCAGATATTTTTTCCAGGTTTTCAAAGTTTTTGCACCCTTTTTTGATACAAAAACCCCCTAAAAAAATTATTCTGAATATTTCAGTATTGCAACTGGAGCTAGAAAATACAGAAACACAACTTTTTTGTTGTTTAATTTGCACGAAAATTTTCGGCTGATTTGGCGCCAAAAGTCATGTGATGAAAATCTCGGTGCAAAATTTCTATCTCTTCCAGTCTCTTCCGACAACGCACAGTCAAAATAGATCGTTGTATCCTTGTTTTTGTTGTTTTTGACTGCAAAAGACCTTGCTTCCGCAGATTTTATAGTCCGCGAAAAGATGCTGTTTGGCAGACGGGAAGACGAGAACCAGTTTTCTAGTTTCGTTTTCGCAACTTTTGTTGCTTTTCCGATCTGGTATTTTTATTTTATTTCAGCATAAATATGGTCTTTCAGGCATGGAACGATGTTAACCGCTGCCACCATTAAAGTAAACCCGCAAAGGTTACCTTTTTAAGTCCTGTATTGTGCTGCTCCGGGATCCCTCAGAGCTCCCAAACACGTCCTTCCAGCTTGGCGCTCTAAGTAGAAGTAGGCCGAAATATTGGTTCGCACAGGTGACGTCAGTGACTGTTAAACTACCGGCAACGCCTGTCAATGGACCCACGCGGATCTGCTGTCGTTGCTTTCCAGCCGATATCTGCGCACCACTACAATATGTTAAGAAAATGAGATAAAATATGTGCTTATTATAAAAAAAATAATAATAAAAATAAAAAAAATAACAAACTCTTGTACATATTGCTGATGAACTCCCGTCTTTGAACTCAGATAAAAGTTCTGGTCGAAAACCAAACATGGCGTCGAATGTGAGTAAAAGCGGTGGTCAGGAGCAAAACTCTAAAGACTCACCTAGGTCTGATAAGCCACCGGCCAGCAGTCCCTTTGTAGGTATATCTTCATTTCCAGCTCCTCCAGGCCCACCTGGTACAGCGGTTTTCGGGGCTTCAACTTATATTCCGAATAATCCATGGCAAACAGATCAAGCGAATAAACTTGACTTTATCCTCCAAAAACTCACTAAAATCGAGCAGAATCAAGATTCCTTTTTGACCAGACTAGGTGTTATCGAGAATAAGTTAACACAGACTGATATAAAAGTGGTTGAAACAGAAAACAGTCAATCACACCTTAGTTCTAAATATGACACCATTGATTGACCACAAAGGACAACAAACAGCAAATACACAAACTACAGGACGATGTCAAAAAGCAAAAAAGACAAACAAACTTTATCTGAGCAGAATGCTAAGCTGAGAGATGACGTCGTGGACTTGAAATGTCGTTCCATGCGGGACAATTTATTATTCTTTGGTATCCCAGAAGTTATCGCCCCTGTCCAAGTCGACGACTCCGGCAATCACGGTCAAATGGAACATTCCGATGAGCACGGCCTTCAGGCCCAGGGTGCTGCCCAGGGCCCTGCCCCTGACAGTTCTGGGATTCATTCACATTTTCAGCGCAGTGAGCCATTGTCTTCTTATGCTGACACGGTTAAGAAAGAAGAGAATTGTGAAGACAAGGTCTATCCGTTTTGTGAAAATGTACTGAAAATTAAGGATGCTAGGCCGCGTATCAAAATTGACAGAGCTCATGCATAGGATCGGTGGTAGATCTGAGGGTAAAACCAGGCCTATAGTTGCTAAATTTTTGTTATCGGAGCACAAGAACCTTATAAAATCAGCTCTAGCTCGATCTGAAAACGGCATTCAATGGCGCATTCAAGGTGAATGATCAGTTTCCCCCGAGGTTGTACAAAGACGCAAAGAACTGATCCCCAGACTTATCAGTGAGAGACAGAAAGGGAACAAAGCAGCTCTCGTTCGTGACAAATTGTACATCAACAACAGACTTGTTGAATAGGACCCTCGAGAAAGTGATATCAGTATTGTAGTTGAAGGATTGAGTACGTGTTTAACGGACAACGAGTTTTTGAGTTTTGTTACACAATTTGACTTGGTATTCTGCAGCGAAACATGGCAGAGGCGAATACGTTAATAATAACCTTTTACATAAAAGACGACCAGATCTCGAAATATTTTGGGAAGAAGCTATCTGGATCGAAATTGTATTAAATAATCAGCAGTTTCTCGTAGGTACATTTTACAGTCCTAAACCCCAAGATCGAACTTTTTTTGAAGCGCTGGATCGTAACATTGAAAAAGCTTTGGACTCTAGTCGTAATATTATAATTTTAGGCGATCTAAATGAAGATTTTCTGAATGAAAACTATAGAAATCTCCATGATATCGTGATGACAAACTCATTACAAAATGTCATAAATGTTCCAACAAGAGGCAGAGCTCTTTTGGATCCAATTTTAGTTCCTGACGATCTTATTGTTTATGATTTGGGAGTTTTATCTATTCCTAATGAAATAACAGACCATTCTGCTACATACATACTGCTTCCACATAATTATTCAGTTTCATCAGCATATACTCGCAGGGTATGGTTTTATAAAAGAGCAGTTTTTGCAAAGCTTGAGGAAAACGTAAGGTCATATGATTGGGATTGTCTTTATGAAGGTTCTGTAAATGACTGCTGTGAATTATTTACTAATAAGTTCATGGAATTTGTAAATTCGTCGATCCCATACAAGGATGTAATGATACGACCAAATGATAAGCCATGGTACGATTCTGAAATTCGCAGATATTCTAGAAAACGTGACCGCTTAAAAACGAAAGCAGTTCGAACTTCACAACAGTCTGATTGGGCAAAGTATAAATACCTTCGCAACAAAGTAAATAATTTAAAAAGACACGCAAAAGAAACTTTTTACAATAATTTGGAATTTTCTTTATTAACAAACTTTAGTAGCAACAAAAAGGAATTTTGGAAAATTGTAAAACATTTTGTCAACAAGAAAGACTCTATATCGACAATACCACCCCTCCGTACATTTACTGCTTCAGGAGATTCTATTTGGCATGTTTCTGACTTAGAGAAGGCTGATTGTTTAAACTCATACTTTGCTTCTGTCTCTTCGCTAGATGACTCACAAGCAACTTTGCCGTCATTTTCGGAACACACTGACAAAGTGTTAGATAATATCGAAATTACAGAAGACGAAATTAAAGATGTCATCGTAAATTTAGACCCAAATAAAGCTTCTGGTCCTGACATGATTAGTAATAAAATGATTATAAAGATAGCAGCTGTTATAGCAAAGCCACTTTGTACAATATTCAATCGCTCGCTGAATGAGGGTATTTTCCCAGACATTTGGAAATTAGGGAACCTTGTACCATTATTTAAAAAAGGGGATAGATCTATACCAGCAAACAATCGGCCAGTTTCGCTCTTAAGTAATTTAGGTAAAATTCAAGAACGAATCGTTTTTAAACATATGTACAACCATCTACATAGTAACAATTTGTTGTTCAAATACCAGTCTGGCTTCCGACCTGGTCATTCTACTACTTTTCAACTTATTGATATATTTCATCATATTTGCCAGTCCTTCGACGAGAAACAGTATTCATGTATGATTTTCTGTGACATATCAAAGGCCTTTAACAAGGTATGGCACAGAGGTCTCCTATTTAAACTTCGACAAAATGGAATTAAGGGCAAACTCCTTGCATGGATTTCTAATTATTTGTCCTCAAGAAAACAAAGAGTTAAGATAAATTCAGCTACTTCTTCCCTCCTATCAGTAAATGCAGGTGTCCCCCAGGGTTCTGTGTTGGGACCACTTCTATTTTTAGTATATGTGAACGACATTGCAGAGAACCTCTTAAGTCTTGTTCGATTAATTGCAGATGACAGTTCTTTGTTCTTTTCTGCCACTAATCTTAAAGATATAGAAGGAGTAATTAATCATGACCTTTCACTAATATCAGAATGGGCTAAGAAATGGCTTATAGATTTTAATCCTATAAAGACAGTAGCCATGTTGTTTTCTCTCAGACCTATCGATGCCTTACCTTTATTGAATTTTAATAATAGTATTATTGATTTTGTTGAGAATCATAAGCATCTAGGAATAACATTTTCTTGCAATGGTCAGTGGCATACACACATCGAGACAATTCAAAAGGGGGCTTATAAGATACTTGGCATTATGCGGAAGCTTAAATATAGTTTCAGCAGACAAGCATTAAATCAGATGTATGTATCTTATGTAAGACCTCTGCTGGAATATTCGTCGATTGTATGGGACGGAGGTACGGAGCAAGATAAAACTGCATTAGAAAGACTTCAAAATGAGGCTGCAAGAATAGTCACTGGTCTCACACGATCTACTTCTATTGTTAACTTATATAAAGAATGTGGTTGGGACTCACTTGCAGATCGAAGATATTTTCAGAAAATGTGCTTCATGTACAAGTGTTCAAATAATCTTGTACCAGACTATATATCTGATATTATTCCACCACGTGTTGCTGACGTTTCAAATTACCCATTACGCAATCGAGACAATTTTTCAAATATATACAACCGCACAGAAACTGCCCGCAGATCTTGCATTCCGTCTTCTGTAACTCACTGGAATAGCCTTCGCGCTAATATTAGAGAAGCAGACACTTACTTATCGTTTCGTAAAATACTCAAAGACGAAGTCTTATACAATGCGAATGTCCCTTCATACTTTTTGAAAGGTCAAAGAAAGCTGTCAGTGCTACACGCAAGAATCCGCAACAGTTGTAGTGATTTAAAGTCTGACTTGTTTCAAAATCATCTAACAGATGACAAGAAGTGCACTTGTGGCTATGACAATGAAAATGCCCTTCATTACTTTTTTGAATGTAATAATTACACTCATCAAAGAATAATAATGTTTCAGCAAACCAGACACTTTCATCCACTCAGTTTAAATGCAGTCTTGTTTGGGAAAACTTCTCTCTCGGACGAGGATAACTTTGTTCTTTTTCAGGCAATTCAACAATATATTAAAGATTCCATGCGATCCGAATAATTCCGCAGAAGATAGTTCAAACTCATGCACTGTTTAAATTCTGGAGGACGGCCGACGCTGAATCTATCTATCTATCTATCTATCTATCTATCTATCTATCTATCTATCTATCACGTTAGAAAATAATTATGTATTCTAATAGCTATATCTATATTTTTGCCATGTTGTAATTGTTTATATGTTGTAGGGGGCGGGCTGTAACTAATGTTGTTAGAACTTGTAGCCCAACCCCATTGCTTTTTGAGGCAATAAAATATGTTTAAACTAAAAAGAGGCGAAGTGACAAGTTTAACATTGAGGGTTACAATTGTATATGTGTACCAAGACCTGAAAGCATGCGCACAAGGGGCAGAAATCGTCGTGGGCATGGGGAAATTTGTCTTTTTATAAATGAAAATATTGCTGATGGAATCGAAATCATAGAGAAACATTCTTCAGTTTGGGTGAAACTTTGTAAGAAATACTTCTGTCTTACATCTGATTTATACATATGTTGTTTTTTTATATACCCCCAAAGGAATCCGTCTTCTTTAAAAATGTCGACGTTGATTTATATGATGTTCTTGAGAGCGGTATACGAAAATATGCTGATTTTGGTAAAATTTCAGTTATAGGAGATTTGAATGCTCGCACTGGGGTTCTTGACGATAGATTAGTTTCATGTGAAGGTCTTGATAGATATATACATTGCATAGACGGTTCTGATATTTCTGAAAACAATGTATATAGTAACATTTGTAGACGACATTCACTTGATACAAAAACAGACTCAGCTGGTGTACGGTTAATCCAAATTTGTAAAGACTCAGAGTTATGCGTCGTAAATGGCCGTAAAGGACAAGATAATGGCATTGGTCATTTCACATTTCATGGTGTACAGGGTAGAAGTGTGATACATTATGCACTGCTTGCCCAGGATTTTTTCGACTACGTTTCCGATTTTGTTGTTTATGAAACGACTTCCTTTTCAGATCATACTCCAATTGAATTAAAAATTACTGCGAATGTTAAGCTCGATGATGCTTACGGGAATATTAAAGTTGAAAAACTTTTATGGGAAAAAAGTAATGTCAGTTGTTTCCGGGATGTCTTGTCGGATAATTTAGTCGATTTAGACTTATTAGTGGACAGAATTGTTAACGAAAATTTAAGCATTGATGATGGGGTGTCGAACTTTGGCGCAATACTGTACAATAAAGCATACGAGGTATTTGGTCAGTCGAAGATAATACATAACGGTAGATCTTGTACTCAGCGAAAAAATAGCAGTCCGTGGTTTAATAATGACTGTGTAATCGCCAGAGCAGAACTTAAACGGGCTAACAAATTATTCCGCAAATATAGGACACTTGAGTATCACGAACACGTAGTAAATTGTCGTAAACAATACCGTAAGGTTAAAAGGCGCACGCAATTCATTTATAAGCAAAATCAAAGGCAGAAATTACACGAAATGGCCACTAATAATCCGAGGGGTTTTTGGCATGAAGTTAAACGCATGAAAGGGGACGGATCGAGTCAAAGTAAATTGGGCTGTCCGATTTTTTTTTTTTTTTTTTTTTTTTTTTTTTTTTTTTGATCATTTTAAACATTTATTCTCTGATGGGAACAGTTTTACAGTAGATCACGTTGAACAGTTTATTAATCAGAAATTTAATGAGAACTTTACTTCCACGGACACAGATCAGCCGTATGACACTTCCTTGCTTGATGCGCAGATTACAAGCGATGAGGTAAAAAATGCAATTTTCAAACTTAAACGGAAAAAGAGTCCGGGATTGGACCTGTTGCCTCCTGAGCTTTTTATAGATACATCCGATTTATTGTCTAAACCATTATGTAAACTTTTCAATTATATTTTTAGCTCACCTGAGCCGAAGGCTTAAGGTGAGGTATTGTGATCACTCACCGTCCGTCGTCGTCGTCGTCGTCGTCGTCGTCGTCGTCCGTCCGTCCGTCCGTTCACAATCTTTAAACAACATCTCCTCCTGAACCAGTGATTGGATTTTGACCAAACTTCACAGGAATGATCCTTGGTTGGTCCTCTTTCAAAGTTGTTCAAATGGTTCCGGTCCATTGCATATCTAGGTCACAGGAGCTGAAAATAGATTTTTTAAATAAAAAAATCTTCTTGTCAGAAACCACTGGACCGATTTCAATATAATTTTGCAGAAATGTTCCTTTGGTGATTCTCTACCAAGATTGTTCAAGCCATTTGGATTCGTCAGAAAACATGGCCGCCAGGGGGCGGGGCTTATTTTCCCTATATATCAATATAGAAAACTTTAAAAATCTTCTTGTCAGAATCCAATGGACCGATTTCAATATAATTTTGCAGAAATGTTCCTTTGGTGATCCTCTACCAAGATTGTTCAAGCCATTTGGATTCGTCAAAAAACATGGCCGCCAGGGGGCGGGGCTTATTTTCCCTATATATCTATATAGAAAACTTTAAAAATCTTCTTGTCAGAAACCACTAGACCGATTTCAGTATAATTTTGCAGGAATGTTTCTTTGATGATCTTCTACCAAGATTGTTCAAGCCATTTGGATTTGTCAAAAAACATGGCCGCCAGGGGGCGGGGCTTATTTTCCATATATATCTATATAGAAAAATTTAAAAATCTTCTTGTCAGAAACCACTCGACCGATTTCAATATAATTTTGCAGAAATGTTCCTTTTTTGACCCCCTACCAAGATTGTTCAAGCCATTTGGATTCGTCAAATAACATGGCCGCCAGGAGGCGGGGCTTATTTTCCCTATGTATCTATATAGAAAACTTTAAAAATCTTCTTGTCAGAAACCACTGGACCGATTTCATTTTAATTTTGCAGAAATGTTCCTTTGGTAATCCTCTACCAAGATTGTTCAAGCCATTTGGATTCGTCAAATAACATGGCCGCAAGGGGGTGGGGCTTATTTTCCCTATATATCTATATAGAAAAATTTAAAAATCTTCTTGTCAGAAACCACTCGACTGATTACAATATAATTTTGCAGAAATGTTCCTTTGATGATCCTCTACCAAGATTGTTCAAGCCATTTGGATTCGTCAAAAAACATGGCCGCTAGGGGGCGGGGCTTATTTTCCCTATATATCTATATAGAAAACTTTTAAAAATCTTCTTGTCAAAAACCACTGGACCGATTTCTATATAACTTGGTAAAGATGTTCCCTTGCTGATCCTCTACCAAGATTGTTTAAGCCGTCATCATTTGTCAAATACATGGCCGCGGGCTTATTTTCCCTATATATCTGTTTAGAAAACTTTAATAATCCTTTTGTCAGAAACCACTGGACTGATTTCAATACAACATTGCAGGAATGTTTCTTTGGTAACCGTCTACCAAGATTGTTCAAGTCGTCATGATTCATCAAAAAATGTGGCTGCCAGGGGGCGGGGCTTATTTTCCCTATGTAGCTAAATAGAAAACTTTAAAAATCTTCTTGTCAGAAACCACTGGACCGATTTCATTATAACTTGACAGAAATGTTTCCTTGTTGACCCTCTACCAAGATTGTTTAAGTTATCATGATTCATCAAAAAACATGGCCGCCAAGGGGTGGGGCTTATTTTTCCCTATATATCTATATAGAAAAGTTTAAAAATTTTCTTGTCAGAAACCAATGGACCAATTTCAATATAACTTAGCAGGAAGTTTCTTTGGTAACCCTCTACCAAGATTGTTCAAGCCGGCATGATTCGTCAAAAAACATGGCCGCTAGGGGACGGGGCATATTTTCCCTGTATATCTATATAGAAAACTTTAAAAATCTTCTCGTAAGAAACCGTTGGGTCGAGTTCATTGTAACTTGGCAGGAATGTTGCTTTGGTGACCCTGTACCAAGATTGTTCAAGCCCTCATGATACGTCAAAAAACATGGCCGCCAGGGGGCGGGGCTTATTTTCCGTATATATCTGTATAGAAAATTTTAAAATTCTTCTTTTCAGAAACCACCTGACCGATTTCAATATTACTTGGCAGGAATGTTGCTTTGGTGACCCTGTGCCAAGATTGTGCAAGCAATTATGATTCGGCAAAAAACATGGCTGCTAGGGTGGGGCTTATTTTCCCTATATATCTAAATAGAAAACTTTAGAAATCTTCTTGTCAGAAACCACTGAACCGATTTCAGTATAACTTGCAGGAATGTTCCTTTGGTGGCACTCTACCAAGTTTATTCAAGCTGTCATGATTCGTCAAAAAATATGGCCGTTAGGGGGTGGGGCTTATTTTCCCTATATAGCTATATAAAACACTTCAAAAATCTTTTTATCAAAAACCACTGGACCAATTTCAATATAACTTGGCAGAATTGTTCCTTTGGTGACCTTCTTTCAAGATTCAGTTCCAGCAGTCATGATGCATAAAAAAACATAGCCGCTCGGGAGTAGGGCTATAAAATTTATACAAAAATCTTAGAGCAGTGAACTTGACTGAAACTTCAACAGTAAGTTTGCAAAGCTGTTTGCTCAGGTGAGCGATATAGGACCATCATGGTCCTCTTGTTATAAATAATTTATATCCAGAAAGTTGGACACGTGGTATAGTAGTTCCAGTTCCTAAAAAGGGCAATTTATCTGATGTTAATAACTATAGAGGGATAACGTTGACTAGCATATTTTCTAAAATTTACTCTCACATTCTTGATAATCGTCTACTTACATGGGCGGAGGACATAAATATCTTAAACGTGTGCCAATTTGGGTTTATGCAAAACAAAAGTACTATAGATTGCCTTTTTATATTGCAGTCCATCGTAAATAACCAATTATATCGTAAAAGGAAACTCTACTGTGCCTTTATTGATTTTAAAAAGGCTTTCGACCTTGTTTACAGGAACGGTATTTGGTATAAATTATGCGAAATGGGTGCATCATTGAATTTTGTAAAGTCTGTTAAGGCTATTTATAACTCTGTTAAGATTTGCGTCCGCTCTCTTGGTAAATTTTCTGACTGTTTTGATAGTTTTGTAGGGGTCAAGCAGAGGGAGCCGCTGTCTCCGCTGCTTTTTATTTTATTTCTGAACGATCTAACAGAAGAATTACAAGTTAATGTCGATTTATCTACTTTTGATAATTCCATAATCGAAGAATTTCAGAAATTTGTACTATTATTTGCAGATGATACCTTACTTCTTGCCAATACCGCTGATGAGTTACAGTCGTTGCTCAACAAATTGTATGTCTACTGTAAAAAATGGAATTTTACAGTTAATGTTAATAAAACGAAAGTAATGTTGTTTAAATGTTCAACTAGACCTGAAAATTTCGAGGTATCATATGATGGAACGGCTCTGGAAATTGTTCGCAATTTTATATATCTAGGTGCGAATATTTCCTGCAATGGTAAGTTTTTTCAAGCCCAAAAACATTTGGCAGAACAGGCTTCTAAGGCGCTTTATTCTCTTAGTAACGTTTTTAATGACAATTGTTACGAGCCAGGCGTAACGAGAAAGAAATGAAAGTGAAACCAGCAACAAGCTTTAAATTATTAACAATATTTATTCACAAAAAAATAAGATAAGATTCAAAACAAAAGAATGTAAGTGAACAGTACCTTTCAAGTTTATGTCACAAAGTCCCTCTGAAATAATCCATGAGAATTTATAAAACAAATCCTTTGAATATCAGTTTCTGATCCCACAATTTAAAGTTCCTGAATTCAGAATTTAAGTCCAGAATGAATAAAATATTAAAGTAATCCAGTACAGAATAATTTCCAGTGAAAGGATACAAAGATGCCTAGATGAAAATCTTTTCTCCTTATATAATATCAAAGAAGGTTCTAGAAAGAGAATTTACTACAAGCATCTCTTATTTTCTAGTTCCAATCAAGAAACTTCTAAATCTTCCATGACATTCCAAAAACAACTCAGTCCAGAATCAAGGCCGTAAACATCATGTTATTGTAAACATGTTGAACATTCCAGAAAGTTATTTTTGGAAACATAGTAAATAAAGCTATTTATGGAAACATAGTAAACATGTTGTTTAAAACAATTGAACACCCTGTTATATAACACTTCCCCTCTTCAGGGAAAAGAAAGATTTATGTAATAAAGCTTTCTTTTGCCATAAAATTATAATAAAATAAAATACTGATGAAGGCAATTATTATCTTATATATAGCAAGTTACAGGAAACCACAGATCAAGACATCATGCTCTGGACAAGGCATCAGGAATAATATTATCTTTTCCCCTGATATGCCTGATGTCAAGATTGTATTCCTGTAACAACAGGCTCCATCTGAGCAACCTCTGATTCTTGTTTTTCATCTTATGGATGAAAGTCAGTGGATTGTGATCACTGAAAACAACAATAGGTGAGGACGAAGAAGTCAGATAAACTTCAAAATGTTGAAGAGCAAGAATGAGAGACAAACATTCTTTCTCTACTGTAGAATAATTCTTTTGATGTTTGTTAAACTTTTTGGAAAAGTAACAAACTGGATGATCCACACCATTGTCATCCTCTTGCAGTAATACACCACCTGCACCAACATCACTCGCATCTACTGCTAACTTGAATTCTTTATTAAAATTCGGTGCCAAGAGAACCGGCTCACTTCTCAGTATGGCTTTCAGTTTATCAAAGGCATTCTGACAATCACTGGTCCACTTAAACCTCATTCTTTTACTAAGTAAATTAATCAGTGGCTCAGCAATGACAGAAAAATTATTACAGAATTTTCTGTAATAACCGGCCATACCAAGAAACCTCATCAGTTGTCTTTTGCATGTGGGCACCGGAAAATTTGAAATAGCTTCAACTTTAGCCTCTATAGGTTTAACCTGACCATGACCCACAACATGTCCTAGAAATGTTAAAGTTGCATGACAGAATTCACTTTTAGCAAGGTTTATTGTCAATTTTGCTTCACTTAGTTTATCAAAGAATGCTTTGATAGTTCCAAGATGGTGATTCCATTCATCACTGTATATGATGGCATCATCGATGTAAGCATCGCAATGCTCGATTCCAGCTATTATGGTGTTGATTAAGCGTTGAAATGTTGCTGGAGAGTTTTTCATTCCGAAAGGCATTACTTTATAGTGATATAATCCATCAGGAGTAACAAATGCTGAGACCTCTTTGGCTCTTTCTGTGAGAGGAATTTGCCAAAATCCTTTCAGAAGATCAAATTTAGTTATATATTTTGAATTCCCAACTTTGTCAATACAGTCATCCATTCTTGGTATGGGAAAAGTGTCTGTTTTACTCAAATTATTGACCTTCCTGTAATCGGTGCACATCCGATATGTTCCATCAGGTTTTGGCACAAGAATGCAAGGTGAACTCCATTCACTTTGACTTGGTTCAATAAAATCATTGTCCAGCAAATACTGAATTTCCTCCTTAAGATGTTTTTGTTTTGTTGGGTTCATTCTATATGGATGTTGTTTGACAGGTTGTGAGTCCTCAACATTCACATCATGATAAATTTTGTCAGTCCTTGTAGGAATGTCAGGAAATAAGTGTTCATATTGATAAATTAACTGTTTCAGTTCTTTTCTTTGGACTGGATCTAGGTGTGAAAGTTTCTGGTCGAGATCCTTTAGAATGTCAGAATTCTGGAGTTTTGATGAAGCAGGATCAGATTTGATGAAGTTCATGTCTTCAGAGTTCATTTCAATTTGTTCCTGAGGGACTGAACTAACAACACTAATTGGTGTAACAGAAGAGCTATCCCTATCTATGTATTGTTTAAGCATGTTAACATGACATAACTGTTTTTGTTTGCGTCTCCCAGGAGTGTTAACAATGTAATTAACATCACTAATCTGTTTATCTACAGTGTAAGGGCCGTAATATCTGGCTTGCAGTGGTTTGCCAGGAATAGGCAAAAGAGCAAGTACCCTGTCTCCAGGCATGAATTGTCTTTCTTTTGCATTTTCATCATACCAACGTTTAATTTTCCTTTGTGCTGACTTAAGATTGGTCCGAGCAGCTTCACAAGCTTTAGACAGCCGGTCTTTAAAATCTGATACATACTGAAGTAAGTTCAGAGAACTGTCATCATTTGAGAGAAATTTCTCTTTCAAAAGTTTCAAAGGTCCACGCACAGTGTGGCCAAATACCAGCTCAAATGGGCTGAAACCAAGAGATTCCTGAACAGATTCTCTAACGGCAAACAACAACAAATGAATGCCTTCATCCCAATCTTTTTCAGTGTCAAAGCAGTATGACCTGATCATATTTTTCAGTGTCTGATGAAATCTTTCAAGGGCACCTTGACTTTCAGGATGGTAAGGCGATGACTTATATTGAGTAATGCCCAACTCATGCATGACCTGCTGAAAAATTCCTGACATGAAATTTGAGCCCTGATCCGACTGAACAGACTTTGGAAGGCCTACAAATGTGAAAAACTTTACCAAAGCCTTAACAATATTCTTCGTTTTAATATTCCGAAGTGGAATGGCTTCTGGGAAACGTGTAGAAGCACACATTATAGTGAGAAGATATTCATTACCTGACTTTGTTTTGGGCAAGGGACCAAAACAGTCAATAATTATTCTGCTAAAAGGTTCATCAAAAGCAGGTATGGGCTGTAAATGAGCTTTTGGTATTGTCTGGTTGGGTTTTCCTACCATCTGACAAGTATGGCAAGATTTACAAAATCGAGAAACGTCAGATTTTAACCCTGGCCAGTAAAAATGGTTAAGAATTTTATGATAGGTCTTATTTATACCTAAATGACCTGACATGGGAGTGTCATGGGCCAAGTTCAAAATTTCAGGGCGATAAACCCTAGGAACCACTATTTGGTGGTTAACAGTCCACTCGTCTTCTGCTGAGACATCAGGAGGACGCCATTTTCTCATTAAAATGCCATTTGTGGCATAAAAACACACTGGGACTTGATCTATTTCTTTCTCATCTAAAGCCCTTTCAAGCAAAGGCAAAATTTCAGGATCATTATGCTGTTCCTTACAAAGCTGGGACCTTGACACCAAGTCATGACCTTGACCTTGGTCATTTAATATTGCAGAGTAATGACTGGACTCTGACTTGTTATGTAACTCCGTCTGTTTGTCAGACAGGCTGGATGAAAGAGAATTTGTAATCTCATGTTTAAAAGACTGACCCAAAAAGGTATCAGTTAAATCAATGTCCCCATCATTCTGTTTTGCTTTCTTTGCCATGGCCCTTGTAACGGCATAAGATGGGTAAAGATCAGGGATTTCCTGTTCAATGGGATCAGGTGGCTGATCAATACAAGGTATGTTAGTCAAAAGTGGGTTTACCACAACCTTATCTCCTGCTAAGTCATTGCCTAACAGTAAGTGAACACCTTTAAAAGGTAAAGAAGGTCGAACCACAACAGCCACTAAACCAGTTACCAAGTCTGAGGATAAATAAATGTTATGAAGAGGAACATTAACAAATCCACACTCTACACCCTGAATAAGGACACTTGTCCCAGAAGAAGTCTTCTCAGAAAAAGGCAGAGTATCTGCTAAAATAAGGGATTGAGAAGCTCCAGTATCTCGTAAGATTTTAATTGGGGTAGACTGGGCATAGTCACTATTTAGTGACACAAAACCATCTGATAAGAATGGTTCATAAATCTCCATAACAGAATCAGTCTCAGGCCTTTCGGTCTGGATAGGATCTTCCTCCTTAACACATGACTGTGGTTTTGACCGTAAAGAGGTAAGGCCAGTAGGTTTAAGCCCCTCTTGTTTTTCTTTCTTTCTTTTCAAATGTAAACATTCAGATATAATATGACCTGTCCTTTTGCAATAATTGCAAATTGGTTGAGATAAGGGATTTTGATCTTTATTTTCACCAGAAGGTTTGGGTTTGGGAGTAATTGTTTGGCTATGACTGCCAGGTGGATTACTAGGACTATGTTTGGATCCTGAATGTGGGAAAAATGGTCTTCTAAAGGGATTTGACTTATTAATAAAGGAAACTTTATGTGTTAAAGCATAATCATCTGCAAGTCGAGCTGCAGCTTCCAAAGTTTCAACTTGTTTCTCATCTAAAAAGGTCTTAATGTCTGAATTTATGCACCTTTTGAACTCCTCTACAAGCATGAGCTGCCTAAGTTTTTCATGATTAGAGCCAATTTTCTTTGAAGAGCACCACCTGTCAAATAGCTGTTCTTTAGTTCTAGCAAATTCTACATGGGTCTGCTCATTTTCTTTCTTACAGTTCCTAAATTTTTGCCTGTAAGCCTCAGGAACCAACTCGTAAGCCTTAAGAATTAATTCCTTTACAGTATCATAACTGGAGCTCTGCTCAACAGTCAGCTGAGTATATATTTCTCGAGCCTTCCCAATTATTACGCTTTGCAAAAGCAAGGTCCAATGCTCCTTTGGCCATTTTAAATTTTCTGCTACTTTTTCAAAATGAAGAAAATATTTGTCAACCTCTTTTTCTTGAAATGGAGGAACTAATCTGATGTGTTTAGTGACGTCAAAATAAGCACCAGAGTCTAAAGGTTGCCGTTTTACCGTCATATTTTGCATTTCTAATTCTTTCATTCTTGTTATATTGTCTCTCTCTTTCCTTTTCTTCCATTTCTATTTTAAGTTTTTCTTGTTCTACTCTTAATTTTTCAAACTCGATTTGCTTCTGAATCTCAAGCTCTCGCATTTGCAACCCTGTCTGTGTAACGAGAACAAGAGACAAAGCAGAAGAATCAAGTATTTCCTTATCAACCATAAATTGTACCAGAATATTGTTTATTTCCTGTTTTAGCATGAACTTGTTGACGGTAGTCAGTTCATAGTGAGCAGCAATATCTAACAAATCTGACTTTTTGGCCACATTTAACAGCTCCTGCGAATGCGCAGCAATAAAAGCTTGAAGGTCGAACGACATGATTGCTTTTTGCTGGTTTTATCAAGTAAATTTATCAATCAGAGTTTATTTGTTGATATTTTTCAAAAGTCAATACTTGCTTTTTTTTCTATTATATTTTTTTGAAAGTCAGTACTTGTTTTATAGCAAATATTTTTTTTTTTTTTTTTTTTTTTTTTTTTTTAAAGATCAATATTTGTTTTCTTTAAAAAGCTCAAACTTGTTTTAGCTCAAGAAAATGTTCGATCCCGGACGAGCCCCCAATTTCTGTTACGAGCCAGGCGTAACGAGAAAGAAATGAAAGTGAAACCAGCAACAAGCTTTAAATTATTAACAATATTTATTCACAAAAAAATAAGATAAGATTCAAAACAAAAGAATGTAAGTGAACAGTACCTTTCAAGTTTATGTCACAAAGTCCCTCTGAAATAATCCATGAGAATTTATAAAACAAATCCTTTGAATATCAGTTTCTGATCCCACAATTTAAAGTTCCTGAATTCAGAATTTAAGTCCAGAATGAATAAAATATTAAAGTAATCCAGTACAGAATAATTTCCAGTGAAAGTATACAAAGATGCCTAGATGAAAATCTTTTCTCCTTATATAATATCAAAGAAGGTTCTAGAAAGAGAATTTACTACAAGCATCTCTTATTTTCTAGTTCCAATCAAGAAACTTCTAAATCTTCCATGACATTCCAAAAACAACTCAGTCCAGAATCAAGGCCGTAAACATCATGTTATTGTAAACATGTTGAACATTCCAGAAAGTTATTTTTGAAAACATAGTAAATAAAGCTATTTATGGAAACATAGTAAACATGTTGTTTAAAACAATTGAACACCCTGTTATATAACACAATGTGTTATGTGTTCAAGATAAACTAAAGTTGTTTGACTCACTAGTTTTTACCCATACTTATGTATGGTAGCGAAATATGGGGTTTTTACAAAAGCAACGATATAGAGAAAGTTCACATACGATTCTTGAAACAATTACTAGGAGTGCATAAGCAAACAAGTAATATAGCTGTGTATGGTGAGCTGGGCCGTTTCCCCTTATACGTAACGAGGAATGTCCGAATTTTGAAATATTGGTTTAAGATACTTAACTCTCCAGATTCACTACTGTATAAAGTTTATTTGCAGCAAGTCGAATTTTTGAACGTCGATGCAAATTTTAATTGTTGGGCTACATCTGTCCGAAATTTGTTGAATGAATTAGGTTTCACGTATCTGTGGGATTTACAGTGTGTATCAAAATTACAATTGAATATGGTGATTCAAACTGTATACGATCAGTTCTGTCAAAATTGGTACAGCGAACTTGCTTTGTCGAGTAAACTGGATATACTTAAAACCTTAAACAAATGTTTCAATTTTGAAAAGTATCTTTCATGTCTTAATATTGAAAAACACCGTATCGCTCTCACTAGATTCAGATGTTCAGCTCATAAATTGATGATTGAGGAAGGCAGATATAGAAATATCGACAGAATATTTGTCAGTACTGTAACACGAACCTCGTTGAAGACGAGTACCATTTTCTTCTTGTATGCCCTGCGTATCGAGAAATTAGACTATCCATATTACCAAACTATTATTGTAGCTGGCCTTCAAAACAGCAGTTCACCAAAATTTTAAATTCAAGTCAAACCGGTATCTTGAGAAAGTTAACTAAATACATATATAGTGCTAATGAAAAGAGAAACTCTCTATCTGACATTTGACAAATTTGTAAACGTATACTTTGTTCATTCTTGTTTATTGTTTATATACTTTGCTATTACATACTGTGCATGTATATATAATCTTTGTATGAAATTGTCGTGCTCTTCCCGTACCACCACATTGCTATTAGGACGAGAAACACATGTGTTGCTTAGTCCAATAAAATTATTTGTGCTTTTGTACTGTACATTTATTTATTTATTTATTTATTACACTTTCTGGTTGATTTCTGCTTATTTATTTACTTATTTATTTATTTATATTTATTATTTATTTATTATACTTTCTTGTTAATTGGTGCCTAATGCAATTGTGCTGAATATGTTTGTAATTTAAATGTGCTAAAAAGCAATGTCTAATTAAGGGCTATTAAGGTCAATCATTTTTCTAATTGTCTAATTAATGGTCACAGTTTGTAATCTTTCTATACTTAAATTGTTGTCAATGCTGTTAGACACAAACAATTATTTAGAGGTCAATGTTTGTTTGTTTGATTAAAATGTTGATAAATACTTTCTATTATAATTGTAAAAATTGAGCTCATGCATAACATTTCCTACTATTTCACATGTGTGCTAGCAAAGACTCAGATCTGACTGCACATCCAAAAGTTTGATCAAACGCATCACTGTTTACTGTTTACTTAAAGGGTAACAAAGGTCCCCAGAATTGTGGATGTGCAGTCTTATCAGAGTTTTCACTTGAATAACTTGCTATTGTAGGAAATGTTCAGTGCGAGAAATTGGATCCTCCACATCCAAGTTTGATCAAACGCATCACCGTTTACTGTTTATTTAAAGGGTAACAAAGGTCCTAAAAATTGTGGCTGTGCAATCTTATCGGAAAATGCTAAAATAGTAGCCAAGTGGCCAGGTAAGATTCTGATCAGCTTGGAGAGATGTAGGGGATATCAACCGGGAGGGGTTTTGTCCTTGTTGGAAAATTCACAGAAGGGATTTTGCCCACCTTGTAAAAAAGAGCAGGGGGGATTATAACACGGAAGGGATTATGTCCACCTATACAAAAATGAGCAGAAGGGATTTTGTCCACCTTGTAAAAAAGAGCAGGGGGATTATAACATGGAAGGGATTATGTCCACCTATACAAAAATGAGCAGAAGGGATTTTGTCCGGAAGGGATATTGTCCGTATACCGGTAAATGATGATTCTCAAATGTCTGTGCGAAAAAAAAAATGTGCTCCAAAAAATACTTTTCCTGAACAATGGATTAATTACACCCTTTTCATCTTAGTCTTCCCTGGTGCATGTTGATCCATGTTAAATGTTGAGAAAATTCTGTGCTCTGGTTCAGTCAAGTATTACACAAGGATGAGCTTATCACAGTTATGTCGAAGTTATTGTCATGAAATATTTCTTACAAGCTATTAATAAATAACTGGCACACTTTAACCTAAGGGGATATAGCTGTCAAATTAGCAACAGTTATTCAGTATTAACAGAAAACTGTAGAAAACTAAGAGCAGACAGCAATCTAATTTCTTCATGTCTTGGTGTTTTAAGGATAAAAGCAATTTTACTGTTCAGCAAATAACCCAAAAGAGGCATTTAGACTTCTTTTTTTTTTTTTTTTTTTTTTTCTTTTTTTTTTTGTGTGTGTGTGTGTGTATGGTTTTTGGTTTTACGGCCCCTTCAAGGTTATTTCACTATTTTACGTGTAAAAGCAAATATTGTTCAGCAAATAACTCAAAGGAGGCATTTAGAGTCCAAAAACGGAATGAAAAGATAATTATCTAATATTTTTTGTTTTACGGCCCCTTCAGGATTATTTCACTATTTTAAGGGTAAAAAAATTACTGTTCAGCAAATAAACAAAAGAGGCATTTTGAGTCCAAAAACAGAATGAAAAGATAATTTTTTAGTGGTGTTTGGTTTTACGGCCCCTTCAAGATGGTAAAAGCAGTTTTGCTGTTCAGGAAATAACCCTAACGAAATTATTTCACTATTTTAAGGGTAAAAAATTACTGTTAAGCAAATAACCCTAAAGAGGCATTTTGAGTCCAAAAACAGAATGAAAAGAAATTTATCTTTTTTTTTCTGTGGTTTTGGTTTTATGGCCCTTCAAGATTATTTTACTTAGTTCGAGCCGATCATTAATCAGAGGTGGGCGAAACCCGAGGTACCGGAGAAAAACCACCTGACTTTCCGTTGCAGAACTTGGCGTCTCAAATGTTGCCCGAGCGAGGCTTGTCTTAATGACTTTAACTGCCCTTACTGCCAAACTTCTTAGGCAGGGCTATCATTATTTTAAACTTCGTAAGACGTTTTCGAAATTTTATCGCAGACACAGTGCCTTGCTAGAAAAATATAGCGTCAGTCTGAAAACACTTCTGCAACAAGGTATATCGGAACCCGAATTTTACGGTGACTTAGTGTACAGATTTAGAAAAATTGTAGGTAAATCGAACTTTGCGGAGCAATTACCGTTATAAAAGAATTGGCTATAGCCTGGATATTATGCGGCAGACTGCATGCCTTGTTGTCAACCCAATCATTGTTGATGGCTATGCTTCACTCTTTAATTGCACGACGGCGGTTCGGGCCTCAGACTCAATGACGGCCTCTTCGTAAAACTTTAACCAGTGGGTTGGGGCTTGACGATATGTCTTTGGCTTGGCCCGCCGTGGTTCAACTATTGGTTTTCATTTACTCTGGCATACAGTAGAATTAGCCATGAGTACTCGTCTTTGTTTATTATAGTGATTAATTTGATTTTTATGTTTTCGCTTTGATGCATTGACTGAGTTGGGAGCCTTTATGCGAACCGAATTTTTATGTATTTCTGTATTGATAGTAGCATCGGGACCCAGGATGAAGTTGGCTGGCTGTGAAAGTGCTTTAAGCCCCCCGGTGGTTTGCTCTGCCGACCGTTCTAGGGCGGTGGTCCCGGTGTTAGTCTTACTCTTTCTTGCTTTGTGGTTTATTCTACGAGGCCATTTGTTGTATGTCTTTCCGTATGGCGTGATATACGTTGCAATATTGTATCTGATAATACATTTGTTCCATATTAAAAATATGTATTCTATATTAAGATATTTATTGCCAATAAAATATATTTATTTGCGATATAAAAATATATTTCTTTGCTACATGAATATTTATTGCCAATAGAAATATATTTATTTACGATAAAAGATTCATTGGCAATAAAAATATATTTATTCACAATAAAAATATTTATGTGCGATGTATATATATTTTTTGCAAACCAAATATGCATTGATACAATATTTTATGTGGACAATAACAAATCACAATATAAAGAATATATATTTATTTGCCAAAAAAATAAAAAAAAAAGAATTATTGACAATGTTTACAAAAAAAGTAATATTCATTGTAAGTGAAAAAAAAAATATATATATTGGGTAAAATTAGCATTGTGGGATATGATGTACAGTAGCCTTGTAACAGATAATTTTATTGGCTCGACAAAATTTCCGGTGGTTTGATCCTTGGCCAACTCGCTGCTTAGATTTTCGCACCTTAGACTTTCGTCCTTAGATGCCCCCATGTTTGCCGGTTTCCTAGAATGTTAGAGACTTTGTTGTAGTTTTGTTACCACTTCTATGAGAACTTTAGCTCTAGTTTCCCAGTCTGCATGGAAACATTAGGGCAGCTAGACACGTATGGACTAATGGTCAATGGTCAGCCCCCAAGATCTGGACTATATATTCAAGTATATAACGCTTTTAGGTTTAAAAAAATCATATGGACCGTTATTCCGCGCGGATTACAAGTCACATCCAAAACAAAGAAACTGCAACACACGAGAGAAATACTGAGTTGACTTGTGTCCGGGGGTGCGATGTGACCAAGAATCAAAAGGTGCGAATTGACTATGGTCGAAACGGCCAAGGATCGAGTTGAGCATACACTGCGAACCAAAACAATATGGCAGCGCTCTGTGTAATCAATAGAGGCTGCCATTATTAGGTTTCACAGAGCCAATGAAATTCGCTGATACAAAACCGTGTCATATCCCACAATGCTAATTTTACCCAACATATTTTTTAGCACATTGCAGATAAATATTTTTTTTATTGTGACACAACAGAATATAATATAAATATATTTTATTGCCAATGAATATTTATTTTGCAAATAATTTTTTAATTGCCAATAAATAAGATTTATTGCCAATAAATATATTTTATTGCCAATAAATATCTATTTTGCATATAAATAAATTTTTATTGGGCATAAATATCTTAATATAGAATACATATTTGAATATGGAACAAATATATTTCCAGATACAATATTGCAACGTATATCACGCCATATTTCCGTGTGTCATTTTGTTCTTGTGTTTTTCAGTCCTTTTTAGTATTGCGATTACCTCGCTTGGGGAAGAGAGAGCTAATCTTAGTGCTTTTCGTACGTTTGTTCGGTTTGTGGTTGTTTAAATTTGTCGGTTTCCTCTTCCTCTTGGGGTCTGGGAAGGGCTGCGGTTTGTGATTGTGGCACTCCCTGGACTTTTCTCTTACCTTTTTTGTACCTACAGCGGTGAGAGACCTAATGATTGAAAGTCAGCGTTCTTACCCATTAGGCCACGGGAGTCCGAAAAGATACTATTTGACAGATAGAAATAATATGACATGCGTTTTAGGATTCTAGAAATTCTTATTTGCCCCTGTATAATTCTCTTTTTTGCACTCTGTGGGAAACTAATAAACCGCTTCTTATTTCTTGCCCAAACGTAGATTGTTGAGGCTCATCAGAACCGCTAATTGAGGCAATTCTAACGAGCACCTTCGGAAACTCGTGTATACCCCTGTATAACCCTCTTTTACCAACCCACTCTGTGGGAAGCTAATGAACAGCTTCTTATTTCTTGCCCAAACATAAACTTTGGATGTAATTAGAATCGCTTCACTGAGGCGATTCTAACTAGCACCCTAGAATGTGTAGTTTGAGCAGCTTCTTTCTGCTTCCTTATAGCAGAATTGACTGTTTGGCGGCTGACTTTTACATTGTCTTCGTGGAGTAGTCTGGAGACAATCTGTACCTGATTTACTCCAGACTGGTAGAGATGTAAGATCCTTTGTCGTAGATATGGAGTAAGTCTCTTTACATTTACAGCACTGGCCATAATTAAAGAAAAATATAATTCACCTTAGTTTGATGATGTTAAAGATAATCTAAAAATATTGAGGAGACTCCAACCAAATATATGTATGTATATACATGCATATTGAGAATGCTCATTAGAATGATAGCTGTTACTGTAAAAACATTGAAGTCATTGTCTAGGTGTGAAAATTTATTGTCACAATATTGCTAAGACAACAGTTCAGTTACCTGCGGATTGATTTAAGAGGTGGCACTTACAATAACTTCGCGGGAACAAGACCGTGAAATTAATACCAATGTAAATCTCACTTTTAAGAGAAAAGTGTGTTTTACATGGGAAAACATTATTTTCCTTATTTTTGCACAAAAGCATAGATTGTGGGTACTCAATGAAGCGGTTCTAACGAGTGCACACAATCTGTGTTTGATGCAGACATAAGAAAAATATCAAAATAGTTTAGAATTAATGAATGAATAATTTTGAGAATAAAAGAGAGAGCGGATAATTAAATAAATAAAGGAAGAAATTAAAAATGAAAAAAAAAAAAAAAAAAAAAAAAAAAAAGAGAAAGAAGAAATTTTTCCTATAAGACAATTATTATCAAGTGAAAACTTTTCTAAAATAAAATGGGGGAAAATGAAAACTAAGTAAGAAAGAATCATAATAAGAAAGAAAGAAAAAAAAAGACTATTGGTATTTGTCTTAAAGAAATATTGACTGTTAAAAAGAAAGAAAAAAATATATAGTCCGCAGAAAGAAAGGCTTATTTTCATTAATCAGTATTATTTTCCAATGAATAAGACTACTTTCTAAGTATATGTGTTAAGCTAAATCCAAAGTTCACTATGAACATCAAGTGCACTAGAAATCAAGATTGCGCTTCAAGTGCCCTAGGGTTTGAGCATGAGTTGCACTTCATTGCTCAAAGTTAGTGCTGTCGTTGTGCACTACAAGTGCAACTGGGTTGCACGAGGGTGTCAAGTTTATCTCTGACCTATCTGTAGGTCCAAGTTAGAGCTTCACGTCTGGAGAAAATTTCCTGACTTTAAGTATTCTGTATTATTGGATAGCGGTATTGTACTAGTAAATTAACCCTTAAAGGGCTAAGTAAACTTATAGCAGACAGCATTCTATTTTTTTTAATCACTTTTCAGAGAAAATAAGATTTGCCATTTCATGTAAATCGCATGAAATGTCAAGCCTTATTTTCTCTGAAAAAAAAAATGTGGGCTGCAGTTGTGATAAGTGCTTTAATTCTTTAATGGGAAGTGAATGATGTGCAACACCATAAAAGGACCCTTATACCATATAAGGACAGTGAAGGACCTGATCAATGTGTACATACAGTCTGGACAGGCATTTCACTGACTACAAAGTACAATGAGGAAAATGGCAAGTCCTAATCAGACCACAATAGGCTGTTAGCAGGCTGATATGGGCCTTTGGTTTACCATATAACATTAGGCCCCTTTTGCTTACACTAGGCATTGGATGGTATCAAAAGATATACACAATGAAATAGATCAGAGTTTTTTGTGACAGACTGTATCAAGAGACTGGTAGTGTGGTTTTTGAGACTGCTTATCTTGTTTAAATGAAAATCCGTGAAGAGTTTTAGATATCCTTTGGTGCGGTGTCTGCCCTTTGTCAGTAAATTTATGTATAGGATTTCTGTGATTGATTAATCATCATCAGCATTCTGCATTACGGAGAAAACCAATGTGCAGGAAATTAAAACCTGGATGTATCAAATTATGAACATTCATAAATTTCTCATTCTGTAAATGCCATCCTGTATGAAATATACTTTTCTTCTAATTACATTTCCATCCTGTAAAATGAAACCAGGAAAACATGCTTATTATTTGAAATACATTTGTGCAAAGCAAGATTCTGATAAAACCAGAAAATTTCAAAACAACAAAACTGCTAAAAATAACTCAGAATTTATATACCTGCATACCCACGGGTTGTATATATTTAACCCTTAGAGCGCGGCATAAATCGTAAATCAGGCCTGTTAGAGGGTTCCGAGACGCTTCGCCCCAAAACCATTTCCTCCCCTAGACGTTTCGCCCACAAGATGTTTCGTCCCTGGTCGTTTCGCCCCCTTAAACTTAAATAGATAAAGATTTCACGTTGAGTTCACTGTACTTTCAGTTTCAGTTTTTGAATAAATGTGTATGATTGCAAATGAGCTGGGGCATGGTACTTCGAGATAGCTAAATACTAGCTACGAGGGATGTTCGAAATGAATTGCTTATTTCTATCTGGAGACTTCAAATGTCAAGTTAGCCCAAAAGTACTCATTTCATGCCCTCGAAGTACTCCCCGTGGCTAGAAATGCAAAGTTTCACCGATGTATCCACTTCTTGAAGGCGTCACGGTACGCTGATTTGGGCACAGTAATAAGGTACTGATGAATGGCAGATCCAAGTGGCTGTCGGGACTGGTATTACCGCCCAGCAAGGAATGCTTTCAATTTCGGAAACAAAAAGAAATCACATGGGGCAAGGTCTGGGAATACAGGGTGTGTGTGTGTGTGTACTTTTTCTTTCTTCAAAAACGCCGTAACTATTGCGGAGGTATGAGCTGGGGCATTGTCATGTAGAAGACGGACATGTTTAAAACCAGTGGCAGGGCGTCGTTTCTGATAATACTTTTTACTTGATAGATACGCCGTAACTATTGCGGAGGTATGAGCTGGGGCATTGTCATGTAGAAGACGGACATGTTTAAAACCAGTGGCAGGGCATCGTTTCTGATAATACTTTTTCAGTTTCTTCAGTACTACGTCTTTGTAGTACTTTCCGGTGATGCTTTTGCCCTTTTTCACTGGCACTTTTATTGCGACTCCTTCACCAGAGAAGAAGATTGCATACAAAACCTTCTTTGTACTCAAAGAACGTTTGGCAATTATTGGGCGTTTGCTGTGTTTAGTGGCCCAGATCTTACTGCTAACCTTTCTGACGGGCTCAAAATAATGGACCCAGGTTTCATCACCTGTGACGACATTGGCAAACTGCTTTTTGTCATATTTTGGAAACATTTGAAGCAGCTTTTTGGCCACTTTAACCCGTTGCCTCTTTTGCTCGTCAGTCAACAGATGTGGCACCCATCTAGCAGAAATCTTTCTGACTTTCAAATGCTTCTTCAAAATAAGGTGAACCGTTGATAGTGATATGCCTACCTTTCGTGCAATATCACGAACTGTAAATCTGGCATCTCCTTCAATGATTTCCTTTATTTTAGAAACGATTTCTTTACGAGATGCAGATTTTGGCCTACCTGATTTCGGTGCATTTTTGATGGACTCTACACCAGACTCAAATTTCTTTTTCCACCGCCGAACTGTGTCATAACACACACAAGAAGGTCCAAAAGCAGTAGAAATTTCAATCATCAGCTTCTTCAAAGAACAACCAAGTTTTGAGCGAGCTTTGATGTAAGCCCGTATTTCATCTTTTTTGTCGATGCTTCTACCAACCATTTTTACTGCAGTGGTCAATGACTGCGTGTATTCAAATGGCAAATTTTAGTCTTACACCTAGTCTAACATGTACATTTATACACCATTGTGTAGATATTGAATAGCCCTATACAGGTATGTATTGGGTTTTTATCGTGCCCCACGTGGATATCGAGCTAGAGTACAATAAGCAATTCATTTCGAACATCCCTAGTATTTAGCTATCTCGAAGTACCATGCCCCAGCTCATTTGCAATCATACACATTTATTCAAAAACTGAAACTGAAAGTACAGTGAACTCAACGTGAAATCAGTAATGGCAAAAATAATGGCAAAATAAATAGATAAATACTTTGTCCCACAAAGCCTATGCTGCCATCGCTCACACACATCACAAGAAATAGCATGGCGACGGCCATCTACTTTTTCTGACGTGCAATGCAGAAATAAGACATTGTTTTAGCTTTAGAATACTTTGATATTCGTGTAACAGCTTCAGAGATGAATGTTGCTCTGGGTGGGTCTTATATAGCCCTGACGTCGCCATATGAAAGATTTTCTAGATACAAAAGATATGCCAATTATGACAATTTGGGATTCCATTTTAACTCAGTTGATCAAAGTCAAAAGACCAACATACCAGTTTAATACACTATTTAAAACAGGTAAATGTACTAACGAGATAATTAAAGCCGTTTGCTAAGAGCACGTGTATTCACACCTCACTATTAATCGCGTAAACAAGATTAATGGTATGGATCACAGCAGTTAGAATTTTTTTTTTTTTTTTTTTTTTTGTTTCGTTTTGAAAAAAAAAAACTACAATGGATGCCGACATCGATTCACAAAACAAATATATTTTTTTATTTCTTTACTTTCTGTCTTTATTTTCCCGCATATTAAAATAATTCAAAAATTAATATTATTCGATCATACTGTATTTTATTATTAATGATCTTTTTTGTTAATTTGTTGATTAATAGCGAAATCTCTCTCTCTCTCTCGCTCTCTCTCTCTCACACACACACATACACACACACAAAAATGCGCATTTGCATAATATGCATTTTATGTAGACATTTTAACTGCATAAAATGTACTAAGTGCCCTGTCGTTTGCCAGTAGCTGACGTATGTCCGTCTTCAAAATGATTGTGTTCTTATTTAAACTGTATTCTTTCTCAATACAAATGTTCATTACGAGTTTTAAGATATATATTCAAACCAAACACATCCGCACAAGACACGGTTGAACAGGGTTGTGGACGAAATGACTAAGGATTATGGATTGGGGGCGAAACGACGGGGTGGAAATGTTATTGGGGGTGCGAAACGACTAAGGGTAAAATAATGGCGAAACGACCAGGGGTGAAACGACCAAGGGGGAAATGTCTTGGGGGCGAAACGTCTTGTTACCTGTTAGAGGGGGTAGCCCTACTTGAGAAGCCATTACTCATGTTTGTGTGAAAGTAGGTTCCGTCCTGTATGGTAGCACTTGCTCTGAATGGTTGCATCTGGTGTATAATATAAGTATGACAGGCTTTAGAGTTGTCATATCCCTCCAAAACGACAATAGGCATGCATAGCGCTTTAACACGGTGCCTTACCGTATCGGATGCTATTTGTTTCAAATAGGGTTGCTAGTTGTGCCAGCAGATCACGATGCAATCCGTGCCAAAGGAGAAAATCTGGTAAGGGTGCTCATGTTAGAAAGTCTGTTATTCCTCTAGATTTCGTTTAACAGTTAGATCGCTGTCTCTACGGAATATTAGCATATCAAAACCTTTTAAAACAGTTCTATAGATGTATGTTTGTTTGTGTTGAGGTTTTACGGCCCAGTCAACCTAATGGGGTCATGTCGAGCGCGGTCAGTTTACCTAACCACACGTTTACTGGGCAGGCTTAGTCCTCTAAGCAGTTAATCAGTATTGTGCACATTCTTTCGCCAGAAACTGACAACTACCCTTCTTGAATCAGCGGAAGGGAAAGAATGACTGTAGAAAATATTTCATGATCAATTTCCACGAAAGAATGTTGCCGACCTCGATGGGGGTCGAACCCGCGACCACCTGGTTTCCACTCGGACGCGCATCCAACCGAGCCACCGAGGCCGGCTATAGATGTATGCCGGTAGAATGTATCTTCATAGTATGAATAAGAGATAAAAGCAAACGGACTCAGCTTTGAGGGTATTCGGTGCTTTGGATACATATGTATAGTCATTGGAGGGGTCATTTGTTAAGTTTAAATTACAGAAAGAAATAAGGTGATAATATCTTTGCCAAAACACTGTCAGCGGTGGATGTTTTGTCTAAGGATATAAATAAAAACCACGTTTTACACGATCAATATTGGCACTGCATGCTATTTGCGCATGATAGCAGATAAATTATGTGCCAATACGTGTGACCGGATAAAATTTGTGCCATTGCTACACGTTTTTTTCATTGAGCATGAAATAGGTTCTTTCTGTCCTACGAATTGTTAAATTGCAGGTAGAACATCAGTATAGTTTCTGTCCTACGAATTGTTAAATTGTAGGTTGAACATCAGTATGGCTGCATTCTTCTATAATTCGAAGAAAATAAATGAAATTAAAAAAGAAACTACGCCGAATTACTAAATTCACGTCAGGGTGAAACCAAATAATGATATTCACTACCGTATGGCTAAACGGACTTGTCACAGACTCAGCTGGCGTGTACATAGAATATAATATTTATTTAATGAGCCAGCCCATGTGAAATTAATAGCTCTAATGTACCAATGAATGTTTTCCCCCGGTGGAGGGTCGGGGACCGGGTGGGGGGGGGGGTGGGGGGTGAGCGGGGAGTTGGACAATTTTGAATATCTGTTGTCTAATTTCCTACCCACGGTCCACACTTTTTTGTCGAAAATCCCTTAGATTGGGCATTAAAAATTACATCTGATTTCTTTACATAATGTCTTTACATAATCTTTCTAAGGCATCAAACATTCAGTCCAGGGTCAAAGTTTTCTATCGAATTCCCGAGGGTGGAGACTGATTAGGCAGTCTAATCCCCATGGTATGCCCCCACTTCCTCTTTGGGAAGTCATTAACTGGTACATTATCGCGTCTGAGCTATCGCTGTTCACACACATGTTCAGTAGTATACCAGACGACGGTTTAGACCAAGAATGAGACATCCAGCCCCTCTAGATGGTTGCGCATGCGTATTTGTACCATGTCTTAACGGAGGGGACAACGTACCATCTTGAGTTACGCTTCTATTGTGAAAACTGGGAGCTAATTACATATGTATTGATGTAAGTCTGGGATGAAGATATTCTTTAATTAGGCCCAGTATTCATTGTGTGTTAGTGCTTCATTGAGTGGGGTTGTGTTGAGGTTTTACGTTCCCGTCAACACCAATGAGGTCTTTTTTGAGACGTTGCTTCCAAATTTGTAGGCCTTTTACTCGACATTAATTTGACTGACATCCCAAGGCATGCAATAAATTGTTGAGGCCCTCCCAGGGGGTGGAGGTGGGGTACCTGTTCCCTTGTTCCCCTGAAATATTTCAGCATTTTCCCTTGTTTCCCAAAATCAAAATCATAATTTTCTATGTTCCCTACTCCCCAAAACTACCTTTGTTCCCCTGTTCCCTTCAAATTTAAACTTTGAAATAAATGGCATTATTCTCCTGTTCCCCAAAACCCCTGGTCTGTAAAGAAAAGGAAGTGTCTCTGGGTACGGTACCGTACCTGGAGACCTCGGATCTCCGGGTACGGGGTATCGTACCTGGAGACAATCCTTGTAGGTCTGTCTCCGGGTACGACAGTGCATAAAAAGCCTTTATAAGCTATATTTGTTAAGTTTTATATATTAAAGCATTTAAAGGAATATTATTTATTTTTCTGCAATTAGCTGAAGCACTTCAATATTCATTGTCTCTTGCAGATGAGATTATACAAAATGGATTCCTCTCGTTGAATAATAAAAGGTTAATATATGTAACGAATTCCGTAACGTTATAAGATTATTCAGTTATAATCAGTTATTATTATTATGATTACGACGAATATAGTAATGCGTCCGTAAACCAAAGAAAAAATAAGGAATATTACTTTGATTTTTTTAGTACATACAGCTTAAAAATTAGAAGGCTTTTTATATACTGCCGTACCCGGAGAGAGTCCTACACGGATTGTCTCCAGGTACGGGTCTCCGGATACGGTACCAAAACCAACGACACTTCAACACGTAGGCTTTCGAAAAGTGAGGGTGGGGTGCGGGCTGCGAATTTAAGGTTATTTTTAAAATTGGATGTGAATGCATCTTGTAAAAGAAGTCTCTAGAGAGCTCTTCCACTGAGTTGATCACATTAAGGTTAAACACATTAAGTTTTCATTCTGTTGAAATATTTCAAGAAAGAAATAATAGTTTTCCTAGAAAAAGTACTTGGCAGTTTATGCAAATTGTCTTCAATTTGCATGAAATGTCTCATTCTGTTTTCTGAGAAAACAGCGAAAATAACACCATTATTTTGGGATATGTAAGAGAACTTAATCGTGAATAGATCTATGTATGTCGTTCATAATATTGAAAATGGTGAATTTAGTTTAAAGTCCACTGAGGTACTTTTTAGCAGACGACAAACTTGTTTTCTTATTATCCCAGACAATTGGACTTGGGGGAAAATTGGATGTAAAGTGTGTTATGGTATTTTATTTCAAAACTGTGAATTGCTTTCATTTCTACAGTGAACAACATCAAAATTTACATTCGACCAAGCTCGCGGGGTAACTTCCTATATATGGCATAGTATGGATGTGCGTGCCGAATTGCCCCCTTTCAGCGCTGCCAATTATATGACTGGCCCTTTTTTTCAGCAAAAAGTATATGATTGGCCCATTTTTCTGGATTAGTATATGAAAGGCCCCACTTTTCTTATATATCCCGGTGCATGCACATATTTTTCGTTCAAAGATTTTTCAAGGCCACTTGTTCTCTTGGTATTCAATGATTTGACTGCTCTATTTGTCTAACTACCGGCAATAAATGGGTACAAAAAAATCAAAGGACAGTATATGAATGGATCAACATTTCAGACGATCTAGTATATGAATGGGTCCGTTTTAAGGCCAGGTATATGATTGGGGTAGGTTTCGAAATACTGGCTCGAACGCCCGTACCACAATTACCCTCAAGTTACACCCTCACCCCCCCCCCCCCCCCTCCCCATCCCCGAGCCACCAAGTTACTACCTAATTATCCGGATTTTATCAAGTAGCACATCACACAGATCTCCTATATTTTATTTTACCTTTATATTTTTAAAAACAGAAAACAAATACACTCGAAACTCTTTTTACCCCGTCCCCCACCATCACCACTACCAGATGGTATTTTTTCTTCTTCATATTACAGTAGTCGTTCCGGTGTTTCGTATTCGTTCCGGTATTTTGAGTCATTCCGGTAAATCTAGACATCGCCCCCTCCCCCCCCCCCCTGCCCCCCCCCCCTTCCCCCTGCGTACAAGCACGGAATGGGAATGCCTCCAAAAAGAACCCGACACTCTATTCATAAAAAATGAGAATGCCTCAAATAGCATCTGTTGCTGCCCCAAATGGCATCCGTTTTTTTTTTTTGTGTGTTTTTTTTTTTTTTTTTTTCACAAAATATATCATGTGCCACATGTTGGCTCTTATTCGTGGCACAAATAGCATCCGTTGCTACTGTAAATTAACTGACCAGGTCCATGTTACTGTTTTAAGTGCAAACAAATAACGTCTAAGAGATATATGGAGTTAAATTGTTTGAATATATTATTGGCCTTGACTTCTATAAAGAAAAACACCTCGAAAGCATCGTAAACGCATTTATTTGCTCTAATTCAAATGGACAGTAACCTGCCACAGAAGGCTCGCCAGCATTTTGGTTCTGCTAGTGTTTCAAAGGGACCGTTTCAACTACATTTTATTGGCAGAAAATGCTTGACCAAACATCCAAATATATACTCTACCTACCCTGACTGGGATTGTTTATCCATGCTGATCTGTTTACTTCTCCTTTGGCTCGGATAGTATGGTGATCTGGCACAACTAGCATCAACCCAGATGGCATGCTAACGTTGGGCCAACGTTGAATAATGGTTGTCCATTTCGTTGGCCCAACGTAGACATTCAACGTTGGCCCAAAGTAAGTCTGCTCGTTGGGCCAACGTGTAGGCATTACGTTGGGCCAACGTATGTCAATGTTAGTTACAATGTTGTACCAACGTTGGGCCAACGTTAGCCCTGCACAATTTTAACGTTGAGTATAATTATATTGAGTATAACTGTATTATATATTCGTTTCTAATTTAGGCAGCAATAATGAAACTGCATGAGGCGGATACGAAAGCCTCTTATCACTGTGCATTTATGCTGATCTGAGTCTTTGCTAGGTGCACATGTGACATTTTAGGTTTTGCTGTGCTCTGGCTCTGGCTCACTTGTGAGTTTGACATTCTTACAGCACAGTACTATGTTTTAAGACTGTAAAACAGTATTTCACTAAAAAGTAGTGTTTACAATAAAATATTTTTTTTATAAACTGACATAGCTCTTTTCTCTCCCGAGTCCTCTAAGAGGAGTCTGATCAGGGTCTACACTGTTTTCCGTGTGCGTGTTTTGGACCCATTACTCCAGTAATACAATGTTTGTGCTGTAAGAATGTCAAAATTACAAATGAGCCAGAGCACAGCAAAACCTACAATGTTACATGAGCATCCAACAAAGACTCGGATCAGCCTGCACAGTCTGATAAGAGGCTTTCATATCCGCCGCACGCAGTTCATTATTTTTGCCCAAATTAGAAACGAATACATAATATACTGACATGTTTTAAATTCTTAATCCTTCTTTAAATCACATTTGGAGACCTTTATTGGTGCATTTGGAGACCTTTATTGGTGCATTCAATCAGAGAGTCAGAACTAAAATGGTATAAAAGCTAGCTTTGTGGATAGTCTAAAGTGTTATAAAACCTTTGGTAGATGGTAACAATAATCAACAAGGTTACTCCAAGGTATTGGATTACAAATTAATATAGCAAGTTTTATTGGTCACCTTGGCGCTGGACCAGGAAGCCAGTAATTAAGATTACTTCCTGCTGTGTTTGTGCTTTATGCAGCATATGGTACATTAATATGCTAATTAAATTGCTTTACTGGCCTGCAATTTGTTTGATAAAAGATTTTGTTTTTTACAAATTTATTTATGATACAAATATATACATCTAATCCTTTTCTCCAACAGATTTAGTAACTGCGGTAATACATATCCTCTATGTATTCCTATTATTCCGGGTATGTTGGGCCAGCGTTGGCACACCGTTGATCCAACATTTAACTCTTTGGATTTACAGCCTTAGTTATTGATCCACACCACCAACTTAATTTGGATTTAAAACATGGAAATCAAATTATGCATACTGGTTGATATATGAAATCACATTTTGGCAACATTTTTGTCACTTTAGCAGAATCACCAATAAACAAATTGCTGACGTTGGCCCAACGTTGGCCCAACATTATACAAAGGAGTGCATGATTTGCATATTTGGGTAACGTTGGGCCAACCTTACACCACATATGAAATAAAACGGTTTATTCCTAGTATTTTGTATCACGTTGGCCCATTATTGTGCCAACTATATTATTTTACTGCCTTTAAAATAATTCATTAGATTGATATCATGGTTGGCCCAATGTTGGGTCAGCGTTGGACAGCCAATGGATAACCATCAGCCAACGATACAACCCAGTGCCAACGTAGGGCCAACTTTGTTATGCTATCTGGGAAGCAACCCTATTTGGAACAAATAGCATCCGATACGGTTAGGCACCGTGTTTAAGGGTTCAAACACTCTGGAACATTTAAAATATATTTTTTTTAATTTTCTTCACAGCAACGGTGAGCAACCAGTATTTCACTGAATTTTCAAGCTGTCTTGAAATATCTATGATATCGGTTGCTGCAAAAGAAAAGTAAAAATATTTTTTAAGCTCCACTGTGTCTCAATATATCAAAGTCTTCTTGATAATCTGTTTTGAATCAGTGAAACTGCAGTAGAAGTTAGAAATTGCTTATTCCTGCATTCTGAACAGGGTTACTGCCCACATAACCTTATTTCCTGCAAACTATCTTGTGGAGGGTACCGTATTCGCACCATTTAGCGTTCCGGGCACTAAAGAGATTGGAAAAAGGGGGCGCTTGTTAGGAACAAAGAGCTTGCCAGAATGGTGATTCACGCGGTAGTTTCCCACAGGTACAGTGTAGTAAACACAAGGATAGCTTTTAAAAAGCTAGAAACGGCCCGCATAGCATATGACTTTCAATTTGTTGAATTCAAGACGAGTTGTGTAAATAATAGTTATTTATGGTTTGCTGTTAAAGTACGTAAGGAATGCCCTAAGTCTGATACTTGGTCAGAAACTAACTCTAACGCTAATTATTAACAAAGTCAGTGAATTTACGTCATGCCTGAATTCCGGTGGACATGTCTTAGTTTTTTAGTAATCCAAGTATCAGTGATGTAGGTGAGAAAAGTGGACCAAAACACAAATTCTTTACAGGAAAGTTTGCGGATCTACAAATGCGTTTGAATCGTTCAAGGTTTTTACGGTTTCTAAGCAGATTCCTGTCGTATATTCGGCGCCCGTGAAAAGGGCCGAAAAAAGTTAACGATTTATTTCATACATCTATTCATATGCATTGATGTATTAAGCGTGTTCCTATCCTATTCCTATCCTATTTCCAAAGTATTTAGCTGTACATAACTGAAAAAAAAAATCAAGAACACATCTATGGTGTTTAAATCTAAGTCCTTGACCCCAAAGTCATAGGCATGCTGATGAAATGTTTGGACCAATATATCTATTATCCTACAAATACGAATTAAATCCATCATAAGGTCTGGCAATACTTTAACCAAAAACTTTTATCATGATCCTGACCTTTAGGTCATAGCCACGAGTTAAGATGGTGCTGATGAAAATTTTGGAACATTATCTATCATTATACCAAATATTAATTGAGTCCATCATAAGGTTTGGAGTAATGAGCTCTTAAAACTTAAACCAAAAACTGAAACCTGAAAATTTTAAGTCTGTGATCTCGACCCTACAAGTACGGGCATGAGTCCTGATGACATTTTCAGCCCAATATCTATCTTCATACAATATGAACTAAACCCATCATGAGGTCTGTGAGTAGTGAGCTCTTAAAAACGTTAACTAAAAACTTAAACTTCTTTGCAAGGCAAACGCTGTGGTGATTGCTATAGTTCTGTCTGAGTAGATGAGTAGTAAACAATGTCGATCCAGATCAGATGCCACCTTCTGTGATATCTGATCTGGGTGTACATTGTTTGTTTGTTTGTTTTTTGTTTTTTTAGGCATACATGTCTGTAATTTTAGGGTAAATGTGATATCCATCAATTCTGTACACATTACACAGTCTGCAATGTTTTCTATCGATGGCAAACTAAAATGACAAAGGCCTCCTCGATACAATTTAAATAATTAACATATCACGCTAGCAAGTTTATGCGGTGAAGACCCCTTGCAAATCTCACTTATATTAGGAAAATGGGTTTACAGGGAAATGGAATTTTTCTGGCTGCTGCTATAAAATCTAGATACGAGGACTGTCCGGAAAATTTGTAGACAACAATGTTAAGTAACAACACATGGGGATTTCTTATAAGACAGTTTGCTGACAGGCATTTAAAATCAGGAGCGTTACATAAATAAAAAAATAATACTATGAAGATTCTCTGAATAGACTTCCGGTTGTACGTGTAAGGAGTATACAAGCAAAGAACAATAAAATTCTAAACTGAAGAACATTGCAACATAATATTATGGATTTAGATGCACATTAGATCAAATTCCGTCAAAATGAAGGGAGTTATGGGCATTTAAAGATTTCAAGATGACTGACAAATGGGTGTTTTCTTTTTATTTTGAATGTTTAATTGGATTCCACAGATTTTAAAAGAATTATTTAAACTATTTACCAGGTTTTAATTCTTTTAAACTTTGTTCAATTTGTTGAAAATAATAATTGTGTACTACATGGTATAGATACCTACAGAAGCAGTGCAGCAAATATTTGTGTGGTGTTTTGACATTACAAGGTCTAAAACGTGGCGGCACCAATTGCTGCCAGTGAGAACATATTTAAATCCCTATCATTTGCTTATTTTCCAAACCAATATAATCAAAATGCATCAAAATCTAGGTCTTGAAGTCCATACCTACTAAGCCCAGTGGGTTTATATTGTTTTCCACTTAAATCTATTTAAGCCTAGTGGACTCTTCTATCCCTATAAAACTGAACATATCCATTTATCATCAGAAAATTGTACTTGATGGCCAAGCGTCCGATCTAGTCCCTGTTTTTTTTTGTTTTGTTTTTTTTTTGTTCCCCAAGGTTCGGAGCTTGGACTGGTCCTTTTCTTGGTATTTATTAATGATCTTCCTGATAATATCAGGTAATCTGTTCGTTTATTTGCTGATGATTGTATTTTGTACAGGAATATATATATATATATATATATATATATATATATATATATATATATATATATATATATATATATATATATATATATATATATATATATATACTCCTTCTGACTGTCTAATCTTACAAGATGACCTGGATAGCCTTGCACGTTGTTAGGTCGATCGATTGGCAGATGAAGTTCAATGTAGCCAAATGTTATCCAATGAGGGTGTCACGCCATCTTCCGGATAAGCAGATTAAGTTTGACTACTCACTACACCAGCACACATAGCAGCAGGTTTAATCCGCTAAATATCTGGGTATCACCATCACTGACAATCTTGATCGGGGTCAACATATTTCCGAGATAAAATCAAAAACAACTATGACATTAGGATTTCTTAGACGCAATTTGGCTTTTGCTCCTAGGCAGACACAGACACTGTTGCATACAAAACATTGGTTCGCCCTCAACTTGAGTATGCGTCTCCTGTTTCGCACCCCCATGTTAAACATCAGATTCAGCAGGTTGAGAGGTCCAGAGGACGCTGCACGGTGGACTTTTCGGCGATGGCGGAATAAAAGTAGCGTAGGGATACGCTTGATGAGTTTAAATGGCCATCCCTGGAGGCCCGTCGTGAGCAGTCCTCTTCAACCTTCTTTTATAAGATACACTCTGATATCGTATTCCTTAGCAAAAATAGATACTTGACCCCTGTGACTGGTTCAACTCAAACAAGGGCATCGAAATTAAACAGCACGCAATACCATAAGAACCAGGCCTTTAGTGATGCTCTGAAGAATTCTTTCTTTCCTAGAACTATTCCTCAGTGGTAGATACTAAGACTGCAGAGAAGTTCAAAGCCCGTATTGTATAGATTGGGAGTCAGAGGTATGCGTTTTAACAGATTGTGAATAATTTTTAAGAACTCAACAAGTGAAAGTGATTTTTTTTTTTTTTTTTTTTTTTTGCTAAATTCTAAATTCTAAATTAAGCGACCCACCTAACAGAGGTAATGGCCAAATATGACCGACTCAGTATAAGAACATAGATAGATTCTTATAATCAGATATACCAATATCAGCCCGAGGGACGAATAAGTACCTGTTGTTAACTTTATGGAGTTAATGCACTGATATTGGTGAATATTATCCCGAGTTGGGATATTGCTATAAATAATTGTTTAGAGTATGATATGTCATAGATTTACAGTGGTAACGTTACGATTATTATTTCTGATCTGAAGCATAGGTTGATGGCACTCGTTGGCATCACCTCGGCGTCGCAGTTCTTACGAGTTTCCAAAATCAACATTTCAACTAAAACTTAGGTAGGAAAATATCACAACGTTGCACATACAGAACTTCATTTTTTTGCAGCGAAAAGCTGTTATATTGCATATATAATCTAAAATGTAATGGCATTGGTTCTATTATTACACTACACTCCCCTTCAAACCCATCAAACCCAATTGGAATTGCTACAAAAAGACACTAATATTTGCACACAGGCTTAGCACCATATTGTGCCAGCAGGTACTAATTTATATTGCTTTTTTAGACAGAGCTCACTGAGTGAATTTTCAGTGCCTCCGAACTCCAACAACAGTCCCTCCGAGATCCACTGCACCATGTGTCAAAGTACGTCCGAATATTCCGTTATCCAAAATTTCGCTAGTACTTGCTTTAAATTTTAACTGGAGGCGTAGATTTTTGTTGATAAACTGAAACAACTATGAAGACAGTCGAAGAAAAAATAAGTCCATCTTTGGGCAATAATAAACCAACATGTTATTCACCATGATCGGGCTGGTAGCCGTCGAAAAGGAAAAAGAAGAGATGAAAAATAGATCATCGTGGTTCAAATGCCGTTTTAACCTCCACAAAGTAGCTGAGAAAGAAAACGTTTGCTTTAACATATTCATTATTATGTCTCTAGAACGAGCACCTCAGCTCTTTTTTTTTCAAATGTTTAAGATATAAGCAAGCATTCCGAAATCTAGCAACCTCCGATATCCCGATATCCGGTTTCCCTGTGTTTATTATAGCACTGGAATCTGATTCTTTGCGGAAACATTGTTCATTTTCTAATCAATCCGGCAGATCAGTTGTTTGTATAACCCGTTCTACATGACTGCACTTCTGTTATACTGATATTCCACTGATTCCACTCGTCATGAAAACACACCTATATAATTTTGACTCCCTTAAACCCCACTTTTATATAGTAAAAACTGGTGTTCACAGGGGTATACATTATTTTTCTTAATTCTGTTCAAAAACATAGATTGTGGGTACTCGTTAAAACCGTCTCGGTGAGGCGGTTCTAACGAGTACCCACAATCTATGTTTTGAGCAGAAATTTGAATAATAGAGGTTTTTTTATCTGAAAATTTTCCGTATTTGGAGGTAAAATTTTCTATTTATTTGAATATGCGTGTTTTCGTAATGGATTACATATATTACACATTTCTTGAACATTGGATAGAGTAATACGAGGTTTTTGCTTGGGATACCTTATCTTGCCCAAGGGTAATATAAGAAAGAAAATTATCACAGGTCTGTGAATGCATTAGTTGTATAGGACGTCACGTAATTTCGTGCTATTCAGTCGTCATCGCGGCATGACAAGTGAGGTCAAACTGTCAAGATGGAGGACGTCAGCTGCACTAAATAAAGTTGACATTAATATGTCTGAGATGACTATTTTCAGTGTTCAAAGGGCCATAACTCAAAAATAAATTGACCAGATTTACAGTTCTCATTTTCTGCAGATCCCCTTATGGTGCTTCACATTCGTGTAAAGTTTATAAGTATATCACAGAAACTGTTAATTTCAATGTTCAAAGACCCATAACTCAAAAAATAATTTAGCAAGACTTATGGTTCTTGTGTTCTACATGCTGTTATGTTGCTTAAAGACACATATTCCATTGCGTAACATCCTAATGACCCTATTAGTGAAATATGCAGATAACAGATCATACATCTGTGGTGACCTATGGCTCTCAAACAGGTAGGGGCCACATACGGGGAAATCAGTTTGAGGCAGAAGGTAAATGGCTAGAAATATAAAAAAAAAGTTTTTTTCATTCATTTATCCATTTGAAACTATTTTGATAATTTGAAGATTAAAAAGTTTCATAAACAAGTGTAAAAAGAAGGTAAGAGAAAAGTCCAGGGAGTGCCACAATCACAAACCGCAGCCCTTCCCAGACCCCAAGAGGAAGAGGAAACCGACAAATCTAAACAAGTACAAACCGAACAAACGTACGAAAAGCACTAAGATTAGCTCTCTCTTCCCCAAGCGAGGTGATCGCAATACTAAAAGGACTGAAAAACACAAGAACAAAATGACACACGGAAAGACATACAACAAATCGCCTCGTAGAATAAATCACAAAGCAACAAAGAGTAAGACTAACACCGGGACCACCGCCTTAGAACGGTCGGTAGAGCAAACTAACTTGGTTTATTTAAAATCACTTAGATGTGTGTGTGTGTGTGTGTGTGTGTGTGTGTGTGTGTGTGTGTGTGTGTGTGTGTGTGTGTGTGTGTGTGTTTTATCTATTTATTTATTTATTTATTATTATTTTAATCAAAAAAATAAACATTTAATCCACTATTACACACAATCCATCATAACTGTGCAAGAACTTTTAGGAATAAATCTGCTTTCATCATCCAGTGAAACTTAACTTCTTTAAAACCATTTTGAAACATGAAATTTCACCAAAAATGATAAAATTTATTAGGTATCTGAAATATATATATATATTATTTTGTTCTTAATTTAAAACTTGTGATTATAGATTGGGTAAATAAAACAATGTCTGGCATTTCTTCGTAGTTCAATCATTAATGGAGAATATAGATTTAGAAAACAAAACATTTTATAACTTCAAATTAAGCTCAAAATGTTTTGTTTTATGACAAGTCTGATAACAATTTTGATATTTTGAAGTGTTAATCTTTTACTTACTACATTAAATAAAAGTAAATAAAGAAATAGATAAAAACAAGTTCTGTTATTATTTTTCTTTTTTGACAACTCTGAAAACTAAGAATTCATCTATTCACTTTATAATTCAATAAGAATACATAAAAGTGAAAAAAAAAAAAAAAAAAAAAAAAAAAATACATAATTGAATTAGGTATTTCTTATAAAAAATTAATCAATAAAATTTATAATTAAATCAAACTATCCATATAGTTCAGGTAAAACAATGAACACTTTATTAGATTATATTTATTTTCCCCCTGTCTGGCCCCACCTAAACAGACTTCAGACAGTGATAATCCCCTCATAATCACTTAGATAAGACCAGCCTTTGATGTTAGCCACCACTATCAGGGCTGTATATTGCGTGCAATCATTATGAACCACCCCAGCCAAGAGGCAGAGAATATGTGTCTTTAACATTTTTTTCAAGGCATCAAGAAAATCTCTGAAACCGTTTTCAAGTTAAAGGGGGTGCAAGTATATATCTGGGATCACTCTTACAATGTCAAAGGTGGTAACTCAAAAAGCAGGTAAGTCAGAGTTATAGTTGTTGTGTTCTGCACATCATATCATGGTGATATACATTTGCATAAAGTTTCAAGAAAATATCTCAAACAGTTTTCAAGTTACAGAGCGGACACATATATTACAGAAATCATTATTTTCAATGTTCAAACGGCCATAACTCCAAAAAGTAGGTTAAGCAGAAGTTCTGCACCATGTCTCATTTGTGTGAAGTTTTATCAAAATATTTGAAATGGTTTCCAACTTACAGAGCTGACACGAGTACATAGTAGAAATGGCTATTTTCAATATTTACTATGTTCAAAGGGTGGTAACTCCAAAAGTAGGTTAACCAGAGGTACGGTTCTTGTGTTCTGCACATCCATTCATGGTGCTTTACATTTGTGAGTATCGCAAAGGTTTTCAACATACAGAGCGGACACAAGTATATGGTAGAAATGACTATGTTCAAAGGGCAGTAACTCCAAAAGTAGGCAAACAAGAGTTATGTTTCATGATTTTTATTTGGGGGGGAGGGGGGGAGTTTACGGCCCTTTTCAAAGATATTTCATTTATATCGAGCCGATCGTTCATCAAAGGTGGGCGAAAACTTGAGAACCCGGGGAAAAAACACCTGACCATCCGTAAGCAGTTCTACACGTTGTCTCATGGAGTTTAAATTTGTGTGAAGTTTAATCAAAATATCTGAAATGGTTTCCAACTTACAGAGCGGACACTAGTACATGGCTTGTTTGTGCTGAGGTTTTACGGCCCAGTCAACCAATGGGGTCATGTCGAGCGCGGTCAGTTTACCGAACCACACTTTTACTGGGCAGGCTTAGCCCTCTAGGCGGTTAACCAGTATTGTACACATTCTTTCGCCAGAAACTGACAACAGCTCTACTTGAATCAGTGGAAGGGAGAGAATGACCGTAGAAAATATTTCATGATCAATCTCATACGAAAGAATATTGCCGACCCGGTAGGGTTCGTATCCGCAACCTTCTGATCACCAATCGGACACACATCCAACTAAGCCACCGAATCCGGCCCTAGTAATGGTAGAAATGGCTATTTTCAATAATTTCGTTGTTCAAATGTCAGAACTACAAAGGTTAATCAGTTATGGTTCTTGTGTTCTGCACGTCGTCTCATGGTGCATTACATGTGTGTGAGACGAGTGTCCTGCTGAAAAGGTTTTGTCACTGGGTTCGGATTAATTCAGTGCTACGTTTTATCAAACATATTTTTATTACAAACATTCAAAGTATTCCCCCTTTACTGAAACACATTTTTGTAACCTTTTTACCCAGTCGCGAAAAGCAGATAAATAGTCTTCTTTTGGTACTCGTATCTGTTGGAGACACTGATAAATAGCGCTGCCATGAGAACGTCTAGACGTATACTTATTTCCAGAAAGCGTTTTCTTAAGCCTTGAAATAAAAAAGAAGTTACAGGGACTCAGGTCAGGTGAATAAGGTGGATGGTTTAAAACTTTCACCTTTTCAGAAGCCAAAAAGGACTTAAGAACCTCACACTTATGAGAGAAAACGTTGTCATGTAAAAGATGGACACCTGACCATCCTTTGTTTGGTCGTTTCTTATTGTAAAACTCTTTCACTTTCTTCAGTACAGAATTCTTGTAGAATCGGCCAGTGACTGTATGACCAGATGGACAAGGCACTTGAACGACTGGCCCACTCCAATTAAAGAAAATTGCCTACAACATCTTTTTTAGAACTCATGGTTCTCTTGGCAATACATGGGCGTTTTTTTATCTTTTCGCTTCCATTGCTTATTATCAGCCCTTCTTTGTGGCTCAAATATGTGCATCCAGGTTTCATCACCTGTTAGCAAGTTAGAAATAACCCGACTATTACAGCCTTTGTATGTTTACAAAAGTTTCCGGGCACATTTAAGGCGTTGTGTCTTTTGCTCCTCAGTGAGCAAATGAGGTACCCACCTAGCGCAAACCTTTCTCAGGTCCAAACACTTTTTCAGAATTGTTTGCACACTGCCTTCTGATATGCCAGTACAACTAGCTATATCTTTGACAGACAATCGCGCATCCTGTTCGACCACAATCTTTACAGCAGCAATGTTAGCCTTGGTAACAGAGGTTTTAGGCCTTCCAGGACGGGTATCATCTTCAACAGAAAATTTCCCAGCTTTAAAAGCTTTAACCCACCTAAAAACTGTGCGCATTGAAATGGTCTGAGGTCCATATATACCACACAATTCATTAAATATCTGCTTTGAATCTTATTAAGCCTAATGCGGCATTTAATATAGCTACGACTTTCAGTCTTCTGGTCCATGTTCCAGTGTAACAAGTAAATTGGTCAGTGTATACGATTGCACTGATTTCAATTTGAAATAACTCGGTCAGTTGGAAAGCAATTTGCACGAAATAAACGGGTATCGTTAGCTATTCAACACACCATTCAAGAGCGGTGAAGCATTTTAAAATATACCTGGGATAAAACAAAGAAAGCCTATTAGTGACAGAACTTTTTGCACGACCCTCGGATTTCATGAAAATAGCTCAAGTGGTTTTCAACTTACAGAGCAGACATGAGTACATAGTTGAAATGGCTATGTTCAATGTTCAAAGGGCAATAACTCCAAAAGTAGGCAAACCAGAGTTAGGGTTCATGTGTTCTGCATGTTGTCTCATGGTGCTTCACATTTATGTGAAGTTTCGTGAAAATATCACGAACGATATCAGAGTTAAGGAGGGGACACGAGTACATGGTAGAGATGGCTATGTTCACTGTTCAAAGGGTAATAACTCCAAAAGTAGGCAAATCAGAGTTATGGTTCATGTATTCTGCACATGATTTGATGGTGCTTTACCTTGGTGTGCAGTTTTGTGAAAATATCTCAAATGATACGCTCGTATCAGAATTATGGAGCGGACATGAAATTATGAAGCGCTGACGGACGGACACTCAAAATTTCACACGGTATAACATAACACCTGGCCACTTTGTGTGGCGGGGCAAAAAAGGGCACTTTAGTGCACGCTTATCCTCTAAAAGGGCATGTACCACGCATTCGGGCAATGAGTATGAATAAAATTGTATTTGTATCATTTTTTTCACCAGAATTCTTCATCATATTTATCAAAATTATCATAAACATAAACATTTTTCCTCGGGTGGGGTGGGGTAACTTGCGGGTAATTGTGGTACGGGTGTGTGAGCCAGTATTTCGAAACCTACCCCATTCATATACCTGGCCTTTGAAAGAACGGATCCATTCATATACTTCATCGTCCGAAATGTTGACTAATTCGTATACTGTCTTTGATTTTAATACTTATTCATTGTAGGTAGTTACATGGTTAGACAAATATAGTAGTCAGTTAATTAAATACTAAGAGAACAAGCAGCCTGGAAAAATCTCTGAGCGAAAATATACACATATACCGGGATGTCAGAAAAGTGGGGCCTTTTACATACGAGAAAAATCGGGCCAGTCATATACTTTTTGTTGAAAAGGGGGGCTATCCATATACCTTGCAGCGCTGAAAAGGGGCCCATTCGGCACGCACATCCGCTCTGTGCCATATATAGGAAGTTACCCCCACCCCCACCCCCACCCCCGAGCATTTTTCAGTCTATTAATTACAAATTTCATGTTTATGTTTGCATGTTCATTCACTTATTCTGCACAATAATTGAACTCTGTACAATTTCAAGGCATTTATCATTTTATTTCTCACTGGCTTATTTTTCAGTTAGGCATGTTTTTTGCAATTGTTTTTTTTTTTTTTTTTGTTTTTTTTTTTTTTTTTTTTTTTTTTTTTTTCACATGAAAAAAATAATAAATGAAATTAACACAGAGAGTAAACTTAACTATGTCCCTTTAAAATACTGTTTATATCATTGTCTATTTTTAAAACTACCTATATAGTTCAGGATGTATAATAATATAATGCCCAACTACTAGTTCAGTGTCGAGTACTAGTGTGTAATCGTAGTTGTTTTTCTTGAATTTAACTGAAGAGCTGGATGAAAATGGTTAAATGTTGCATGAAAATGTTTCACTAGTATTCTGACACCTTATTGATAAACGTATTTTGTTCATTCAAAACTTGCAAAATTGATTATGTCAGCTACTTCTGCGCAGAAAAATCATCAAAAGTGACAATTAATTATGCAAGTCACAGAACTGGGCAGTTTAATTTTAGATAACATGAACTGTCAGTACATTTGACTTTAACAGTTTAGCCCAGTTCAGTTCCTGTTCATTTATAGACTGATTCCGTTACCGATCAATTTACACTGCAGCGACTGAAAACCAGTCAGCAGGATGTGTTCATCGGAATGACAGATCAGTAGCAGCCAATCAAAAACCGCGCTTCATGCCTGCCTTCTACTAATCAAAAGCAATAGATTGTTGTCATAAACTGTTATTAGTGTTAGTCCCGAATTCCCCTAGCTGCGAAAATAAGGTCAGGAGGTTACACCCTCTGCTATAGTTGGTTTGAATGCATTTTTGAATAGTTTTAATCTTTGGAAATAAGGTTTAATTGTTCTGCTCTTGTAATTTTATTGGCACGATAGTGTAATTAAGCGTTGCATCCAGTTGCCAGTAATTTTTTTACACGCAGAAATTGGCTCATTTTACTAGGTGGCATACTTGTATTAAAATGAAATTCTCCACTCTCAGTCTGAATATACATGCCAATAACCATGGTTTTGTTTCAATGAGTATTGAACCAATAATCAAAATGTAACTATGCCAAATACCATTACTGTGTCTTTTTATCAGGATAACGATACAGTGGAAACACAAAATACACGAAGACATGTAGAAGTATCTGTTGGTGTATCTGAACAAGATTAGTGATTCTTTGCTTAGTTTTACTGCTTTTGAGATTGTGATACAGACGAGCATAAGTTTTTTGTTTGAAAAAAAGGGAAATGTTTGCAATAGATGTTTAATCATAAATGAGTCGGTGCACAGTAATCCCTACAATTCACATGTCCATCCCCGCAGTCTGGAATTTGTGGATTGTGAAAGACCGATACCTTCTTAATGCGGCCAGCGCAGCGAAGATTGATCAGAATGTATGGTGCGTAGACTGATCTCAGTCTTTGCAGGGCGCACATGTAAACTGTAGGATTCGCTATGCCCCGGCTCAAACATCGATGCCATTTCTTTTCGTGGCTGTTATCAAACAAACCATACTGTTTTACAATTCCCTTGTCATTTGTATGCAATTACCTGCAGCTAATTTAAAGTTGCCATGTCTATCTGTCTGTCTGTCTGTCCGTCCGTACGTGCATGTATGCATAGCAAACGTTACAAAATTATCTGCTAGAAAGCTGTGTGTGCATTATTTCAAGAGCCCGATAAGCTGAACAGGCATTTCACGACTCAAAATGTTAGCATAGGGTTGGCGTTAAGATTTCCTATGTATTTTTAGACTCCCAGACTATAGGGCCTTCAGACTATGAGACAACTGGAATATATATAGACCTGATTCGAGTACTCTAGTTATATACATTCATGGGGTCTTTGAAAATAACTGTTGGCAATGCGTGTATGGCTTACAATGCACGTGGATTGCAAAATGAAGGATTGATTGAAGTTCAAAGCAGTTCGTGAGGTTGAAACTGCTTTATCAAGGAAGTACAACTCAGATCCAAGGACTTTTACCGTTGTGCTTTTAAACGTGTATATTATGACTTGCTGTGAAACCGTCAGCTACCCTTTCAATAAAGGGGAGAAACGTACGTTTGCTGCTATAGTCGAGCATTTACCAGATTTGACAATACTTGATTAAAATGGGAGAGGCTCAGAATGAAAGAAGCCTATCTAACAAGATATTTAAGCAGTGTGCTATCTGTTTGCCCAGCTTTATGGAAGAGCAAACTTCCAGGGGACTCCAGATGATCTACGAGCCCACTTATATGGGCATTCTAGAGGCGATTTAAGACGTCTGCGACCAACAGAGGATGCTCTTAAGCAACACCTACTGAGAGCCGTGATGCAGATTATAGTAAGCTAGTCAATTCATCTGTCACAATCTGATATACCTGACCCTACAAGTTATGGGCGCCATCTGGAAAGAGAAAGGCTTATTCCTATCATGATGTTGAAGGCAGCAAAGCTAAATTGCCACCAAATCATCATTCTGCCAGTGAAAGACAAGCAAATGTCTTTGAAGGTGTTCTTGCGCAAAGCTCATGTATTCGATGTCCTGTATCGCGCTTATGTAGAGCTAAGCCGGAACTATGCGTGCGAGTAGCCACGTATGCTGTAATAAGTGATGATACTGACGAGAACTGAGGAAACATAATTTAAATATCAGTGGAGTATAAGAATCTTTCACGGGAGTTCGGTGCATATAGAAAAAAATCATCCCAAAGTTACTCAGCGAAACCTGGTGATGCCAGACAGTGATCCCGAGGGACGGATGTTTCTATACGCACCGAACATCCGTGATAGAAACTTTTGCTTGCACGCCTTTCTATTTCCAGTGTTTGATGTTAATCTAAATGATTCAAAACATTACACATCTCCGATACTTCATGCAGCTGACGTCCTCCATCTTGACAGTTTGACCTCACTTGTCATGCCGCGATGACGACTGAATAGCAACGAAATTACGTGACGTCCTATACAACTAATACATTCACAGCCGCGTGATAATTTTCTTTCTTATATTACCCTTGGGCAAGATAAGGTATCCTATGCAAAAACCTCGTATTGCTCTATCCAATGTTCAGGAAATATGTAATATATGTAATCCATTTCGAAAACACGCATATTCAAATATACAGAAAATTTTACCTCCAAAAACGGACAATTTTCAGATAAAAAAACTCTATTATTCAATTTTCTGCTCAAAACATAGATTGTGGTACTCGTTAGAACCGCCTCGCCGAGGCGGTTCTAACGAGTACCCACAATCTGTGTTTTTGAGCAGAATTAAGAAAAATAATGTATACCCCTGTGAACACCAGTTTTACAATATAAAAGTAGGGTTTAAGGGAGTCAAAATTATATAGGTGTGTTTTCGTGGTGAGTGGAATCAGTGGAATATCAGTATAACAGAACTGCATTCATGTAGAACGGTTATACAAACAACTGATCTGCCGGATTGATTAGAAAATGAACATTGTTTCCGCAAAGAATCGTTTTCCAGTGCTATAATAAACACTCAGGGAAACCGGATATCGGGATATCGGAGATTGCTAGATTTCGGAATGCTTGCTTATATCTTAAACATTTGAAAAAAAAAAGAGCTGAGGTGCTCGTTCTAGAGACATAATAATGAATATGTTAAAGCAAACATTTTCTTTCTCAGCTACTTTGTGGAGGTTAAAACGGCATTTGAACCACGATGATCTATTTTTCATCTCTTCTTTTTTCTTTTCGATGGCTACCAGCCCGATCATGGCGAATCACATGTTGGTTTATTATTGCCCAAAGATGGACTTATTTTTTCTTCGACTGTCTTCATACTTGTTTCAGTTTATCAACAAAAAATTACCCTCCTGTTAAAATTTGAAGCAAGTACTAGCGAAATTTTGGATAACGGAATATTCGGACGTACTTTGACACATGGTGCAGTGGATCTCGGAGGGACTGTTGTTGGATTTCGGAGGCACTGAAAATTCACTCAGTGAGCTAGCTCTGTCTAAAAAAAAACAATATAAATTAGTACCTGCTGGCACAATATGGTGCTAAGCCTGTGTGCAACTATTAGTGTCTTTTTTTGTAGCAATTTCAATTGGGTTTGAGCTGCAAAAAAATGAAGTTCTGTATGTGAAACGTTGTGATATTTTCCTACCTAAGTTTCTGTTGAAATGTTGATTTTGGAAACTCGTAAGAACTGCGACGCCGAGGTGATGCCAACGAGTGCCATCAACCTATGTTTCAAATCAGAAATAATAATCGTAACGTTACCACTGTAAATCCATGACATATCGTACCCTAAACAATTATTTATAGCAATATCCCAACTCGGGACAATATTCACCAATAGTGCATTAACTCTATAGAGTTAACAACAGGTACTTACTCGTCCCTCGGCCTGATATTGGTATATCTGATTATAAGAATCTATTTATGTTCTTATACTGAGTCGGTCATATTTGGCCATTACCTCTGTTAGGTGGGTCGTTTAATTTAGAATTTAGCAAAAAAAATCACTTTCACTTGATGAGTTCTTAAAAATTATTTACAATCTGTTAAAACGCATACCTCTGACTCCCAATCTATACAATACGGGCTTTGAACTCTTCTGCAGTCTTAGTATCTACCACAGAAGAGGCAAGACTATTCCACTGAGGAATAGTTCTAGGAAAGAAAGAATTCTTCAGAGCATCACTATAGGCCTGGTTCTTATGATATTGCGTGCTGTTTAATTCGATGCCCTTGTTTGAGTTGAACCAGTCACAGGGGTCAAGTATCTATTTTTGCTAAGAAATACGATATCAGAGTGTATCTTATAAAAGGAGGTTGAAGAGGACTGCTCACGACGGGCCTCCAGGGATGGCAATTCCAACTCATCAAGCATATCTCTACGCTACTTTTATTCCGCCTTCGCCGAAAAGTCCATCGTGCAGCCGTCCTCCGGACCTCTCAACCTGCTGAATCTGAGGTTTAACATGGGGGTGCCAAACGGGAGACGCATACTCAAGTTCAGGGCGAACCAATGTTTTGTATGCAACAGTCTGTGTCTGCCTAGGAGCAAAAGCCAAATTGCGTCTAAGAAACCCTAATGTCATAGTTGTTTTTGATTTTATCTCGGAAATATGTTGACCCCGATCAAGATTGTCAGTGATGGTGATACCCGGATATTTAGCGGATTAAACCTGCTGCTATGTGTGCTGGTGTAGTGAGTAGTCAAACTTAATCTGCTTATCCGGAAGATGGCGTGACACCCTCATTGGATAACATTTGGCTACACTGAACTTCATCTGCCAATCGACCTAACAACGTGCTATTTATCCAGGTCATCTTGTAAGATTAGACAGTCAGAAGGAGTATATATATATATATATATAAATATATATATATATATATATATATATATATATATATATATATATATATATATATATATATATATATATATATATATATATATATATATATATATATATATATATCAGCAAACAAACGAACAGATTACCTGATATTATCAGGAAGATCATTAATAAATACCAAAAAAAGGACCAGTCCAAGCACCGAACATTGGGGAACACAAAATAAAACAGGGACTTGATCGGACGCTTGGCCATCAAGTACAACTTTCTGATGATAAATGGATATGTTCAATTTTATAGGGATAGAAGAGTCCACTAGGCTTAAATAGATTTAAGTGGAAGGCAATATAAACCCACTGTGCTTAGTAGGTATGGACTTCAAGACCTAGATTTTGATGCATTTTGATTAAATTGGTTTGGAAAATAAGCAAATGATAGGGATTTAAATATGTTCTCACTGGCAGCAATCGGTGCCGCCTCGTTTTAGACCTTGTAATGTCAAAACACCACACAAATATTTGCTGCACTGCTTCTGTAGCTATCTATATCATGTAGTACACAATTATTATTTTCAACAAATTGAACAAAGTTTAAAAGAATTAAAACCTGGTAAATAGTTTAAATAATTCTTTTAAAATCTGTGGAATCTAATTAAACATTCAAAATAAAAAGAAAACACCCATTTGTCAGTCATCTTGAAATCTTTAAATGCCCATAACTCCCTTCATTTTGACGGAATTTGATCTAATGTGCATCTAAATCCATAATATTATGTTGCAATGTTCTTCAATTTAGAATTATACTGTTCTTTGCTTGTATACTCCTTACGCGTACAACCGGAAGTCTATATCAGAGAATCTTCATAGTATTTTTTTTATTTATATAACGCTCCTGATTTTAAATGCCTGTCAGCAAACTGTCTTATAAGAAATCCCCATGTGTTGTTACTTAACATTGTTGCCTACAAATTTTCCGGACAGTCCTCGTATCTAGGTTTTATAGCAGCAGCCAGAAAAATTCCATTTCCCTGTAAACCCATTTTCCTAATATAAGTGAGATTTGCAAGGGGTCTTCGCCGCATAAATTTGCTAGCGTGATATGTTAATTATTTGAATTGTATCGAGAAGACCTTTGTCATTTTAGTTTTCTATCGATAGAAAACAGTGCAGACTGTATAATGTGTACATCCATACGCATTGAGTGTGTGTTGGGGGGGGGGGGGGGGGGGGTACAAACGCAGCCCCCACTGTGGACATATTATTTCAAAAATCAAGCAGATTTTAACCGAAAACCCATTTTACACCCCAAATTTTCGCCTCTAAATCGACATTTTCTGAGCATTTGCACCACTTCGAAACGGTCATACCCTCCCCATTTAAAAACCTACGGGACTGGGGTTTTAAGCCTAAATGTAAATGAAAAATCTATGGAGTGTCTGACCGACCAAAAGATGAAACGAGGCCTGTTACCCTTTCGGGCAAATTATTTTAAAATCATGTAGGTTTGACCATAAAATCACTTTACATTCCTTAATTTTGCCTCCCCCCACCCCTCCCATCGGCATTTTGCATCTGTGTCCCTTTTAAGAATAGCTAACAATTCACACACCCGCCCCTTCCATTTCAAAGGTCTGCGTATAGGCCTGGAAACCCACCTAAGGCACAACACGTTGTGATATACAAATATGAAAACACGCAGATTCATTTTATTGTCTTTAAAAATGCAAACTTTTCAGAAAGAAAACTGATAATTTTTTAATTTTTTTCACCGAGGCGGTTCTAACGAGTACCCACAACCTGTGTTTTGGAGTGGAAACAAGATCGATGTTGTTCTAATGAGTACCTTCAAATTATGTTTTAGAGCAAAAAAAAAACGATTTATACCCCTGTGTTTTTTGTTTGTTTGTTTTTTTTTTTTGTTGTTGTTGTTGTTGTTTTTTTTTTGTTTGTTTGTTTTTTCGTTAACCCCACTGTTTCTATGTGAAGTCGTGTTTACCGGGAAGTTCATCGCGTAGGCCGGTTATCTTGATGTTTTATCTTGATAAATCCATGACACATTATTTCATTTATTCGTTGCCAGTCAGCAAATAAACGCTTTGTTAGCTTGCTTTATGCAACCCCTGACGATTCAGGTAATCGTCTTCAAAATATTTAACCAGGCAAGATTACGTTACAGAAAGCTGTAGCCGTTTTAACAAGAACACAAAATTTCCTTTCCTCCGATATCCCGTTAACGAATTTAAATCTGCCCTCCGACATCCCTGCATCATACTTCCGACATCCTGTTACCAGTAAATATGACAACCACCCTGAAGAATCGTTAAAATCTGCCACTTTAGTGATTCTTTCACGTCTGCTACTTCTTGCATAATTTATAGAAAGGTTCTAGATTATACAGGCATACATACTCAGTGAAAATGCTTTACATGCGTTACGGGGTTTGAAGCGGGTCATGTTGATTATAACAAAAAACGCCTGTTAACCAGTGGATATTCAACCGCTTTATTTGTACCAGCCACGCTGCAACAAACAATATGTCCTGTATTAGGAATATAAAGACCTTCATTTCACAGCACAGGCGGAAGGCGACCTGCCGCCAAGAAATTAAACATATGACTGACCAATATTCAAATTCACAAAATGTCTGTATAATCAGCGAACAGCGTAGCGTCCTCATTATTTCTACATATGAACCAGGCCATAATGAAATGGTACTTAACGCATAGGCGCATAGCAAAGCATCGAGGCTGCGCATCGCATAAGCGCAAGTTCATCAGGGCTTCCTCTATTCATAGACACAATTCATGGATCCAGAGGAACGTTCAAATAAAGAGCCATGCCTCTAGCTACAGCAGCCGGCCGTGCACATGCATTTCAAAAGCATCAAATCGGGTAACTCTAAAGACCATTCCGTCATGAGTCGGTTCATATATATTTAAAATCAAGACTGATAGATGGACACGCAGCGGCTACAAAGAGGCATCGATGCGCAAGTGCCTAATAATAGAATTTGCAATGCTGCTGTGTGCTATTATTAATTAAACATGAGATAATGTAATGGGACATACCTGCAACAAACAATATATCCTGAATTAGGAATATAAAGACCTTCATTTCACAGCACGGGCGGAAGGCGACCTGCCGCCAAGAAATTAAACATATGACTGACAAAGCATATGGTTAGTGCGCATGCGTATTAGTAATTTCATGCATAAGTGAATCGCGCGCCAGCAGTCATAGTCAAGAAAGTCATGGCTTTATAAAAGTATGCCACAGGGTATCCTTAAAAATTAAAAATGAGATTATGGTCTGTTGGGATGATATGGATGCTGATATCCGGCAACGAAACCAATTATATTTTTCTACAGTGTTTTGATAATTGATAAAACAAAATATGACAACTTTACAAGCACCAATTATCTGATAATTGCCAATTCGGTTTTCGGCGTTTACGGTTCGACCGTCTAATGGTAATGGTTTCTTTGGCACAAATGGTGCCGCTAATGGATTTAACTTACATGTCCCGGGTCTCCTCTGAGGAATAATATATGGGCCGGTTTTCTTATCTTTCACATTCACCGACTGGGTGGTATTGTCCAGTAGCCGAGTCTCACCTACAATTTTAGTATTCTCGTCTAACTGAGTGGTATCGGATATTTTATCCTGGTGCCCAGTTTCACCTGTGTCAATACCTGTGTCACTTAACTAAGTGGTATTGGATATTTTATCCAGGTGCCCAGTTTCACCTGTGTCAGTTCCTGTGTCACTTAACTGAGTGTTATCGGATATTTTATCCTGGTGCCCAGTTTCACCTGTGTCAATACCTGTGTCACTTAACTGAGTGGTATCGGATATTTTATCCAGGTGCCCAGTTTCACCTGTGTCAGTACAAATAAAGACCTGTGTCAGTTCCTGTGTCACTTAACTGAGTGTTATCGGATATTTTATCCTGGTGCCCAGTTTCACCTGTTTCAATACCTGTGTCACTTAACTGAGTGGTATCGGATATTTTATCCAGGTGCTCATTTCAACTTTATTAGTACTTTTAGGAGCAGACATTGCTTTGTGTGGTTTTGAAGGAATGCTCATGAATGGGAGCAATAAATTGCGATGAAGCAATTTAGCTTTACCCTTGCCATGTTCCTTCTTCACAGCAAACACAGGTATATCCTTATTTGGTTGAACTGTAACTACATAAGGCTGCCGGTTCCACTGGTCAGCGAGTTTATGCTTGCCTTTAAGGCCGACATTTCGTATCAGGACAATGTCTCCCGGTCGGACTACAGACTCTCTGACTTTTGTGTCATACATATCTTTGCTGCGATGTGCTCATTTCTTTGCTTCTCTGGCAGTCGTCTTATAAGCAAAATTCAATCTCGATTTGAGTGTGCTTACTATATACTGGCATTCTTGCCACACTTACCAGGAGGTTTTATGCCCAGAAGTGCATCTACTGCGAGTCTGGGAAACCTGCCAAACATTAAATAATGAGGGACAAAACCAGTACTCTCGTGGCGGTCGCATTGTAAGCGTGCACAAGAGGAGCTAGGTAAGACTTCCAGTCTTGCTTATGGACGTCATCTAGTGTCCCCAACATGCTTAAAAGAGTGCGATTAAAGCGCTTCGTCATTCCATTGCCTTGCGGATGATAGGGGGTTGTTCGAGAGCGTTCCAATGTCACAGAGCTCCTTGATCACCTGGGTCTCAAAGATCCTGCCCTGGTCACTATGCAATCTCGCGGGAAAAATGTAATGAACTACAAAGTTTTCAAAAAGTGTTTTGGCTGTGGTTTTCGCCGTTTGATTGCGAGCTTGAAAGGCCTGAGCATATCGAGTGAAATGATCCGTAATTACCAGTATGTTCTGATTCCCTCCCTTTGATGTTTCGAGGGACAAGTAATCCATGCATACCAATTCTATGGGCTGAGTGTGTAGATATTAACTAACTCAGCGGAGCTCCTACTTGGTGTTTTCCTGCAGATACATCGCTGGCAATTTTGGACTTTTAACTCAATATCTCTGTCCATTCCTGGCCCGCAAAAACGGGATTCGATAAGATAAGTCGTCCTATCTCTACCTTGATGACCTGCGTCATCATGGTACCCCGTCAGAGCAAGATCGCGATAAATAAGGGGCAAAACTAATTGTGATGTTCTTTCACCATAGAGATTGCTATGTCGGTAAAGGATGCCATCCTTAATCACAAGCCTATCCCACTCTTTAAGCATTTTGTAGACACTGGCATCTTCCAGAGCCATCTGAAGTTTAGTTGGCTATGCCCCTTTTTAAGGAGTTCAATAATCCTTCCTATAGTTTTGTCTGAACTTTGCTCTATTTTCCAGTCTAACTGGCTAAAATTACTCGTAGCCAGTATATCATCTTGACTTGTAAATAGTTCAGAGTCCCGACCAAGGAGTACACTCTCGACTGCTGATAGTGTCTTAGCTGTGGTCAGCTGAGCAGAGCAAATTGCTTTAATAGCGTCATTGAAAAGTTCCTGTGTGTTTCCTGGAAGACGTGATAAACCGTCAGCATCCCTGTTTTGTTTCCCGCTGCGATATGAAATGCTGAAGTTGTAGCAGGATAAGGCTGCAACCCAGCGATGCCCAGTTGCATCCAGCTTCGCAGTAGACAGGACATAAGTTAGAGGGTTATTGTCCGTTCTTACCTGAAACTCATTACCGTAAAGGTGGTCATGAAATTTATCACAGACAGACCATTTCAGGCACAGAAACTCCAACTTATGTGCAGGGTAATTTCGTTAACTAGCCCTTAAGCCCCTGCTTGCATATGCAATGACACGTTCTTTACCGTCCTGAAGTTGATACAATACTGCTCCTAGGTTATCGCCACTGGCATCAATATTCAAGATAAAAGGGAGTTTATAGTCTGCATATCCTAAAACTGGCGGTGATGTAAGCTTTTCTATGAGCGTAGTGAATGCTTGTTGATGAAGTTCTCCCCAAGTAAAAGGCTGTGAATTCTTCCTACGTCTAGACTTACGATTTGTACCATGACCAGCCAGTAAATCATTGAGAGGTTTTGCTATTTTAGCATATCCCTCAACGAATCTGCGGTAGTAGCCTGCGAATCCGAGAAAACTACGCAGTTCTTTTATATTTGTTGGTATTGGCCATGTTTTCAAAGTATTGAGTTTGCCTGGATTGGTCTTTATTCCAGATGCACTTACTATGTGGCCTAGATATGATAATTCTTCTTTTAAAAATTTGCATTTTGAACCTTTCAACTTCAGACCATGTTGTTTCAATCGCTCAAAACAATTTTCTAGTCTACTGATGTGTTCTTCAAAGGTCTTACTGAAGATGTTAATATCATCAAGATATATCAAACACTCTTTGAGATTCAGATCGCCCATGCAGCGCTCCATGAGGCGCTGAAAACTGCTCGGAGCATTCGTGAGACCGCATGCCATTCGATTGCATTCGTAAAAACCTAAAGGATCTACGGTGAACGCTGTCTTATGTTTGTCTTCCTCTCGGATTTCAACTTGCCAGTATCCTGACCTAAGGTCCAACTTAGAAAAATATTTGGAACCAGCAAGGGAATCGATGGTTTCTTCAGTCCGAGGGAGAGAATAGGCATCCTTTACTGTTCTGGAGCTCAATTTCCGGAAGTCAATACAAAACCTCAGGTTGTCTTTTTTTCGGACAAGAACCACGTTGGATGAAAACGGGCTTTGAGACTCACGAATGGCCCCGGCGTCCAACATTTCTTTGAGATGTTCACGCACCTCTTCAAACAGAGCAGGTGGTATGGTGGTATACGCCTATAGGGGTCTTTGAAAGGTGTGTCATCCTTTAAGTGATTCTCATGTTTGATCAGATCTGTTTTTCCAAGATCCGTAGAAAATTGAAGTCCACTTCTGCAACAAGTATAAAATTGTTTCTTTTTGTTCTGTATTTAAGCCTTCTGTGTTGACCGTCACACCAAGGTCTTTTATTTCAGATTCACCCTCACACTTCTTATTGGCAATGTTATGAGGCTCTACAAAACTTAAAGGTGACCATGGCTTCAATGCTTAAACTTCATGAAGTTCACATAGATGCGAACGTGGTTCTATTTTTAATGTCCTTGCGGATATGTTAAATACCTTCACAGGTATTTTGCTGTAGTGTTGGTTCCCTTTAATTGAAACCACCCGTGGACATATGTTAAGAGAGCCTGATAGCCCAAAATCTCCGGCTTCTGTCACTGCATCTCGTGCTTTACAGTTGCGTACAAATCCTGTAATTGTCTTAGATTCCATTGGCTTAACAGTTATTGTTCTCTGATTTGTAGATTTAACGACTCCAACCATATTATTCTGTAAAGCTTCAAATGCAGAGTCCCATGCTTGAGGTACAGAAGTATCTGAAAGATTACACGACAATGCCTTACAGGTTCGAATAACGTTTGTTCCGGTAATTATCGGTATTTGGCCAGAGTACTGCATATCAGGAACAACCAAAACTGGAACAGCCATAGTCTTGTCGTGAAGAAACGGAATTCTGACCTCTGCCTCAATATACCCACTACAGGCTAAAATAGAACCACCAGCTACTCGTACGTCTAACTGGAATATGTCTAAACTTAAAAGCTCCGGTTTTGTGCTCAAACTATCATAAAATCTTTGAGACATTGTAGTCACCATTGAGCCTGTATCTATCAACGCATGACATTTCGTGCCACAAATTTCTACCTCTGACTCATTTCTGCTTCCTAGGAATCTATCTATAAGAGGTATATCTGTATTTACGTAATTACTTTTATTCTCCGACTTGACATGATCAAGTTTGCAGTTCAAGACCTCACCGTCTTTGGTGTTACTCAGGGAGTCGGAACTTTCCTTATTTGCAAAGTTCTTACTTGAGGCACTCGAACAAATATTGGAATCTCTATTATCTGCTCTAAAGTGCACATCCTTTTCTTTTGGATTCTGACTATTTTGATTGTAATCAAAATACCTAGATCCTATAGTTCGGGCTTTTTCCTTCTCTTCTTGTATTGACGGCTCAGCTCCAGGTGTATATTCATTCTGGGATTGTTTGTTTTCTATCAGGCTTGGAATATATTCTCTATCATTTAAGTTATTCTCAACCGGTAACCGATCCATACAATATACTTCAAAAGGGCCCTTGCCTCCACTGTGTTCTACTATATGCTCTACGATGTAGACCCTTTCTCGTTTAAAGATCCTCTCTGTCTTTGTCTTCCACCTCGGTAACGTCCTCTATATCCTCTATTTGGACCATACCCTCTTGTTGGTCGTCTGCCTCTTGCGGTTTGATTATCTATCACAACTTTTTCTTGTGATGTTTCATGCAGCTTGCTCTCAATTTTTCTTTCTATACTTTTTCTTATTCCTTCAAACTTTCCTTCCATAGCTTTCAAACGCTTTAGAATCTCTTCTAAATAAGTTTCATCAACCTTAGCAAAACTTTGTTGCTGTACTGAAGCTGTTTTAAGGATAGTTTCAGATGGCATATCCTGCTCTATCTTTCTTATTTCTATTCTTAATCTATTGAAATCCCGTTCCATTTCATATTAAAATCTACTAGCATTACTTAATTGAGGATCCCAAAGTCCATTCCAAAGTTTGGACCTCAACATTTCATTTTTGGTTATTGGGGATATGTAATCCTTAGTTTTCTGGAGCATATTTTCTATCCTTATACTATATTGAGCCACGTTCTCATTCTCTTTTTGTTGCTCTAAATAGAACTGCTGAATTATTGATTCATTTGATACTATGCCATATATTCCATTCAGTTTAACTAGTATAACAGCTGAAGTGGCGGTTTCTCCAACAGTCAAGAGTATATCCCGTGCTGGGCCCCTGAGGGATTGCCTTATAGCTTGAAGTATGTGTGCATCTGGATATATTTTTTCCTTCTGTAAACACAGGACTTCAAAACGCCATCTTCATATGACGCTTCTCCCTTTCCACCAGTTCCTGAGAACTGAGGGAGCTTTGGTACTGGAACCTTTGCTAATTGTACCATACTGGTATCAGGGAGACCTAATTTATTTGACTGTAGCAATGCAGCAAAGTCAACTTTGTCACCAATGTCCTTAGGCACTGACGGCCGTTCAGGATCTTGTAAGTAATATGTGGGCGGTTTGTTACTTGGTGTACTCGCAAATAAATAGTTTGCCATATCACCGGGGTCCCCTGGCTCCTGGGTCCTTTTCTTTTCTTCTTCTTCGACTACCTTAGCTTGTTCTGTTTTAGGCGTAGCTGACAAAAGATATCGACACTTCTCACTTTTGACCAGTTCTCTAAACATAAAGTCGAGGGTGTCGTCTTTCCAACTTCTATCTGGTGTTTCACCAGATGCCATTTTATCAGTTTTATTAGGCACAAGGCTCTACAACCTACTATTTTTGTGTAATGTTCTTTTAAAAATATATAATGCACAGCTGTAAACAAAAAATGTCTGAATGTCTGCACAGTTGTATTTTAAAGCAGTAAATCGGTAAAGATTACTGTTTTAACGATAAATTTATCAGATTCGCAGCCGGATATATCATTACGGTTTTATGAAATTCACTCAATCTATTTGCTATCAACAGATGTATACAGTGGCTGTTTCAACCACTGACTGTTTAATTGTCACAGTAATATATTTTAATGGTTTTCTGCATACGGGTTTATCAACCTACACTGTTAGTAAACCGACATATTAAGATCAACTATTTTCCACACTCGCTATATTAATTAAATTTTGTTTATGTAGTTTAATGTAGTAATTTTTATTGTTCTATATTCCGCACCTGGATTTATCATTTCACACAAAACACCCGGTACTTTGATTTAGAATTGACGTTATTTTATTATTGATTGATTGATTGATTGATTGATTTATATACTTATTTATTTATTTATTTATTTTTCATTGATCAATTTTATCTGGTGTTGGAGTAATATGTTTATTGTTTAATTTTCTGCACTTTGATTTATCTCGAACGCACAGAAGCTGGTAAAATTATTAATATTTAAGTTTTAATTTACGTACTCGGATATTTCAGTTGCATTCCTTTACTGTTTAATAAAGCTACTGATGTGATATTTTATACTCTGAACCTGAATTTATTATTATCTTTTTATTTATTTATTTATTTATTTATTTATTTATTTTTTTTTTTTTTTTTTTTTTTGCAACCTTTACTCAGGTTTACCCTTTAGATTTTTTTTTAAACAACCCTCACTCGGGTTTACCTGTAGATTTTTTCAAACAACCCTCACTTGGGTTTACCTTTAGATTTTTTTTTCAAATAGCCCTCACTCGGGTTTACTTTTAGATTTTTTTTTTTCAAACAACCCTCACTCGGGTTTAACCTTTAGTGTTTTTTTTTTTTTTTAAACAAGCCTCACTCGGGTTTACCTGTAATTTTTATTCAAACAACCCTCACTCGGGTTTACTTTTTTTATTTTTTTCAAACAACCCTCACTCGGGTTTACCCTTTAGATTTTTTTTAAACAACCCTCACTCGGGTTAACCTGTAGATTTTTTTCAAACAACCCTACTCGGGTTTACTTTTTGATTTTTTTTTTTCAAACAATCCTCACTCGGGTTTACCCTTTAAAGACAGTGTTTAATAGTGGGATAATAATTTAACCCTCAAGCAGACTTGCCATGTTATACAGCTTTTTAGTACAGGGACATTCAACCCTCAACGGGTTTACCTTATTACAGGTTGCTTTACAACATGACCTAAGTTCAGAAACTTCCAGTTGCTACACGACCACACAAGGAATATCTTACTAAAATTTTACAAATTCACGCAGAGTAATATAAGCTATGGTAGCATGAAACTCAGACCCATGTCCATAAGGTATACCTTATTCGGAATTATCAAAAAGCAACGACTGAGACGATATACGAATCAAAGGAATTATCTTCTTCTATTGATAAATACCTGAGTCACACAACCATACCGCATCTGGATTTACCCTATAGACTTTTGTGGACGAACAGCTGATGTCAAATTTACAAATCGCGATTTCTAAATTCCCGCATACGGATATATCATTTACTTATTTAAACGAAATTATCTGGCGGAAAAAACCATAGAACCTTTTCTAAAATAGTTTTGATTTTCAACCGCTGGGTTAGCCTATTAGATGCCAAATATATTTCTCATCTCCACCAGGATAACCTCAGCAGCACTAGGACCCTTTTGTATCATTTGAACAACATGTTTTGTTGTAAAAGTTAACTACACACACTGAAATATGATTCTAAGGGTGATGCCTATTTAACGATAACCAGATACTCTTTTGCAATAAATTGATTTTGTGCATCCATCTGGCCGTTTCTTAACAGTGCATACAATGTGCGGTAAATCTGTGAGCATGCAAGTGGGCTGTGATGTTATGGAGAGAAGTATTTATACTTTTATCCTATATTACATTTTAACTGATAATAATAATAATAATAATGTTATGCATCTATATGTTATGCATAAAGATAGAACCTAGAATAAACAGGACCTTGGCAGGTGAAATACGACATCAACTTCCAGCCACTGGCCTCGGTGGCCCAGTTGGATGCGCCATCCGACTGGAGACCAGGAGGTCGCGGATTCAACCCCCGCCGAGGTCGGCAACATTCTTTCGTGGAGATTGATCATGAAATATTTTCTACGGTCATTCTCTCCCTTCCGCTGATTCAAGAAGGGCAATTGTCAGTTTCTGGCGAAAGAATGTGCACAGTACTGGTTAACCGCTTAGAGGACTAAGCCTGCCCAGTAAGCGTGTGGTTAGGTAAACTGACCGCGCTCGACATGACCCCATTGGGTTGACTGGGCCGTAAAACCTCAACACAAACAAATTATCCAGTTCAGCTCGGAACCAGTTAATGATTACGAGCGGCGGACTATCAAATATATTACCATATTTATGCCTGTCTTACAATAACAACCCTATAAACACTATTTCAGTCATAACATATCACTGAATCTATAAGAGATTATGGCAAGTGTGTGTAATGTTCAAATTCTATTTCTTGTCAAATCACTGTTTCACGGATCCAATAAATCACACTTTCACACACACTTTCATTCCTCATGTACACCGATAAAACTACATGTACAATGTGGGCAATTTTGATCAGAATGAATAGAATAAAGGAGCATTTCTTCAGTGGCTCAAACGTATAAAGTAAATTACCAAATACGAGATCAAATATATAAAGTAAATTACCAAATACAATTCAGCTGTCTAAATAAAACGAAAGTGTTCAGATCAGGGCGCTTGCCAGTGTACTTGACGAATGTTTACCATACATAGAGTCATTGTACTTAAACCAGGTCAATCCCGTGCAAAGCTCAGGAATGTTGATAGTAAACACCGATGCACTAAAGTAATGAAACGAAGTAAACTGAAGGAAAACCAGTCACTTGAATAAAGAATGGTGTACACAGTCTTTGCTTAAATAAATACAAGGAATGAAAATCTGATGAAGATTAACGCTCATTAATCACTCACCAACAAAAATGGTTTCATTCATAATCTACAATGTTTATCCATGGTGGTCGCCATTACACGTCATAACCCATGAAACGATAATAGCTAATGAAAATCGTCGAAATTCCGATGACCTCAGAGTTGACTGGCTGATGTTGGTCACGTGATGTTGCTTTCTAGAGCGTGGCCCCACGATGGGCGCCAAATCTGTTACGGGGTTCGAAGCGGGTCATGTTGATTGTAACATAAACGCCTGTTAACCAGTGGATATTCAACCGCTTTATTTGTACCAGCCACGCTGCAACAAACAATATATCCTGTATTAGGAATATAAAGACCTTCATTTCACAGCACGGGCGGAAGGCGACCTGCCGCCAAGAAATTAAACATATGACTGACTAATATTCAAATTCACAAAATGTCTGTATAATCAGCGAACAGCGTAGCGTCCTCATTATTTCTACATATGAACCAGACCATAACGAAATGGTACTTGACACATAGGCACATAGTAAAGCATTGAGGCTGCGCATCGTATAAGCGCAAGATCATCAGGGCTTCCTCTACTCATAGACACAATTCATGGATCCAGAGGAACGTTCAGATAAAGAGCCATGCCTCTAGCTACAGCAGCCGGCCGTGCACATGCATTTCAAAAGCATCAAATCGGGTAACTCTAAAGACCATTCCGTCATGAGTCGGTTCATATATATTTAAAATCAAGACTGATAGATGGACACGCAGCGGCTACAAAGAGGCATTGATGCGCAAGTGCCAAATAATAGAATTTGCAATGCTGCTGTGTCCTATTATTAATAAAACATGAGATAATGTAATGAGACATACCTGCAACAAACAATATATTATGTATTAGGAATATAAAAACCTTCATTTCACAGCACGGGCGGAAGGCGACCTGCCGCCAAGAAATTAAACGTATGACTGACAAAGCATATGGTTAGTGCGCATGCGTATTAGTAATTTCATGCATAAGTGATTCGCGCGCCAGCAGTCATAGTCAAGAAAGTCATGGCTTTATAAAAGTATGCTACAGGGTATCCTTAAAACTTAAAAATGAGATTATGGTCTGTTGGGATGATATGGATGCTGGTATACACACAACCCTTGTACACATGATAAAAGCTATAAACAACTGAAAATGGAATTTGGGTGAAAAACATTGAAGTTTCCTTTTCAAACATGATTTTGAATAAATAGGAGGATACTTTATATTGAAATGCCCTTTTCATATATTAAATTATTCAACTGAGAAAATATATGTTACGTTGCTCATCCTCCAGAAGCATATTTTTATCATTAAAAGAGGATAAGTACATACCCTGTCGCTGCATGAAATCATTTGTTTACCTCCGAAATCTAGCAACCTCCAATATCCCGATATCCGGTTTCCCTGGGTGATAAACTTCTAACCCAGTCAGGACATTTAGTATATGGGCCATGTCAAGCGAAATTGCAACATATTACACATGAGCCGGAGCAAAGCGTTTAGTACAATTTACATGTGCGCCCAGCGAAGACTCAGATCAGCCTGCGCATCCGTGCAGCCTGATCAGTCTTCAATGTGTGCTCTATGGATAGCTAAGGCCCGGTAGCTTCATCCAGCAGTCAGCGAGGATTCTGATTAGGCTGGGTGGATGCGCAGGCTGATCTGAGTCTTCGCTTGGCGCACATGTAGATTGTAGGAATGGCTGTGCCCCGGCTCATATGTGAGCAGCGAAGGTTCAGGCGAGACTGTGCATTTGTGCAGTCCTGTCAAATTCTTCACCACTGGATCACAGAAGAAATTAGTCGAAAGAATCTTTATTTATTTGCAGGACTCCTGGTGCCTTCGAGTGGACTGGTATTTAACATGACACATTAGTGAAAGACACCTTTTTACTAGACAAGGCTCATATCTTTATATAAACTTTGTATAACCTTATTAATGTGTCACATGTGTTATTTTGTTTGAATGTATGGACAGAAGCTCCAGTCACTTTTTATAATCACTTTCTTTTCTAACAATGAAAAGAGTGGGTGGGGTAACCTTGCGTACAACCCAGCCATGTAAGAATTAATATGGCAGTTTTAATATGTCCTTTGAAAAGAGAAGTGTCTGTAGCGCTCTGGAATACGTGTTTGGGGTCAAGAAATAAAATGCTTGTGATTAAAAAGGTCATTCTTATGAAAACATGCATTTTCACTAACTTTCCTATAATGGCCCATTTTATGTGAATAGTACCATGAAATATGCCGTCCATACCATATCAAGCCAATAAAAATTTGAGAGCAAAACAATTTTTTCTGGCTCCTGGGGTACTAAAACAGTTGAAACTATCAGGATTTTACCTGACCTGGGACTTAGACTATATGGCCAATGAGTAATATAATCAGTGACAGGTGTATTCCTGCACTGTTTAAACACTTTGTTGTTTAAGTATTTATCGTCTGCTGTTGTGCACTTTTGAATATAAATCTGCTTGTAATTTCGATCTTCTTAATATGTCAACAATATTCTTGACTTGATATGTATTGGTAAATGAAGTATCTACCTAAGACACCTTTTTATGTAACAGAATGAATAAGGCGAAGTATCATTTTTAGCTCACCTGAGCAAAGCTCAAGGTGAGCTATTGTGATCATCCTCTGTCCGTCGTCCGTCGTCAACAATTAGTTTGTTAACATTCTAGAGGTCACAGTTTTTATCCGATCTTGATAAAACTTGCTCAGAATGTTTGCCCCTATGAAATCTAGGTCAAGTTTGAAACTGGGTCACTTGGGATCAAAAACTAGGTCACCAGGTCAAATCAAAAGAAAATATTGTTAACACTCTAGAGGTCACGTGTTTTGAAGCAATCATCATGACTCTTGCTCAAAATGTTTGTCTTGATGATTTCTAGGTCAAGTTTGAAACTTGGTCACTTGGGATCAAAAACTAGGTCACCAGGTCAAATCTAAGGAAAACCTTGTTAACACTCCAGAAGTAACGTTTTTTTTAAATTATCATTATGAATATTGCTCAAAATGTTCGTCTTGATGATTTCTAGGCCTAGTTCAAAACCGGGTCACTTGGAGTCAGAAATTGTGTAACCATGCCAAATCAAAGGAAATCTTGTTGACATTCTAGAGGTCACAGTTTTTAATTGATCATCATGAATCTTGCTCAAAATGTTTGTCTTGATAATTTCTAGGTGAAATTTGGAACTGGGTCACTTATGACGTAAATTTCACGGTCCAGTGACTTTCTTAAGTTTTCCGCTTGGGTCAGTTTCTCAGTAACTATTGGTCCTACAGAATGATATTTGGCACTTGTGAAGTGTTTGTGTTTAGGTCAGTTTCTCAGTAACTATTGCTCCTACAGCCAGTGATATTTAGCACATGCATGCATCTTAGCATGGCCTCTTGAGTGCAGTCATCCATATTTGACCTTGACCTCTATTTCTCAGTCCATTAGACATGCTACATTGTCTTTCTTGTTAATATAATCATTTTGAATTTTGGTAAGAACGTTTGCCTTGATCAGTTTTAGGTCAGGTTCTCTAAGTGCTATGATACGCATGTGAGCGTTACAGGGCCATCATGGCCCTCTTACTATCGTTTTATTTTGAAAAAAAAAATCTAAAACTGAGCATTAATTCAAGAGATAAATATATAGGTAAAGACCTTTACAGAGACAACAATCCCTTGAAATTAAGACATTAAGGTGTTACATAATTAACAGGAAACCACCAAAGCTCACAGTAAATAGATATTTAGGTGTTATCTGTGTTACTATGGACAGAATGATATGACAGAGACGGGTTTTTAATGGGCCTATGTATATCATATTACTCAGATATAATGCTATGACTAAAACAACTCAATGGTGCGCCATCGCATATTCCTGCGCCAGCGCCATCGCATATCTCCGCGCACATCAAAATTCTAAATTCCTTCCTCCATTTCTCATCCATAGGGCTATAACCTGTGACAGTTTCAGGGTTCTAGCCCAAAAAGCCTAGGAGAAGTTGTGTGACAACAAAAAAAGACCCAAAATCCTACTTTTTTACCTCTGGTGACCCCTAGACATGCCACGGGGCAAACTTTTTGCACCACTGTATACTACCCTTCATTAACTTTGATTTGATATGCAACATAACTATGTTTGTACAAAATGGATTTGGACCCTTCGGGGGTCTAGCTTATATGGTCTAGGAGCAATGGTGTGGCATTACAGACGGACGTATCACAATATCCCCGCTTTTTTCCTTGAAAAGCGCAGGGATAATAACAATTCACTTTATTTGTACAACTTCTAGGCTGAATTCGATGTGGCAGTATGTAAAAAATGATTTTTTTTTTTTTTCAATTTTACATTTCACAGTTGGGTGACTTTACTTAACACCTAATAACTGACGAAATATGAAAGCTAGAGAGATAATGTTTGCAGCTTTGGAAAGAGTATTCAAATACCTTATCATAAATTACAAGGTAAAGGTCATATGGATAATGCACAATCTAAAAAGTGAACTATTTGAGCTAAAATACTCATTTCTAAAGGATACAGTAGAAAATGTAACATAAGAAAAGCCATGTAAGGCCAAAAAGAATTTAAACATCTCATTTTGTAGCTAGTGGACTGCGTTGTAACTTTATATATTTAGTTGTACATATAATTACTTTTGCTCCAATTCTCATAGGTTTAATAAATAGTTTCCTATGGTATTTACATGTTATGTAGGGGTAACAAATGTAACAAGCTGTTACTAGGTAACGCCACCTTTGCGAGATGGCTGCCATGCTGCAAAATACTCGCAAGATAATAGGCTTTAAGAAAAACTGGTCTATAAAATTCCCAGGTGCGTGTGGAGGGAATGATACTATACAAACACATTCATGAAAGCATTGCTGCTAGTCAAGTTTATGTCTGTACTTGCTGTCACCAAACATGGTTTTGCAAAGACGTTTCATTATTGAGAAAAAGTAGTATGCTGCTGCAAGATAAGAACATCTACTGTACAAATATTACATCTGTTGATAATGAAGATATGTCACACTTGCTTACCATCTTTAAAAGACTGTGAAAGTCTAAAATTGTCTGTAGAGAATGGTATGAAGTGGCCAGAAAACCTCAGGGGTTAATGTTACATCAACTTGAAGAAAGACTAGTTGCTCTTCGCATTCCATTTATGCAAATACAACAGTTGCCAAAAGTTGGACAGTACTCAGTCAAAGGAAATGTTATCAATGTACCAGTTAATGTGCAGCCTGGTGAATTCACTTCCAAGGCCTATGGATGAAAATTGTACAGTAGCTGTTTGTCTAAAACAAATTGTTAGTAAATTATTAGACCAGGACGGGTTCTTCTAGTATTGATTGGCTTATGAATAAAAGCGGTTTATACAAACATTCAGGTATTAAAATTGATGAAGATCGGTTCAAAGAAATTAATATTACAACAGTTTATAGCAAGTTGTTTTTCAAAGTGATGATGGAAAGTATGTTGATACTTTTCTTACGTGTGATTCTGAAGACCTGGAAATAGCAGAGTTGGCAGAACTGCAAAGTCATAAATAAGCTCTCAAGAACTTGTAGAAAGAAGGGTAAGGCTCTCTGTCGATTTGGGTTTCCTTAACCACCTCTTCAAAGGACTATGCTTTTGTATCCCCTTAATAAAGACGTTGAAAAATACAGGAAAAATATTTACATAAGCAAAAGGCAATGAATGACTACAAAGAAGGCTGTAATCTGTCTTTTCAAGACGTTTTAAATCAGGAAATGCAGATGAATGAAGAGGATTATATTAAATGCATAAGAAGCTTTTAAGTTTACTTTTTTTTATGGACGCCAAAGCAGATAGGGTGCAATCTGTTTAACAGAACAGTTCTGTCTCCTGGAAGGCAAATCTAGATTTTCAGTTTGTTCTCGAACCATATGCTTGTGCAATATACATTGTTGGATATATAAACAAGTCACAAAGAGGTATAAGTGCATAACTTGATGCAGCGGCGAAAGAGGAAAGAAATGGAAAATTTGACTTAAAAAAAAACAAAAAAAAAACAGGTTAGACATATTGGAAATGTCTTTTGAAATTGTGTAGAAGTGAGAGAACAAGAAGCTGTGTACTTTGTTTACAAATTGCATTAACAAAATGTACAAGAGATACAGTATTTATCAATATTCTCTATCTGAAAATTGTACATTCTTATTGAAACCAAAATCTGTTCTTGATGAACTACCACCTTATACAACTGAAATAGAAGCAGATCTTAAACATTATTAAAAAAGACGAAGGTAACTGCATAATTGGTGCTTCGCTAATTATGCCTCTGAGCTTGATATTGTTTATCCAATGGAAAACAATCTGTCTGAGTCAAATACAAATGAATATGATTTTTACTTCGAAGCTGAAAATGAATTTGCAGATTCAGATACTGTTCTTACTTTAAACAAGAGCACCACTAGGAGGGACAATATACGCCAGTTTACCATTTTACAAGGGTACCCCATCTATAGCGCTAGACAAAGGCGTAAAATATGTGGATTTTTTACAAATGTACGCCTGTCGTGTTGCCATTGTTACTAGTTATGGCATGACGAAGGATGGTCTGAAAAAATAGTCAAAGGGAAGTAACTCGAAAACAGAGAAAGGGAGAGCAATCTTTTTGTAGGTATCAGATTTTCTGAACTCATACACATTGCTATAAAGTTTTAACAAGATATTCCATATGCTTACCTACTTATGACACGCATATATGTAGTATAAAAATAATCAAAGGGAAGTAACCCAGAACTGAGAAACAGAGAGCAATCTTTGTTATATGGGACACACTGTCTTGATCTCATATACATTACTATAGTTTCATCGAGATATTCCATATGGTTACCTAGTTATGACACCATAAGGACTGTGTGAAAAAAAATCAAAGGGAACAAAGAAGATGAGACCCAATCTTTTTTGTACGTGACACATCGTCTAACCTCATACATATTGCTATAAAGTTTAATCAAGATATTCCATATTCCTACTTATGGTACCCACAAGGTCAGTCAAAATTTCATCAATGGGAAATGACTAAAAATTGAGAAAGGGAGAGCAATTTTATTTAAAGCAATACACCCTCTTAATCTCATACATATTACTATAAAGTTTCATCATGATATTCTATACAATAACCTACTCATGGTACGCAAAAGGTCAGTCAAAAATTTAATCAAAGGGAAGTAACTCAGAAAGAAAGGGAGAGCAATTATTTTTGCATGCGACATGCCGTCTTGACCTTATATTCATTGCTTTAAAGTTTCATCAAGATATTCCATATGGTTACCTACTTATGGTACCCACAAGGTCAGTCAGAATTTCATCAAAGGGAAATAACTAAAAAATTGAGAAAGGTAGAGCAATTTAAAGTTTCATCATGATATTCTATACAATATCCTACTCATGGTACGCAAAAGGTCAGTCAAAAATTTAATCAAAGGGAAGTAACTCAGAAAGAAAGGGAGAGCAATTATTTTTGCATGCGACATGCCGTCTTGACCTTATACTCATTGCTTTAAAGTTTCATCAAGATATTTCATATGTTTACCGAGGATAGTCTGAAAAAACTAATCAAAGGGAAGTAACTCAAAAACTAAGAAAGGAAGAGCAATCATTTTTGTACGCAACACACGATTTTAACCTCATACACATTGATTTAAAGTTTCACCGTGATATTCCATACAGTTACCTACTTATGGTATGGACAAGGTCAGTCCAAAATTTCTTCAAAGGGAAGTAACTCAGAAACTGAGAGCAATCTTTTTTTGTATGTGACACTCCCTTTTAACCTCATAAGTATTACTCAAAAGGTCCATCAAGATATTCAATACCTACTTATGGTAGGCACAAGGTCAGGGTAAAATTTAATCAAAGAGAAGTAACTTAGAAAGTAAGAAATCTTTTTTGTACGTGACACGCCGTCTTAACCTCATACACATTGCTATAAAATTTCATCAAGATATTCTACATGGTTACCTAGTTGTGGCATGCATCAGAATGGTGTAAAAAGACATCATCAAAGGGAAATAATTCAGAAACTAAGACGGGGAGAGCAATCTTTCATGTAAGTGACACGCCGTCTTAACTCATATACATTGCTATAAAGTTTCATCGAGATATTTTTAACGGTTACCTTCTTATGGTATGCACAAGGTCAGTTTCCAGTTCCATCAAAGGAAAGCATTTCATAAATTGAGAAAGGGAGAACAATCTTTTTTGTATCCAACACACCGTCTTAATCTCATACATATTGCTATAAAAGTTCATCAATATATTTCATGCAGATAGCTATTTATGGTATAGCACAAGGCCAGTCTAAAATTTCATCAAAGGGAAGTAACTCAGAAATTGAGAAAGGAAGAGCAATCTTTTTTGTATGCGACACACTGTCTTAACCTCATACATATTGCTATAATGTTTCATCAAGATATTCCATATGGTTACCTAGTTATGGCATGCAAAAGGATAGTACGGAAAAATCTAATCAAAGAGAAGTAATTCAGAGAGTAAGAAAGGGAGAGCAATTATTTTTGCATGCGACACGCCGTCTTGACCTCATACACATTGCTAGGAAGTTTCATTCAGATATTCCATATGGTTATCAAGTTATGATGCGCATAATGATAGTCTGTAAAATACTAATCAAAGGGCAGGAACTCAGGAACTAAGAAGGGAGAGCAAAGATTTTTGTACATGACACTCATATATACTACTCAAAGTTTGCTAAGGATCACATTTTATAATGTCTACTACTTTTAATAGATTGAAACGACATGAGAAATTAGATCATTTTTGGAAGCTTTATTCATTTAAGAATTCATTTTTAATAAAGTAATGGCCAAGTAAGTGTTCATTGATGCGTGAATATGGCGGATGGAACGTAAGGGCCGAAAATCAACATTTTTAGGATTGCCGGCGGAAATCTGAAAATCAGGAAAATCACTAGTCTGTGAGTTTTAGCTTAGTTAATAGCGTGTATGGTGCCCGTGGGCATTGATTACGGCCTGACATCGCCGTCGCATGCTACCGATACGGAGCTTATGCTGAGGAAGCTGGGCCCACTCCCCAATGAGAGCCTCTCTGAGCTCCCGGACAGTTGCTGGTTGGACCTGGCGAGAAGAAATGGCTTTCTGCAGCATATCCCATGCATGTTCTATGGGATTTAAATCAGGGGATCTCGCTGGCCAATCCAATCGCACAATTGCAGCTTGCTCAAGGTACCGGTTGGTGATGCGGGCCCTATGTGCACGGGCATTATCATCCATCAGAATGAAATCAGGACCTATAGCACCTGCATATGGGCGAACATGAACATCCAAAATGTCATTGACGTACCTCTCTGCCGTCAGTGTGCCGTTATCGATGACGTGCAGGTCCGTTTTCCCCTGAGCGCTAATTCCCGCCCACACCATAACTGAACCCCCGCCATAGCGATCATGCTCTGCAATACAAACTTCAGCAAAACGTTCATTTCGCATCCTCCAGACCCTAGCCCGCCTGTCAGTGAAGTCCACACAAAACCTGGACTCATCAGTGAAAAGAATAGGGGTCCAGTCATTAAGGGCCCACGTAACATGATCTCGTGCCCATTCTAAACGCTCCTGAACATGGTGTCGTGTCAATGGGATGCGTATTGCAGGTCGTCGTGACCTCAAGCCAGCTTCATGCAACCGATTTCTAATGGTCTGCGTACTTAAACGAATGCCGGTAGCGTTCTGCAATTCGCTACGTAACGTTGTTGCGTTGTTGAACCGGTGACGTCGGGCTTGTAGAGCGATAAATCGGTCTTGAGCTCGACTTGTTGAGCGTTCACGACCTCCGGCGTGCTGATGCATTACGTTTCCAGTCAAATGGAATCGAGTCCACATTCTTGAGACAACGCTCTGGGACACCCCAAGAACACGAGCAACCTCCCTCTGTGACAACCCAGCCTCAAGCATTCCAATGCCCCTATTCATCTCTTCTTCGCTTAGACGACGCCTACCTTGTCGGTCTGCCATACCGTACGTTAAATTCGATCAAAATTTGACGATAACACAAGCAAAACCTTGTTTCAGGTACACATGTACATGAAGGCAAATGGCCGTAAATCACCGATTTTCACGGGTAGGCCTCTTCCCATGCTTCTCTTGCAAAATGTACATGTCAAATCAATAACTGTATTACACGTTTATGAGGCCCGAACATCGATTTACCTTTAGTAGCAATTTGATTATATATGGTAATAATATGAACAAAATAACTGACGTCAAAAAAGTGATTCTTAGCAAACTTTGAGTAGTATACATTGCTATGAAGTTTCATTAAATTATTCCTTTTATGGTTACCTAGTTATGGCACACACAAGGATAGTCTGTAAAAAATAATCAAAGGGCAGTAACTCAGAAACTAAGAAAGGGAGAGCAACCTCTTTTGTACGCAACATATCGTCTCATCGTCTTGACCTCATAGCATTGCTTTGAAGTTTCATCAAAATATTCCTAACAGCTACCTAGTTATGGCCCGCACAAGAATTGTTTGCGCCGGACGCATAGGCAGACGGATGGGCGGACACGCGGATGGATAGCCGGATATTGCTATAACATAATACTCTTTTTTCAAAACGGACATATAAAAAATGGTATAAAAATCAAACCTAGAAAAGTGCAAAAAAAATTGCTCGTTATGTTCTATACAATGTAAAAACAGACTCTGTAAACTATTATAGAGAAAAGATATTGTTATTTTCCCATGGAGAAATGAACAAACAGATATTCTGTCTGGATTTCCAATAAACAAGGGCTACTATAATTCCATTAAAAGAACTATTGATGCAAAATGTAAGCTATATGAGCAGCATGTAGAGTAACTTGATATTGCCAGACAAATGGCTGAAGCAAAATATGACGTATATGATTAAATAGTACCAAATACTCAACAACCATAAAGAGATGCCGAGGATAAGGTGAGGGGAGTGTGTTGGGGGGGGGGGGCGGGGGGGAGCGGGGGGGGGGAAGCAGATACTGCTGAGTTTGTGTATTTAACTCTGACAGAATAGTAGAACATAGACAATAATATATTGGGCTAGAACTCCAATCCATTTCATCAGTACCATGCATAGATACAAGTGGTGTTATGTTACCAGATGAAACATACTTGAAACGGGTTCTAACTTTAAATGTTAGGCAAAAAGAAATGTTCAATCATTGTCTTTGGTGGATAAAATTGAAAGAAGAACCAATCTATGCATTTCTATCAGGTGGAGCAGATGTTGGAAAAGCTGTTCTCATAACAGTGTTGTATCTAACTCTCTATAGACATCTTAACTTGTAAGAAGGGGAAAACCCTGATGATATTAGAGTCCTCCTCTGTGCTTATACAGGCAAATTGGCATACAACATTAATGAGGTTACCATTTCTTCAGCCGTCCATCAAAAATATAAGAAAACAAGCGTACATTTAACTTCTTATGAACTTAACTCATTCAGAGTCAAAGACAGAACCTAAAAGTGACTATCATTGATGAAATATCAGTCGTTGGCAAGCGATAATTAAATTTCATTGACACACGTTTACAAGTTAACATAAACAGAAATGAATTTTGGTGGTATAATTGCTGTGCTGACTTTTACCAGCTAAAACTAGTACTTGATGGGTGGATATTTCGTGATCCAGAAACAGAAAAGGGTCCATTATCACTAGCATGCAACCTGTGGAAAGAGCATCTCATATGTGTGAACTATGAACTGACTCAGATAATGAGTTAAAAAGATTATTTAAACTTTTCAGTGTTAGTGAATCGCCTCCGGGTGAATAAATTAACAGAAGAAGACAAAAAAAAAAAAAGAATTGCAGAATCATATTGTTGAACAAGAATGAACAAATTATCCCAAATATACTCCACACTTGTTCGCTGAATACAATTTGTTGACAGGTATAATGAGAATTTCATCAGTAACATAGGAGGCAACAAAGTTGCAATTCAATGTCATAACACCTTCAGCAGGTATCACAAGAGGACAGCGTGAAAAACTTATTCGTTCTCTCCCAAAAGAAGCGCAGAAGACTTTCAACGTACCTCACTTAGTGACTACTGCAGTAGGAATAATATAGATTGTTTGACTAATCGCTCTACGCGTGTTGTAAAAAAAAAATTAAGACAAATTATACGAGACAATCCGGCTGAGTGCTGTTTGGGTGTTACTTGATAATTCTCATGCTGGTACTGCAACAAGAGATAAAATAGACAGAGAGGGGGTGTGGATCTAACTATATCAGTTCCTGAGGTCACATATTTACTTTCTATGGTACTATTAATGATCCAATGTGGATACCAGTCTTTGACACAGAATGAGCGTTTGTTTATAATTTTAAGACTTTTCAAAGGATACAGTTTCTACTGAATCCATCTGCTAGTAGGACTGTACATAAAGCACAAGGAATGACATTTGGTGAATTGGTAGATTTATCTCAAACAAAGAGAAGGAAAGAACCACATATTCATTATGTTGCACTCAGCAGAGTGAGAAATTTGAATACTCTTCACATACTGAATTTAAATGAAGATGCTTTAGCTGTTGATGAGAGTGTACATATCAAAATGGAAAGATTAAGAAGAGATGCTTGTATTGATTTATGTTATGTAGAAAAAAACCGAATCATCAAAATTCAAAGTGGTTTTCCATAATGCAAGATCATTACACAAGCATTTTTGTGATATGAAATTTTAACCAAATTTTCAGGCAACAGATATTGTTACTTTTGCAGAGACAAGACTATGTTCTAGCGATGAAAGCAGCCTGTATGATCTTGAAAATTTTAAACTGTACAGATAAAATGAACAAGAGGCCCATGGGCCACAACACTCACCTGAGTTAACTGCTCTAAGTTAATCAGGTCATTTACTCTTCATTCCCTATAAGCCTGTAAAGTTTCAAAGCAATGGGTTGCTTAAACAGTTTTCGAGATATCTTGCTTACAAGGTTTACATGCTGAAATTTTCAAAGGGGCATAAGTAAAAAAATCAGATTTTTTTCAGAAGTTAATTGGGTCATCTACTTATCATCCCGTATCAGCACATTAAGTTTCAATACAACAGCTCAAGTACTTTTTTGAGATATCTTGCTTAAAATATTTCATTGCAACTTTTTGCAAAGGGGCATAACTAATAAAGACAGCTTGTGGAAGTGATGGTGTCATAGCTTGAGATATGTCGATTAAAGGCGACCATATTGTTTGGGTTTTATGGCAAAAAGTTTAAAGTAGGAAATTTGTGAAATACCAGCAGGGAAAGAAGACCATGTGAAGCACCAGCAAGGAAAGAAGACCATGTAAAGCACTAGCAGGGTAAGAGACCATGTGAAGCAGCAGCAGAGTAAGAAGACTCGGTGAAGCACCAGCAGGGAAAGAAGACCCTGCAGATCTAGCTTCTTGTCAATTTTTAGTTCTGGAACCATTTTGTTAAGCCTAGTGAAACCATTTAAGCAATTTTGGTAAAAAGGCATAAGAGGAACATATCTGTGAAATTATTTTGAAATCGGGCCACTGGCGGTGGAGATATCCTTTAAAGATTTTTTTCTATTTTTAGCTCTGGCAACCATTTTGTTCAGCAGAGCAGAACCATTTTAGCAATTTTTGGTAAAGGGGCATAAGAGGAACCTTTCAGTGAAATTATTTTGACACCCGGCCACTGTCCACGGAGATGTCGTATAAAGGTTTATCTATATCTAGCTCTGATAACCATTTTGTTCAGCAGAGCGGAACCATTTTAGCAATTTTGGTAAAGGGAGATAAGAGGAACATTTCTGTGAAATCGTTTTGAAATCGGGCCACTGGCCAAGGAGGAGATGTTGTTTAAGTTGTTTTTTTTTTTAATCTATTTTTAACTCTGGCGGCCATTTTGTTCAGTCGGGTGGAACCATTTTAGCAATTTTGAAAAAAGGCTCATAAGAGGAACACTTCTGTGAAATTTTTTTGAAATCAGGCAACTGGCCGCGGAGGATATGTCTTTTAAAGGTTTTCTATTTTTCGCTCTAGTCACCATTTTTGTTCAGCCAAGCAGAACCATTATAGCAATCTTGGTAGAGGGCCATTGGAGGAGCACTTCTGTGAAAATATTTTAAAATCGGGCTATTGGCCAAGGACGATATGTCGTTTGAAGATTTTTCTATTTTTAGCTCTGGCAGCCATCTTGTTCACTGGAGCAGAACCATTGCGGCCATCTTGGATTTCCGATCCACAGAATTTTAGCTCGTTTCGATCCAGAAGTCATCCTGCTACTACAGAGCAAGTTTCGGCTCAAAGCGATCAAAAGTTTGGGAAGAGATGTCGAAAATTGATTTTCAAGATGGTGGCTGTGGCGGCAATCTTGAATTTTCGATCCGCTCAGTTTTGGCTATTATTTTGTGTCTACTAGGCGCTCTAATGCTCATCATCGTTTCAATTCATTTGGAATATAGAGGTAATGTCCAAAATATGAATTCTGAACATTTTTCCCATATAAATATAGGGCCCATGCAAATGCATGGAGAAGCAAATGTGACCTTGCCGTAAAAAGGTCAAAGGTCAACATAGGACTATCAATTTAGCAATTTTGCTAGACCTCCTGTCAACGATGATTTGTGTATAAACATATGTGGATCTTTACAAGTGATGTCCTAAAAGCTCAGAGACTGTGTTCAAAGCTGAAATTCCGTCCCAACTCCCGAATAAATACAAAAAAAGAAATTTATAATTATAGGTGATTTTAATGTAGATGGTACAGATGAAAAGTCATGTACAGTACAATTTATCTAAAAGAAATTTAAATGTCACCGATATGTGAACAAGAGGCCCACGGGCCACGGCTCGCTCACCTGAGGGGATTAGCCTCTGCAGATATGCAGATGTTATGCAACATTTTTTCCAGTCTTGTCATTGCAACTAATGAAAGGAGCATAATTTGAGCAGGTCTTGGTTTTCAAGAAGAATGTTTTAGGGATTTTTTATTATTATTGTAGTGATATCAGTATATAGCCAATACCACTGGGTGTTCCTCATAGTTTCAATAATTTGGTTCTGTTCTGTTCTGTAACGGAAGTCCGAAATCGAAAGTAAACAAGTGTTACAGAGCGGGACGGTACAAATTTTTAATAACAGGTAACTAGAAATTATCTTACTGTGGAATCATTCCCTCTCGTTTATATTTAACCATCATATTGCCAAAATGCACCACAGCATTTTTTCAAAACTAGAAATCCTTTGGTTATGTAATAATCAGAGATAAAATGCCCAGTTAGCTTGAAAAGCACATACGATCGTACTTTTCCGTAAGCAATCCGAAGAATAACGAAGAAAGTAGCTGCCGATAGGTGGCGTGTTGATTAGTGAGTATATAAAGGCCTTCCACACAGTCAGAAAGTCAGAATGTCTTCTGTCGATGAAGACAGTACATCGTAAAAGAAATAAATAATAATTGTTAATTATTATTTATTGTACTAATAAGGGTTAAGAATTAGTTGGTAAGTGGCTTAGGGCCGAAATGTCTCAACTTATTACCCGGGTTCTTCAGTAAGCACAGCTCACAGAAGAAGGACTATAAGTAGCAGACATTAGTGAACTAGCTACATCTATCTAATTCTTGACATAAACCTTGAATATAAGTTGTGGCTAAGAGTGTTGCAACGGAAGGTCGACAGAACAATAAGTTGTGGCTCAAGCTTGTTGCAACCAAAGATCTGACAGAACAGATCTATATTTGACAGAGTGTGTTGTTGTAAATTGTTTTCATATAGCATAAGAGTAAGGACTCATCTTAAAGTATTAACATGTTTATATGTTGTGATTGAACACTGATTATTTTAAGAGCTTCAAATCATTTAAGAAATCATTTGTACTAATCAACTGGCAAAGTAGCCACTAGGAAAATTTATCATATACTATTTCATACATAATACCTGACTAGCTGAGATAGAAGCTATAGCTCGGCAGAAAATTCGTTACATTATCATTATTTTACCATATATGGGCATGACAGTTAACGAAGCGTGACCATTTGAACAAACTATCAATCCCGTTTCAACAGTAGGATCGACATGAAACTTGATGGAAATTTGCCAACTGATTTCTGAGGAGAAAGTGTTTAACAAAATCATGATTTTATACATATATACAGCATAGGGGAAAGGGAAGATAAACCTCGCATAATAAAATGTTGATTGTAACATAGAGGTTTTGCTACTTCAATCATATATTGTAAGTTTAGACACTTCAGGTATTTTTGTCTTTGTGTGTGAGTTCATTGCTCTCAAGGGTCATTCCTTTTATAATATAGCTATTTTCTATCTAGAGGTCATCCTGTTGCTTCAGTGTGTTTCAATTCAAATCGCTCAACGGTTTGGGTGGAGAAGTCAAAATTTGGTTTTCAAGATGGCGGCTATGGCGGCATTTTGGATTCCAAAATTGGCATGATTTTAGTTATTTTTCATCTACAGGTCAACTTGTTGCTACATTGTATGTTTCAATTTAATTCGCCTGGAGGTTTGCGAGAAGATGTCTAAAACAGATTTTCAATATGTCGGCAGTGGCAGCCATCTTGGATTTCCGATCGACAGAATTTTAGCTCATTTCGATCCAGAAGTTGTCCTGTTACTACAGAGTAAGTTTTGGCTCAAATCGACCAAAGGTTTGGAAAGAAATGCCGAAAATTGATTTTCAAGATGGTGGCTGTGGCGGCCATCTTGGGTTTTTGAATCGGCTCATCAATTTTAGCTATTTTGTGTCTACAAGGCGCCCCGATCCTCCTCATCAAGTTTCAACTTAATTGGATCATACTCTAAGGAGGAGATGTCCAAAATATGAATCTCAACATTTTTTTCCATATAAATGTGAAGGGCCCATACAAATGCATGGGAAAACAAATTTGACCTTACCGTAAAAAAGTCAAATTTCAACGTAGGACCATCATTTTAGCGATTTTGATAGACCTCCTGTTCCTGATGATTTGTGCAAAGATAAGGCCCCAGGGCTTATTTAGTTCTAGAGAAGAAGATTTTTAAAGGTTCTTACCATATATGGGCATGGCGGCCATCTTGGTAAATGGACTGCGACTATTTTAACAATCTTTTATTCCCCTTCCCCAAGGAGGCTCCACTTGAAATTTGGGCAACACTGGCCCAGACGCTTCAGAGGAGAAGTCCTTTGAAATTCTCAACAGTTTTCCTGTACAAATGTATCCGCCCAAACAAATGAATAGGGAAGCAAACTTGACCTCGCCGTAGAAAGGTCAAACGTCAATGTAGGACCATCATTTTAGCAACTTTGGTAGACCTCCCGTCCCCAATGATTTTGTGCAAAGATTCAGTTCTAAGGCATCCTCGGTTCTGGAGGAGAAGATTTGTAAAGGTTTTTACTATATATGGGCATGGCAGCCATCTTAATTAATGGATCTCGACCATTTTAGCAATCGTTCATTCCCCCAACCTAAGGAGGCTCCATATGAAATTTGAGCAAATTGGCTCAACGGCTTCAGAAGTGAAGTCGTTTGAAAATGTTAACGGACGGACGGACGCATGGACGGACAAAAAGTGACCACCACTATAGCTCATCCTGAGCATAGGTCAGATGAGCTAAAAAACCAACAACAGATTCTGGATCAATGGTGATTTCTAACACAAGTGGCAAGTGATATTATTGAATCTTACTGGTCCAAACACCAGATAATATATTATGCATTAGACTCATAACGCAATAGCATACATACTGTTGTATGTATACACTATTACTTCTATTATGCAAGAAAGGAAGTCATTGTTTATTTGTTTGTGTTGAGATTTTTACGGCCAGTCAACCCAATGGGGTCATAAAGAGCCCAGTCAGTTTACCTAACCACACTTTTACTGGGCAGACTTAGTCCTCTAAGCGGTTAACCAGTATTGTGCACATTCTTTCGCCAGAAACTGACAACTGCCCTTCTTGAATCAATGGAAGGGAATAACCAGAGAAAATATTTCATGATTAATAGTTGATCAGGGCATGTACTTATCATTCCTAATCATCTTGTAAAGTTTCAAGGCAAAGGCTAAAACAGTTTTCGAGATATTTTGCTTACAAGTTTGAAATGCCCAAATTTTCAAACGGCCATAAGTTAAGAAAAAAAATCGGATTTTTTTTCAAAAATTAATCAGGTCAATTACTCATCATCTCCTATCAGTATATTAAATTTCAATATAATAGCTCAAATAGTTTTTTAGATATTTTGCTTACAAGATTTCATTGCAATTTTTCATAAAGGGGCATAACTCAAGAAAGGGGAATAACCATGAAAAGAAAAAAAAGTATGGGTCAATTATTTTTCATGAGGAAACCATTTATAAAATTTCAAAAACCTAGCGTGCACAGTTCAAAAGTTATGCTATGCACAAACAAGAGGTCTAAGATGGCCTTGTATAGCTCACCTGATTACCAGACAAGTTTTAGTCAATTGGCGTTTCGGTTCAACAGAAGAAGTTCAATATTGATTTTCAAGATGGCGGCCATCTTGGATTTCCAATCAGAACGATTTTAGCTACTTTTGATCTACGTCACAGTTGCCCTTTTGGTTCAGTAGAAAAAGTTCAAAATAGATTTTCAACATGGCTGCTAGGGCGACCATCTTGAATTTCCGATCAGAATGATTTTAGCTATTTTTGATCTACACGTCATCCCGATACTTCCTATCAAATTTGGAGTCAATGGGCCTTTCGGTTTAGAGAAGTGAAAAATATATTTTAAGACGGCAACTGTGGTGGCCATCTTGTATTTCTGATCGGAACGATTTAAGCTATTTTTGATCTACAAGTCACCGCGATGATTCTTACATAGTTTCAAGTCAATTGGCCTTTCGGTTCAGGAGAAGAAGTGAAAAATAGATTTTCAAGATAGCCGCCATGGCAACCATCTTGGATTCCCGGTCGGAACTATTTTAACTATGTTTGAATCTACAAGTCACCCCGATGCTTCCTATCAAGTTTCGAGTCAGTTGGCCTTTTGGTTAAAGGAGAAAAATCGAAAAATAGATTTTCAAGATGGCCGCCGGCCATCTTGGATTTCCGATCGGAATGATTTTAGCTATTTTTGATCTACAAGTAACCCCGGTGCTTCCTACCAAGTTTCGAGTCAATTGGCCTGTCGGTTCAGGAGAAGTAGCGAAAAACAAATATTTACTCGTAAGATGGACGCCATAGCGGCCATCTTGGATTTGATCGGAACGGTTTTAACTATTTTTGATCTACAAGTCACCCCGATGCTTCCTATCAAGTTTCCAGTCAATTGGCCTTTCGGTTCAGGAGAAGAAGCAAAAAAAAGATTTTCAAGATGGCCGCCAAGGCGGCTTATAAAAGGGACACTGGCAAAAAGTGTAGACCCACATAAGACGCCACAGAACGCGGCGTCTGATCAGGATTTACACTGTTTGCATTTAGTTCAGAATTTTTACGATTTTACTTTTCATTTACACAGTATTCAAAACAAATCGATTGCTCTTAACCCGTTTATGCAAAGTATCCCATAAAGGGGACACTGGCAAACAGTGTAGACCCAGATCAGAACGCAGCGTCTGATCAGGGTCTACACTGTTTACATTAAGTTCAAAAATTTTTACGTTTCATGATAATGATAAAAATCTATCCATACACCCCTTATATTGGAAATGGACAGGTTCAAAGAATAAAAGATAGAAGAGTCCATTCGGCATAAATCGGTTAATACACGCTTTTTAAAACGTACATAAAGCTGATTTCGTGAAATCAGCAACAACTTTCGTTTTTACTGTTAGAATTTAACTTAAAAAAAGAATGATAATGACATATTGCATTTGTAGTTCACCAAGTATCTTTTATGCAAAAGACATTTTAGTTTATAAAACAATAACTTTTCAAGGTGATTTCGCCAATGACAGTTGATTTCACGGTTCACTGACTTGGCAAAATCAGTACACAATTTTAAACTTCGTTCACAATCAACCTTAAAATCAACAAGACAAAATATTTAGACGTAAAAGTCTAAGTACCAGCGCAAATTTTGTTCATGTTTACGTAGTGATATGGAACAAGGATATACTAAAGTTTTCAACCGTGGTTCAACTATTGGTTTTCAATTACTCTAGCATACAGTAGAATTAGCCATGATTACTCGACTTTGTTTATTATAGTGATTAATTTGATTTTTATGTTTTCGCTTTGATGCATTGACTGAGTTGGGAGCCTTTATGCGAACCGATTTTTTTTTTTTTTTTTTTTTTTTTTTTTTTTTTTTTTTGTATTTCTGTATTAAGAGTAGCATCGGGACCCAGGGTGAAGTTGGCTAGCTGTAAAAGTGCATTAAACCCCCCGGTGTTGTATTCTACTGGCCGTTCTAAGGCGGTGGTCCTGGTGTTGCTCTTACTCTTTGTACTGTTTTTTTCTATATATGTTGTGATGCTAGCATTGTGGTCACCGTCTTCAATAGCAGCCCACTTTGCTTTCTGTTTTACTAGTTGTGTTGTGATGCTAGTATTTTGGTCACCTTCAACAGCTGCCAGTTTGCTTTATGTTTTAGTAGTTGTGATTAAGTGTGGCATCGGGACCCAGGGTGAAGTTGGCTAGCTGTAAAAGTGCTTTAAACCCCCGGTGGTTTACTCTACTGACCGTTTTAAGGCGGTGGTCCCGGCGTTAGTCTTACTCTTTGTTGCTTTGTGGTTTATTCTACGAGGCGAATTGTTTTATGTCTTACCTTGTATCATTTTGTTCTTGTGTTTTTCAGTCCTTTTAGCATTGCGATTATCTCGCTTGGGGAAGAGAGAGCTAATCTTAGTGCTTTTCGTACGTTTGTTCGATTTGTGCTAAAATAGACATTAAACTGTTTATAACACAGTTTGTTATAAGATGATTTTGGATGTAGCATGGTTCAAAGATGGATTCGAAAAAATGTGTAGAATAATTCAAAACTGATGGTTAATGGTTATTTTTTATAACATCTACATATTTTGTATGGATATAACAAGATTGTTTAAATAATACAGCTTACGCTTTGGATTCCAAAGTGTTATAAGCAGATTGTAATATATAACATTTTCTATAAAAACCTAACGCCTGACAGGATAGTTCTCCTGAAGTTGACTTTTGTTAAATCAAAGTCTGCTGTAGTAAAATCGAAAAATGAAATAAACCACCAACAACATAAACACAGAACAGTAATAAACCACAACAAAAGAACCGACTTGGAACGGTCATAATCCTCGTCCTCAACTTTCACTGTGGTTCAAAACACTTATTTGTGCCGCTCGTTGAGCGATCTTCTAACTCATTGCGCAATTGTGCAATCTCGCTAGAACCTTAGCTAGTTGCTCATACGAGCATTCTCAGCCAAACAACCAGGTCCTAGCCCCTAGCTTGGATGAAAAGTCAGACACTGGTGTTCCCGACAGATACAAACACTTAAATGCGTGGGTGAAACGTCACACACCAACGATCCCGGCAAATATAAAAAAAACCGACGATCCCGGTAAATATAAAAAAAATCCTTTGTGAGCTAATCGAACACTCAACCATATATAAAAATCCAAAGCTATATGTAGGGTACAGTGAACTAATTATTTTTCCCATAGAGCTCCATAATAATTCCATCCTTTTTGGATGGTTAAGGGTTCAGGTATGGCTGGGCTTGCAAATTTTGTTTTAATTCAAAGACCAGGTTTAGCACAGCAAACTAAATAAAGAATAATACCACTGTCACCAGCATTTTCTGGGATTTTTTGTAGGCTGAATGTAGCAACCCCTCAATTGGCAGGTTAAATTAAAACTTTGCAATTTCACCACTTCTTCTTTTCTCTCCAGCAAACACAAACATTTATTTCTTTGAGACAATCAGGAAATTACACACACACAATTTTTTCCTTCAAATTAGAATGGTGGGTTTTAATTCATTTTTATTATTAACCAATCACAGATCGCCTTGCACAAAATAACTACCCCTGGCTTCTCTACACTTTTTTGCACCGATCAGCAGTCCAGTCACAATTGGTTCCCTGTGCCCTATATGTAATAAGATTGCTAAAATTATTTATTGGTCATTAATATCTTGGTCATTAATATCTTTTATTAAACATAGAATTTAGTGTATCATTAGAAATTGTAACTTCTAAGGCTGATTTCGCCATTGATAGTTGATTTTGCGTAACTCGGGCTTAGCAAACCAATACATAAGTTGCATTTTTTGTTCAAAATCAACCTCCAAAACCAGAAAAAGATGAAATTTTGCACAAACATGACTAAAAGTATATTTAATCATAGAGTAAAAAAAATATATTGCCTTTACCTAGCAGATTGATTTTAAAGGTTGATTTCGTCAAAAAAATGATTTTGCGAAATCAAGCTGATCACGCGGATTAGCTATACCCCTTGTATATGTCGTTGGAATCTCTCCAGACTACCCATTCATTCGACCTTCGACCTTCGACCTCCGAAGAGTCAACAACAACGAATAACCATGATTCCGACTATATTGATGAAAGCGCTGAAAGAGTTCAGCTTTGTTGGAGCTCCACTATGGAGATTATCAGACAGAAAGGATCTAGTTCGCGTTGAACTAACCTTTCACAAAAACCAACCAACTACAAGATATGTCAAGAAGAGGTCCGAAAGCAGGAGGCAGCCTGCACCCTCTGCTGGGGAGTGGCCACAGCTGCTTGGAGACCACCAGACCAACGACCGACGACAGTTCGTCGACCAACGCCCTGTGTAGAGAAGGAGACGCCACCACCACCATCACAGACTCTACCAGACACTACAAGATCCACCATCACGCACGACCACACACAGAAGACCGCCATCATAGAGCCAGTACCGATCATTACTACACCAACCACATCGCCTCCTACTCCGGACAGTTCGCCGAAGAAGAAGAGCAGAATTTCTTCACCAGACAGAGGCAACATTGAACCGCCGAAGGACTACAACTACTTCACGTTCAAAAACCCCGACTGGTATCCTCTCTAAGAAAAGTACAAGCTGCAAGAGATTCGTGCCTGCAAATTCACAGACTTCACCTCGTTTGTCTTCAAGGCGCAAAAAAGTACCGACCCAACGAGACCATCAACGTAGATCTGCCCATCTACTTCATGTACCATTATCAACACCATAGAGTTGTCTTCATGAAGGGCCCAACATCCCAGTTCTACACTGAAGAATGGTACGACGCAATCGAGAAGAACTTTGAGAAGGCAAAAGATATGGATTCACCGAAGTATCATGGCACAATTTTCTCATCGTGTGCAACGGCACAGCAGGGAAGATCCCACTCGTTCGCCTGGTACCGGCGGGATTCAAGTACTGATCGACGCGGACCTGGATGAGGACACCCAAAAACTGTAGGTTGAGGACTGTCAAAATTCTGCAACTTACAGGCACGCACGAGGTCTGGGCACACCGCGCAATGTCTGGACTTGCACCCAGTCCGTATATGGGCGAGGTGACCTAGTTCTGAATTATAACTACTGTGCTTTCGACATCTTTCAGAAAGTCGTTTTTGCTTGGCGCATTCCACACAAAAAAATTTGCAAACTTTTGTCATGATTTAATGCAAAACCATTTGTCATAACTACCTATGTACAAAAAGGTTTATTCTAGTCATTAGTTTTTTAAAAATCAAATATTTTCACTTTTTCCCATAGTTCCAATTATCTATTGTTAAGTAGTATACAGACTAGGAGTTCTGGACCACCTCTAGATCGGGCCGCGGAGGCTCCACGTACATAACAATTACCAATTGTTACGTACGTGGGTACGTCGAGACGTACACAGCATAAATAATTGGTGGCCCCTACCGCACCCGTAGATGCGGCATATAAGGACCTGCGCTCTTCCGAGCCCCTGAGGGCGGCCACCCGAGCCCCTGGGGACGGCCCCCCGCCCTCGCCGGCCCGGGGCTCGCTGACACGTCTCCTAGAATCCCAGTCGAACTTTAATTTAGACAGACGTTCGCACTGTGTACATGCATCAGTGTCAATATGATAGAATACAACACGTGCCGGTGGCGGGGTCGTGGGGGGCACTGGGCTATGCGGAAAGCGGTGTGTTTACGATTTATGCGGTATCCACCGGGCCCAACTGCGAAAAAAAGCCAGGAACAGAGCCACATCCCTGTCGACGATGCGGCAAAGGGACAAAATCGGAGTCTTGGCTCTGTTCGAAAATTTGCGGTGCAGACCGAGCGCAAATAGCTCGGGCTGAAGCTCGGGCGAAGCGTCTCCACTCCGCATGCATGTGGGAACTCCTCCGTATGGCGGAAAGGCAGCGAACCCTGCCTTTCATTGGCCTCAAATAAGCGCTAGTATAACAGTCGAATTCCCAATTAGACAGATGTTCGTGTATGGTATACACGACTTTACTTAATTATACAACAGTCGAATTCCCAATTAGGCATCACGGCTTCACTTAACTATACAACAGTCGAATTCCAATTAGACAGATGTTCGCGTATGGTATACTCGGCTTTACTTAATTATACAACAGTCGAATTCCCAATTAGATAGATGTTCGCGCATGGTATATTCAGCACCATGGATGAATACATTGAGCAGCTATTGGCAGAAATGCCAGACGAGGTCGACTCTCCATGATGTGGTACAAAACATTCTGGATGAGCCCATCCCTGAGACGGTGAAAAGGCGCTTACTCAAGCCTTTGTATCTAGAAAAATATCGACCCCCACGTCCGTCTCCCAAAGACCGGAAGAGGAAGGCCATCTTGGAGGAGTTTGATCCTATCCCTCGTCAAAAATCCTTGAGATCCGTGGGGGTGTGCCAGGATGAGATCCTAGACTTGTTTACTGCCCCGAAGGATGATAAGCTAGGCTTTCGCCAAACCCCATGGGCCATTGGCAGCTTCCTGCGAGGATGGCAGATGGATGTGCTTCAAGGGCACCCCCATAGTGCAGATCCCAGGGCTTTTTTAGAGGGGGTGCGACCACAGATTCGGGCCAAGCTCAAAAGCGCTCCATGGAATTAAATTTCAGCTGGCTCTCAAGGTCCAGCTTCGGAAGGACAACTCAGACGGCAGTGAGGAGTATACAGATCCTGTGCTGCGCCACAAGCAGGAGGCTATTCTGCAGAAGAGTGAAATTAAGGGAGCCCTCAATCAAGCTTTCTCCAGGATCCAAGAAACACTGGAGAAGTGGACGCAGAGAGGGTCAGGCTGGGTTGTAGATCAGGTTCTGACCCTTTGGCTAGACATTGCCAGATATCAGCCTCTTCGAGGTGGGTCTTACATCCCACTACCAGCAGTGGTGCGGCTTAAGAAGGTGGTTGTCAATGTGAAAAACAAGGATGACCACTGCCTGCGGTGGGCACTCAGATCGGCCCTATTCCCAGCCCGTGACCATGTTGACAGACCGTCAAAGTACCCTACTGATGATGATGGTCTGAGCTTCGAAGGGATCGATGCTCCCATACCAATCTCTCAGATTCTAAGAGTCGAGCAGCAAAACAATCTGACCATCAACGTCTTTGGGTGGGATAAGGGAGTGATTGTTCACCACATCAGCGAACAGCTGCAAGAGATACCAATACCAAGGATTAACCTGCTGCTGATTGAAAAGGCTGGTAAATTCCACTACGCCTGGATCAAGGACCTTGACCGCCTTCTCTACGACCAAAACAAGTATAAGGGGCGCACGTACTTCTGCGAGCGCTGTCTCCACGGCTATTGTCGAGAAGACCTACTTGCAGCCCACAAACCAGAGTGTCGTGGGATCGGCCAGACAGCTGTATGGGTGGAGATGCCGGAAGAAGGTAAAAACAAACTAGCCTTCCAGAACCACCACAAGCAGCTGCCAGCCCCTTACGTCATCTACGCCGACTTCGAGGCTCTCACCACCAAAGTTGAGGGACCTGAGCTCGACCCCACAAAGAGCAACACTCTGAGGCTTGTAGTTATAGCTACATCGTCGTTCGGTGTGACGGCCAGACTGGCGCGCTAGTCCAATATCGAGGTCCCAATGCAGCAGAGCACTTCTTAGAATCAGTGCAGGAAGAAGAGCTCAAAATCAAGGGCGCGCTAGCTAATCCCCAGGCCCTGAGGATGACGCGAGAGGACTGGCGTGCCTTCCGCACCACTGAGACGTGCCACGTATGTGACAAACCTCTCGAGTGTGACTCTGCGTGACCACTGCCACATTACAGGTAAATATCGAGGGGCAGCCCATACCGCCTGCAACCTCAAGCTACGGCTGAACCCCTTTACCACCACCATCCCGTGGTGTTTCACAACCTGCGGGGCTATGACTCCCACCTGCAGATGCAGGCCATTTCGAAGGTGGACGGCAGGGAGACCTGTATCCCCAACAACACGAAGTATATCTCCTTCTCCCTCGGGCAACTGCGCTTCATCGACAGCGCTCAATTCCTGCTCGCCTCCCTTGAGAAGCTGGTTGCGGCGAACCCACCAGAGGCTTTCCAGATAACAGCCCAACACGAGCCCAACAGAGAAAGACGGGAGCTCCTAATGAGGAAGGGTGTGTGCCTTTATGTGTACATGGACTCCTGGGCGCGCTTTGAGGAGACCCAGCTCCCCCCCCCAAAGGAGGTCTTCTACAGCAAGCTCTCTAATGCGCATATCAGTGACGAGGACTACACCCATGCACAAAAGGTCTGGGAGACCTTTGGGTGCAAGACCCTGGGTGACTACAGCAACCTGTACTGCCGCACCGACGTCCTGCTGCTCGCTGACGTGTTTGAGACCTTTCGGCGAACCTGCCTAAAGCAGTACGGCCTGGACCCTGCTCATTATTACACCAGCCCGGGGCTCTCCTGGGACGCCCTGCTCAAGAAGACAGGCGTTGAGCTAGAGCTGCTTACAGACTACGACCAACATCTGTTCATTGAGAAGGGCTTGCGTGGAGGCATCTCAATGGTCTCAAAGCGCCATGCCGAAGCCAACAATCCTCTCGTCGAGGGCTATGACCCCGAGAAGCCGAGTAGCCACATCTTATACCTTGATGCGAACAATCTGTATGGTTGGGCAATGAGTCAATATCTCCCCACCGGCGGCTTTCGGTGGGTGGATGACGGCCAGCAGCTCGCAAAATCCATCGCAGAGCAACCGGCTGACGACCCTGAGGGCTACAGATGGGTCAGAGATAAACCTGACAAAGTGCACTAGATTTGCACAAGACCAGAGATAGGAGTGCACATTACTTTGCCCTAATTCTGAGAAACATGTGCACTATACTTTGAGAACCAAGTGCACTAGACTGTTTTGAGCTAGAGACAGAACTAGAGCTAGAGCTGCCCTCTGACCTCAAGTGATGTGCACAAGGAGGTTCACTTTTAATGTTTCAGTTTACTGTACATGCTTGTATCTAAAGCCTGAGTCTAATTTCTTATGAGCCAAAATCGTAGCAGAGAAGAGATGATTAAATAAAATTTCTCCTCTATGATTAGTCTCTCTCTGAAAGAAAATAGGTAAAAATAAAAAAGATATGTATTTATTCATTATTCACGCACGTACGCACGCATGTACGCACACGCACACACACAAACACACACCGATAGACATATTTATTTATTTATTTTCCTTTTATATTTTTTAGATTTATTTGTATAAGTACAAGGTAATTACTCACAGGTATTTAACAAATAACGACCCTTTAAAGGTGATTTGTGTGATTAATGTGGGATGCAAACAAAGTGTTAATCAAATAATCATTTCTTTGATTGTCCACTGACTGAATCTGAATGTAATAATTATGAGCAGAACGAGTGAGAAGTGTCATCTAATTTCAAAGGTATAAAATGTTATCTTAGCAGCACAACTGCTGCCATAATCTCAACAGGCTTTTCACTCAGTTTGAGCTGAACAGGGCCCTGCAAGGCAAAAAGAATACTGCCCCCGGAGCCGACACTATTTCATATGAAATGCTCAAGCAGCTACCACCAAGCTCTAAGGCAGAGTTGCTGAACCTTATAAACCTGTCTTGGGTGGTAGGGGAACTCCCGTCCGACTGGAAAGTAGCGACCATAATTCCTATTAAAAAACCACATAAGGATAAAACTAACCCATCCTCTTATAGACCAATCTCATTGACATCCGCTTTCTGTAAAATCATGGAAACCAAGATAGCATTTAGACTAAATTCTCATATTGAGAGGAATAATCTCATATCAAACAACCAATCTGGCTTCCGAAAACATAGATCAACCATCGACCAGTTGGTGAGACTATCCTCTGAAATCAGTATGGCCTTCATGGAAAACAAGGCCATAGGAGCTATATTTCTAGACCTGGAAAAAGCTTTTGACCTTATGTGGAGCACTGGCACCCTAGTTAAACTTAATAAGATAGGCATAAATGGTCATATGCTAAATTGGATTCAACACTTTTTAAAGGGTCGCAAAATCCAAGTAAGACTTGGAGAAAACATTTTTGATATATTTGATCTAGAAAACGGCTCCCCCCAGGGGGTGTACTCAGCCCGACATTGTTTAATGTCATCATGAATACACTATCCGAAGCTTTAAACGACCTGGAAGGTATATCCCTATCCCAGTTTGCAGATGATGGTGCAATTTGGACGAAACATTCCTCCGCTGGATTGGCAGTCAAAAAACTACAAAAAGCCCTTGACGTGATAGAGGCCTGGGGCACTTATTGGGGATTTAAGATATCTCCAGACAAGACCAAGGCAATACTTTTCAGCAGAAAGATTAAGGACGTTAAAACTGATAGCTTCCGATTAACACTAAATGGAAAAACCCTCGATTTTGTAGACAAAGTCACATTTTTAGGCCTAACTATGGATAGAAAACTAACATGGAAGCATCACATTGATCAGCTTATTGTAAAATGTAACAAAGATTTAAATCTTATAAGAATGATATCGGGGACAACATTTGGAGCCGATAACAAATGCCTGGTCAATCTCTATAAGGCCTTAATACTAAGTAAATTAGATTATGGGGCACAGGCTTTTAACTCTGCCCACAAGAGCCAATTAGGACGACTCAATACTATACAAAATGAAGCTCTAAGAATCGCAACTAGAGCTCGTAGAACAACGCCAATCCCAGCACTAGAGGTGGAATGTGGAGTCCTACCCCTTTCGCTTAGACGGGAGGAGTTAATATTGAAATATTGGGCTAGATCTTCTCCACTTGGAGATAACCTCCCTGTTAACCAGCTGATAACAGACTTTGGCTGCTTAACTACAAAAAGAGCTAAGAATTTCAACCCTTACACCGTCGAAATTCGACAGTTACTGAAGGAGCATAATATCAACCACAACATTGCTCCACCCTATTACTTTGAAAAGTGGGATCTACAAATAACCCCACCATCACTAGATCTACATGACGCCATAGGTCCCAAAAAAGATGGGGACGCAATCATTATGAGGGCAACTAGTACAGCCCACATAGAAGAAAATTATCCAAATTGCACCAAAATTTTCACTGACAGCAGTAAGGACCCCGAAAATCGAACAGTAGGGGCCGCTTTTGTAGTTCCAGAACTAAACTATGAAAAACAAATCAAATTAAATCCTACATTATCTGTGTTTACCTCCGAATTAGTTGCAATTCAGCAAGCAGTACAATGGATTATTGATTCAAAAATCCCGAAATCAGTAATTCTAACTGATTCCCTCAGCGCAATACAGGCAATAAAATTAGGAACTTCAAAGTCCCGTCCTGAAATTACTATGAAAATTCTCTCCTTGCTAGATACAGCAAAAATAAACAGCCTCGATGTGCAAACAGACTGGGTACCATCGCACATAGGAATCCCAGGAAATGAGGCAGCTGATGAGGCCGCCAAAAAGGCCATGACCATGGGTACCTCAGACCCCACCCTCCCCACAAAGACAGAAATATATACTGTCATTAAAAATGCCATTATTCGTAAATGGCAAGCCCAATGGAATATAACTTACAAAGGGAGAGAATGCAGGCATGGACAAGAAAACGTCAAAACTGCATGTAAATTTTATAGCCCCAATAGATGTCTGGATGTAGCTTATACCAGACTAAGACTACACCACTGTGGACTGGGTTTCCACAAAGCCTTCGATTTGGAATTATGCAAACTATGCACAGAAGGTGATGGTGAAACTATTGATCATATATTCATGTACTGTGAAGCACAGGAGGAACACAGAAGAAACCTTGAGGCCAAAATGTTTAAACTGGGATATGTTACCTTCGACACAACAACTTTACTTTTTCCACCACCCCAAAATGCAGTAAGAATTCGAGAAGCTGTTTTCGAATTCTTAAAGGTTACTGGATACATAAAAAGAATTTAAAACGATATAAAAATAAAACTTCCACCTGTTAAAAATACTGCTCCCAACCGGTCGGACGTTGGGCTTTTAGACTGCGCAAATGCGCAGGTAATTAAGTTAACAATAAAGACAAGAAAGTACAGCGTCTTACCGGGCCGCTGGGCGCTGGATAACCGAGCTGTAAGCTGAAAAGATGCCCACGTTCTGGTATCTTAATAACGCTGGTTCGGGAACCGAGGTGACCAGTCGCCTGCGTTGGCGAGCATTACAACAAAATTTCAATTTATTGCTGTATACAAAGAATAAAAACTGTGGAGGTCGTCGTGGAGGGAGGAGTAATGCATGTCATGGCCCAGTAGGGAACGTACGGAGTCATACAATTACCAAAGCTAGACCGAAACAGATTTTTTTTTTTTTTTTTTTTTTTTTTTTTTGCTTAAAGCATGGTGGAGATCGTCGTGGAGGGAGGAGTACTGCATGTCATGACTCTTTAGAGAAAGTACGAATTCCTTACTACTCCCAAAACTTGATCAAAACCAAAACTCCAAGAAACACAGCTAACCTCTTCTCTGGAACTTAGCCATATTATTCGGGTCATTAACTGAGCTGTAAATTCAGGTGGAAGTTAAATCAACACACGCTTAAAAGATGCTAGGCTGAAACTTTGGAATCGCCCGAGCGTAACTTTATCAACAATACAAAGTTACGATATACTACTACTACTGTTTCATTCATTGTAACTGTTTGTTCATGATTTACATAATAAATAATTAATAGTTATACCTGTATCACATTCTGTTTATAGCTGACCTACACAATGTATATACACTGTGCAGGTCAACTAAATATATATTTATAAATATTATAGTAACTAATAGTTGTAGACCTCTGGGCCCTATAGTGGCTCAAAGGTCTACAAAGCATAAAAGCACATTAAAACGATTGGCCTGTGAACTGCTAACACAGAACACAGACCAACACAAAGAGAAATGGGGAAAATTTGAATATTGACCTGTGAGCCGTGTATACGACACACAGGCCAATACAGTCTGATCAGGGTAGTATGAGAGGGGCTCCTCTTCCTAAAAAAGCTTGTATTTCGTTTCGGCAAGCTAAAATTAGAAAGAGGAGACAAAAAGGTATGAAAGAAGTAAGAAAGGTTTACATGTAAATTAATAATACTTTTCTTTTGCAGAGATGGCGGTACTAATATAGACATATTTCGATCTCTTGCAGATTATAACCTTTTACAGCTCTCTATACGCATATACGCATTGTTGTTTTTCAGATGAGTCTCTTAGGTGCAGGGGGTCCCAGGGTACGAAACCATAACAGGCACAACCCCTACACCCGCGTCCGTACGTCGTCAATCGTCTGTGAAGTTTTCGTCAGTCATCCTTGCGGTAGTCGAAGATGCCAGGAGTAGCAAAAGTAGGTAATTAGAGGCGACAGTGCAAGGTCTAGGCGGAGGCAGTGCAGAAAAGTTCTAAGTTTTAACTGATTTCCTTGTTGGCTTCTGAACGGTGACTAGTTAGAATTCCTAACTAGGTCACCTCGCCCGGACAATGTGTGCGTGGTGGTCAACAGTCTGTAAGTTACTGAATTTTGACGGGCGGCCGAAAGATGTGAGCTTTTAATCTCGCACGGACTGCGTGGCGAAACGGCAGTCGTACATGCACAGCTCTCGTGTGACCTAGTTTTGGTCTGGAGGCGCAGCGGTGCCGAAAGTGATTTAAGTTTGTCTGTTTTTCGCTAGGCTTTAATTCGGGACTTCGTTAGAATTCCTAACTAGGTCACCTCGCCCGGACTCAGTATGCTTGCGGAAAAACAGACTGTAAGTTACTGAATTTTGAATGCAGAAATCGGTCCAAAGAGTGAGCTTCGAATCGATGTAAACATCTCGCCAATACTGGCTTCAAAATGATGTTTACATCTCGCTCTGACCGGCTTAGAAAGTAGGTCAAATTCCAGCTAATCATCGATATCGCATCATAGGTAGAGATGCCAGTATCTCCAGGTACACCTTCCTTGTCCTCTTGTGTGTTGCCTTGAGCTTTCGGTTGGAGACCTGAAGATTCTTGTCTAAAGCACTCCATAGGTCTGGTACGTGGTACTTAGACTCCGGCGGTTTGTAGAAGGAAACGAAGGGTTCATTTGCCGATACCACTGCGTAGGACGGATTCCTCTCAGGCTTCTGTAAGTGCTGTAGCTGGTAGATGAATAAGGCGTCGTCAGGTGTTTCTTTGTTGACTCTGTATTTTTGAAGTGATGAGGATCGGTCGTCGTCTTCTGTGAAACCGCAGAATGGATTGTCTTCCTCGTCTTCTTGCATCTGGCTGGGCGGAGACTTGGTTGGAGTCTTTGGTGTCCATCTTGAACCTGGAGGCGGCGTGATGTCTGGAGTTCCTGGTGGCGAAACCATCTCTATTGTTGTTGGAGACTTCGCTGGTGTCGTCGGCGGAGGTTGTACTGGTTTCGGTGGAGGTGTTCTCGCAGGGCTGGGCTGGCGAGGCCACTCGCCAGCAGGAGGTGCGCTTTCGGCCTCCTTGTTCCTGCCTGGTGTCTTCTTCTGTAGCCGCTTATGTTGTTTCTGTTGAGTTGGGGGCTGCCAGGTTAATTCTAACTTGACAACCCCGTTCTTCCCCTCTGACAATCTCCAGATAGGGGCGCCGTCAAACTCATACGTATCTAGCAGTGTAACCACTCTAGTCGGTAGTTCATATTGCGATGTCATATTGGTTGTTGTTGACTCACGATGTGTTCACGTCGAGAGCTAAGCGTCGAATGATGGTAAACAGTTCAGTTCAGTTTTCAGATTTTTAACGCTGCCAGGCAACTGAGTCACACAGAGGCAGCGCCAGATAAATCTGGATTAGTTTTATTGGACTACTGGGTTGGCTTGAAACGGTGCCTAGTTATAATTCATAACTAGGTCACCTCGCCCAGACACGGAGTGCGTGCACGTCCAGACCTCGTGCGTGTCCAGACCTCGTGCGAGAGTAGTAGTCCAGCCTGTAAGTTGCAGAATTTTGACAGTCGGTCGAAAAATTTGAGCTTTTAATCTCGCACCTAATGCGTGTCAATTTCGACTGCGTAGTGCATTAGGTACTCAGCTCGATTCGTGCGAAAGTTTCAGACACTTGCCACATGTCAGTCTATCAGACGCCGGAAAAAGGTGCAAGGTGGTTGTCCTCACCCAGGAGCCGAGAGGGTGTCCTCACCCAGGAGCAGAGGGGTGTCCTCACCCAGGTGCAGAGTGTCCTCACTCATAGAGCCGAGAGGGTGTCCTCACCCTAGGACCTATTGGGTGTCCTCACCCAGGTCCGCGTGCCGCCAGTTGACCTTCTTAGAGTAAGTCATGCCAAGGTAACTTGGCGGCACGAGCCGAAGTAGTGGTGGTCCTCCACCATCCCCTAGGGGATCTCTATAGGATTCTTCCAGGGTATCGTACCAGTACGCCGTGTTCGTCTGTTGTACACTATTTGTCTCAATCAGCCTCTCCATAGTGGTGTACCAAGGATCATCGTAGAACTTGCTGGTGGGCCCTTTGACGAGTAGCCAGTGCTTGTTCTCTCGCTGATATAGGAAGTAAGCAGGAAGATCGATATTGATTTCCTCGTCTTCTCTGGGCTGTCTTGCTGCTTTCACGATGACCTTGTGGCTGGTGGCGTAGATATCCTGTAGATCATACTTCTCATGCAGAGGGTATTCTTTCTCTATGTCAACATGGAAGTATTCCTTCGGCTGTCTTGTAATCTTTGGTGGCTTGGTTCTCGGCTTCTTTGGAGGCGGTGATTCCGGAGAAGGAGGCGGTGTAGCTGGTCTCTGTATTATAGGTGAAGGCGTGATCTGTGCTGTCTTCGGTGGTCTGTGCACTGTGATGGTAGCTGTGTCGATCTGTAATGTCTGCTGTGCTGGTGGTGTTGTCTCCTTCTCCGGCGTAGTTGGCTGTAGGCTTGCTGGAGGCGTCGGTCTGGTTGTCGAACGCCTGGCTGGAGCGGGCTGGCGAGGCCACTCGCCAGCAGGGGGTGTAGGCCGCCTCCTACTTTCAGCCCCCTTCTTGTCGAAACGTTGGTTAGTCGGTTTTCGGAAAGTCACTTCTATCTTAATGTGATCTTTCCCGTCCGCCATTCTCCATAATGGGGACCCGTCGAACTTGTACTGTCTCAATGCGTTGAGAAGTACTGGAGGCAATAAATCAGACATGGTTGGTTGATTGGTTATTCTCACGATGTTCACACCTCGGAGTACGAAGGTGGGGGGATGATCTGATGGTAAACACTTGAGCTTGTTTTGTTTTGTTTTTTTGTTGTTGTTTTTTTTTTTTTTTTTTTTTTTTTGTTTTTTTTCTTCAGATTTTTAACGCTGCCAGGCACCAGAGGCACATAGAGGCAGCGCCAGAAAAATCTGGATTAGTTTTACCCTGACCTTGGCTTGAAACGGTGTGCACGCATAATTCATGCGTGTACTACCTCGCCTGATTGTACGATATCGGACGATATGCATAAAGGTCAAGGTCTGTAAGTTACATAATTTAGAATACATGGTCAAAAGAAAAGGGCTTTAATACGTGTGTATTACTTATGCACAATGTAATACTACACTCGCCCTACATGTCAGGGGCTCTGAAAAGAGCCAGGAATACCTGGAGCTAGGGTCCCAGCCTCGCTAACCTCTTGGGGTGGTCTGTACCGGCACAACATCTTTCCAGGTCGTCGTACCAAAGCATGTTGTTGTCGACTGGAGTGGCTCTTGTGAACTTCTCCTGTATGTCGTCGAAGAACCTCTTCGAGTAGTACTTAGAAGAGTAGCCCTTTAGAAAGTACCAATAGGGCTGTTCCTCGACGTCTGTGAAGTACACAGGAGCCTCTTCGGTGGTCTTCCCATCCTCGTCGGGTAGCCGATACGCCCTGATGATGGTTCCCTGTCTGCCGTTTGCCATACGAAGTGTCCTCACTTCATCCAAGTCATACTTTTCATGAATGGGGTATGACTTGCTACAGCCAGAGAGAAAACACTTGGTATCTTCCTGTTTCTGTGGTTTCTGTGTTGGCAACGGCGTGGAGGCTGGAACTGGAGCCGGTGATGGAACGGGAGCAGGAGGAGGGGTTCTCGGCGCAGTCGTCCATTGAATCTTCCTAGGCTGCTCCATAGGGGGAGTCCTTCTCCTCGGTGCAGTTGGCTCTTCTTTCGGAGTCGACGCCTTAAGAATCTTCTTCTTCTTCTTGGATACTACTTCCTTCCACTCCCCCGGAGGAGAGCGGTCAGTTGTAGTCTCCAGGTCGGTGGCGGTAGTAGGAGTACTAGGTCTCTCCTGTAGTGGCGCCCTCCTTTCCTCTATCGTCGGCGACGGTGTCAAGCACACCGCGTCGTTGAAGGAGGCGGCCAATCTCGGTGGCGTGGGCGCCGCCATCTTGGATTCCGCCATCTTGACACGGTCGTCGTCGTCTTCAGTAGCAGATCTCCTCTTGTTGGTTATTTTCCTCTGCGGTGTGGTTCGGGGAAGCTGCCAAGTTATTTCCAACTTGACAATATGCTTCCCCTCCGTCAGCCGCCAGATAGGTCTGCCGACAATAGGCAATCTGCCTATCGCCAGCTTCCCTCACGTACGATTTAAGACATCCAAGATTCAATCCACTTTTAGCGACAAGCTTCAGTGATATACCCAGGGTAGCGAGGGATTTATTAGAATATACATTTCCAAAACATTATTTAGTACATAAACTACGTAGAAAGAATTTATTTTACCTAGTCTTTCATATAAAATTTAATCATACCAAACTTTCAAGTAGTTAAACAAACTGGATACACGATAGCAGAGCGGAAAGGCCAAAAAAGGAACAGATGGATAATATGTGTTCAACTTTTCCTTTTTGACACCATAAAACTAATAAATATATATTTTCTATTTATTTACAGGCTTCTATCTTGCAAAATTTTTCAAGTTCTAATGTTGTGTGACAAAGACGAAAAAAAATAAGTTGTGGTTTACTAGAAAAGGTCATCACAGAAATGCTACTGTGGTGTACATCGAACAAAATTTATTTCAGCAAAGTAAAGCATCTCGCACAATTAATTTGAATGCACATTATCTGATTTTGTTTCAAAGTCCCAGAGATAAAATACAAATCAAAGTTCTTTCAAATCAGCTTCACGCTTTTAATGATACCACATCCAAACCTCATGGTTACTTATTGGTCGATTTGAAACCAAACACACCAAATTTTATTCTACGAGGCGATTTGTTTTATGTTTTACCTTGTGTCATTTTGTCCTTGTGTTTTAGCATTGCGATTACCTCGCTTGGGGAAGAGAGCTAATCTTAGTGCTTTTTGTACGTTTGTTCGATTGGTGCTTGTTTGGATTTGTCGGTTTCCACTTCCTCTTGGTGTCTTGGAAGGGCTGCGGTTTGTGATTGTGGCACTCCCTGGACTTTTCTCTTACCTTTTTTTTTTTTTTTTTTTTTTTTTTTTTTTTTTCAGAACAGATATTTTTTCAAAATTGGTTTACTAAATCAAATCAACAAGGCCCTGTTGTCTATTTCCAGTAGTATTAAAAGAAATATTTGGTTTATAATTGATCAGAAATGATCATGGCTGTTGCACAACAAAGAGCATCTGCTAACTTGATTCGTGTTCTGTACAATTTGAGCAGAGAACACGATACTCAGAAACGTCAACATTTTAACTGCAGGATTAGTTGAAATGATAAAATGGTTTTCTTTGGCAGCTCACAAAACTTTGGAAGGTAAAATGAAATTACCCAAACAAACTCAAACATTCATGGATATACATAAAGTAGTTACGGTCATGGTATCTAAGCCGTAATCCAAACTCATAAATCCATAAACGAATGACGAATCAGAATGTTCAGACCAACAGACATGGACCCCAGAATAGAGGGTGTAATCAGGCATCCGCGGATAGTAAGCATTACTTGGTAAGCAAGCTTCGCCCACCATGCCCATAGGTCTGAACGAAGGAAATATCGGTAGAAGCGTATGTCCGGGATTAGGGAAGTCTACTTATGGCGCGTCACTGGCAAAAACATCAGAAACAATTCTGGAAACTGCCACATTGTAGGGATTGACCAGATCATGATGTCTCCCATAGAACTTCTTAAGTGTTGCTACCAGTTTGGTTTTTTGATACCCCTGGCTCAACAACTTTGTAGTGAGCACTTTCCCATGCTCCATGAAGTCCTGATAATTTGAACAGGTTCTGGCATAACGGATTAACTGTGAAACGTAAACGCCGTATGCTGGTGCAGAAGGGATATTACTGCTCAGGAATGGAAAGTTAACAAAGCCTAGTAGCAAGCTTTCCATTGTCAATGTAGAGATAACAATCCAAGTATGAGGAGGTGGCTGCAGTCTCCGTTGTTTCCTTTATTTCAAGTTCACGTGGGTAGATGAATTCTACATACTTTGCAAAGTTTGTGTTTTTCAGAGACAATACATCATCTATATATCTGTAGGTGAAATTGAATTGTTGTGCGAGGTGTTTCTTGCCTGCTTGGAGAAAACTTTGTACAAACTCCGCATCATACGAGTATAAAAACAAGTCGGGAAGTAACGGTGCACAGTTAGAACCCATCGGTATGCCGATTGTTTGCTGAAATATCCGTCCGCCGAACTCCACAAAAATAGTGTCGATTAGATATTCCAGCATCTTTATGACATCTGCATCTGAGTATTTTTGTGGTGCATCAGAGTGATCCTGAACGAAGTGTGATGTGAAAAAAATTTAGCAAGTGGTTGGGTAGATCCAGAAATTAAACGCAGTATTATTTTAAAACCTGGTGGCGGTGGATTTTTTGGTAGTACAATTATTCGAAGTCTCATAAGATGGGATGGAAATAAACTCATGTGAAAATTTGGCAAAAAAAAAAAAAAAAAAAAAATGAAGAAATCATCTCGGAGAACTAAGAAACCCTCAAAGAAATAAAAAAAAAGGTATCTGAGAAATCTAAAAAGTCTAAGAAAACAACTTAGAAAACTACTAAGAAACGTAAAATAAATGAAAGATTTATCATTTTCAGAAAACGTACACCTCCTAGAAAACAATTTACGCCACCCTCAGCTTCATCACCATTATCATCTCTTCCTAGTCCACCTTCTTGTACTCGAAATCTTGTCAGTAGCATTTTGCAAGATATGCTCAAGACACCACAAAAGACATCTCCTACTGTCTCAAGATTTTCACCATTGCAATCCATGAGTCAGGCTGGAAAACAGGTTATCAAACCGCTATGAGATATATTGGATATAATCAACCTTTCAGAGTCGCAGGTCAGCCAAGCTTAAAATTTACTAGACGAAAGTTACACCTATAAAAAGGTTGCAACTAAAACATCTTTGATCAGTTAAATCATGGCTGTGCATAAGAAAGACAAGGATAAAAACGTATTTTGAATAAAAAATATGGACATTTTTTACAAGTCGGACTCAAATTCCGGAAAGTATCGTCAGAAAATGATTCATTATTGTCCAAAAGAATTCATCTATTGTGTTGGGGAATGTTGCTTGAATATTATAAAAGGCAATGTCAAATTAAGTTCTGCTCAGAAATAGAAACTGAGGCCGAGGAAAAAAATCATCTTTTATTGATTTCCTCTAAAAAGATTCCTGTGACACAGAAAAAGAAAATCATTAATCAAAAAGGCGGTACATTGTTAGGTTTATTGTTAAATAGAAGGGAAGGCAATGATCAGGAATCGATACAATTATCCCACACCTCCCATCAGAGACATCAAAGGGAAAGAAACACAAACACGAAATAACTAGACCCTAATGGAAACATCACTAGCAGAAAGCCAAACGGACAGTTACTTTCCCACAAAGTGGCCAAATGGATATCCAAAACAAAAAGATGTAAGCGACACACACATTCAAAGACGAACTATAACAAAAATAAACCATGACAGAAGAACCGCCTTGGAACGGTCAGTGAAAAGTATTTCACTTGTGGTGGTGGTGGGGGGGGGGGGGGGGGCCGGGGGGGGGGGCGTGTCAGGGCTTAAATCGATTTTACATGGCCACAATCCTCGCCCTTACTTCTGCCGCGGTTTAGACACATAATTTGTTCAGTCCGCATGAAGGCTTCCTAATTCATAAGTGCTACATCTCCGAGAACACAAAAAATCAATTAGAGATGAAACAACGATGAGGACTCGACAGCACGAAACAACTGAAATGCTGGAGCAAAAGAAAACCAACAGTTAGACTCTGGTGGGCCCGACCAAAGATAGAGCATCAAGTACCAACCAACATTACCCAAAATTAAATTTCAAGTAAGCCTTAACGCTGGAACCATCATAGAATCTGAGGCCTAACCCGCCGGCGTGCAATTAAAGAGGGAAGCAAAGTTATTAACCGTGATTGGGTTAACAACCATGCATGCAGTCTGTCGTATAACATTTAAAACCACTCATAGGTCCAGTAATAGGTTCCATTCTAGGAGACTTGCAAATGGAAGGTCGTAAAATGGCAATCGTCCCTTTCAAATTTGGGAAGATATGAAACGTTGGAAAGAACAAATTCAAAAACCTAGATTACCACCCGATCCTAATGCCAGTGCTACTGCAAATCTTCAAAGAGATTTATCTTCTTTTTTAGCAAACGAAGATTTATCCGAAGGCGAAAAATCTCAATTGTATGGTCACATCAGTTTCAAACGGCACATCGTAAAGCTTAAGAAAATAACAAACTACAACTTCCAGAATCTACTTCATCTAAAATTAATCAAAGGATCATGGACAGTGTGCCCACTACCATGATAAAGAAGCGAGATTATTAATGTCCATGTTACAAGATCATCCTTATTTGTCTTGGGATGAAGACGGTACAGTCAAAATGTACGGTCAATCTATTCCAGGTTCAAATATTATAGATTTGGTCAATGATGTTTTGAGACAAAGAAAAGGAATAGAACACGGGATGGCAACCCTTTGCCGAGGGACTAAGAGCTATGAACGTTCCTCAAGATTTTGTGGGAAATAAAAAAAGATGGGAATGGATGCATCGTTCAAAAGAATTGGACCTTCCATCATTTTCTCCTCAAGAGGAGGATATGTTTATGACACCTTTAAACTCAGAGAAAAGGAGGTCACATATCACTCCAAAACGTAGTATAAAAAAGAAAAGATTCTCTGCAAATCGTCAATTAGATCCAGTTGCTTGGTCAAGTTACTATGAATAAATTGCTTTCCAACTTATTTTACGATCCAAATCATTCCGTTGGCTGCACGGATATTTTACCATTGTATAATGCTGCCAAGAAAATTTAAAAAAAAAAGATTAAGTTAGATGATGCGAAACGTTAGTTTACGAAAACAACAAACGTATAAGTTGCATAAACCTATTCATAGAAAATTTGGTCGTCGCAAAACTGTAGCAGCTGGAAGAGATTATCAATGGCAGGCATATTTGGCAGACATGTCCAGTACTTCAAAGTTTAATGACAAATACAGATGTTTACTTTGTATCATTGACGTATTTTCCAAATACGCTTGGTTTGTTCCAATCAAAGACAAGACAGGTAAAACTTTAGTTCATGCATTTAAGCCTGTGTTAAAAAGTGGACGAAAACCTAAGAGTTCGCAAACTGACAAAGGTACCGAATTTAAAAACAAAGACTTTGAAAATTTCTTGAAATCCAAAAAGATTCATTTTTCCACTACAGAGAATCCTGAAAGTAAAGCCAGTATCGTTGAACGTTTTCAAAGAACCTTGAAAAGTCGCATGTGGAAATATTTTACACATCATCGCACTCTCAGATATATAGATGTACTTTCCAAATTAATAAATGGTTACAATCACTCGTACCATCGTAGCATTAAACGTGCATCTGTCTCTGTAACAGTCCAAAACGAAGCAAAGGTTTCTGATTTTTTTGGAAACAAGAAATCGAATTGTAAGAAGTTAAAATCTGCCCAAGCTAAATTCAAAGTGGGTGACTTTGTGCGCATCAACAAAACAAAACGCACATTTGAGAAAGGGTATTTACCAAATTGGACACAGGAATTATTCAAAATTTCTGCTGTGGTAAAAACTCAGTCTCCCGTTACCTATAAAATGGCAGATCTCGATGGTGAATCAGTCAGAGGTACTTTCTACTCGGAAGAGTTACAACGTGTAGAAAAAGATCAAATTTACGAAATTGAATCTATTTTAAATCACAGAAAGCGAAAGAATTGGTAAAAAGTGGGTAAAAGAAATCAAAGTTCATTGGACAGGCTATCCTCCTAAATTTGATAGTTGGATTTTAGAATCTGAGCTAGTATAAAAGCATGAAGATGGATCTTAAAAGTTGATTTATGCTTAGTGACAGCGTTTCAGTATAACCTACAGACAGCAGAGGAAAAATAGTTAAAATCGTTTTACATTTCTTGTACAGATAATTGTAGTTTACATCATTATTATTACATCGTCAGTTCAAATCAGTCTGAGAAGTCCTGATAAAGAATTGTGGTTAATCTTACTCAGCAGTTCTATCGGATATATTTTACCATCACCAGGTTTGAAATTCGGAAAACAGTCTTTAAGGGTGCTTTGAACCCCCCGGTGGTTTGCTCTGCCGATCGTTCTGGGGCGGTGGTCCCGGTGTTAGTCTTACTCTTTGTTGCTTTGTGGTTTATTCTACGAGGCGATTTGTTGTATGTCTTTCCGTGTGTCATTTTGTTTCTTGTGTTTTTCAGTCCTTTTAGTATTTCGATTACCTCGCTTGGGGAAGAGAGAGATAATCTTAGTGCTTTTCGTACGTTTGTTCGGTTTGTGTTTGTTTAGATTTGTCGGTTTCCTCTTGGGGTCTGGGAAGGGCTGCGGTTTGTGATTGTGGCACTCCCTGGACTTTTCTCTTACCTTTTTTACCCAGTGACGAACCCGACTCAAAATTGAAACCATGAAAGATTTTTATTTGACTTTATTAAGCGACAGTTCTTTACACATGTATCCGGACAATAAACAAACTCGTTTAGTGTAAAACTAGATCACCCCATTCAAATCGAAAAGAACTTAGGGAAGTTGCGTTGGTAGAAATGATCATACCTTCGCAAATTTTGAATATATTTGAAGAAAATAATTATTTCTTTTTAAGATTTTACTACAGGAGTTTAGCTGCAGAAATAGTTGATGCGGAACGCTTGTTTGTGTTGAGGTTTTACGGGCCAGTCAACCCAATGGGGTCATGTCGAGCGCGGTCAGTTTACCTAACCACACGCTTACTGGGCAGGCTTAGTCCTCTAAGCGGTTAACCGGTATTATGCGCATTCTTTCGCCAGAAACTGACAACTGCCCTTCTTGAATCAGCGGAAGGGAGAGAATGACCGTAGAAAATATTTCATGATCAATCTCCACGAAAGAATGTTGCCGACCTCGGCGGGGGTTGAACCTGCGACCTCCTGGTCTCCAGTCGGACGGCGCATCCAACTGAGCCACTGAGGCCGGCGATGCGGAATATAGTTATGATGGTAGTTATTCAGAAATTGGTTTCAATATTCCAAAAGGCAATTATCATTCACCGTTCCATTTGATTGAAGAAATGCAAACTATAACCGATAGATGTTATGGATCGATGTTAAAAAAGAACAATGCATCTATCAGCATTACATATGCGAAAAATAGTCAACGCGTGAAAGTACACTTACAGGATCCAAATCAATTTAAATTTTTCTTTCCAACTCCACCTGCAGAAAGTTAGGTGTAATCCAAATTTTCATGAGATCCATTTGTAACGAAAGACATGCTTTCAAATATGATGTAGATTTAAACACGTCGTACCATCAATTGTACATGTATTCAGATATTGCATTACACTTACATGAAACTTATATTTTCACTCCTCTGAGCAGTGAAAATCTGAACTACTTTTTTTCTTATTTACATTAATGGTCATTATGCACGAGTGAAAATTTGAATGTTTTCATTACACGAATTGAAAATTTTATGGTATTCACTGAAAAAGAGTAAATTTTCTTTTTATTTTATTGTTTACACGCCAATGCGCGTTTGCTGATGTCATAACTAACGTCACCAAACAAAACATGAACGTCATGGCATCGACGCTCAGTGCTTAACATGTAAAACGCTGGAGTAAACAAAAAACAAAAGTTTCGGCAAATCAAAATAATTTTGATACCAACATGTTCCTTACATTCTAACTAATGTTACGCGGTTCTAATATGTCACCGCCAAGGGACAAAACTGCGTGTCAGACTTCCCTTTGCAAATGCAAGTTTTGCATCTCTTCTATCGAAAGTGATGTATATAATAAAAAGAAAAATCAAATGTTTGGAGTGAATATGACTTTTATTTCATCTCGTGAAGTGAAAAAATGTATATTCCATTCGTGCCTTCGGCACTCATGAAATATACATTTTTCCACTTCACTCGATCAAAGACGTATAAAATTACAATATTCGCAACTAAACGAAATCCCGCAATATCTCGTGCGTCCCTGTGTTAAGAGTCCTACGGTCGCGAGAGCCGCGCGAGACTTTCGTTACCAAGACAACACAGGTACGCTATCGCCGGTATCGCTCGAAAGAGCGAACAACCATGACCGTAATTCTTGATTGTTTTCTCCAAAGACGTATAAAATTACTGGCCAGCACAGGTAAAGATACAATTTTAACTTTAAATAATAATATCTGACAGAAAACATAGAAAACTGAAATGTTTTTTGGAGTTACAAAACTGGCAATGCCCTTCAACTGTGTTCCATAACAAATAATGGGTAGGGTGAATGAAATAAACATTTTCACCTGTTCTATGATGATTTAAGACCTGAAATGCTGGCCAACACAGGATAAGATATAATTTTAACTAATAATAATAATATCTGACATAAAAATTAGAAAACTGAAAAGTTTTATGTGTTACAAAATGGGCAATGCCCCGTCAACTATTCCATAACAAACAATGGGAGGGCGTTTGGAATAAACATATAAACTCATAAATATTACATATTTTAGGATGATACAGGGCTTGAAATGCGGGCCAACACAGGTTCAGGTATAACTGTAACTAACAGTAATAATATCTGACAGAAAATTTAGACAACTGAAATGTTTTTTGCGTTACAAAATGGGTAATGCCTTGGCAACAACCAGTGGTTCCAGTGCATATAACGGGTGGGGGTATATGAAATACAACACACGTTTAATGCATGGTTTGGCCGATTTAGCACTTTAAAATGCTGGCCAACACAGGATCAGATATAATTTTAACTAAAAATTATAGTATCAGACAGAAAACGCAGAAAACTGAAATGTTTTTCGTGTTACAAAAGGGCAATGATTTGGAAAACTCGCATCAGTCTTTCATCACTCAATGTGTACAGCACTGTTCAACGTCTTCTTTCTCAGTTGGTTCGGCAGATGTGCAAAAATAACTGGGTAGTTAGTAAACTTGAGACATTCAAGGACCTATTTCATTCCCTTAAATTCGCTACATAAAGTAAGAAGTTATATAAAACTTACTTGAAATCTGCTAAAAATTCATGCTCCAGTCTTCATGATGAAACCCGTTTTTGTTGGTAAAACGATGTTGTTTTGACTAATTCATGACATAAACGGACACATTTGATTAAATAAAATCTATTGAAGGCAACAGTTTTTAACAGTAACGATCATACGATAGTATTTCATCAACAAATATTTCTTGGCGAAGAAAAAAACAAGATGGCGGCACGTGACGCTATCGGTTCTCGAACGTCTCTCGAGGTTTCTCGGGTATCACGAGATGTGTTGGTTCTTTCTATTACGCGGAGAACAAGTTGCAAATCCTTGTATTATTTACGTCCTTGACTCGATGAAATAAAAGTCATATTCACTCCAAACATTTGAATATCCTCTATATATATCACGAAAACATGCCTATATAATTTTGACCCCTTTAAACCCCACTTTTATATATAGTAAAAGTGGGGTTTACAGGGGTATACATTATTGTTCTTATTTCTGCTCAAAAACATAGATTGTGGGTACTCGTTAAAACCGCCTCGTCGAGGCAGTTCTAACGAGTACCCACAATCTATGTTTTGAGCAGAAATATGAAAAATATCGGATTTTTTTATCTGAAAATTTTCATTTTTTGGTGGTTAACTTTTCGGTATATATTTGAATAGGCATGTTTTTGTTATGTATGTGCCTAATTTGATGGTATGGGCCGAGCTGGTTATGTTCCGACTTGGTTGTGTCCCGAGTTGACCCGGCACATTCTGGCATAGCCCCTGTGTAACCGGTACCTAGATTTACCGAAACGAAACCGAAATACCGAAACGAGACCGAAATACCGAAACGGACTATTAAAAATATAGGGAAGATGCATATAGATAGTAAATGCTGGGACGAAATGGATAACGAAGTATTTTCCTAAATATATTATACATAAACATACATACAGGATAAAATCTGCACTCAGGAGGAAATTAATGACAAATGATTAAAACTCATTAATGTGACGCCTCCGAAATACCGGAGCGGACGAAAAATATAGGGAAAATGCTGTTTGTCAATAATTTTGCGGCAATATGAATGAAAAAAATATTTCCTCAAATAAATATAATATATAAACATACGAGCCGTACATACAGTATAATAACCACACTAAAGAGGAAATTGATAGCAAATGAATAAGCCTCATTAACGGGACGCCTCCGAAATACCGGAACAGACCGTTAAAAATATAGGGGAAATGTTGATATATGTAATAACAATAATTTTGCGGCAATATGAATAACAAAATTTTTTCTCAAATAAATATAAACATACATCTGCACTGAGGATGAAAATAATATCAAATGATTATGCCTCATTTACTGTGACGCCTCCCAAATAACGGAACGGACCATTAAAAATATAGGGGAAATGCTATTAGTCATTGATTTAGCAGAATATATTCTTTCATACCATTTGGAGGAGCCAAAATACCTATGCATGTAGGATAGTTTTAATGAATAAATAAACAAATATTTCTTTGCGAAAAAAAAAAAAAAAAAAAAAAAAGATTAAAATGTTTTACATAATAATTACATGATATTAAAACTCTTATTGTCCTTGCGCGTCTTAACGTAATTCTCTGTTTCTTTCTATCAAAATTAGTCTCATTGTGTCTCTTTTATGCACATATGCGTTTCAATTACTAAGAATACCAAAACAAAACCAGACACCAGTGCCATAAATGTAAATTGGACTCTTTCCCTATACTTTTAATAGACCGTTTCGGTATTTCGGTTTCGTTTCGGTAAGTCTAGGTACCCGTGTGTAACTCAGTTTCCCGGCTTCGTTAAAAATCTGAACTGAACTGAACTCTCCAGACTACACCATTTGAAACGTGAAAGTCGCTGACTTCTCAAGTCGAAGGACCTCACTTAACGAAGTTTTGGTATCTGTAAACCTTTCGGCACGGTAATTGTGTCAATAGAGATTCCCTAGCGAATAACTTACGACAATCGTAAAAAAGTTTTCCTTCCAAACGTGTGGAAAGCGTTTTGTGGGTCACTAAGTTTCTAGCAGCGAAGACAGAAAGATATGTAAATCTGTTTGGTTGAATTAATTTTGTCTTCCTGTTATTGTCTGTCTAGTTGAAAAAAATGACGGACAAACTTGACACGCGAGTTATTCAAGTGACAAACATAGCGCCTAACGTCACAAAGGACCAGATGAAGACGCTTTTCAACTATCTTGGACGGATTGACGAAATAAAGCTGTACCCTTCAGAGTAAGTTCAATTTGCATGTCAAAATGCGAATCAGCATTTGCCATCGATGGTTTCACTACTTTACTGCTTTCTGGCTAGACCACAGCTTAGGCCAAATAAAAAAAATATGTGTTTCAGGTTCTGTTGAATTTTAAATGGTCGGGTATAAAAGCCGTCCGATCCGCCGATCATTTTTCTGCCAATCATAAATTTTATTTTTGTCATTATATCTAAGCTATGATTCAAATGACCAGTATATGAGTTTTATATGATCATATTATATAATTGTAATTTACAGCAATGATATTATTAAGATCTTGATTGAGAGTGATATTTTCTCGTTTCAAGTGTATAAAAAGCCAAGCTCGGAAGAAAAATAGCCGAGAGATTTCTTGATTTTTTTTTTTTTTTGTTGCTATTTTGTCCTTTTATAGAACAGACTTAAATATAAGTCACACTGGTAAATCAAAAAGCACTGGTGGTAGCTGCAACGCTCCAGAGTCTGCTTTTTAACGCATTGGAGTGGGCGAAAAATGGCGGAAAAAGTAAACAAAAGATATACTTGTTCTTGTTATAACTTTTATCTGGGCTTATTTCGGTTTTTATTTTTGAGGGCACTGGGTGCATGGAACACCGAAAAGACTGCAGTTTATGATTATGTAAGGCATTTGGAGATTTATTTTATCGTTTGTTCGGCAAATCGGCTGCAAGTTTAGCATGTGTCCTTGCGATGTCATGGTTTCGCATGTAATTTCTTAATATGCTACTACATACAAGTATTTTCGATACTGTTATTGTTCCATTCCTGTGGTATTACAATGGAAAACACAATTTCTACACGCCAAATTTTTCACAATGATTTTCTTGTACTTTTATTGTCTGTTTTCTATTACAACGCACTGTGCGCATTTTTTGAAGCATCGCTACAACGCACACACATTTTGTGGCTGTTTGTTTATCCCATGTAGGACTTTTATTCACATTGCAAGCGGTTGAAATCCAGGCGTACAGATGATATTTTTATCATTGAATAGTATTTACTATAAAACATCTCGAAAATGACATTTTTTTTTAAATGTCTTCTAATTTGTTGGCGGGACTGTGTTGGGATGACCTCAGTTCGATGCAGTAGATGACTTATCACATAGGCATTAACAAACTAAGTTTAAGTTGTAGGGTGCAGAACAACCGCGTCCCACATACAGTACAGTCCCCGCGGAAGTTCGACGGTTCTTGCATTGCGCGTGAACTTTTTTGATTTTCTGCGTTTTTTATTGTGTGGTTTTTGCGTGAATTTTGAGTGAATTTTGCATGAAATTTTTTCTTGCATGCACGAGATTTTTTTAGCATAGCATGAACTGATGTTTCGACACATGATGCGATAACTTCCCCGCAAAACTTCTTTTCATCCAAGAAAGATTTTTTTTTTCGTGGGGAAAGATGGCCCTCTCCATTGTTTTAGAAAATACACAAATACGTTTAGTCATTTTCATTTCTGGATGACCTTCAACCGAGTATTATTGGTCCATATAAACAGCATCTGAATATTCCAAAATATTGCTGTATGTATGGCAAAACGTGAAGACCCTGATCAGGCGCCGCTTTCTGCGGCGTCTGATTTGGATCAACACTGTTTGCATAGGCCTATCTGTCCCAATTCTTAGGTTCTATTTTTGATATGTATCAGTTTGGTATGCATTTCTGACGAGAAAAGGTTCAGTAATTTAACTAACGTTAGTTTGTTTTTCTCTTAGCGGTTTCCAGCCATGATTTCACGTGACGCATGCGGTTTCTTCATGCAGGGCAATGGAAATGTTACCTTTTGACTACTGCATTTTGGGGTATCTTCACTTATATTTTTGTACTCTGTACTGGAAATGCGAATGTCCCAGAATTGCGTGTCGTCGCACAGTGGCGTAGCTGAACAGACCAATTAGAATCTAAACAGGGATTACTAAATAGCTCCTGTGGGACTTAGAAACAGTCTTTACCCAACATGAATAGCCGTTTTGATGCGCAGGCTGCTTTCTCACATATTAAGCACTAAGGTACCATTATGCTTGCCACCGCTTATCGCTTTTCAAAAGAAAATCGTAAACATTAAATATTATCTGTCTGTCTATATCTCTTTGGGTGCACAAGCCGAACCAAAGACGATTCCCGCGATTCGTAACGCCAAAGAAGAACATTTCTGCAACTGCCACTCCAAAAAAGAAAAAAAAAAACACAAAAAAAAACACACACACACACACATCTAATGCATTTAAAAGACTCAACACTCCTGAATCATTATCCAAACATAGCAAAAGCAATTTCATATTTAAGCCAACCCCAGTTCGAAAGTTATCAGTGAAAACATCATATATGATGAAGTTGAAGAAACGATTTCTGAAACAAGCAAAGAATATATCGACATCGCTGCAGACAAAAAGGTTATTGTAAAGCTGACAGAAGCAGGACTTTTGTACCATTTCACATTATTTTTTGGACTTGTAAAAACAGAAAAGTATTTGCCCTGGTAAACTGGCTTTTTATAGTCCTCGTTATACGAGGTCATTTGGAGAAGTTTAACAAATTAGAGACATTTTTTTAAATGAAATTGTCAAGACGTTTTATATTAAATACTATTGAATGATAAAAAGAACAAACAGCCACAAAATGTGTGTGCCACAGTCGGTGCGTTGTAGTAATGCTTCAGAAAATGCGCACAGTGCGTTGTAATAGAAAATGGACAATAAAAGTAAAGAAAATCATCGCTGAAAATTTGGCGTGTAGAAATCGTGTTTTCCGTTATAATAACCTAGGAATAAAACAATAACAGTGTCGAAAATGCTTATTGTAGTAGCATTGTAAGAAATTACAGGTGAAACCATGACATCGCAAGGACACATACTAAACTTGCAGCCGATTTGCCGACTAAATGATAAAATAAATCTCCAAATATCTTACATAATCATAACTACAGCCTTTTCGGTGTTCCCTGCGCCCAGTGCCCTTAAAAATAAAACCGAAATAAGCTCAGATAAAAGTTATAACAAGAACACATATATCTTTCGTTTACCTTTTCCGCCATTTTTCGCCCACTCCAGTGCGTTAAAAAGCCGACTCCGGAGTGTTGCAGCCACCACCAGTGCTTTTTGATTTACCAGTGTGATACATGTGCTGAAATTTTAGTTCATGTGCATTGTGATTCAACAAGCATATGCATATGTTTCAATAAAAGCGAGGTCTGATGAGCTATTGTGATCACTTTTTATCCATCCGTCCATCCGTTAACATTTTCAAACGACTTCTTCTCTGAAGCCACTGAGCCAATTTTGCTCAAATTTCATATGGAGCCTCCTTAGGGTGGGGGAACGAAAGATTGCTAAAATGGTCGCAGTCCGTTGACCAAGATGGCCGCCATGCCCATATACACATGTATGGTAAAAACCTTTAAAAATCTTCTTCTCCAGAACCAAGGATGCCTTGGGGATGAATCTTTGCACGAATCATCGGGGACGGGAGGTCTACCAAAGTTGCAAAAAGAATTGCCGTTAGTTGGCGTTTGACCTTTTTACAGCGATGTCAAGTTCGCTTCCCTATGCATTTGTATGAGCCCCATACATTTGAATGGGAAAATTGTTGAGAATTTCAAACGACTTCTCCACTGAAGCCTCTGAGCCAGTTTTGCTCAAATTTCATATGGAGCGTCCTTAAGGTGGGGAAACAAAAGATTGCTAAAACTGTGGTGGTCTGTTGACCAAGCAAAAATGGTGTCTGTCATACAAAAAACACACGTAACGAACAAGGGGCCACAGAAGTTAATGACAATTCAAATGAGTGAGTGAGTTTTTTAATGTCCCACTAATAGCTAGTTCATACGGAGGTGTGGACCTTGGTTTAAAGTCCCATATGAAAGAAGCCTGGGATCGATCTCATGACCCCTGGGTGACAAGGCGCACAGCTTTACCACTACACCACCGAGGCACCCTTTCCCAATATTTCAACCTGTTAAATATCTAATAAAAGGGCTGCAGACATTTCACCATGCCCCACCACTGCACTTACATCAAACAAGTACCATAACTTTGTTAATAAATTAATTAAGTTTCAAGAAAATATCGCAAACAATTTTCAAGTTACAGAGCAAACACAAATATATTACAGAAATCACTAAAATAGTTTCGGTGTTCAAAGGGCCATAACTCCAAAAGTAGGCGCTATCGTCAAAGTATATGAAAGAAAAGAAGGGCAGTTGTCAGTTTCTGCTGTAATAGCTTATGAATAAGCCCGCCCGGAAAAGTGTGCGGGCTCGATGAATAGTATTGACTGGGCAGTTTAACTTCAAACAAAAATTACGTCGGTACAAAGTTCTCATGTCTGAAGTATGATTTACAATGTACGAACTTTGAATCGGATAAAACCTACAATACTACAATGTACATGCGACCAGCAAAGACTCAGGTTAGTCTGTGCATCGACCCACTAGATAAAGCAAGCTTCTTGCATACTGTACGATCAGCGAAGGGTCTGAACAGAATGTGCTGTTGCAGTCGCACTGTTTATTCCGCTTTGGACAGCCCGGCTATCGATGGTAAATACGATCAGCGAATGCTCTTATCAGAATGTGCAGGCGCATACTGACCCGAGTCTTCGCTCGTCGCACAAGACGTTTTGTTACACCCAGTAATCATAGGGGGTACTTACGATTAGCGAAGGCTCTGATCAGACTACTGAGATCTGCTGATGTGCAGTCTCAGAGTGTGCAGGCTGATCCGTCTCTTCATACAAGTTTTATTGTAGGTTTTGCCATGCACAGACTCAAACCTTAACCTGTGCAAACCTTAACGCTAAGCATCCTGGGTACAATTTTCAGCAGACGACATTTTGAAATATTTTTCTCATTCTTCTGAGAGAACATTATTTGCATTTCATGCAAATTGTCTCCACTGCATGAAACGTCAAATCCTGTTTTCTTGGTAATGAAAAGAAAAAAAAAAGAAAACTAATTCAATCTGTCATCTGCTGAATTAGCCCAGAAGATGCTTTCCTGCCGATGCGCTAGGTTTATACAATGCGTCTCTTTTACTCGTTAAATAAATTACGGTCTTGGTTTTGCATTTCGCATATATTGAAGCCACAAAAACAGAGGACTTTACATGGAAACGAAAGTTCTGAAGATTGCTGTATAAGCCAGTAAATATAATGTTATTAATGTATTATACTGTAAGAGAATAACGTAACAAAGTATTCATTTGAACCCTGATAAATGCTGGGTAAGGTACTCACACTGCAGGTTTTACTGATTTAAGGGAGCTAACTATAACTGACTTAAAAGGGAGTTAATTGCAATTGCTTTACGCGTCTGATCTGTGCGAAATGGAATGTTTGTTTGTTTGTGTTGAGGTTTTACGGCTCAGTCAACCCAATGGGGTCATGTCGAGTGCGGTCAGTTTACCTAACCATACGTTTACAGGGCAAGCTTAGTCCTCTAAGCAGTTAACCAGTATTGCGCACATTCTTTCGCCAGAAACTGACAATTGCCCTTCTTGAATCAGCGGAAGGGAGAGAATGACCGTAGACAATATTTCTGATCAATCTCCACAAAAGAAAGTTGCCGACCTCGGTGGGGGTTGAACCCGCGACCTCCTGGTCTCCAGTCGGACGGCGCATCTTACTGCGAAATGGAATGGGGAAGAGCATTTTTAGCTCACCTGAGCCAAAGGCTCAAGGTGAGCTATTGTGATCACTCACCGTCCGTCGTCGTCGTCCGTATGTCCGTCCGTCCGTCCACAATCTTTAAACAACATCTCCTCCTAAACCACTGATTGGATTTTGACCAAACTTCACAGGAATGATCCTTGGTTGGTCCTCTTTCAAAGTTGTTCAAATGGTTCCGGTCCGTTGCATATCTAGGTCACAGGAGCTAAAAATAGATTTTTTAACTAAAAACTTAAAAAATCTTCTTGTCAGAAACCACTGGACCGATTTCAATATAATTTTGCAGAAATGTTCCTTTGGTGATTCTCTACCAAGATTGTTCAAGCAATTCGGATTTGTCAAAAAACATGGCCGCCAGGGGGCGGAGCTTATTTTCCCTATATATCTATATAGAAAACTTTAAAAATCTTCTTGTCAGAAACCACTGGACAGATTTCAATATAATTTTGCAGAAATGTTCCTTTGGTGATCCTCTACCAAGATTGTTCAAGCCATTTGGATTCGTCAAAAAACATGGCCGCCAGGGGGCGGGGCTTATTTTCCCCATATATCTATATAGAAAACTTTAAAAATCTTCTTGTCCGAAACCACTGGACCGATTTCAATATAATATTGCAGAAATGTTCCTTTGGTGATCCTCTACCAAGATTGTTCAAGCCATTTGGATTTGTCAAAAAACATGGCCGCCAGGGGGCGGGGCTTATTTTCCCTATATATCTATATAGAAAACTTTAAAAATCGTCTTGTCCGAAACCACTGGACCGATTTCAATATAATTTTGCAAAAATGTTCCTTTGGTGATCCTCTACCAAGATTGTTCAAGACATTTGGATTCGTCAAAAAACATGGCCGCCAGGGGGCGGGGCTTACTTTCCCTATATAATCTATATTGAAAACTTTTAAAAATCTTCTTGTCCGAAACCACTGGACCGATTTCAATATAATTTTGCAAAAATGTTCCTTTGGTGATCCTCTACCAAGATTGTTCAAGCCATTTGGATTCGTCAAAAAACATGGCCACCAGGGGACAGGGCTTATTTTCCCTATATATCAAATAGAAAACTTTAAAAATCTTCTTGTCCGAAACCACTGGACTGATTTCCATATAATTTTGCAGAAATGTTCCTTTGGTGATCCTGTACCAAGATTGTTTAAGCCATTTGGATTTGTCAAAAAACATGGCCGCCAGGGGGCGGGGCTTATTTTCACTGTAAATCTGTATAGAAAACTTTAAAAATCTTCTTGTCAGAAACCACTGGACCGATTTCCATATGATTTTGCAGAAATGTTCCTTTGGTGATCCTGTTGCAAGATTGTTCAAGCCATTTGGATTTGTCAAAAAACAAGGCCGCTAGGGGGGCGGGGCTTATTTTCCTTATATATCTTTATGGAAAACTTTAAAAATCTTTTTGTCAAAAACCACTGGACCGATTTCCATATGATTTTGCAGAAATGTTCCTTTGGTGATCCTGTTGCAAGATTGTTCAAGCCGCCATGATTCGTTAAAAAACATGGCCGCTAGGGGGCGGGGTTAATTTTCCCTATATAGAAAACTTTAAAAATCTTCTTGTCATAAACGACTGGACCGATTTCAATATAACTTGGCAGAAATGTTTCCTTAGTGACCCTCTATCAAGATTGTTCAAGCCGACATGATTTGTCAAAAAACATGGCTGCTAGGGGGTGCGGGGCTTATTTTCGATATAATTCTATATAGAAAACTTGAAAAAATCTTGTCGTCAGAAACCACAGGACCGATTTCAATATAACTTCGCAGAAATGTTTCCTTGGTGACCCTTTACCAAGATTGTTCAAGCCGTTATGATTTGTCAAAAAACATGGCCGCTAGGGGGCGGGGCTTATTTTCCTATATAATTTATCTATATAGAAAATTTTAATAGTCTTTTCAGAAAGCACTTGACCGATTTCAATGTAACTTTGCAGGAATGTTTCTTATGTAACCCTCTATCAAGATTGTTCAAGCCGTCATGATTCATCAAAAAACATGGCCACCAGGAGTCGGGGCTTATTTTCCGTATATATCTATATAGAAAACTTTAAAACTCTTCTTGTTAGAAACCACTGAACCGATTTCATTATAACTGCAGAAATTTTTCCTTGGTGACCCTCTACTAAGATTGTTCAAGTAATCATGATTCATCAAAAAACATGGCTGCCTGGGGCAGGGCTTATTTTCCCTATATATCTATATATAAAACTTTAAAAATCTTCTTTTCAGAAACCAATGGACCGATTTCAATACAACTTGGCAGGAATGTTTCTTTGGTGACCCTCTACAAAGATTGTTCAGGCCGTCATGATTCATCAAAAATCATGGCCACTAGGGGGCGGGGCTTATTTTCCCTATATAGAAAACTTTAAAAATCTTCTTGTAAGAAACAGTTGGACCGAGTTCAATGTAACTTGGCAGGAATGTTGCTTTGGTGACCTTCTACCAAGATTGTTCAAGCCTTCATGATACGTCAAAAACCATGGCCCACAGGGGGTAGGGTTTTTTCATCATATATATCTGCATAGAAAATTTTAAAATTCTTCTTGTCACATACCCCATGACTGATTTCAATATTACTTGGCTGGAATGTTGCTTTGGTGAACCTCTATCAAGATTGTACAAGCAATCATGATTCGTCAAAAAACATGGCTGCCATGGGGTGGGGCTTATTTTCCCTATATATCTAAATAGAAAACTTTAAAAATCTTCTTGTCAGAAACCACTGAACAGATTTCAATATAACTTGGTAGGAATGTTCCTTTGGTGACCCTCTACCAAGTTTGTTCAAGCTGTCATGATTCGTAAAAAAACATGGCCGTTAGGGCGTAGGGCTTTATAGCTATATAAAACTTTTTAAACCACTGGACCAATTTCATTATAACTTGGCAGAAATGTTCCTTTGGTGACCCTCTTTGAAGATTCAGTTCAGGTCATCAAGATTTGTAAAAAAACATGGCCAGGGATGTGGTGGAGGGGGGTGAGGGTGGTTAGTGCTATAAAGTTTATACAAAAATCCTAGAGCAGTGAACTTGGCTGAAACTTCAACAGTAAATATGCAAATCTGTTTGGTCAGGTGAGCGATATAGGACCATCATGGTCCTCTTGTTTATGAGTCGCGTCAATACAGAGGGGGCGGGGGGTGGGGGGCATGCTCATACAATAAGTGGTTAACTAGTACACTGAACTCCCTCCCGCCAGAAACTTGTAACTGCCAATCTTGAAGCAGTGGAAGGAGCGAATGATCGTAGCAAATACATGACTTTCATGATAAATCCCTCAATCTGTGAGGATCGAATGCACGATCCTGACCATCGGAGATTAATGCGTACGCCAACGTGGCATTACGCGTATTTTTTTTTTTTCCGGGACGATGCTCGTTGGTCTCCAAATAAAAGCCTCTAAGATAGCAGAAGTGCCCCTTTAAGTACCCGGGTACAAGGTAAGAAATAAACTAACAGAAATACGTTATCTTTTTTATTTCTTTTTTTATTCATTAATTCTTTTTTTTTTATTTTTCTTTTTAATCTCTAGGTAGAAATATTTCTGTATTTATTCAGCGGCAAATCAGCCGAATGATGCGTAAGCAAAATAAAGGTTCCGATTTCCTCCCCATGCAAACTCGGAAAAATTCGGAGCTGTCAATCATTCTGACGTCACTAATCTTTCATTGCAAGCTCGCCAGGATATACTTTTGCCCACCGCGGAGTTCTATAGGTAAGTGGGTGGTTTTGCGGAGGGAACTCGGTGGAAACGCAGTGGACAAAAAATCCGTCGCGGTGGGAATTGGAGTGGGGTATCAGGAAGATCCGCGGTGGGCTAAAAAATCAACCCCACCGGTTCGGGGGGGATTTTGAAAAACCACCTGAGCTGTACTGTAGCTAAAAATCGTGCTGATCGTAAATCCAAGATGGCCACCATGGTGTCCATCTTGAAAATCTATTTTTCCCTTCTTCTCCTAAACCCAAATGCCAATTGACTCGAAACTTGGTAGGAAGCATCGGGGTGACTTGTAGATAAAAAGTAGCTAAAATCGTTCTGATCGGAAATCCAAGATGGCTGCCATCTTGAAAATCTATTTTTCACTTCATTTCCTGAGCCGAAAGGCAAATTGACTCCAAACTTGGTAGGAAGTATCAGGGTGACTTGCAGATAAAAAATAGCTAAAATCCTGCTGACCGGAAATCCAAGATGGCTGCCATGGTGGCCCTCTTGAAAATCTTTTTTTCGCTTCTTCTCCTAAACCCAAAAGCCAATTGACTTGAAACTTGGTAGGAAGCATCGGGGTGACTGACAGATCAAAAATGGCTAAAATAGTTTCGATTGGAAATCCAAGATACACATGTAGATGCATGGTGACCATCTTGAAAATCTATTTTTCACTTCTTCTGAACCGAAAGGCTTATTGACTTTAAACTAGGTAGGAAGCATCAGGGTGACCTGTAGATAAAAAATAGTTAAAATCGTCCCCAACAGAAATCCAAGATGGCCGCCATAACAGCCATCTTGAAAATCTATTTTTCGCTTCTTCTGAACTGAAAGGCCATTTGACTCGAAACTTGGTAGGAAGCATTGGGGTGACTTGCAGATCTTAAATAGCTTAAATTGTTTGGATCGGAAACCCAAGATGGCTGCCATGGCGGCCATCTTGAAGCTCGTTTTTTTTCGCTTATTTTCCTGAACCAAAGGGCCAGTTGATTTGAAAATTGGTAGGAAGCATCGGGATGACTTGTAGATATAAAAATAGTTTTAATGCTATTAATATTTAGTATTGTTATTGAACATCGGACAATACTTTAAAAATATAAATATGTTTCTCTTTAATACGTTTGAAAGAGATCAACGTTTTAAGGATCCTCACCTCATTAGGCTTCACTGCAAGGAGTGAGCTCCATAATTTTATCTTATATTATATGAAGAAGGAAAATATAGTCGGAACTTAATTATTTCTTCTTCTTCCTCAGTCTCTCCTTGCTCTCGGTATGCAACAGCACAGAGATTAAGAAATCAGTATAGGTATAAGAAAGAAGTTTTAGATCCTCTCATCTTTTCTTTAATATTATTATCATAAAAGGTATCATAGATCTAAACAAAGGACAGTCTACGAATTAGATAACTGATCCTTCAATATTCAGGAATTAAATTATTATGATTGCGCTAATTCCTTATATTTTCCTATATAATAGAAATAATTCCAACTATATCCAGAATTACAGGGTTCTCGGGGACGCAGAATCCTGCGTCCCGGGATGCATAAATCAGCGTCCGGACTCCTAAAAATTCCCAAAGCCGAGTCCGCCGGACGCATGTTTTTTTCCCGTGGGACTACTACGAATTATGGTCGGTTTATTTGACTGAAGTCCAAAGTCCGCCACATGTTATTCGTACCGTCAGTAGCATCTTAAAAGAACAGTGGTAATCCGCCGCGTGTTTTTCACACCTGCGACAGTACCGTTATTTGCTAAGCAAGCGGTAGTTAAACAGGTGTTGGCAGTTCACACTTCAGCGATCGAGTAATAAAAAGCATGCAATTAAAGCATGCGACTGACACCGGTATGCGACCCCTTCCCTCAATGTGTATTGCCTGCACACTCGACTGATTCATCGAAAATGCACGCGCAGGTATCATGATTTCATCCCTTGAGGCTGGCGGGTTTTTTTTTTTTTTTTTTTTTTTTTGTTTGTTTGTTTATTATTATTTTTTTTAGTAGATCATTTTTTTTTTTTTAATTTAAAAATCTTCGGACGTTGAATTTTAACTTCGTAATACATTAACCTATAGATAATGTGCTATTCTATTCTGTTATTCACCCCCTCCACAGAAAAAACGACCTTTCAGTCGTTATAAAGTCTTTATTCAGAAGGTCCCTTTAACAGTTACCTGTATGAGGTAGTTCCTCCCGCTCAAATGATCACGTGTCAGTTTCTTTTCTGTGGACTTTGAATGTTCAAGGATTATTATTCTGTGTTAGAAAAAATGGATTAAAATTATTCTACACGGTTAAAATTTTTATATCCTTGACTTTCTCTGGTTCTATATTCACTCCTTCTACTATCTATGTACTTATTTTCGAAATATCGATCTTAGATTTCTTGTTTTCTCAATGTTAAATTTCTTCCTTTGTTTCCGCGTCAGTCGATGCATTTCGCCCGCGGCAACTGTGGCCATTTAAAAGCTAAATGGGATACACATTTATCTTGTCTATCTTGTAATTCTTGCACACGTATCTCTCCGTGTTATATTTGTAGTTCCTGGACAGAAAAAGTTTGGAACCTAGCAGAAAGAAGACGCCTTCATGCTACTAGAAAATCAGTTATGACGCAGAAGAGAAAACAGAAGAAATCAAAGAAATCCAAGAAGTCCCAGTCAGACATGTCTGACAACGGGACAGTTGATGGGAGCACCGCCCCTCATAGCTTTACTGCTCGGGGCAGGACCCATCAAGGTGGCAGCCTGGCGGACTTAGTCTGACCGGGCACTAAACCCACCAGTCACCAGTCAACCAGTCACCAGTCATCCAGTCACTGGGCAACTTATCTCCGTTCATCCAGTCACCGGTCATCCAGTCGCCAGTCAACCAGTCACCAGTCAACCAGTCACCAGTCAACCAGTCACCAGTCAACCAGGCACCAGTCAACTAGGCTCCAGTCAACCAGGCATGGGTTTACAGTCATTTGCGTATGACCTACAAACACAAATTCCGCCTGGTTATATTCCTATAAATGTGCCTGTACAAAGCTAAGCTCCGTCCATAAGTAGCCATATTTCACAGGGTAGTGTCCACAGACTATCCAATGTCTTTATTCCTGGTTACGAACGTTCTAATAGACTAGAACTTCCTAATCCAGCTTCTTCCTCTAGACAGATTATTCCACTCGAACCTGATTTTTCGCAGGTCTCAGATCCGAGTGTAATGATTGAGCCTCCAAATTCAAATGATTTATCTATCTCCAGACCTTCAAGGAAGGATCAGTCAAAAAGAGAGCATAAATCTAAAAAGAGAAGACATTGATCGTCCTCTTCTTCTATCTCTACTTCCAGATCAGACTCTTTGAGTTCTTCTCGGCGAAAGAAAAATTCAAAGAGATCTAAGCACTCTCATAAAAAGAGAAGAAGACGATCGATGAAGCCTTCTTCTTCATCAAATTCCTCCCAATCTCAACTTGACATTGGTAGATATACAAGGGCTCATAAATCTCCCCAGGTTGTTCAAACGCCAACTCTAATACAACCTGAGGAGACTAATTTTAGTCAAATCACTAATCAACCTATTAATTACGATCAGATTCAGCCGAATCTCACTCAACAGAATAAGGAGTCAGATTCGGAAACTGAATCCGAAGTCTGGTCATTTGATCGTGCGATTAACGAGGTCTTCCGGCTTCTTCCTCCTGAGTTATGCCCCAAAACTCAGCAGGATCAAGCTCCATTAAAACCTCTCTCTGGGATCGAACAATTAATGGAGTCTCGTTCAACTCCTTACTTGTCCTCCCATTATCCAAATTAGTACAAAATACAACAAAATATATTCAAAATAGACTAGAATCGGACAAATGGATTTGCCCGCAAAGCTTGGTTTCGGCTCTTGCTCCGACTAAATTCTACAAGAGCCAAAACCAATATTTGCCAACTGATAATATCCCTCAATTAGAAGCGGATGCGTCGCTCCTAGACATTTCTAATAAAGGAAGAGCTTCTATTCCGCTCAAGAATCTAGAAGCATGGGTAAGGAAGGCTAGAAAACTAGTCGCTATTAATTCTCATGCTGATCTATTTTCTTCAGCTGCCTTCCTTTCATTACAACAGGAATCGATGTCGGTTGCGGCCCTTTCCAGACTTCTGGAGGCCGTAGCCAAATCGATTAAACATGCTACTGCCATGTCTACACTTTTAACTACTGAATTATTCCAAGCTAGGAGGGACGCAGCCCTAGCTTCGTCTAAACTACTACTCGACAATTCTACATACGAGTTAAGGAACGCTCCTATTAACTCAAAATCCTTATTTGACGGCAGGATAAAAGAAATAGCTAAATCAAACTTCAAAGCTCAACAGCAAAGGTTTCTAGCTTCTACATCCATTCAGTCACAATCTCATTCTTTTAAGCCTCCTTCGCAGAGCAGAGCTTTCAAGATACCTAAATATCCTGCTAAACAAACAACATCCAGACCTAAACCTACGCAGTCGTATAGGTCCAAAAATATTCCTCAAAGCTCATCTTCTCACATTAAGAAAGATAATATCAAGAGGACTGGTAACATCCGTCAGTTCCCCTCCTCTAAACCTGCCTCTTCCTCCACAAGATTATGAAGGCCCGCCCTTTCCACTGCCTGCTCTTCCGCTCGCGGACATTCCAGTGGGAGGACGATTGGCCCATTTTGCGGAAAAATGGGAGGAAATAACAGACAACAAATGGGTCCTCTCTATCGTACGAAACGGATTCAGGATACCATTCATCAAAATTCCTCCTTTGTCATCTGTTCCGATCAGAATGAGTCAATCCTCCTCCCCGTTTCTCAGAGAAGAGATCGAAAATCTTCTCAACAAACGGGCAGTGGAAAGGGTACAGAATCCGGAAACTCCCGGCTTTTATTCCCGGATATTCCTTGTGCCAAAAAAGAACGGAAAGTTTCGTTTAATATTAGACCTGTCTTTATTAAACCGTTACATAGAGAAACAAGCATTCAAAATGGAGACAGTCAAATCGGTAAGACAAGCGATGAGACTCAACGATTGGGCTGTCTCCATAGATTTAACAGATGCATATCTACATGTGCCGATACATCGTCAATCCAGGAAGTATCTTCGCTTCATACACGAAGATCAAGTATATCACTTTTCGTCGGCCCTACCGTTCGGAATGTCCCGAAGTCCGTTAATTTTCTCGAAACTGATGAACGTTATTGCAGCTTTTCTACGCCAACGTGCCATATTAGTTTTTCCATACCTAGACGATTGGCTGATAAAAAATCTGATTCACAACCGTCTGATTACTCAGACAAAGATTTGCATTCAAACTATTCAAAGCCTAGGTTTTCTGCCAAATCTCAAGAAGTCAGACCTCTTTCCTGCTCAGAAATTCACCTTCACAGGTATGGAATTTCTGACGCAACAAAATTTAGTCAGGGTTCCAGCGGATCGTGTACAGAACCTAATTCTAACAATCAAGAAAATAATGTCAGCAAAACATGTATTGGCACGAACTTTCCTTTCTCTTTTGGGCAAACTCAGTGCTGCAGCAGACCTTGTTCTCCTGGGCAGACTGCACTTACGTCCTCTTCAGATGTGCCTGCTGTCAGTCTGGAAACCTCATATTCTTCCTCTCGATCACCCGATCTCGATAAACGGCATGATTCGATCTCACTTACAATGGTGGATAAACCCCATTCGATTCGAGACAGGGACTTCAATCCATCCTCCAGACCCCAAATTCTTCCTTTATACGGATGCCAGTCATTACGGATGGGGAGCTCATTTAGAGCCGACAACCTCGTCCTTTCATGGTCGCTGGACAGAAAACCAATCCCAGCTCCATATCAATATGTTAGAAATGATGGCCATACGATTAGCACTGAAACAAGCCAAAACATTTATTCACCATTCTTGCATCATGATATCCACAGACAACACAACGGAGGTCTCATATATCAACAAACAGGGTGGCACTCATTCCCCCAATCTTTGCGTAGAAGTTTGGAAAATACTCAATTGGTGCCTGGAACAAGACATAGTTATCAGAGTACGTCACATCCCAGGCAAATTCAACATTCTTGCAGACCGCCTCTCAAGACTAGACAAACCTATCAAGACAGAATGGTCTCTGGATCAAACAGTTGCGAATTCAGTATTCCAGATGCTCAACTTCCCAAATGTGGATCTGTTTGCGACAAGATTCAACCACAGACTCCCATTATATGTCTCTCCAGTACAAGACTACAAAGCACTAGCGATAGATGCCCTGTCCATGGACTGGAATCATCTTCATGCATATGCTTTTCTTCCTTTTATTCTGATACCTGCTGTTCTAGAGAAAATCCGACAACATCAGTGCAGAATAGTTCTCATAGCTCCGTTCTGGCCACAGCAACAGTGGTTCTCAGAACTTCTTCTTCTATTAGTGTCAGCTCCGATTCGTCTGCCACTAATTCCAAGACTACTGACTCAATCCAAAGGAAGATTTGTACATCAAAACCTCCCAATTCTCAACCTTCACGCTTGGGAGTTATCAAACAATTAATCAGAGATAAGAAATTTTCACAAAACGTTGCAGATTTTGTCTCCAGATCAAGAAGAGCATCTACACAAAAAGTCTACGATGCAAAATGGACCATCTTCTCTAATTGGTGTCATACAAAAAAGGTTAATCCGATCTCGGCCCCTATTACAGTTATAGCCAATTTCTTAATCTTTCTTTTTTCGGAAAAGAAATGTCAGATTAGTACTATTAAAGGTTATAGATCTATGATCTCTAACACTTTAAAATTCAAAACTGGTAATAGAATCGGATCTAATCCAGTTTTATCTGAACTTATCAGATCCTTTTAACTTCAACGACCAGTACAAAGATCTCTTACACCTAAATGGGACTTATCATGGGTTTTAGTATGTCTACAAAAACCACCTTTTGAACCTCTTGATAAGGCTTCTAAATTTCACGTTACTATTAAGACAGCCTTTCTCTTAGCTCTTGCCACTGCTAAAAGGTGTAGTGAAATACATGCTCTAGCTATGGATTCACAACATTTAAGATTTAATCAATCTGATGGTTCAGTTTCCTTGATTCTTAAATCTGGTTTTTTAGCAAAAAACCAGCTTCCTTCTGTTAAACCAGATCCTATTGTTGTTCCTAGTCTTGCTTGAATATGTAAATGGGAACATACTGACAGACTTCTTTGCCCCGTTAGGGTTCTGAAATTCTATCTCAAAATGACTAGCTCTTATCGCCAAAATAGAACTAGACTTTTTCTTCCTATTAAAGGCAATAAGGATATTTCTAAAGATACTATCTCGAGATGGATATCTTACACTGTTAAACTTGCCTATAGGAAACTCACTAAACGAGATATCTCTTTCCTTAAAATCAAAGCTCATGAAGTTAGAGCTCTTTCCTCTTCTTGGGCTTTCTTCGACAAAGTTCCTCTCAATGATATACTTCAAGCAGCGGTTTGGAATAGTTCATCAACTTTTGCCAAATTCTATCTCAGAGACATGTCTCAACAAGCACAGAATCTCCAAAGTTTGGGCCCCATTGTAGTGGCCCAAAAAGTGGTGGGGTGGCCAACAGCAATCAGCTATGGATGTGTAGACAACGTCAACAGCCCCCCTAGACCTGATGCTATACTAGAGAGGTACTAATTATATCTTTATTATATATATATATGTTAACCCTGGATTACTTTATCCTTGGTTAAAGGATCTTATTATTGCCTTAAGCACTAATTATGTCCTCATTATATATATATAAAAAATAAATCTTTTTAATAAGCCTTAATTCAGAAGTTGGGACTAACTTATTGGGAGAAATCCTCCCTCCTATTCTACAAATTCTAGCACATTATCTATAGGTTAATGTATTACGAAGTTAAAATGAAGTTTTTTAAAAGTAAAACATATTTTAACGAGTAATACTTAACCTATAGATAAGTTAAAGGGACCTTCTGAATTAAGACTTTATAATGACTGAAAGGTCGTTTTTTCTGTGGAGGGGGTGAATAACAGAATAGAATAGCACATTATCTATAGGTTAAGTATTACTCGTTAAAATATGTTTTACTTTTAAAAAAACTTCATTTTCGTCACTGACACCAAAAAAGCCTGCTTACTTTTTTCTGTTAAAAGACGACAAGTGTCTCAGACAAGTGCACTTTATCCCTTTGCGAGATATCAGGCTGCGCATCTAAACGGTTTATATTCCTGCTTGTCACTAAAAAAATATAGTGTCCCAAGTTCCATAGAATCTATCCCATAAACCCTGTGAAGAGTCTTATGGGACTGCTCAGATGCACCCCGGCCGACGGTATACGATTCGGGGTTGTTATAGTTTAAGTTAATTTTCCATTGCTCCCGCACGAAGAAAGCATGTGCATGTAAGTAACGGTAGCGCGTGCTCGTAAGAGAAACGTCATTTGACAGCGTGGCGGGGAAACCGTTTTGGGGAAAAAACGAACTATTACCATGTTGCATAGTAGAGCACTTTCTTGTCAGAAATGCATATGAATCAGACACATATTTAGAATAGAACTAAATTATCAAGAGTTTTTCGGCAAATCAAAGCAGTAGCTCGAAATTTCAGCTATAGTGAAGAAGTCCTGGATATTTTTTCGTAGCGTGTATTGATCGCAGCACGGTGCAAATGTAAACATTGAAATGACATTTTGCGGGAATCTCAACAGAGGTGTCCATGATCAGAATGTGTGGATATATTGCATACATAAGTTTGCGATAGCATAGAACGGAGCTTTAATTAGTGTTGATTAAAATATATTTCACTTTATATCCATAACACTCAAGATCACTTAATACAGACAGCAACTAACCAAACTTTTTTTTTTGAGTTGGGATGGGGTATTGAATTTAAGTGCGACGATCTTTACCATGCAAGTAAATTAGGTTAGGGTTGTCATGTCTGCTGTCATGTCTTCCTGATCTGCAAAGATATCTCTATTTTCCCATGAGGGAGACATAAGGTCATCTAATTTCTGGGCCAACTCTATTGAACAATCAACGTCAGGATATGTGATAATGACTACCAGTTGGTTACACACATTGCTCAGAATACATAAAGCAAAGCAGAGACCAAAATCAGTTGGTAAAAAACCCACAAAAAAAAGTATGTGAAAATAAGGAAACTGATTCTCCATCAGGTATTTATAGAATGAAGTAAGCGGGGGACATGCTCACTATTAAAGGAGGGTCATGAAAAAAAAATGGGACTCTTATTTTGAGGGGAGTGGGACTCCTACTTTTTATAAAAAGGGAGTCCCGGACTCCTACTTTTAAAATCCTAGTGAGAACCCTGGAATTACATGGATAGTTTTGGTTGAACATACTCACCAATTGTTTTAAACTTGACTGAGTTTGTATTATTTGAATAAGAGTTAATTTAATCAAACATCCTTGCTAGATTACAACGATTAGCATAGAAGTCTAGTAGAGGTATATATTCCATTTCATAGAATATGGGAAATAGCCGGTATACTATTAGTCCCATATTAAATTTATGTTTTGATACATTGTAATTATTAATATCTGTTTAAAGAGCTTAGGTCAGTCATGTCCTGTCCAGACTGTGGAATAAAGTAAATCGTTAATAAGATATTTATATATTAAGACATATTTCTATTCGATACATCCTTTTAGTTTGCCTTACTAAAATTCTGGATCATTTTAGTTTAAGAGAGAAATGTTCCAGGTAATTCAGTTCTTAGATTAAGAATTTATTACAATGAAGATTACTTCTTCTGAGAATAATAAATTAACACATTGACTATGGTAACGATAGGAAACCATACAGCTGATAAATAGTTAGACCTAATCTATGTATAGTATAGGTCTACATTAGTTATAATACTTAAGTCTAATATAAAGCAAATTTCTTGAGGAATATTATGCTATGAGTAGCTCTACTTCCTCTATTATTTACACCTATAACAAGAGCCCATGTCAGTCAGATCTTATTCAGGCTCTTGGAGTAGGTAAATAATCAGTAAAGGGATTAATAGATTTAGTAAGTTATTATTATTATTGCCTTAATCTATAAATTTAGTTCAAGAAGTTGCAAATCTAATTCTGAAGTTTAGAGTTTGGCTTCTTATGAAATATTTGGTTATGGGACCGTTTAGAAATCTTTACAGCCAATAAGTATTTTAGATCTAAACAGATCAACAGTATAGATCTAATATATACATGTATATATATAGTCCTTAAAGTATAATACAAAGGAAATTTTCTAAGAGGGGAATTAACATAACGAGTAGTTTACCGCCTCTAAACAGAAATGGCAATTATGTCTTATATCAATTATTCCATTGTCTACATTCGTACCTCAACGAGTAGGACAATGTGAGAAAGTTACGATATTTACAAAATGGTGACGAAATAAAATTTTTTTACATCATTCTATAATATGTTAGGAACAAATATAATTACATTCCCCATCTGTGGTCCACTCCGTTAATAGGAACCAATGGTTTTTTCTCATCATAAAGAATACAAAGTTCTGTTAGTGAATAAATGAAAAGAATACAAATCTGGAAAATCTCGATCTCTCCCAGATATGTTGTTCCATAAATATACATGTAACATCGCAATATCCGATGATGGATTTTTATAATTGAATATAAAGACAATTAATTCAAGATGTATCGATATCGACTTAAGAATGGACTGTCTCAATAAATTATAATGGAGTCTTTATACAATTAAGCTTCACATTTTAGGAAGTTCCACACTTACGCTTTCTGTCAGATCTTCTTAGTTTTTCGTTAAACTATTAGGAATGTTCCTGAAGTTGTACAATTATACATACCATAAATGGACGTTTTCGTTAAGCATTTATGTTTGCAGGCCATTATAAGATTACTTAATAATAATAGTTGCAGATATTATATAAGGTTGGATATATATATCTATCTTCATATTGTCATTAATTAGGATAAGTTAAACTTGTTTTAATGGTTAGATTGACCTATTCATGTTGCGTTTTTAGGTTTTAAATCTTATTGACACATGCTTAAACAAGCAATTTCTCGATCTTCAGTGTGTAACAATTATGTCTGATTACTTGGGAGTATTCATTTACTGCTGAGCTTGTTAAGTCAAGCTACCGACAATCTTTCAGTTTATATAATGGATACTATAGGTTGCAGTGACCTACATAACTAGCTCCTGTGATTTTACCTAATGTCTCGAAGCATATTTGATGTATAAACAATTAAACATCATACTGTCTGTCCCGTGACCGCTCTTATTTTACATCTGCTATTTTCTATGCCACAGAAAATTGAACTGTGATTTTCTTTTCTTTGCAGGCGTTCCGAAACTCAAGTAGGCACAAGAGTTTGTTATGTGAAGTACGATGACACAACGAGTGTTGGCGTGGCATTACACCTCACCAATACTGTCTTCATTGATCGGGCACTCATCATTGTTCCAGTCATGGATGGTAAGACACTTTCATAGATCTTGAAAAGAGGGGTATCAAGATAAATGTTTTCTTATTTCTCCATGAAAACGTATGTTTAAGAAATGCCTCAGTGAGGCCCATAAAGTGAGTACCACAACTTATTTTGATGGAGAAACAAGAAAAATATTGTTACTTTTTGGTTAAACGTCTGACATGACAATATTGTTTAAAAGCACAGGATGACACATCTATTTCAGATATTTCTGACAGGTTTGATGTAGGGTTGTATCACCCTACATGTATCACAATTTGTATGACAGTATTTCATGGAGCTGTTCATTTGCAGTAAATTGGTCTTGTTGCTGTGATATATACAGTTTTATTAGCTTACCCGAGTCGAAGGCTCAAGATGAACTATTGTGATCACTCACCCTCCATCGTCGTCCTCTGCCTGCCCGTCTGTCTGTCCATAAAGTCTTAAAACAAATCTCCCCCTAAACCACTGAGCCGATTTTAACCAAATTTCACAGGATTGATCCTTGGGTGATACGAACTGAATATTATATAAAGATTTGGAATTCATGCAGGAATTTGGTTGCCATGGCAACCAAAAGAAAAAAAAAAAATCTTCTTGTCTGAAACTACTGGACCGATTTCAATATAATTTGGCAGAAATGTTCCTTTGGTCATCCTCAACCAAGATTGTTCAAGGCATAATGATTCATCCAAAAACATGGCCAGCAGGGGGGCGGAGCTTATTTTCCCTAAATTTCTATGTAGAAAACTTTAAAAATCTTCTTGTCAGAAACCACTAGACTGATTTCAATATAACTTATTAGAAATGTTCCTTTGGTGACTCTCTACCAAGATTGTACAAGCCACCATGGTTCGCAAAAAAAAACATGGTCGCTGGGACACACTGGCGAATATGTCAACTTGTACTCCAACGGTAACTATAAAGGAATAAGTTGACCTGTTCCGGTGGACCAGTTGACGTGTGTAAACAACTTCCCAGAGTGCTGATCAGCTGGATAAAATGTGAGTTTATTTTGTGTTTTACTAAGAACTGGAGAATGTCATGAACTGACATAAAATTTCATGACTGTTACATGTATAACACTTATTTTAACGGAAACCTCCATAGATTTCTCAAGACATCGTTTTTGGTGACCAAAAATCATGCATTGAACAATAAGCACCGAGGCAAAGAATACAGTTGTTGTGCATTTCATGACATTGTAGTGAGATGACACAAGTTGGTGTAAAACCATTGGATATTGATTTTGAATATGTTTATGCAAAAACGAGATTTTTAGCTTTTCAGGTACAGGTTAAAAAAAGGTCGATGCTTACCAGTTGACTTGCGGCATACAATTTTATTAATGTTAATTATATAGGAGGTGCTCGAGTTTCCTGAATTTAGCCATTCTAAAGTTCTAAAATAGGAATTAAATGATGAATAAGGAAAATTCGGTTACAAATAAATAACCAAACCTATCGACAGTGTTAAAATGTTAAGAACAAGCAAATTTTCTAGGTTTTTCCAAAATGTACTCGATTGCACAGTAAATTCCATTAGTTAAATTGTACACCACTGGTCAAATGTACGCAAAGAAACTTTTTCTCTGTGTATTGGAAGCGAATCACTTTAAGCAAAAGTGTGGTAAACTGACTTATTTTAACATGGACTTGAATTTCAGTTGCTAATGTCCGGGAGTTAATGTTTAAATTGCCTTTCATGGATAATTTGAGTCGTGGAAGGCATGTTCAAGCCATGAATTTTTTATGCCAAAAAGAATATCTGTAGAAACCTCTGATTGTTTCTATGATCCTTGCATCAGAATTATCTCCATTCATTGCCACAGCATATGACATTTTCCAATTTTTGACAAAAAGTAAAATGAAAACATAAACTTATGCAGTGCTCCAGCTAGCCCTATATGGAGGGGTGGGTCGCCCCTCTTGCCTTCTCCTGCCACCCCTCTGCGCTTTTTAAGCTGCCAGACATAAAACCCTACGTTTTGGTGAAAATTTCATGAAAATCAAACCAAAATTAAAAAAGTTATCAATGTTTAATGGTCAGTTTTATGTGTACTGTATTTTTGAGGTACGAGGGTGAGTCAATAAGTAACCAGCCTAACTTATTTCCGGTTGAGATCCACCTTCTTTTTCGATGTAATTGCCCTCTAGTGTGATGCACTTAGACCAACGGTGTTCAAGTGCCATCAGCCCAGAACTGAAAAAGTCAGGGTCCTTTCCATTGACCCACTCTTCAACTGCCGTCACGACTTCTTAATCAGACCTGAAATGAAGTCCACGGATATCCTTTTACAAGTTTGGGAATAGGAAGAAGCCGCTAGGAGCTAGGTCAGGTGAATAGGCAGGATGTGGTATTAATTCATACCGGTTTCGCTATACAGCATCCATTGCAACTTTGCAAGTGTGGGCTCTGGCATTGTCCTGTTGCAGCAAAACACCTTTAGAGAGTTTACCTTGGCGTTTTTCACGGATGGCGGTTCTCAGCTGGTCTAACAAGTTTGCATAGTACACTCCAGTTATTGTACTTCTCTTGGGTAAAAAGTCCAACATAATAACGCCTTTTGCGTCCCAAAATACTGTGGCCATCACCTTGCCAGCAGATGGTTGCGTCTTGAACTTCTTTGGCCTTGGGGACCCAGGCCCTACCCACTGACGACTCTGAGCTTTATTCTCTGGCTCATAATAATGAACCCAAGTCTCATCTACAGTCACCAGATGCAAAAGAAAATCATCTTTTGACCTAAAACGCTTCATCAAGGCGCTGCATACTGATGCTCTGGTTGCCATTTGCTCATCGCTAAGGGATTTGGGGACCCAACAGGCTGTTAGCTTGCGCATACCTAAATGATCATGTAAGATTGTTGAAACGCTACCATGTGAAATGCCTAATGCCTGCGCTATTTCTTCTACCTGAATTCGCCTATCAGAGTATATCAGATCCCGAACTTTCTTACACATTTCTTCGTCGGTGGCATCCAGTGGGCGTCCAGACCTGGCTTCATCTTCTAAAGACGTTTTACCGCATTTGAATTCCCCTACCCAGAATTTAACCTGAGCATAAGATGGTGCAGAAGACCCATAAACATCGGCTTAATCGCAGTGTATTTCCTTGCCCGTTTTACCTTTTAAATACAAGTACCGAATTACAGCACGGTACTCAACTTTAGATGAAAAGCATGCCTTTGCATCACTAGCCATGTTTGACATTCAATATCTTATTAAAAACTGACACATGTGCAATTTTGTACCCATGTATAAAACATATATTGAAACAAAGCATGAAAATCGTGACCGTCTCAGTCCATCGGAATTGGGATATGCTGGTTATTTATTGACACGCCCTCGTATTTATTGTGGAATGGGATTATATTTTGTAACATGTCTTGATACTAAGCACAACACATTACACATGGTGCTCTCATTCTTGTATGGCCACACAAAAAGTGCCTTACTTGGCACCCTTCTGCCCTCAATTCCTAGCTGGAGCACTGTTATGGTAAACTTAATAACCTTCACCTCTGGTGTTTTTTACATACAGTCAACTTGTCTACCGGAACAGGTCAGAAAATTTTATTTCCCTTTTTGGTGTTTTCTTTAGCTCACCTAAGCTGAAGGCACTGGGGAAGCTTATAGGATGGCAGCCCCCAGAAAATTTTATTTCCCGTTTTGTTTTTTTTTTTAGCTCACCGCAGCTGAAGGCTCTGGGGGAGCTTAAAGGATGGCAGCCTCTGTTGTCTGTCATAGTCCACACATTCCAACTGGAATATCTTTGCAGCCTACTAGCAGATCTCAACCAAATTTTATCTGTAGCATGTCTTTGGTGGGGGATTGCTTGCATATGCATTTTAACTGCACAATACATTAACCTATAGATAATATGCTATTCTGTTCTGTATTTCACACCTTCCACAGAAAAAACGATAGATCAGTCGTCTTAAGGAGTCTTAATCTAGAAGGTCCCTTTGGCAGCTACCTGTGTGACGTAACTCTTCCTGCTTTAATGATCACGTGTCAATTTCTTTTCTGTGGAACAAAGAAAATAAACAGGATTTTTTACCGGGTGATAAAAAATCTAAATTCCTTTCTTTTCTCCGGTCAATTTTCTTAGTTCCTGTTTTTAGCTCACCTGAGCTCTGCTCAGGATGAGCTATTGTGATCACTTTTCGTCTGTCGTCCGTGCGTCCGTCAGTGCGTCCGTCCGTGCGTCCGTCCGTTAACATTTTCAAACGACTTCTCCTCTGAAACCGCTGAGCCAATTTTGCTCAAATTTCATATGGCGCCTCCTTAGGGTGGGGGAACGAAAAATTGCTAAAATGGTCACGGTCCGTTGACCAAGATGGCCGCCACGCCCATATATGATAAAAACCTTTAAAAATCTTCTCCTTCAGAACCGAGAATGCCTTGGGGCTGAACCTTTGCAGGAATCATCGGGGACGGGAGGTCTACCAAAATTGCTAAAAGAATTGTCGTACGTTGACGTTTGACCTTTTTACGGCAAGGTCAAGTTTGCTTCCCTATGCATTTGTATGGGAAAAACCTTCAAAATTCTTCTTCTCCAAAACCGAGCATGCCTTATGGCTGAATCTTTGCATATATCTTTGGGAACAGGAGAGCTACCAAAATTGCTAAAATAATGGGCGTACATTGACATTTGACCTTTTTACGGTAAGGTCAATTTTGCTTCTTTATGCATTTGTATGGGAAAAATGTTCAGAATTTCAAACAACTTCTCCTCTGGAGCCTCTGGGCCAATTTTGCTCAAATTTCATATGGAGCCTCCTTAGGGTTGGGGAACAAAAAATTGCTAAAATGGACACGGTTCGTTGACCAAGATGGCCGCGACGCCCATATATGGTAAAAACCTTTAAAAATCTTCTCCTTCAGAACCGAGAATGCCTTGGGGCTGAACCTTTGCAGGAATCATCGGGGACGGAAGGTCTACCAAAATTGCTTAAAGAATTGTCGTACGTTGACGTTTGACCTTTTTACGGCAAGGTCAAGTTTGCTTCCCTATGCATTTGTATGGGAAAAACCTTCAAAAATCTTCTTCTCCAAAACCGAGCATGCCTTATGGCTGTATCTTTGCATATATCTTTGGGAACAGGAGAGCTACCAAAATTGATAAAATAATGGTCGTACATTGACATTTGACCTTTTTACGTTAAGGTCAATTTTGCTTCCTTATGCATTTGTATGGGAAAAATGTTCAGAATTTCAAACAACTTCTCCTCTGGAGCCTCCGGGCCAATTTTGCTCAAATTTCATATGGAGCCTCTTTAGGTAGGGGGAACAAAAGATTGCTAAAATGGTCACGGTTCGTTGACCAAGATGGGCGCCATGCCCATATATGGTAAAAACCTTTATAAATCTTCTTCTCTAGAACCGAGGATGCTTTGGGGCTGAATGTTTGCATAAATCATAGGGGACAGGGGATCTACCAAAGTTGCTAAAATAATGGTCATACATTGACATTTGACCTTTTTACGGCAAGGTCAAGTTGCTTCCTTATGCATTTGCATGGGAAAAACATTTAAAAATCTTATTCTCCAAAACAGAGGATGGCTTGTGGCTGAATCTTTGCATATATCATCTGGAACGTGCGGTCTACCAAAGTTGCTAAAATAATTGTCATACATTGATATTTAACCTTTTTACGGTGAGGTCAAGTTTGCTTCTGTATGCATTTGTATGGGCCCCATACATTTGTATGGAAAAAATGTTGATAATTTCAAATGGCTTTTCCTCTGAAGCCTCCGGGCCAGTGTTGCTCAAATTTCATGCGGAGCCTCCGTGGGCAGGAGAATGAAAGACTGCTAAAATGGGTATGGTTCATTGATCAAAATGGCTGCCATGCCCATATATGGTAAAAACCTTTAAACATCTTCTTCTCCATAACCAAATAAGCCCTGGGTCCTAATCTTTGCACAAATTAGGGGGGACAGGAGATCTACCAAAATTGCTCAAATGATGGTTCTATGTTGACATTTGACCTTTTTGCCTCCAAGGTCAAATTTGCTTCCCTATTTGTGTGGGCCATATACATTTATATTGAAAGTATTGAAGTGACTTGTAGATCAACAGTAGTTAAAATTGTTCTGATTGGAAATCTAAGATGGCCATCATCTGGTTTATATTTATAATATTTCCCTGCCACTGTGCTGTTTACATGTATAAAATCACGATTCTTCAGAAACCACTTAGCCAATTTCCACCAAATTTCACATTGATCCTTCTGTTGAAATGTGATTGATAGTTTATTCAAATGATCATGCTCCATTGACTGTCAGGCCCATATATTCTTCTTCAAAACTAAGAACTGTTCAAATGATGATATTTTCATTAGTTGCGATGATAGGATTGGAAAAATGTTGCATAACATCTGCATGTCTGCAGTGGCTATGTCACTCAGGTGAGCGAATCGTGGCCCGTGAGCCTCTTGTTTTATGTTCCTTTCTCATTCCTTTCATGGAAAATTTTATTACTTTCATTAAATCGATTTTCAATATCTTGTTATTGTTGATCGTCGATTTGCGTCATACATTTTTGCGACTCTCGTATTCTTCGGCACATCTCTCGTGTTTGTTTTGGAGGTAGTGCATAATAATTCAAATATTTTACTTGTTCTTTTTGTTTCGGGTTATTTATTGACGTGATCTGTAATAACTGGATTAGTATTGGTATCTTACAACAACGATTTGGCTGAAGATTTCTATAATGGAGAAGCTGATTAGTAAAGAACTTGTCAACCCTTTTGGGTTATACAACAATTCTTTACTGATGGGACACCACCCCACAGAGCTATACTGCCAGGGGTAGGACCCATCTGGGTGGCATCTTTATGGGTGCTATAAGTACTCAATAAAGTCTTATGTCCACCAGGCACCAATCACCAGTCAACCAGTCACCGGTTATTCCTCATCAGTGCCGGCCTCGGTGGCTCAGTTGGATGCGCGTCCGACTGGAGACCAGGAGGTCGCAGGTTCAACCCCCGCCGAGGTCAGCAACATTCTTTCGTGGAGATTGATCATGAAATATTTTCTACGGTCATTCTCTCCCTTCCGCTGATTCAAGAAGAGCAGTTGTTAGTTTCTGGTGAAAGAATATGCACAATACTGGTTAACTGCTTAGAGGACTAAGCCTGCCCAGTAAACGTGTAGTTAGGTAAACTGACTATGCTTGACATGACCCCATTGGGTTGACTGGGCCCGTTGGCCTTGAAACCTCAACACAAACAAACAAACAAATTCCTCATCAGCTTCACCAGGTCATCCAGGCACCAGGTAAAATCACCGGTCATTTAATGACTGGTCACTGGTCATCCAGTCACCATTGAAAATCACCGGTCATCTAATGACTGGTCACCGGTCAACCAGTCACCAGTCATCCAGGCACCGGGTAAAATCACCGCTCATCTAATTACCGGTCATGCAGTCACTAGGCAAAATCACCGGGGATCTAATCACCAGGCACTAGGTACCAATCATCGGTCATCAAGGTACTGATCATTATGCCAGATTACGAGTGACTGGATAATAGTCACTAGTCCCTGGACAACTAGTTTTTACTCACAGAGCATCAGAGATGAGTCAGACTAATGGGTACAGATCATCAAATGACAATGATTGGTTAGAATACCGGGTAGCCATTTATATCAAGGAATTCTGTCCAGTTGTTGTCGAATTAGACTCAGAATCCTAGATATTTTTCATTATAATTGAATCAGAATTATCAGTTATGAACGAATTTCTTAATTCAATGATTAATAATATAAAGAGGGTTAATGTTGTCAATATTTAGTATTGTCATTGAACATCGGACAATACTTTAAATATATAAATATATTCCTCTTAATACGGTTTGAAAGAGATTAACTCTTTATGTATCCTCACCCCATTAGGCCATACTGCAAGGGGTGAGCTCCATAAATTTGTTTTATATTATATGAAGAAGGGAAATATAGTTGGAATTTTACCTATTTATTCTTCTACATTTTTCTCAACAAAACAGAGACAAAGAAATCAGTATAGGTATAAGAAAAGAAGTATCTGATCCTCTTTTCTTTAAAAATTTATTACCATGAAGGGTATCACAGATCTAAACAAAGGACAGTCTACAAATTAGATAGCTGATCCTTCGATAATCGGACTATGAAATTTTATTAAATTCAAAGCATGTTTCTGAGAAATTTTCAGAAGATGATGCTTTCTATTTATTCTATCAGGAATTGATAGAATAAATTAGTTAATAGGTTGCGCTAATTTCCTTTTTTAATTATTTCCTATATAATAGATAGAAATAATTCCAAGTATATCCAGAGTTATATGGGATAGACTTGGTTAAACATACTCATCAATTATTTAAATTTGACTCGAGTATGTATTATATAATAAGTTTATTTAATCAATTGTCCTCTCTAGATTCTAACGATGAGCATAGAAAGTCTAGTAGAGGTAGATATTTTATTTCATAGAATATGGGAAACAGCCTGTAATTTAGGCTATTAGTCCCATATTTATGCTTCGACAATTATTAATATCTGTTAAAAAGTAAAACGTTAAGATATTTATATATATATATTAAGGCATATTTAATTCGATATGTTCTTTTATTTTGCCTTACTTAAATTTCTGGATCATTTTAGTCTACATGAGAAATGTTCCAGTTAATTCAATTCTCAGACTAAGAACTTACAACACTAAAGTTTACTTCTTCTGAGAATAATAAATTAACATATTGGTTATGGTAACATTAGAAAACCATACAGCTGATAAACTGTCAGACTCAATCAAACGTATAGTATAGGTCTGTATTAATCATAATGTTTAAGTCTAACAAAGCAAATTTCTATGAGGAGTAGTTTGCTACGAGTAGTTCTAATTCCTCTATTACTTACACCTATAACAAAAGTCAATGTCAATCAGGTCTTGTTCAGAATCTTGGAGTAGGCAAATTATCAGTAAAGGCATTAATAAATTCTATAAGTTATTATTATTGCCTTAATCTGTTAGTTTAGTTCAAGAAGTGACAAATCTAATTCTGAAATATAGAGTTTGACTTCTTATGAAATATGAAATATTTGGCTATAGGACCGTTTAGAAACCTATACAGCCAATAATTATTTCAGATTTAAACAGACGTACGGTATAGGTCTAGTATTTATTCCTTAAAGTATAATACAAAGGAAATTCCTAAGAGGAGAATTAATGTAATGAGTAGTTTACCTCCTCTAAACATCAATGGCAATTATAAGTCATAAATCATTTATTCCATTGTCTATCTTCGTACATCAACAGTTATGACAATGTGAGAAGATTCGTATAATTTAGGAAACAGTGAGGAAATAAAGTCCTTTACATTATTCCATAATATTTTAGAACCAGATACAATTACATTCCTCATCTATTGTCCGTTCCAATAATAGGAACCACAATTACATTCCTCATCTATTATCTGTTCCGATAATAAGAACCACAATTACATTCCTCATATATTGTCCGTTCTGATTATAGGAACCAGTTTTTCTTCTCGTTATAAAAAATACAACATTCCATTAACGAGTAATGAAAAGGGTACAAATCTGGAAAATCCCGATCTCTCCTGGATATCTTGTCCCCTAAATATAACATTGCAATATCGGATGATTGATATTTCTAATTGAATATAGAAGACAATCAAATCAGGACATATCGATATCGTCATAAGACTGGACTGTCTAAATAAATTATAATGGATTTCTTATACAAGTTTTCCATATTAGGAAGTTCCACACATATGTTTTCTGTCAGATCTTCCTAGGTTTTTGTTAAACAATTAAGAATGTACCTTAAGTTGTACATTTATACATACTGTAAATGGACATTATCGTTATGAATTTACATTAATAGGTCATTAAATAATTATTTTAATAATAATTAGAGATATTATATACATGTACAATTCGAGATATATATATCTTCATATTGTCATCAATTATAAAAAGTTAAACTTGTTTTAATAGTTAGATTGACCTATAATGGTTCATTTTATAGGTTTAAAATCTTACTGATACATTCTTAAACAAACAATTACTCAGACTTCAGTTTGTAATGACTATGTTTGATTACTCTGGAGCCTTCATTTGCTACTGCACTTGCTAAGTCAAGCTACTGACAATCTTTCAGTTTATATCATGGATACATTCCTATTGCTCAGTTAAGGGAGAATACATCCATTGGGTTCCCATTACTGTCTTATTTCCTCGATACAATCATTATCAATAAAGAACTCATTTTCTATTTTCGAACAGAGAAATAATATTCTTTACATTTCTGATTGAAGATGAATTTACATCTATGTTCAACTAACATTACATAGAATTTTAACGATTAAAAAACTATACATTACATCTTTCACTCTTGTGTCTCTTGTCTCTAACACAATTGTGATGTAATTACTCTGCCGATCTACACATAGATCTTGAGAGTCCCTCCTTCCTTCCTGAAATCTGATACAAGTATAGAAAATCATGATATTTCAGGAGGTGTCAACTATTAAGAAATTTGTCTTAAACTATTTAAATGTTCAAGACTAAATTATATATAACAAATGGATTGTTTATCATTATATACAATCCTTAGAGTTACATTATACCATATTATATCTGGTTTATTTGGATAATTTAACCGTCACGATGAATGATTTATCCATAAAATGGAACATTTTTTAGATTATTATAATCTAAATTATTTTTCTACTTGAATAAATTAGTTACCTTTAACTATTATTGTATATATATATATATATATATATATATATATATATATATATATATATATATATATATATATATATATATTATTGATGATAAGATAATTAATTCTTACTATTCCAGTTATATTCATGCAGAATAGTTAATTATGTCTCTGAACCTCTACGTTACGTTATCGGAGATGCTAAAATGAGTATTATTTTGACTCGACATATATACTTTTAAGTTTATACTATGATTAGTTGAAGTTTGTGTAATAAACTCCCCTATTCTCATCATAGTAGGGAAGTTTGAAGCATTATGGAGTAAGAATTTTCTATATTATTACTATCTCATAGAAGGAAGTCGTATCGATATTACTTCTCTTTCTATCATAGTCAAATTATTAATATACTGTCGGAATTTGAATAAAAATATTGATAAGAAGTATTTAGGAATTAGATCCATAGTATGTAATACTTAGACCTGGTAATAGAAATGATTCTAGCCATTTCTTTCTAAGTTAATTAGATCTTCATATTTAAGATCTCCTTCTTAATTAGGAGACTGTTTTACAGTATGCTATGTTATCAGCCTTTCTTCTTATTAAAAAAATATTATGTCTGCCAAATTTTATGTGATGATGTTAGCAGTCTTTCCTTTTGTTAAATTTGTTTTGGATACGAAACATTTCCTAAATCTCCTATGGTAGAAGCATTTTATTAAAATTATTAATGTTGTCATTCTTCATCTGCAGAAGTAGACAATCTCTTTCTAATATCATTGCTGGGACTAAGATACGTTAATACAATCAGCCTATCAATAGATAAAATTATTAATCATATGTTCGTTATCATTGATGGATAAATTGGGTATTCAGCAAGGGTTAGTCCATTTACCCAAATTATTATTATTCCTCTTTAGGCTGAAATGCAAAAGGGAATAATTATAAAGCCTTATGGTTATTTAAGTATTATGAACTGGTTATTGGAAACAATCGAATCGGTCCAATTAATCAGATTCTAATTAGATCATATTTATAAATAGTTTAGACTATTTACTAATTAGATAATCTTTACATGTCTAGGATTTATATTAAAATCTCGAGAAATGTAGGTTATCTAGAGGGAACTCATGCGATAAAACTTTTCCTTTTCGAAAACTTTTCGAATAATGCACCTCTCAAGATAGACAACTATTTGTCTAGACATCTGTTTGACAAGTTTGGTTCAAATGTATTATCAAACAGTATTCTTGAGATTGCATTTAAAGTGCAATATTGAGGTTATGTCTCAATGACTCATTAATTCTTTTTTGGGCCAACTGTTGTTACCCAAAAAAGAAGGGTTGGAGGCAGGGGCAGGTCTCTGAGGCTTGAGAAACTAGCAGCCTATTATTAATATACAGTACAGCTCGAGTGTTTTTACAAAATCCCCCCGCCCTCCCCCAGAGCCGATGGGGAGTAGATTGGAGTGGTAAGGATTAACTTTTAGTATCCGACGGTGGTTTCACCCAGGCCGGTGGATCCGCTGTGTTCCCGCGGTAAAAATCGCCTGATAAAATTACTTTCAAACAGGTAAAATTCGATGCGATTATGACAGGCAATTGAAACAGCGGCGGGGGCCACGCGGTGTTTCCACGATGAAGTGTGAAAGCTGTTTCCAAAGGGGCATGGCTAAAGCCAGTCGTACTTTTCGGCATGTTTCTTTATGGCATGTTTCGGTTGAACAGGACCAAACTGCCGACCTGATCAAAATCCTTTCAACTCAATGTGTGACAGCAATTAACAAATTATGATTGTCAGCATTCCCATTCACCATGAGCGTACAGAATTGTTGGTATCTACGTACACAAAACGTATCGCAAATTACGTGCATAAATTGCAATATTCGTAAGTCCTGCTTGAGTCAGTTTTTGGTCATTAGAATCCTTTTGCATATTAATAAAGCATCGAAATACTGCGATTGCTGACGGACAATAATGAATGCATACGACCAGTGCATAGAAACGGATCAAGGAGTTTTCCAAATTGCCACATTTCGATCCTCCAAAATTAGGGTTATTTCCTTGTTCTCTTAAAATATTAACCAATGCTGCCTTGTTCCTTGAAATATATTTGGGTGTTCCCTTGGTCCACAGAAAACCCTGGTAGCCCCCATTCACTGTTCGAGCACATAACATGGGCAGCAACAAAGCTCCATATGAAAAAGTACGGGATTCTGTGGCTTAGTCTGGTCTGGCCAACAAGTGGGTCCGGCATGATCATTTTTACTTAATGTGCCATAGAAAACAAAACAAACACTCAAAAATTACAAAGAGAATCAAACATCTGCCCCCAATCCACGAATTACATATTTATGTTTGGTATTCCTGTAACTGCCTTTTCCCATGCAACAACCGCACATGCTCAATATAATGATGTACTGTGGTAAAAGACCGGGAAATTCTCACTCGCGTGCAGCAACCGCACGTGTCAATATAAATTTACTTAAAGGGGCACTTCTGCTATCAAAGAGGCATTGAATCAATAAGACAGCCCATGTGAAAAGGGTGTCTGTCACACAAAAACACACTTTACGAACACAAGGGGCCATAGAAGCTAATAACAATTCAAATGAGTGAGTTTTTTTACGTCCCACTAACAGCTAGGTCATAAGGAGGTGTAAACTTGGTTTAAAGTCCCATATGAAAGGTTAGAGAAGCCTGGGATCGAACTCAATACCCCTGGGTGACAAGGCGTGCAGCTTTACCACTACACCACCGAGGCACCCTTTCCCAGTATTCCAATAATAAAAGGGCTGCAGACATTTAACCATGCCCCACCACTGCACTTACATCAAGCAAGTGCCATAACTCTGTTAATAAATTAAGTTTCAAGAAAATATCGCAAATAGTTTTCAAGTTACAGAGCAGACACAAATATATTACAGAAATCACTAAAACATTTTCGGTGTTCAAAGGGCCATAACTCCAAAAGAAAGCTCTATCGTCAAAGTATATGAAAGAAAAGAAGGGCAGTTGTCAGTTTCTGCTGAAATTATTAATAGCTTATGAATAAGCCCGCCCCGGAAAAGTGTGCAGGCTCGACAAGACTGAAATAGTATTGTCTGGGCCGTTTAACTCCAGTTCAAACCAAAATTACGTCGGTACAAAGTTCTCATGTCTGAGGTATGATTTATAATGTACGTACATTGAACCAGACAAAACCCACAATACTACAATGTACGTGCGACCAGCAAAGACTCCGGTCAGTCTGTGCATCGACCCACTATATAAAGCAAGCTTCTTGCATACTGTACGATCAGCGAAGGGTCTGATCAGAATGTGCTGTTGCAGTCGCACTGTTTATCCCACTTTGGACAGCCCGGCTATCGAAGATATATGCGATCAGTGAATGCTCTTATCAGAATGTGCAGTTGCGCAGACTGACCAGAGTCTTTGCTCGTCGCACAAGACGTTATGTTACACCCAGTGATCATAGGAGGTACATACGATTAGCAAAGGCTCTGATCAGACTACTGATGTGCAGTCTCAGTGTATGCAGGCTGATCCGTCTCTTCGTACAAGTTTTTTTGTAGGTTTTGCCATGCACAGACTCATGCGCAATTTGTTTGTGCAAACCTTAACGCTTAGCACCCTGGGTACAGTTTTCAGCAGACGACATTTTGAAATATTTTTCTCATTCTTCCAAGAGAACAGAATTTGTATTTCATGCAAATTGTCTCCATTGCATGAAATGTCAAATCCTGTATTCTTGGTAATGAAAAAAAAAATAAATAACGAATTCAATTTGTCGTCTGCTGAATTAGCCCAGAGAACCCATTTTGAAGACGCTTTCCCGCCGATGCATGCGTCTCTTTTACTCGTTAAATAAATTACAGTCTTGGTTTTGCATATCGAATGTTGAAGACACAAAAACAGAAGACTTTACATGGAAACGAAAGTTCTGAAGATTGCTGTATAAGCCAATAAATATAATGTTATTAATGTATTGTACTGTAAGAGAATAAAGTAACATAATATTCATTTGTACCCTGATAAATGCAGTGTAAGGTTTATCGGACTGCATGTTTTACTGTTTTAAGGGAGCTAACTGCAACTGACTTAAAAGGGAGTTAACTGCAATGCTTTACGAGTCGGGCCTATGCCAAATGGGATGGGGAACAGCATTTTTTTATGAATCGCGCCAATAAAGAGGGGGCATGCTGATACAAAAAGCGGTTAACCAGTATACTGAACACCCTTCTGCCAGAAACTTGTAACTGCCAATCTTGAAACAGTGGAAGGAGCGAATGATTGTAGCAAATACATGTGTTTCATGATGAATCGCTACAATCTGTGGGGATCGAATCCGCGATCCGGACCATCGGAGATTAATGTGTCCGCCTCCGAGGCATTGTTAGTGTTTTTTTTGTTTTTTTTTTTTTCGGGACGATGCTCGTTGATCTCCAAATAAAAGCCTCTAAGATAGCAGAAGCGCCCCTTTAAGTACCCGGGTACAAGGTAAAAAATAAACAAACAGAAATACGTTATTTTTTTTTTTTTACCTTGTTTTATTCATTAATTTTTTTTTCTTTTCTTGTTTTTTTTTTTTTTTTTGTGTGTTTTGTTTTTATACCCAAGCCATTTTCAATGGGGGGGGGGGGGGGGGGGCATATAGTATCACTGCTGTCCGTACGTACGTCCGTCCGTCCCGTTCGTCCCATACGTAACACTTTTGGTTTCTGTGCGATATCTTTTGAAAGGATTGGTGTATTGGATTGAAATATTATACACAGGTATATAATCATAAAATTCAGGTCAAGTTCGATTTAGGGTAAAATCCGCCAATTATTTTGGGAGTTCTGGCCCTTTTTGACTTTGAAAAAATTTCAACTTTGAAAAATGGTTTCCGTGCGATATCTTTTGAAGGGGCTGGTGTATTGGACTGAAATTTTGTACACAGGTATATAATCATAAAATGTAGGTCAAGTTCGATTTAGGGTAAAATCCACCAATTATTTTTGGAGTTACGGCCCTTTATCAATGTTGAAAAATAGTTGAAAAATGGTTTCTGTTTGATATCTTTTGAAAAGATTAGTGTATTGGATTCAAATTTTATACACAGGTATATAATCATAAAATGTAGGTCAAGTACGATTCAGGGTAAAATCCACCAATTTTTTTTGAAAAATGGTGTCCATTCGATAACATTTTAAAAGATTAGTGAATTGGATTCATATTTTATACAGATGCATATAATTATAAAATATAGGTCAAGTTTGATTTAGGGTAAAATCCACCAATTATTTTTGGCCCTTTATCAATGTTGAAAAATAGTTGAAAAATGGTTTCCGTTCAATATCTTTTCATCCGGAACCCCCAGGTTTACCTTTTGGTTAACCTTTTTTCAAAGTTGTGTTACCGTTATTCTTCAGCCGATTGCTTTCATATTTAGTAGGGATAGAGAGGAAGACCAGTAGGTGTGTCACATGCAAGAGAGACAACTCTAGCTGACTCCATTTTGGAGTTACCTCCCATAGTTTTTAAATCTTGTGCGGCCCATAACTCTAAAACCCTTTAAGGTATTTTCATGATATTTCACCATTAGGTAGAGGACATTGAGTAGGTGTGTCGTGTACAAGAAAGACAACTCTAACTGACTGTGTTCTTGAGTTATCTCCCATAGGTATAAAATCTTGTGCAGGCCATAACAATAACTCTTTGAGATATTTTCATGATACTTGATCAAGTTGTAGAGGACATTGAATAGGTGTGTCACATACAAGAACAACAACTCTAGCTGACTCCCTTTTGGTAGTTATCTCCCATAGTTGTTAAATCTTGTGCGGCCCTTAACTCTAAAACCTTATAAGTTATTTTCATGATACTTCACCAATAGGTAGAGGACACTGAGCAGGGGTGTCGCATACAAGAATGACAGCTCTGACTGCATTCTGGAGTTATCTCCCATAGTTATGAAATCTTGTTCAGGCAATAACTCAATAACCCTATTATCATGATACTTGATCAAGTTGTAGAGGACATTGAGTAGGTGTGTCACATAACAAGAACAATAACTCTGACTCAGTTCTGCAGTTATCTCCCATATTTGTTAAATCTTGTGCAGGCTATAACTCTTCAACCTTTTGAGATATTTTTATGATACTTTATCAAGTTGTAGAGGACATTGAGTTGGCATGTCATGTACACAAAAGACAAGTCTGACTCCATTTTTGAGTTATCTCCCATATTTTTTAAATTTGCTGATGGTCATAACTTCTCTACCAGATGAGATTTTTTGTTGATAATTAATAGGGATGCTTAGAACATTAAGAAGGAGAGTTGCATTTAAAAATTGTAACTATGGGTTACTCATTACTCCATTTATTTTCAGTTATCTCCCCTGGTTGTAAAATCTTGTGCAGGCCATAACTCTTTAACCATTGGAGACATTTTGAGGATAGTATGTAGAGATGCTTAGAACATAAACCAGGTGTGTCACAATATGTAAGGACAACTCTGACCTACGGAATGTTGGAGTTATCTCCCTTACTTACACTTTGGATGCAGATTTATCAGCAATGCATGCAGCAGGCTTTATTTTTCTCATTATTTTTGGATTCTTTGTTGAAAATCGCTTACTAGCGAACATAAAATTGAGTTTCTCAGACTAATGGCTGAAGAGTTACAGGCTTTGCAGGCAAAGGGCCTTATATTTCTCATTATTTTTGGATTCTTTGTTGAAAATCACTTACTAGCGAATACAAAATCCAGTTTCTATGACTTACAGTTTGAGAGTTATAATCTTTGCCTTATTTTTCTCATTATTTTTGGATTCTTTGTTGAAAATCACATACTAGCAAACAAAAAATCCAGTTTCCATGACTTACGGTTTGAGAGTTATAATCATTGCAGGCAACGGGCCTTATTTTTCTCATTATTTTCTGTTTCTTTGTTGAAAAACACAAACTCCAGTTTCTACAACTTATGGTTTTAGAGTTCTGTGTCTGATTCACAGTTGTGGAGTTGTCACCCACTGCAGGGTTAAAGAAGTGTATCCCTTGATAAAATTACATCTCTGATGCCCTAGATCGAAAAAAGACTGCCATTTGCGGTGCGGTCAGGGGATTTGCCATCTCTTTTGATGGCTATTTTTTCAAGTTAACTCCCCCGAATGAATTTCTAAGCCAAATTCTTGTGCACTTCATAATTTCTAAATGGTTTGAAATATTTTGATAATATTTGGTAGAGGCATAGATAAGGGCAAGTAGACATGCCCTGTATAAGAGAAACAACGCTGACTTCCTTTGTTAGGTACCTGAAGCCGAAAGCTTGTGCAGCCAAAATTGAATTTTGGACGGATTTTTCATAAATCTGTCCTTTAAAATAGCGATGTCATGGCCGTGGGCATTGGGTCTTCTGAGGTTTACCTTTTCATTGACCTTTTGAAAAACCTGCCCATAATGCGTTAGGCATTTTTCTTGTTTTAAAAAAGTTTGATTTAGGGTAAAATCTGCCAATTATTATGAGAGTTATGGCCCTTTTTCAACTTCATTTTTTGCAAAATACCTGCGCGTGGAAGAGGATGGCCCTGGGCAGGGGCATCTGTGTCATACTGATACATTTCTAGTTAATCTCTAGTTAGAAATATTTCTGTATTTATTCAGCGGCAAATCAGCCGAATGATGCATAAGCAAAATAAAGGTTCCGATTTCTTCCCCATGCAAACTCGGAAAATTCGGAGATGTCAGTCATTCTGACATCACTAATCTTTCATTGCGAGCTCGCCAGGATATTGCCCACCGCATTCTACAGGTAAGTGGGTGGTTTACCGGAGGGAACACGGCGGAAATGCGGGCGGCGAAAAATCCGTCGCGGGGGGTATCGGGAGGATCCGCAGTGGGCTAAAAAACTCAACCCCACCGGTTCGGGGGTGGGGGGGGTGAGTGGATTTTGAAAAAACACTCGAGCTGTACTTTATAAGGTATTAACACCTTAAAGATATATTGTTAGTGAATGTAGATCATTCTAACTATTACATACAGAAATAGAATATATCTGATTCCTTAGAGTTTCCTGAGTCTTAATCTAGAGGTATAGGGGTTCTATATATTATCTGTGTTAGGAGAGCTCCTCCCTCCTAATCTACAAATTCTAGCACATTATCTATAGGTTAATGTATTGTGCAGTTAAAATGAAATTTTTAGAAGTAAAGCATATTTTAACTAGCAATACTTAACCTATAGATAAGAGAGTCACTCCTTCCTCCTGCGCAGCTCTGTCCTAATTGTTTCTATTGTTTTTATCCATCAAAGAAACTGACACGTGATAATTAAGCGGGAAGAGTTACATCACACAGGTAACTGACTAAGGGACCTTCTTGACTAAGACTCCTTAAGATGACTGAACTGTCGTTTTTTCTGTTGAAGGTGTGAAATACAGAATAGAATAGCACATTATCTATAGGTTAAGTATTGCTAGTTAAAATATGTTTTACTTTAAAAACTTCATTTTAGGAAAATTGCTTCAGATCTTTGGTTGCATTGGCAACTGATAGGTCCCATAACCTTACTATAGGAAAAAGCTTGCGAACAGCGTAGCTTCTTTTTTTTATTGGATCTTCATGAAACTTGCAGATTACAATGACATGTATAAAATCTCAGACGAGTTCGAAATTGGGTCAGATCGGACAAACAATGGCAGTTACATCCCCTTGATTGTCAAAAATGGCCATTATTGATCTTGTGAACAGCGTCATAATATATCATAATCGGATTTTTGATTAACATGCAGGGACAGGGGCAACATCCACATAGTGGGCTCCCTTCCAGATAGCTGGCTTGCTGCATGCATGGCAGATCTCACACCAGTTCTCCAGGTATGTCTGTCATGAGGGTTGATAGCCGAGAGCTTCCACTCTTTGCAATCCCTCTCTGTCAGCTGCTTCCATGTCATCTTGGGCCTTCCAGGCCCATGCTTTCCCTCAACCTGTATACGAAAGGCTGTCTTTACTGCATCACCGGAGTGTTCCACATGTCCATACCAGCAGAGCCTTCTCTCATTCAGAATGAGGTCCAGATCCTCAATGCCAAGCCGCGCAAGTAGCTCATTGGACCTGGTGGTGACAGTGTCTTGCGGCCTGACATTGCAGATCTGTCTGATCATTGCCCTGTCATTTCGCTGCAGATGCTGGAGGTTTGGCTTTGTCAGTGGCCAAGTCTCACTGGCATGGAGCATTGCGCTCCACACACAAGAGCTGTACACATGGCCACGTGTCTTGAAAGAGAGGTGGTGTGAAGAGAGAAGTAGTAGCAGATCCTTGCACTTCTTCCAGGCGGTTTTCACACGTGTTGTGGTTGAAAGTTCACAGCCACCTGCTGCTGAGAGCATGTCTTCTAGGTGGCAAAAGGAAGCTACCACCTCCAGCTTGTCAGGTCCGACCTGGACTTCCTTCTGTAGTCTGCCGTCCAATGGGCGTGCAGTTCCCTGGCACCGTGTACAGCTGTAGTCAGGGTCCTTTGTCAAGCGCTTGAGCCCACAGAATTTCTTGTGCACCCTGTGCTTGCAGCCGTTGCAGAAGATGCTGTTGCTGTCCACTCCAGTGCGACAGACGCATGGAAATTCACCTGAACTCTGCAGGAGGTCCAGGCTCATACTGCAGATCATTATCTTCATCTTTCCTGCATTTACTCTCAGGCCTTTCTTCTCCATTGCTTCTTTCCAGGTCAAGAGCCTCCTGACACATTCCTCGAGCAATTCAGCAATGATAACGAGGTCATCGGCATAGAGGTCCTCCCAAGGGACCCCAGAGTGGAAGTCTCATGATAAGGCTTCAAGCACAATGATAAAGAGCAGCGGGCTGAGTACTGAGCCTTGGTGAACACCAACCTTCACTTCAAATTCTTTACTGTACCCCTCATCAACACGGACATGTCTCCGCCCATTTGCATACATCCCCTGCACCATTCACACAATCCACTCCTCCACACCAAGTTTTCTCAGCGCCTGCCAGATGACCTTCCGAGGTACTCGATCAAATGCCTTCTCAAGGTCTACGAAAGCCATGTAGAGTCTCTTGTTGGCAGCTCTTGCAGCTTCCTGACAACAAAGATTGCATCTGTTGTGCCTCTGCCAGGGACGAAGCCAGCCTGGGAATCGTCAGTTAGCACCGTCCTGTTTGATGAGGCCGTCCACAATCCTCTCCAGGACTTTCATGACCTGCTCTGTCAGCTTGAGACTGCTGTAGTTGCCCCTTTCCAGTGCATCCCCCTTTCCCTTGTAGAGGCAGACAATGAAACTCTGCTCCCAGTCAGAGGGTACCTTGCCATCGCGAATGATTGCAGCAGCGAGGTCACGGATCATGGAGGCGCAATGTCATGCTCATATCATCTCCACCACTATGCCTGATGGGCCCGGTGCTTTGCCCACCTTCATCTGTTAGCCTTCTTAACCATATCAGTGGTGATTGGGATGATTGGGCCTTCCATAGGTGGTTGATAAGACAGGTGGTCTGGGTCCCAGTCAAACTCAACGTTGAGAAGCCTTTGGTAGTGCTCTAACCAGACTTTCTGCTTTGAGTCTTTGCTCATTGACATCTCTCCTGCATCATTCTTCACTGGTTTGTCACCAACAAATCAGCATTCTCTCTTCTAAACTGGTTAGCGAGGCGGTAGACTTCTGAAGACTTGGGGTCAATATTCTGGTAGACCTTCTTGTTGGCTTCTTGACGAGCATGGTGTGCTGCATATCTGGCATTTCGTTGGGCTGCATCGTATGATGCCTTAGTGCCTTTACCAGTCTTCCAGTCCTTGAAAGCTTTCCGCTTGGCAGCATTGGCCTTTTCCACATGTTCATTCCACCACCAGGTTTCACGACGCCAAAGGTGGGGCCGAGTTGTGCCACACACATCCTCAGTTCTTGAGCAGTCCAGTCTTGATGTTGTTCCAGATATCCTCAGTGGCCCCATCAGCTACACCTGCAGACGTGCTCACATGCAAGTTGAAGACCTCCTGGAAATGGTTACTCGTCTGAGGGTCTTTAAGCTTCCAAACTTTGAGGCAAGGGGTGAACTTGCGCTTGAATTTTGGTGGCACATCAATCCTCATGTCGCACACAAGAAGCTGATGTTGCAGGGCTACTTCCTCGCCAGGGATCACTTTTACATCTGTAACAAGTTTGCGCATAGTCGTACGGAAAAGGATGAAGTCTATCTGTGTGCCTATGTTTCCTGACTTGTATGTGATGAGATGGCTATCAGATTTCTTGAAACATGTGTTCCCAAGAAGCAGGTCGAATGCAAGGGCGTACTCTAGGATTCTCTCGCCCTCAACATCTGGTTCAGACCTGCCATACCCCATCCCACCATGCACTTCCCTGTATCCAGTGCCTGCATGGCCTACATGGCAGTTCCAGTCTCCACATGGGATCAGAAATTCTGATGCTGGGACCCTGGCAATCGCAGCATGCAGCTGATCAAAGAACAGGTCCTTAACCTCATCACTTAGACCACACTGTGGGGCATACACAGACAGAAAGGTAACGACACGCTGGCCGACTATAAGCTTCACTAAGATGATTCTGTCGGAGACTCTCTGCACCTCAAAAACTTTCTCTATCCACTCTTCCGCTACAAACACTCCTACGCCAGCAATGCCTTTGTCATATCCAAACTAGTAGAGCTTGTACCTGGTGTCCTTGCCCTTGATTGTGCAGCAGTAGCCACCACGGTATCTGGTCTCCTGAATGCAGCAGACATCCACTTTCCTGCGGGATAGTGTTTCCACTACCTCGCAAACTCTTCCTCTCAGAGTGTTCACATTCACTGTTCCCACCCTGAATTTCCTCAGGTGCTTGCTTGATTCGCCACAATGGCCTGACCCTGCCTCCCACACCTGACAGGAGGCCAAGCCGGAGACGTTACCAAAAGAACTTTGATGTCTGTTGGCACTGCCTTACTCTGATTCTATTCTTGTGGTTGCCATGACAGATTTTTGGAACAATTGTTTTTACGGGATCGCCTGTCCAAGCTGACATCCCAACTCAGTTCTTTAATGGCATCTGAGCATGCACGCCATTCCTGCACTTGGGCAGTGTGCTTTGCCATTGTCCTTATAAAGAAAGGATCGTCCGCCAAACCACAATAGCTAGAATACCAAGCCATCGGTCTGATTGCTGCCTAGCTCTGCCACCCAGGTTTTGGCAGCCTCGTAACCCTGAAGGTGGGGAGGCAACTGTGATAGAGGGCAGCCTCACATTCCCACACTCATGTTGAGTGTCACAGCTGGATGCAGTTTTACGTCATACCCAAGACAAAAAGCATAGCTTCTTCATTTTTTGTGGATCTTCATTAAACTTGCAGATATCAATGACATGGATATATCTTGGACAAAATCAAAAAGGGTCAGATCTGACCAATATTAGCAGAGTTGCATCCCCTTGATTGTCAAAATGGCCATTATTGACCTTGTGAACAGCCTAGCTGCTTCATCTTTTGTTGGATCTTCATGAAACTTGCAGATAATAATGACATGCATAAGATCTCAGACGAATTTGAAAATGGGTCAGATCAAACCAACGATGGCAGAGTTATGTCCCCTTGATTGTCAAGATTGCTTGTGAACATTCTACAGGCCACGTTTTCAGCCTATTCAACTTCAAACTTTCTCAGAGTGATGTCCTTGACAAAATGTTGGTCAAGTTCAAAACTGAGTCATGTGGGTCACAAAGTAGGTCACAAGGTCAAATAATAGTATTGTGCCTCATGCCACATTGAAGATTTGCTTTAAAAGCCTACTCCTCCTACACCCCTGGGCCAAATGACTCGAAACTTGGTAGGAAGCATTGGGGTAGATAAAAAAAAGCTAGAATAGTTTTGATTGGAAATGCAAGATGGCCCCCAATGACAGCCATCTTGAAAATGTATTTTTTGCTTCTTCTCCTGAACCAAAATGCCAAATGACTTGAAACCCTGTAGGAAGCATCGGGTTGACTTGTAGATCATAAATAGCTAAAATCATTCCAATCAGATATCCAAGATGGCCACTGTGGCCCCTATCTTGAATATCTGTTTTTCGCTTCTTCTCCTGAACAGAAGGGCCAATTGCCTTGAAACTTGACAGAAGGGCCAATTGCCTTGAAACTTGGTAGACTTGTAGATAAAAAAAAAGCTGAAATGGTTCTGATCGGAAATCCAAGATGGCTGCTTGGCTGCCATCTTTAAAATATCTTTTTCGCTTTTTCTCCTGAACCAAAAGACCAGTTGACTTAAAACTTGGTAGGAAGCATTGGGGTGACTTGTAGATCAAAAATAGCTAAAATTGTTGGATCGGAAATCCAAGATGGCAGCCATGGCTGCTTTATTGAAAATCTAATTCACTTCTCCTGAACCAAAAGGCCAATTGACTTGAAACTTGGTAGGAAGCATCGGGGTGCCTTGTAGAGCAAAAATAGCTAAAATCGTTCCCCTAAACAATTTCAAAAAGCCTGTTAACCCCTTCGGGAATTTAACATTGTGGTAACTCCCTAAACCCAAAATGTTAAAGTGTCTGTCCATCTATCTTACGTCTGTCTGTCCGTATTTTTGTTTCTGGACGATAACTTGAGTAAATATTAATGGATTTTCACCAAACTCAGTATCTGCATTGTTGTAGAGATCTGGTATGAGATTGTCAATGGGCAAATTTCGTCAATTTTTATCTTCCAGCGATACGTCTATATTTTCATTTTAACTTCATAATACATTAACCTATAGATAATGTGCTATTCTCTTCTGTTTTCACACCTTCCACAGAAAAAACGACCTTTCAGTCGTTAATTAAAGTCTTAAACCAGAAGGTCCCTTAGGCAGTTACCTTTGTGACGTAACTCTTCCTGCTCAATTGACCACGTGTCAGTCTCTTTTCTGTGGACAAAGAAATTCAACAAGGATTATTTACCTGTGATAGAAATTTGGATTATTTCTTTCCTCTCGGATAAATTTCTGTATCCTTGTGTTTCTTTTGTTTATTTATCACTCCTTTCACTTTCTGTGTTATTATTTAAAATTTTCAATTTTCGATTTCACGTATTTTTTGACTGGTCTTTTTTCCACATGCGTTTTCGCGACTCTCGCTATTCGGCACAACGCTCGTGCGCGATCGGTTCGATAGTCGTGTTTATATATGCAGAATATTTTTGTTCTTTTTTTTCCAGGTTATTCAGCAATTACGATATGTTTTTCCTGGACTTTCATTTGCAGAGATCTTCAGTTGGCTAAAGATTCTCATGGTGGAGAAGCTGATTGTAAAGAACTTGTCAACCCTTGATGGGTTATAAGACAATTCTTTACTGATGGGAGCCCCACCCCATATGGCTATACTGCCGGGGTAAGACCCATCAAGGTGGCATCTTTGGGTACTTAGTATCCGATAGTCTAAGTCCACCAGTCACCGGTCATCCAGTCACCAGTCAACCAGGCACCAGGCCGGCCTCGGTGGCTCAGTTGGATGCGCCGTCCGACTGGAGACCAGGAGGTCGCGGGTTCAACCCCCGCTGAGGTCGGCAACATTCTTTCATGGAGATTGATCATGAAATATTTTCTACGGTCATTCTCTCCCTTCCGCTGATTCAAGAAGGGCAGTTGTCAGTTTCTGGCGAAAGAATGTGCACAATACTGGTGAACCGCTTAGAGGACTAAGTCTGCCCAGTAAACGTGTGGTTAGGTAAACTGACCACGCTCGACATGTCCCCATTGGGTTGACTGGGCCGTAAAACCTCAACACAAACCAGGCACCAGTCAGTCAGCTTCACCAGTCACCATTCAACCAGGTGCCAGTCAACCAGGCACCAGTCACCAGTCACCAGTCAACCAGGTGCCAGTCAACCAGGCACCAGTCAACCAGTCAACCAGTCACCAGTCAACTAGTCTCCAGTCAATAATTTAATTATTTTCTGGAAAGACTTAGTTTTTTTGACATATTTCACCGGACAAAATAGTCACGTATACTAACTTATGGTCATTATGTCTAATTATTAAAAAATTTTTACCGGGCAAAGTATCAGTAATATTTCTGATACTTATACCCGGTCATATTATTATATTATTTCTAATTTTTCACCAGGCAAACTTTTACAGAAAGTGTCTGGTCAATTTTTGCCTAATAATTAATTATCATCGGGAAAAAGTTTCGAATACTTGTGCCCGCTCAGTTTTCATATATAATCTCCTTTTTTCATCGGGCTAGAGTTACGAATACTACTATCCGATCAATTTGTCAAATTACTTGTAACTTTACCGGGCAACAGTTACGAATACTAGTGTCCGGTCATTATGTCGGGTAACTAGTGTCAAAATAGTGATCACTAATTCCCGAACAATCTATTATCGTTCATAGAGCTCCTTTTATGTTTAAATCAATGGATATAGGTTATTAAGTGACATACATAGTAACTTTTCATACATAAAATTCTGTACAGTCTTTCCCCAATCAGACTAGAATCTTTAATATTCCATTGACTTATTATAGGAGTGTAATTCCATTAATATTTTAAATTAACTTATGTTTTATCTCTTTTATCCGCTAGAAAGAGTTAAACTTCCGACTATAACAAAATTTTTACCGGGCAGCAGTTCGTAGACTAGTGCCAGGTCATTCAAATTATGTTTTATCTCTTTCATTCGCTAGAAAGCGGTTAACTTCTGGCTCTAACAAAAATTTCATCGGGAGGCACTTCTTAGAGTAGTGCCAGGTCATTCTAACGAAATTCCACCGGGCAGTAGTTTCGTAGACTTTGTGTCGGATTACTAGTGTCCGAGTAGTAGTCACTAGTACTCGCTCAACATATATTTAATTATTAACCACAAAAGACATGTATAGTCTTGGGTTATAGGTTATTGAATGACAGCGATGGGTTCTAATACAGTCAAACCTGTGTTAGTGGTCACCTCTATTAAGCAGCCAACCTGTATTAAGCAGCCAGAGGAAAGTTGCCCCAAAATTCATATACCTATATATTTGTACTGTATTAAGCAGCCACCTGCCTTCAGCAGCCACTTTTTAAGCTTCCCATGGGTGGCTGCTTAAGACAGGTTTGACTGTACCTAGTAGCCACTTATATTGTTGAATTCTGTCCAGTCACTTTTGAACTTGACTTAAATTCTATATATATATTTCTTATTGAAAATGAATTAAGAATTATCGGTTACGATCAAATTCGCAATTCATTCACTAAGTGTAGAAGATACTTCCAGCTATAATTATATCTCTTTTATTCGCTACAAAGAGATTAACTTCTTACATATTCACCTTATTCGGCTCTAGGGCAAAGGTGAACTATAAAACTATCGTTATTTATAAGAAGAAAAATATACACGAAATCTAAAAATTTTTCTTCTTTCCTCCCCTGTTTTATTCTACACGCTCCGATATGTAATCAGCATGTAATCTAAGGAGTAAATTGACAAGAAAGTAACAATCGATCTTTTCTACTTTCTATTAATTTTTCATTCATAAGGTATCGGAAATTTACTCCAACCAGATAAATAAATTAACAGTTTATTTATTTATTCGCTTCCTCTCTAGATTACAACGATTTAAAATTCTACTTGAGGTACATATTTTCTATTTGCCTTTTCTACATGGAAAATAGTTGATCCGTTAAGCTATTATTCTATTTTATACTATCTTTTGATTGATTATATAAGAGTCTAGGTCAGTCGTGCTCTGTCTAAACTCTGCTATAAAATAATAAATAAGAAGAAAATCTTATATTTAGGCATAGATATAATTCGATACGTTCTTTACTTTGCCTGTTTTATTTTTTCTTCTGGATCATTTAAGACTACGATAGCAATATACCAGATATTTTTGCCTCAGTAAGAATCTATTACACCAAAGATTCTTCATATTGGAATAATAATTTTATTATGATTATAATTTCTAGACCCAATTAATCCTCGTATATTATAGGTCTACTTTATCTTATTGAGGAATAGTTTTGCTTCGACTAGCTCTATACCTCTAATATTTTATTTATAACTAGAGTCCATGTCAATCAAAATTTTCTTGCACTTTGGTATTGACAATGGATACATATTTAGTAAAGGCATTAATTATTCAGTACATGACAGATTATTATTGCCTAAATTAGATATTATATACAATACTTTCCTTTTGATATTTTTTTTTATTGACTTTGTAACTATTCAGAAACTGCCAAAGTCAAATCATTTCCTTCCTCTAAACTTACCGAAGCTCCAGATTATGTTGATATATATTTTTAATATATGCTTAGAGGTTAATTAACGAGAGTTTACCTCATAATAGCAGGTATTATTATATTCATATTTATCAATTTATAGTCTAGGCTTAGACAAAAGGGAAAACATCCTTAATTACAAGCCGGTAAAGAATTAAGATACACTTAATTATCTCTTTACCCCTTCTTTATGTTTACATTCGTTAAAGGGATCATAGTAATTCTCGCTAAGAGTTCAAGTTCAGTTTGCGAATAATGCAAAGATTAATATCTTGATTTCCAGTCCGCATAAAAAATGGTCTGTATATATAGATAAATATCTTTTTCCGAAACTGGATATTTATTTATTTTTCCACACAATAAGTCATTTCAAGACGTTTCGATGATTTTGAAATGCACTGCTTCAATTTATAATATAGAATATGTTTATATGAACTTCACAACGTAGTAAGTGCTGCACCTACGTTCCTGGTCAGATCTTACTTTTGTGATACGTTTTTGAACATACTGAAAGTTTCTCAGATTATACATTCAGTAAATAAACTTTCGAGTAGCATTTATGCTTTTAAACATTCTGATTATTTGATAATAGTTGGAGATAATATATTATACCGATATTCATATATCTATCTTCATTATTTATCTTTCTCATCTTACTTTTAAGTTAGATTGACCTTCTCGCTACGTTCCCGGTTTAAATCTAGCTAACATTGTGGACCAATCACTTTTTTATTTCCTAAACAATATTTTAACAGTTTTCTCAGTATTCAGAGCATAACGACTTCATGAATACTTGGAAATAATTCAATTCTACGCTTGTTAAACTAAGCCTAAAACAAGCCCTAGTTTTTTAGAATGGATATTATCCTTCAATTCAGTTCATGGAGATACATCCTTTTAGATCCCATTATCTCTATTTCAATCATACAAAATTCTAATGACTAAGTACTCTTTTTCTACGTACGAATACAGAATATCGAGTCACTGTTGCTGCATATTGGTTAAAGATTAAACAAATTTTATCTTAAACCTATATGACGTTAAATTAATTATTATCTCTTTCATATACATGTTTTTACCCTTCCGTCAGGGATCGTGGTAATAATATTATTTTATTACTCTCTATGGTTTACGCATAGATCTCGAGAGTATATATATATATGTATATATGTATATATATTTTCTTCCTGAATTCATTTGCGAGTACGTAATTTGATATTTCAGGAATTACCAATTATGCAAACATAGATTTTATTCTATTAATATTCAATTCTAAAAATTTGATTGAATATTTATCTATAAAATTTCTGGGCAGTAATTTTATAGCGAGTTATATGTTTAATAATTCCTTGCTTAATAAATAGTTACGCTTAACCTTTTATTTATAGCAGGAATTTGTTCCGTAGTATAATTTTAATTTAGTATTCATATATTTCTTACTATTCTTAAATATGCGTATAGAATAGTAATACTATCTCTTAACTTATAAATTAAGTGTTTTTGAGATTTTTAATCAGTACTATTGTATAATCTTTCTTTAGAGATTATCACACTATTACTTTTTCTCTGAGTCCTTCTCTTTTTATGAACATTTTGATTCGTCATTACAAAATGGATTTTTCCACATTTCTTGATTTCCATGATTATTTACTCGGGAGTACTTTTCATGGCAATCTTCTGGTATAGAAAGATTCTACCCAGCTTATTTATTATTGCTTAATCTTATCAATACGGTAAGATTTAGCCAAACTATGACCGTCTTACAGTTAGCTGCGATCAACCTTATTCTTATCTCTCTTATTCTCTGTCAAACTCTTAAGTTATGATGTTGACAGTTTCTTCTTTATTATTTTGTCAGGACATCAAACGCTTTTATATGTCTATGACAAAACTAATTATCAATGGTTCAGGTTGTTTTTTCTTCCCAGCAGTTTTATGCAAACTCTGTATTATTTTATTGCTTGACTAAAAATTCGTAATACAATTAGTCTAGCAATAGTTTTAACCATTATGTTTGTCTATACCTTTTTCTTCTGATGGATAACTTAGTTATAGTTAAGTAAACTCCATCTACTTTTATTATCTCCCCTTCTTTAATTTGATCAAAGGGGAATAATTATACATTATGGTTATTTTAAGTCTATGTCTGTTCATCGGAAACTGTCCTTTCGCTCCAATTAACAGAATCTAATTAGTTTATAATTCTAATAGCTTAGACTATTACAATTACATAGCTTCACATATCTAGAATTTTATCCAAAATATCTACATATGTCAGTTATCTATAGGAAACTCCACCGAGTAGACTTTTCCTTATTTATTCAAGACCCTAGATAGACTACTTACAGTGTATGGTCTTGGCTTTTTGTTTTACAAATTTTGTTTTGAAAATATTTCTATATTCCTAGCTTACTTTGCGATGGAATATTTATGTTATGTCTCAATGACTCCTTTTTCTTTTTGAAGCCAATTGTTGTTTCCCAAAAAGAAAAAAAGGGGGTGGTGGGCGGGGGGTAGGGGGGGGGGGCAATGTTAGGTCTCTGAGACTTAAGAACTGGCTTCCTCTAGAGTCTACTATTATATATATGGTTGTTAGATCATAACACCTTAAAGATATGCTATTTTGTGATTCTAGATCATTCTTTCTATTAAATATAGAATTAGAATGTATCTGATTCCTTTGAGTTTCCCGAGTCTTAACCAGAAGTGGTGAGATATTATTGGTGTTAGAATTAAGAGAGCACCTCCCTCCTATTCTGCAAATTCTAGCACATTATCTATAGATTAATGTATTATGAAGTTAAAATGAATTTTTTTAAAAGTAAAACATATTTTAACGAGTAATACTTAACCTATAGATAATCAACTATCTCCCTCCGCCCACCCTCGCTTATCTCTCCTAATTGTGTCTATTGTTTTACACATAAAAGAAACTGACACGTGGTCAATTGAGCGGGAAGAGTTACGTCACACAGGTAACTGCCTAAGGGACCTTCTGGTTTAAGACTTTAATTAACGACTGAAAGGTCGTTTTTTCTGTGGAAGGTGTGAAAACAGAAGAGAATAGCACATTATCTATAGGTTAAGTATTACTCGTTAAAATATGTTTTACTTTTAAAAAACTTCATTTTCGGATGATAACTTTAGTAAATATGAATGGATTTTCACCAAACTTGGTGTGTGCATTAATATTATAAAGATCTAGTTTGGGATTGCTGATGGGTAAATTTAGAAAAAAAAAACAACAACAGCCACCAGGGGGTGGTAATTATTTTCCCTATATATCTATATAGAAAGCAGCAAAAATCTTCTTGTCAGAAACCATTGGACTGATTTCAGTATAACATGGTAGAAATGTTCCTTTGGTGACCCTCTATCAAGATTGTTCAAGCCGTCATGATTCGTCAAAAAACATGGCCACCAGGGGGTGGGGCTTATTTTCCCTATATATCTATAGAAAATCTTTAGCTCACCTGAGCCAAAGGCTCAAAATGAGCTATTGGGATCACTCACCATCTGTCGTTGTCGTCGTCATCCGTCTGTCGTCGACAATCTTTAAACAACATCTCCTCCTAAACCACTGAGCCAATTTAACCAAATTTCACAGGATTGATCCTTAGGTAATACTGACTGAAAATTGTTCAAAGATTTGGAATCCATGCAGAAATCTGGTTGCCATGGCAACTAAAAGAAAAAAACTTTATTTAGAAAAAAAATGGCCGCCATTGGGTGGTTATTATTTTCCCTATATATCTAGATAGAAAACAGCAAAAATCTTCTTGTCAAAAACCATTAGACCAATTTCAATATTATTTTGCAGAAAAATTCTTTTGGTGATCCTCTACCAAGATTGTTCAAGCCATCGTGATTCATCAAAAAATATGGTTGACAGGGGGCCAGTGTAATGGTCAGTTTCTTCCCCCATCCAAATCTTCCCCCAGGGGAAGAAACGGACTGGTTGTTTTCTCCACCCGGGGAAGAAATGGACCGGTTGGTTTCTTCCCCCCTAGTCTGTTTCTTCCCACCTGCCCCCCACCCCCTTTGAGATTTTTTCAGAAGCAGGCTCATTATATATGTGTCAAATATGGTGGTAAATCAAATAAAATAGCCTTCTGAAGTAGCAAGAGGTGTTATAAGTACAACATTGTTTACTCGTTCCCTCCACCCACAACCCCCAATCATGGATTTGTTTCTTTTTTTTGTCTGTATGACATTCTCTCCTAGATATATACAGATATATTGAAGCAGAGAAAGGTTGGGTGTAAACTTTGGCAATGAAATCACCAATCACTCAAAAATGAGAGGGGGGGGGGGGGGGGGGGGGGGGAGGGAAGGGGGGGAAGAAACTAATTAGTTGGTTCCTTTCCACACCTACAACCCCCCTCCCCCCACCTCAACCTCCCTTGGACTCTTTTTTTTTTGATGGTATGACATTCTCCTAGCTATATACTGGTATGTTGAACTTCACTAGTCAGAGGAAGGAAGGTAGTATTTAACTAATTCAGCCCCCCTCCCCCCCCCCCCCCCCCCCACACACACACACACACACACACACACACACACAGACACACAGAGTCAAGGTGCTTTGTAGTAATGATAAATTGTTCTGCCTATGTAAGGCCAAGGAAAATTACTTACTGTTTTACTGTCCCCAGCATAGCTTTTAAGGCTGGCACAATTAATCGGATAATCAATTAATTTATCGGCCGGCCTCGGTGGCGCAGTTGGATGCGCGTCCGACTGGAGACCAGGAGGTCGCGGGTTCGACCCCCGCCGAGGTCGGCAACATTCTTTCGTGGAGATTGATCATGAAATATTTTCTACGGTCATTCTCTCCCTTCCGCTGATTCAAGAAGGGCAGTTGTCAGTTTCTGGCGAAAGAATGTGCACAATACTGGTTAACCGCTTGGAGGACTAAGCCTGCCCAGTAAACGTGTGGTTAGGTAAACTGACCGCGCTCGACATGACCCCATTGGGTTGACTGGGCCGTAAAACCTCAACACAACAACAACAATTAATTTATCGATAAATTCCACAAAAATGATAATAGTTACAGATGTGCTAATAATCGATCATTTGATTTCTGTGTCTGTTACTTTACCGTATTTACCATTAGTATTCAGATGCCTCAACTCCATACTAACTAAAATTTGAACAAGTACAATTTTGTACCAAATGTTGTGTCGAAAAAAAGCTGGATGAAGGGCAAACAGTTTAGACCTTGATGCCGCATTTTGTGATGTCTCATATGGGTCTACACTGTTTGCTCAGGTCTGTCTGACCAAATACATACAATAAAGTATAACATATGGTAAGAGTCATGCTCAGACAAACAGGTAAGTTATGACCAAATCTTCAGTGATTACTAATCGATTATCAATCACAATGGCAGGACTGATAATCGATTATCTTTTCAGCTCGGATTAGCCAGCCTTAATAGCTTCAGGTAAGAGCTAAATCCAGATAAAAAAAAAAAAAAAATTATTTCTCCATGGAAATCTTGGCCAGGTGCTTCTTATGAGTACCCAAAACATCTGTTTGAATGGAGAAATAAGACAATAGCAATTGAAAAAATGCACCTTAACTGGAGCTAGGCTGCAGACAACAAAATAGATCAGTCTGTACATTCCTGCAGTCTTTGCTGTATGAATGGCCAAGGATCCAAGTTTCATACAAATGGACAGCAAGGACTGACCAGACTGAGAATGTGCAGGTTGACCTAAGTCTTGACTGGATGATAGTCATATGGTACATTTTCCCATGTTGAAACTTGTTTGTTATGCCCCACCATTTTCTATGGTGAGCGCATATAGTAACACCGTTGTCAGTATGTACGTCCATACATACATCCTGTCCATGTGTACCATACGTCCCTACGAAAAATAGTTTCCGTTCATTAGCTTTTTGAAAAGATTAGCATATTCGATTCATATTTTATACACAGGTATACAATCATAAAATGTAGGTCAAGTTTGAGTAAGGGTAAATCCAACAATATTATGGGAGTTATGGCCCTTTTTCAACTTCATTTTTTGCAAAAAATGGTTTCCATTTGATCTCTTTTGAAAACATTAGTGTGATGATTAGGTCAAGTTTGAGTAAGGGTAAATCCAACAATATTATGGGAGTTATGGCCCTTTTTCAACTTCATTTTTTGCAAAAATGGTTTCCATTTGATCTCTTTTGAAAAGATTAGTGTGTTGTATTCATATTTCTGGCAAAGATATATAATCATAAGATATAGGTCAAATTCTACTTAGAGTAAAATCAACCAATTATTGTGGGAGTTATGGCCCTTTTTCAGTTTCCTAAAATGGTTTCCGTTCGATCTCTTTTTGATGGACAGTGCTGGCTCAGACAGACCACAGCGTAGAACAGCTCTAGTTGGTAGAGAACTTGATCGGTACAAAGTCGAGATTGCAGCTCTGAGTGAGACTCGCCTTGCAGAGGATGGGCTATTAAAAGAAGTTGGTGCTGGCTACACTTTCTTCTGGAGTGGACGCAAGAAAGAAGAGCGGCGTGAAGCAGGGGTAGGTTTCGCCATCAAATCACACCTTGTCAGCAAGCTCTTAGGACTTCCAAAAGGCATAAATGACAGCCTGATGACACTGAGACTTCCCTTATCTGGTAAGAGGCATGCAACTGTTGTAAGTGCCTATGCACCCAGAATGACCAACCCAGATGAGGTCAAAGACAAGTTCTATGATGATCTGGATTCTGTGATTTTTGCTACACCCCGGACAGACAAACTCATCCTCCTGGGAGACTTCAATGCTAGAGTGGGCACAGACCACCAAACCTTGGAAGGAGTGATTGGGACTGAAGGAATAGGAAAGTGCAACAGCAATGGCCTCCTCCTTTTGAAGAAGTGTGCAGAGCATGAACTGCTGATCACTAACACAGTCTTCCGTCTGCCAACGTGCAACAAGACGTCATGGATGCATCTTCACTCCAAACAATGGCATCTCATTGATTATGTCATAGTACGAAGGAAGGACAGATAGGATGTCAGTAACAAAGACTATGTGTGGTGCAGACTGCTGGACAGATTACAGGCTTGTTGTCAGCAAACTCAACCTGTGCATTCAGCCTGCACGGCGACTGCAAGGCAAGAAAGTGCCAAAGAGACTGGATGTCTCTAAGCTGAAACAAGACAACAAGAGACAAGCCTTCATCAATGATATCTGCAGCGGATTAGATGCAATGGAACTCACTTCAGATGATCCAGAAGAGAACTGGACAGTCTTCAGACACCGTCCACACTTCAGCAATGGATTCCCTAGGACCAGTATCTCGTAAACACCAAGACTGGTTTGACGAGAATGACGAAGAAATCCAGGTACTCCTTGAAGAGAAACATGAAAAACACCAGGCATACCTTAGTGATACCAGCTCAGTATCTAGTAAGACTGCCTATAAGGCGGCATATTCAGATATATGCAAGACAGTCCAGACAAGGCTCAGAGATATGCAAGACTCCTGGCTGAGCAGTAAGGCTGATGAAATCCAGTCCTTTGCAGATAGAAAGGATATGAAGAAGTTCTTTGATGCGCTAAAGACAGTTTATGGTCCTCAGAGATCAGGAACCACCCCTCTTCTCAGTGCAGATGGAACTAGTCTTCTGACTGACAAAGAAGCTATCTTGAAAAGATGGGCTGAGCACTTTGATAGTGTTCTTAATCTGACATCATCTATCAATGATAATATTATCAACAGACTACCACAGGTAGAATGTAATCTTCTGCTTGACGAGTTTCCAACTGTCTCTGAAACAGTGAAAGCAATAAAACTTCTATCATCTGGCAAGGCTCCAGGATCAGCTGCAATACCTGCTGAGATCTGCAAAGCAGGAGGAACACCAGTTGCAAAGAAGATGACAGAGTTATTTCACATTATGTGGAGAAAAGAAGCCATCCCACAAGAATTCAAGGATGCGTCAATTATCCACCTATTCAAACTAAAAGGGAATCCTCAGTTGTGTGATAATCATCGTGGCATCTCTTTATTGTCAATTGCTGGGAAGGTCCTTGCAAGAGTTCTACTTAACCAACTGAATGAACACCTTGAACAGGCAGGGCTTCTACCAGAAAGCCAGTGGGGATTCAGAAAGGACAGAGGAACAGTTGACATGATCTTCACAGCAAGGCAGCTTCAAGAGAAATGCCAGGAACAGAACATGGACCTCTACATGACCTTTGTTGACCTTACCAAAGCATTTGATACAGTTAGTCATGAGGGTCTTTGGAAAATTATGGCGAAGTTTGGCTGTCCGACCAAGTTCACAGTAATGGTGAGGCAGTTCCACGATGGTATGCTTGCATGGGTCCAAAATGATGGTGAGTTTTCTGATCCATTCCCTGTGACAAATGGTGTCAAGCAAGGCTGTGTAGTAGCCCAACTCTGTTCAGCATGATGTTCTCTGCCATGCTCACAGCTGCTTTCCAGGATGGTGACAATGGTATACCTATTAGGTATCGCTTTGATGGGAAGCTTTTCAAACTAAGAAGGTTGCAAGCCAAGTCCAAGGTGCAGACAGAAGTGCTAGACGAGTTCCTCTTTGCTGATGATATGGCAAAGGCCAACAGAAGAGAAGATGCTACAAGGTGTAGATCAAGTATCTGACTCCTGTGATAACTAACAATCAGCATCAAAAAGACCGAGGTGGTTTATCAACCAGCACTGGGCAAGCCTTACAAGGGGCCCACCATTACAGTGAAAGGTCAAAGATTGCAAGTGGTAGACAAGTTCACCTACCTTGGAAGCACATTGTCAAGAGTCGTGCACATTGATGATGAAGTCAGTGGCAGGATTGCTAAAGCTAGTGCAGCATTTGGCCGACTACATGGTAGTGTCTGGGATCGAAGTGGAATCAGGCTTGACACAAAGCTGAAAGTCTGCAAAGCTGTAGTGCTGCCAACACTATTGTATGCATGCGAAACGTGGACAGTTTACCAATGGCATGCTAAAAGACTGAACCACTTCCATACAAGCTGCCTTAGAAAACTTTTTAGCTCACCTGAGCAAAAGCTCAGGATGAGCTATTGTCATCACCCTATGTCCGTCGTCCGTCGTCGTCCGTCGTTCGTCGTCAACAATTAGTTTGTTAACACTCTAGAGGTCACAGTTTTGACCCAATCTTGATGAAACTTGGTCAGAATGTTTGCCTCTATGAAATCTAGGTCAAGTTCGATACTGGGTTACTTGGGGTCAAAAACTAGGTCACCAGGTCAAATCAAAGGAAAAACTTATTAACACTCTACAGGTCATACTTTTGACCCAATCTTGATGAAACTTGCTCAAAATGTTTGCCTCTATTAAATCTAGGTCAAGTTCGAAACTGGGTCACCTGGGGTCAAAAACTAGGTCACCGGGCCAGATCAGCAGAAAACCTTGTTAACACTCTAGCAGTCACATTTTTGAAGCAATCATCATGAATCTTGCTCAATATATTTGTCTTGATGATTTCTAGGTCAAGTTCGAAACTGGGTCACCTGGGGTCAAAAACTAGGTCACCTGGCCAGATCAGCAGAAAATCTTGTTAACACTCTAGTGGTCACATTTTTGAAGCAATCATCATGAATCTTGCTCAAAATGTTTGTCTTGATGATTTATAGGTCGAGTTCGAAACTGGGTCACTTGGTATCAAAAACTAGGTCACCGGGCCAAATCAGCAGAAAACCTCGTTAATACTGTAGCGGTCACATTTTTGAAGCAATTATCATGAATCTTGCAAAAAATGTTTGTCTTGATGATTTCTAGGTCAGGTTCGAAACTGGGTCACATGGTATCAAAAACTGGGTCACCAGGCCAAACCAGCAGAAAACCTTGTTAACACTCTAGCAGTCACAATTTTGAAGCAATTATCATGAATCTTGCTCAAAATGTTTGTCTTGATGAGTTCTAGGATATGTTTGAAACTGGGTCACTTGGGGTCAAAAACTAGGTCACCGGGCCAAATCAGCAGAAAACCTTGTTAACACTCAAGCGGTCACATTTTTGAAACAATCATCATGAATCTTGCTCAAAATGTTTGTCTTGATGATTTCTAGGTCAAGTTCGAAACTGGAACACCTGGGGTCAAAAACTAGGTCACCTGGCCAAATCAGCATAAAATCTTGTTATCACTCTAGCGGTCACATTTTTCAAGCAATCATCATGAATGTCCCAAAGCCGGAGTCCAAGATCGTATCGTGGGGTGTGACCACACCCAGAGGGGAAGCACTTGACTTTGGATGAGTAAGAAAGCCAACAAACGGGTTTTACTGTTGAACCGTGCCATTTATTGTGAAATATTATATTCTGTTCTTATTCTAGTTCTTAAATTCATTAAACAGTTATAAATGAATATGCCTCTTGCTTCATTGCACAGTCATTGTCTACACCGCTCTCCCTACTTATCTATCACAACCGGATCAACTCGAAAACACAACTTGTCTCTTCAGTTATCAGAACCGCTCTCCCCAAGATTGTACTTCCCTCGCACCTCATTCCATGTGCGCAAGGATATCACCAGTAGTTCCTCCCCGATTGGGCCAGTTGACCTAACATTACCCAATCGTGGTGGTTATACATGCGTAAGAATATCAGTATTAATCTGGGAGATGAATAATTTAGTAGTAGATTATTATTGCCAAACTCATTTTCCAAAAGATTAGAAATAGACTTCCAATCTCTGCTTATACAAAAGCTGTGATTGCTTCCAAGATACAATTCAATAACCAGAAAGAAAGTGTAGGCCCAATGACGTATCTTGCTTAATAAAATACTCTTTCCTAATAAGGGAGCCCTTGGCCCAAAGGTAAGGGTACCCACTACCCAGCCCATACAGTTTCGCCATTATTTTGTTACAACACCCCCCTGTCTTCAAGGAGGCATGTCATTTTAATGACAGGGCTCCTTTAAATATAAAAGCAAAGGAACAAATCCTCAAATCCCATATCTTAAATTTCCATAGTTAATTTATGTACACTGAGGCATATTCCCAATAACTGTGAGGCACATACTAAGTTGTTACAACATCAATATACAACATATATTTTAAACATCAAAAACAGTTTCAATCGAATTGCAATGTTTACGAATTGCAATTGTTCATTTATATAGTTCTCAATGAAGTCAAGTTATTTCTCTCAAGAACACACATATATTCCATTGTACCTAGATTCCACCAATATTGTTAGTTCCATTGTCTGCACACCAGACAATATTGTCAATTATCTTGATCTCCAACAACAGAACTGTCACAGTTTATGAATGGAGAAGTCCATCAATAAATCATGTCTTATTCGTACATTGTATACATACATTGTAATTATAAACATATAAATATGCATAATCCAGTTATAGAAGAAAAATTAACCATTGCTACAACATAACTACAGTAGCACTATAAATATCATGTTATAGGGTCATGGAGAAGAAGTTCCAGGTATCGATTCATTCTTTTTCACAATGGTCAAGTCCAGTGTCGGATAGATGGATTTAATCCGATTTGTACTTTCCAGCTGAATGTCTTTTTCACAGTTTTCCGGTTTGGTGCTCGTCTCGACGTCCGTTTTCGTAATAACTTCCTTCAGCTCCGCAGCACTCGGGCTTTCCTGTTTACCCCTCCGAGGTTAACACGAGGCAATATGCCGTCGAAATTTATATAAAACTGCCAAAATTATTAGAATTAAAATTCCCACCAAAATTTTTGCCCAAAATGGAAACTGCCAGCTCGTGTCTAAACCTATTCTTTGGAAAGACTTAAACCTGTCAATGAACTCGCTCATTGGAATTTTATCTACCGTTTTTAAGGTATTTGGAAGTTCAACAGCGGAAAAGTTAGGAAGAGAACTAATGAATGGTTGCCAAATTCGTACTTCAGAAAAGTTTGATTCTTGGAGTAGGGCAAAGAATGGTTCATTTTTAGGGTGAGTTGTAGTTTGTGTAATGAAATACGGTGATAAAGTAATCTCTTGATTATGCGCAGAGCATGTCATTTGCAGCTGAATTATGGTTAACGGAGGTTTAATTACCAATACCGCATTATCTGGAGTCACTTGACAAGTGAGAGATAAGGAGAATTGCTCCTTAGTAGATACCGCGTAGATTCCATCTTTCAAATGAACAGCACGAGGCAAGTGCACATTGTAATAAATTTCAGGAATACAATAACGTTTAATATTGTTGACATTTTTCATGAACAGGCCTATCACGCAGGTTTTTGATTTGGAGATAGGTAATCTTGCGCGCTGCGCATTGCAATAGTGTCCCTCCGAATGGGAACATGCATGTAGTTCCTCTCGCGTTATGAATATGTATTCAGTGCGATATGTATTGACCATGAGGGCATCGCTTTCTAATCGATATTGAGCTAACATATTAGTCCCAGAAGACAGAGGCTTCCCAAAGGGATCTGGATAGGCCAAGTTGTGTATTTCATATAACTGATATCTATCATTAGCATCTACTAATGGAATTGTTACTAGGATAATTAATGCTTTATCTTGTATTACCGCAGCACAGTTTAATGTCCGGAAGTATGACCATAACTTACGTCCCGGATGTGATGGAAGTCGGAACGCTGTCGGAATACGACTTTTTATTTGAAATAGGATTTTAGAGAGCTCTTCAGCTGTAAACAAGTTTGGAGAAGCGTGCCCAATTGCCAAGAAGGACAGCTCTAATCTTAAATGATCAATGTATCTTGTGGCGCTATCAATCATCCTTTTTATTGTTTGTAGAGCCAAATCTAGCTGAGAGAAAATTTGTACGAAACGCGCTATTGTGTTCAGGTCGTTAACTAATATCTGGCTGATATTTTCAAGTTTCATATCGACTTGTTGTACTCCGATAACTAATCTGTTGATTGCTTGTCTATTTTCCGTGATATACTTCCTTGACGCATTAATCATGGACATTTGACTTTCTACCTGATGATATATAGTTTCTTGATTTGCAGCCAAGTTTTTAATTCCTGTCCGTAAGCTTCGAACCTGGGACTCAGTTGCTAGGCCAAACATCCCTGAGAGCACTCTTCCCACGATTGGAATCAAACTACGACGCTCGCGAGAGCTCGAACTGAGAAATGCATAACTCTCCAATTCAGATTGTAACCTTTTATAAGCAGTCGAATGTTCTACAATTTCATTTCGCATTTGTCCGAATGTTTTCGAGAAGCCAGAATGACCCCGAATGCCTAACTGCATGTAATTATCTTTATATATCGACGCGGCGGCAGCGTTTTGCCGATAATCTTTCTCCCCAATTTCTTTTCCGATTAAGTTGACGTAATTTATGATAGCTTTTATTTCATAGACACAGGCAATCTTCCACTCTGATCTGGTCAAACTTATTTCATTTACTTTTTGGAAAACTACATTTTCATAGACATATTGGCCTCTCAGATGGAAAGCAATTAACAGAAGTAGGACGCTTCTAATCAGAAATCGTGTCATTTTCTCTGAAAGATAAGAATATGATTGTTATTTCTAGGATACTTCATAAAGAGATTTCATCTAAGCCTAGGCACGGTCAACTATTTACTACATTACAATGGAAACATCAAATGGCGCTAACTATACGCCAATTTAATTACAAGGAAATTACTCCACGGAACATAGGACATTTATCTTTATCCTTTAGCACTGATTGCTAATCTTGTGGTTCCAACAAAGGCAGGACTTTTATCGCAAAATTTGCATTTTCCTCTCTCAGAAGAAAGTAGTCCGGTAGCTATGCATTATTTACGCAGCCGGGAAGTAGCAGGATGTTGTTATACTTATTCATTAAAAACTCCTATAATTAAGCAGAAAAACTATAAAAACTTAAATAAAGGGAAAGATAAAAACATAAAATTAGGAAAATTTAAATTAAATAACTCCTAATCCTAAAGCATTTCTCAAATTATTGGATTTTATACTGATTTTTACTTGCCCATTTATTTTACTAGCTGTGTCCACCCCAAACGCGGACAAATTAATTCATTTTATGAATGAGCTTACAACTGTACTCTTGTCCATTCATAACCATGGAACGACTTTCCAGAAAGACACTGCCTTTGTTGTATACTTGGGACATTAACATTTACAAAATCGAGCTGATTGCTTCCAACAAGTGTTTTACTTTCTTATTCTTGTTAGAGGACCTTAACTCAACTAACGGGTTTACTTGAGAAATAGATTCCATGTGAAATGCACTGTCATTTCCCTGCCCCTCTAACCCTGAGGGTGACCCCATACTTGCAAGGTCAGGCTCAAGTGGTGGTGGTAAATTATACTCATAATCAATAGTGTCACTGTCACTGTCAGTGATCATATGGGAAGAATGTGCAGAATTAGGTCGATTTGACCCTTTTGACGTACCTTGGTCTGTCTGACTAACCTTACCCCTGGGGACTACTCTGTTTTTCATAGGTGCTGGAGGAAATTGTAAGCGTTTCTTCATTTCCATAGGGGGGATTGTTTCAGAGGAGCTGCTAGCTATATTTTGCTTTCCCTTAACAAGCCAACGAGGGGGATTACCCTTTTTATTTGACCTCGGGTCATTTTCAGATTCACTTTCATGAGGGGAGGCGCTTCCACTGCTTGACGCATTTGATTCTGAGCTGGACAGGTCTGCACTGTCATCAGGTCGTTTCGCAAGGGTGCTTTTCCGGACCGGCCTGCCTGTGGGTCCTGTTTTAGGGACGCTCCATTTCAAATTGGCTTTTTGCAGCTGCTTACTATGGGCTTGTTTGAGTTGCCCATTTAACTGGTTCCTAATTAAATAAGTCCTATTTCCTAACTTAGCGGTGATACGGTAATATGGGAACCAGCGTTTACCCATTTTCTTTCCCTTAATAGGATTTTTGTAGTACACTGCCTGACCCACGGCAAACGACACGTCTTTTGCCCCTTGGTCAGCGTACTTTTTCTGACGAGCTCTTGCCTTTTTTAGATTTCGATGGACTGAAAGGAAAACTTGATGTTGTCTCTCAAGCATCTGCATATGCGATTGCTCACCCATGTACTTACTCCTTGGCATTAATATGTTATCGAGCGGTAATATGGGATCAGTCAGGTACACCAGGTAATGTGGTGAATAGCCTGTGCTGTGATTCACAGAGAACCTAGCTGCTGCAAGACTTTGCGGAACGTACAAATCCCAGCTTTGTGGATTGTCACGCGCATACTTTGCAATGATATTTTTTATAGTCCCGTTAAAATGCTCAATCATCCCATTACTGGTAGGGCAGTACGGTGTAGTCCTTATATGCTCAATATTAAGGGCCTTAAGGGTCTCCTCAAAAGTTTCCCCTACTAGTTCAGGCGCATTGTCTGTAATTAGCTGTTCCGGGCAACCATGTCTCGCAATTACCTCATCGATTAAAAGATGACAAATCGTATCCGCCTTATGGTCAGGTGTGGCAAAAGATTCAGGGTAGCCACTGTACAGGCATATGAAAGACACCAGATATTGATTTTTCGACCAGCTAAGGTCAAAAGGTCCACTTACATCCAATGCTAATTTACAGAAAGGGTAAGGGGGAATTTCTGTTGTTTCTAAAGGCCGCTTTTGACACTTTGTACTACGTTCATTGCATGGAATGCACTGAGCTATGTGGGAATAAAATTGTTTGTACATATTTGGCCAGTAATACTTAATTTTTGCTGTTTGCCATGATTTATCAATGCCAACGTGTCCATTTTTGGTATGGTATGTCTCAAGCACATGTTCCCTAATATGTTCAGGAACAAACAGTCGTAGACGTGGACTTATATCTGACTCAGAGATAAAATACAGGACACCCTCAATGACAATGTATTTGCCTAAAAATGTTTTGCTTGCATGCCCAGATTGCAATTGACGTAAAACCTCCTGAATTTCTGGATCCTTTGCTTGTTCATCTTGCATATTAAGGGTCTGTATCCCAGGACGGGGCTGATCTAAAAGTTCAGTCTCTGAAGATGTACATTGCTGTCGTTCCTTAAGTGGGATCTTGTTGGAATTCAAAACCCCTATTTCATAGGTCTTGTCATTAATTTCTGGCAACGATTCTCCTGCAGAAGAATCACCCTCAGTCGGAGCATAAGGGTCCTTAGGTACCCTTGACAAAAGGTCGGCAACTGTGTTGCATTTCCCAGGCAGATACTCGATTTTACATGAGTATGAAGCTATACTCAGGGACCACAAGGCCACACGACGGTTCTTTATGTCAGCCTCTAACAAATATTTTAGGGGCTTACAATCTGTCCTAATCACAAATGAGGCCCCTGTTAAGTAAAAATTCAGCTTGTTTAAACTGTAGAAAATAGCATAGCATTCTTTCTCAATAATTGGCCATTTGCACTGTGATTTACTTAGCCTATGTGACAGAAAGTAAATTGGCTTTTCATTTTTAAAATATGGGTTCACCTGGGCTTCACTGGTTTCATTTTCATCATCCGGCTGTGCTAAACACGCTCCTATGCATGTGTTGGATGAGTCAACATACAAAACATACCCCTTATTTACATCCGGGTAGGATAGCAATGGAATGATGGTCAAACTTTCCTTCAAAAAGTTAAATGCTCTATCACACTTTGGTGTCCAAACAAATTTAGCATACCTTTTTGTCAAATCTATGATTGGAGCAGCAATTTCAGCAAAATTTGGTATATACCTTCTGTAATAACTCAGCATACCTATAGCTCCTCGGACTTCTCTTACAGTGGTAGGAGGTGGTAAATTTTTCATGACTTTGACCTTTTCTGGGTCAGGACGAATGCCATCAGCTGAGATGACAAATCCAAGGTATCTTGTTTGCTGCTTAAAGAAAGAACACTTTTTAAGCTTTAATTTTAACTTATGCTGTCTTAATCTGTCAAACACTTGGTTTATATGAGAGAGATGATCTTCAATCGTAGCAGAGAAGATCAAAATGTCATCTAAGTAAGCTTGACAAAAGGAATTCAGGCCTTCTAGAACAATAGCCATGAGACTTTGGAACACGGATGGTGCATTTAACAAGCCAAACGGTAAACAATTACACTCGAAAAGACCCCGACCAGGCACTGAGAATGCTGTTTTTTCACGATCCTTTTCCTCCATTAGGATTTGCCAATACCCAGACTTCATGTCTAGACTTGTGAAGTATTTTGAACCTTTCAATAAACTGAGCACATCATCTATCAAAGGTAAAGGCCAAGAAATGGGTTTTGTAACTTTGTTAAGGGCCCTGAAGTCTATACAAAACCTTTTGCTTCCATCTTTTTTATCGACTATTACCACAGGGAAGGAATACTGAGAATGGGATTTCCTTATTATTCCCGCCTCTAGCATTTCATCTACAGCTTTATTCACTATGGGTTGATTTTTCAAAGGAATTCTGTAAGGACGAAGTCTTATTGGTGGGGCATCTCCAGTGAATCCGAAATTTAACGGTATCAGTAAAAGAAGTCACTGTCCTTTGCCGCAAATAAATCTCTATTTTTGTTTAACAAATCAGCCACCAAAGGCTTATATTCCGACGGCGAGTCGAATTCGGACAGCAAGTCTTCTGTTTTCACTTGTTCAACACTGGCTATACGCTCTGTCAAGCCAGACACCATATTTTCAACCACTGGATCCGCCCTTCCAACAACGCTTCCACGTCTTAAAGAAATCTCTTGATTAGTTCCATTGATCAATAGCAAAGGCAGCTTGTTCATCTTGACCGCCTCTGTTATTGTATTGGCCAACATAATACCAGGAAATTTTGAGGCAAAGCATTGATCGATACCGGCTATCTGTAGGTGAGAGCAGCCTGCGCTAGAAAATATTTTAGGTAATTTGCCAAAGCAGAAAAGTGCAGACTGTGGTTTCAATTTTATAGACCTTTTAAGCCTAATGAGGGTTTGCAAATACGCATCTTCCACCAAATCTACATATCGGCCATTTATGCGTAGTTTGTCTAGATCGTAATATATTCTGCAGTTAAAATGCCGCAGAAAATCACGCCCTACTATTGCATTTCTGCCCAAATTAGGAACAACATAAAATACATGGTGCAGCCTAAGACCAGCCACAACAAATTCTAAGTCAATCGACCCATCAATTTTCACTTGATTTCCTGTAACAGATTCCAAGTTAATATCAGACCTACGCAATGGGGGAGGTCTAGTCATAGCATTGTAGACCCGTCTACTAAGAAGAGACCTTTCAGCGCCAGTATCCACCAAACTTCTGTATTTTTGTCCATTAATTTTAAGTAAAATACTGCTAGCATTCCCTTTAGTTGAGTTTATTGTAAATGTTTCAAACTTATCCTTCGAGCCCCCCTTTATACCTGTCCCAAAATTTAAAGGAGGGGTTGAATGTTTCCCGGAGGGTTCGTGAGGCGAGCGGGAGCTTCCTGTGTTCCTCGTTTCCTTAACATTTCTTTATACTTTTCACATCTAGCCCTAATATGACCTGGACTTGAACAATGCCAGCACAGAGTGTTAGTTTGCCATGTGCCAAGCCCCCTACCCTGACGTGCAGAGTTCTGAGTAATCCCACGAGCCAGAGTAACAGCCTCGACGCGCTCACGCGGGTTGGTTCTACACGCGCGTGCCTCGTGCCCTAATTTACGACAGAGTTGGCATCTCGGGGGTCGAGCTTGATCGACCTCCATGGGTTCGGCCCGATCCTCACGTCCGGTGCGTAGATTGAACTTACGGCGCAGGTTTTGCTCCGTCATGGCAATATGAACCGCCGCCTGCAAGCGGTCGGGATTTTCTCTCAATACCTTCATTTTAAGGTAATCGAACGCGAGTCCGTCGATAAAGAACCCCACCAACTGGCGTTCAATGGCGGCCAGATCCGCCTGATCTTGGCCCTGAAATGCATCTTCAGCAATAGCCAAGAGCCTCTCCGCATATATTTGAACACTTTCGCCACGCTCTTGTCGCACACGCTGCAATAAGCTAAAAGCTATGCTCCTATCTGTAATTTCGCCAAAGCGCGACTGTAATTTGGCTTTAAGGGTAGCCAACGTTTGAGTGGGATGGTCATTCATCCATCGGGCAATAAAGTCAGCCACGGGGCCCTGAGCAGTTTGTAAGGTTATTCCTTTTAGCTTATTATCATCCACCCCCGTAAGTATTTCATATCGCTGGATCGCCTTGATCCAGTTTTTATAGTGCGCAGGGTTTCCCGAAAAAGTTGGCACTATATTAGCAACCCCCTGACTATGCACTGCTGAGGTTAAAGACGCAAGCTGGACAGTTATAGCATGGAAAAACTGACCTAACTGCTCGGCAGCTTCAGCCATCGTGTCTACCTAAAGAGAAACAGTACTCACCAGACCCAAATTGTTCCACAGCACCACGTGACAGTCACCAACACACGGTGTCCCAATCTGTCCCAGTTGTATGGTATGTCCAAGTTCCACCACCAAATGATTCGTAGCCCTGACGTACGGTAGGTTGGTCCCAAGAGAGTATAAGTCTATGCCAATTCGGTAATTTCACAAATAACGTTTAATAGTCCCTGCTCACAATTTATGTATCTTCATTTAAGCTAAATAACTTCAGATCCACCAGTGGAATGCTTATAGTCCTTTGAGTTTTTATCCTTTGAGTTTTTTCAAACATAACCCCAAATATATTTAACTAGTCAGTCGGCGACAACACCAAGGTCGTAAGGTAAGGATAATTATCTTTAATTATCCTTAATTATCCTGGTCACGGCACCAGTACAGCTTTGTCCCAAAGCCGGAGTCCAAGATCGTATAGTGGGGTGTGACCACACCCAGAGGGGAAGCACTTGACTTTGGATGAGTAAGAAAGCCAACAAACGGGTTTTACTGTTGAACCGTGCCATTTATTGTGAAATATTATATTCTGTTCTTATTCTAGTTCTTAAATTCATTAAACAGTTATAAATGAATATGCCTCTTGCTTCATTGCACAGTCATTGTCTACACCGCTCTCCCTACTTATCTATCACAACCGGATCGACTCGAAAACACAACTTGTCTCTTCAGTTATCAGAACCGCTCTCCCCAAGATTGTACTTCCCTCGCACCTCATTCCATGTGCGCAAGGATATCACCAGTAGTTCCTCCCCGATTGGGCCAGTTGACCTAACATTACCCAATCGTGGTGGTTATACATGCGTAAGAATATCAGTATTAATCTGGGAGATGAATAATTTAGTAGTAGATTATTATTGCCAAACTCATTTTCCAAAAGATTAGAAATAGACTTCCAATCTCTGCTTATACAAAAGCTGTGATTGCTTCCAAGATACAATTCAATAACCAGAAAGAAAGTGTAGGCCCAATGACGTATCTTGCTTAATAAAATACTCTTTCCTAATAAGGGAGCCCTTGGCCCAAAGGTAAGGGTACCCACTACCCAGCCCATACAGTTTCGCCATTATTTTGTTACAATGAATCTTGCACAAAATGTTTGTCTTGATGAGTTCTAGGTCAAGTTCACTTGGTATCAAAAACTAGGTCACCGGGCCAAATCAGCAGAAAACTTTGTTATAATCATTTTGAACTTTGATCAGAATGTTTGCCTTGATCAGTTCTAGATCAGGCTCTCAAAGTGCTATGTTGCTCAGGTGAGCGTTACAGGGCCATCATGGCCCTCTTGTAAAGATTAAGTGGCAAGACAGGATTCCAGACACAGAAGTCCTGAAAAGGGCAGGGATGCAGAGTGTACATACTCTTCTGAAACTGGCACAGTTAAGATGGACAGGCCATGTCACCAGGGTGCATGAGGAACGTTTGCCAAAGAAAATCCTCTATGGAGAACTAGAAATGGGCAAAAGCTTCCATGGTGGTCAGAAGAAGTGATACAAAGACATCCTCTAAGCCTCCTTCAAGAATTACAACATACTTACAGAGTCGTAGGAACAAATTGCACAGGACCAAGCAAAGTAGCGAGGCCTCATCAGAAGAGGTGCTAGTGAATATGAGGCAAAAAGAATCAGCGAAGCCGAGCAGAAATGTGCACAGCGCAAAGCCAGAGCTAAGGCATCACCAACAGAGCTGTCTTGCTCTGACCTCTGTTGTTCCATCTGCAACAGACAGTTTAGAGCTAGAAATGGTCTAATCAGCAATCTTAGAACACACAAACAGTAGCATTTCTCGCATGTGATTAAGATTGGTCATTGTCAGTAATAACAGATGAACTAATATATATAACTGGTTCACCCTTATGCTGAAAAAAGTCTTAAGAGGGTGGGTGGGAGAGGGGGGTGGGGGAAGAAACCAGCTAGTCAGTTTCTTTCCCCACCCTACCTTGTGAGTTGTTCCCCAAGCGATCCGGGCTGTTTGCCGTAATGATAAAACCATCTAACTTACCAACATTATTTTATGATTTACCACCATTTATTTCATGTATTTAACTAGTTCAGCCTTATGTTGAAAAAGTTTTAAGAGGTGGTGGGGGGAGTGGGGTTTGGGGAGGGTGAAGAAAGCTTATTAACATTAACTTATGATTTACCACCATTTATTTCATGTAATTAACTAGTTCAACCTTATGTTGAATAAATTCCCAGAGGTGGTGGGTGAGGGGTGGTGGGGAGGGTGGATGGGGGTGCGGGAGATTGGGTAGAAGAAACCAACTAGTCAGTTTCTTCCCCTCTTTAAGTGATCAGGGCTCTTTGCCGTAATGATAAAACCTTCTAGCTTATTTACATTATTTTATGATTTACCACCATTTATTATTTAACTAGTTCAACCTTATGTTGAAAAAAAAAACCCTAGTCAATTTCTTCCTGACCCCCCCCCCCCCCCCCCCCCCCACAGTCAAGGTGCTTTGCGGTAATGATAAATTGTTCTAGCTATTTCAATTATCGTTTGTAATAATTTACCACCATTTATTTGACATATATATATACTCGTATATCCTGGAGATTTGATCATGAAATATTTTCTACAGTCATTCTCTCCCATCCATTGATTCAAGAAGGGCAGTTGTCAGTTTCTGGCCAAAGAATGTGAACAATGTTGGTTAAACACTTAGAGGACTAAGCCTGCCCAGTAAACATGTTGTTAGGTAAACTGTCCGCGCTTGACATGACCCCATTGGGTTGACTGGGCCTTAAAACCTCAACACAAACAAATTTAACATATATAACTAGTTCACCCTTATGCTGAAAAAAGTCCAAGAGGGTGGGCTGGCGGTGGAAGAAACCAAGCGATCAGGGCTTTTTGCCGTAATGATAAAACTCTAGCTTATTAATATTAAATTATTATTTACCACCATTTATTTCATGTATTTAACTAGTTCAGCCTTATGTTGAAAAAATTCTCAGAGATAGGGGGAAGAAACCAACTAGTCAGTTTCTTCCCCTCCTCCCCCCAGCCTCCCTTCCCCCTCCAGTCGAGGTGCTTTGTGGTAATAATTAATTGATCCAGCTATTTAAATTATCATATGTAAAAATTTACTGCCACTCATTTGCACATATATAACTAGTTTACGCTTATGCTGAAAAAAGAAAGAAACCAACTAGTCAGATCTACCCCCACCCTAGTCAGTTTCTTCCCCAAGCAGTCAGGGTTATTTGCAGTAATGATAAAACCTTCTAGCTTATTAACAATAACTTATTTTATGATTTACCACCATTTATTATACCCCCAGCATACGAAGTATGTCGAGGGGTATATAGTTTTCATCTTTCTGTTCGTTCGTCCATCCGTCCGTCCGTCTGTACGAATGTTAACATTTTGCATGAAGTTTTTTCCTTTTGCATATATTTTTGAAAGTTTACACTTTAGGATGTTGATGTGTGGTTAGTGTTACTACTAGATGATTACAGAATAGCTGACATCATTCTGCTGATGCTGCTGACCCAAGGTCAAGGTCACAGACTTAGAAAATAGTGTGATGTTTACGTCAAAGTTTTACGTGAGGTTTTTGTCTTTTGCTTATAACTCTGCAGCCACTGATAAAAACTTTTCATATTTGGTATGGGGGTACCTGGGAGGGTTCTCTTCCATTCTACTTCTATGGACCCCTAGGTCATGCCCCAAGGCGGGGCTAGAGGTCAAAATCTAGGACACCCCCAATAAAGTAGTATATTGCAGTTTGTTTATACAAACAACCTCTTATTAAAGAAGGATGGGCATCAGGCATGTTTATCACATCAACATTCAGTGTAATAAGGTCAAGGTCATTGTGGCCTTATTTTCATGCTTCAGTGATTTTGACATATTTTGAAGCCTATTTCATGGATTAATGCCTCAATAAAGCAGTATGTTGCAGTTTGTTTATACAAACAGCTTCTTAAAGAAGGATGGGCATCAGACATGTTTATCACATCAACATTCAGTGTAATAAAGTCAAGGTCATTGTGATCATATTTTCATGCTCCAGCGAATTTTGCCTTATATCTTGAAGACTATTTCATGGATTAATGTGATACTTTGAATATTGGTTCTGTGTGACACCACGATTGGCAGCATAACAAATGTAGGTCACCTTGACCTATATTTCATGGTCCAGTAATTTTGTCGCATATCTGGAATGTTAATTGATATATGAACATCATTATTTGGGATTATGAATAAGTATGATCCAACAGTTGACCTAAAAGTAAATGTAGGTCACTGTGACCTATATTTCATGGTCCAGTGATTTTATGTTACATCTTGAAGACAATTTGATGTATTACTATCATATTTTGGGATTATGTGACCTATATTTCATAGCCCTGTGATTTTGTCTTATATCTCCCACTGTTTGATACCTAAATGTCATATTTACATATAATGACACAGTGTGACCCAAACTTTCACCTCAAAGTAAATATAAATCAGTATGACCTAAATTTCATGGTCTAGTGATTTTGCTTAATATCTTTTAGATTGTTTAATGGATTAACATAGTTGGTACAATTCATCAGTGAGACCATCAGATTAATTTCTCAAGTATGTGTAGGTCAGTGACCTATATTTTATGGCCCAGCAAATTTGCTTCATGTCTTGAAGACTATTTATACCTCCCGCAAACTTTGTTTGTGGGGGTGTATACTGTTTTCACGTTGTCCATCCGTCTGTCCGTCCGTCTGTGTGTCCATCTGTGTGTCTGTCCTCGACTCTGGTTCCGCAAGGCTGGTTTTTTCCTAATATCTTGAAAACGCAGTGATGGATATTCATCAATTTCTGCAGGAACATTGATATCAATAAGATGTACCTACATAAGAAAAAGTAAGGGCTAGGGGCCAATTCTCTTGGAGTAATTGCCCTTTGTAATTTTTTTTCTTAATGCAGGAAAAAGGCAGAAAAAAGTTTGTGTGCACACTATCTCTTTAACCAATGGCTGGAATTTGACCAAACTAGCACAGATACATCATCAGGGTGGGGGGGAAGATGTGATTAGATTTTGCAGACGTTGACCTTATTTTCAAGGTCACTACATGATTAAAACTCAAAAAGGAGCCTAAAGGATCCTTGTTAATGAAGTAAAAAGTTTAAATATCTCTTTAACCAATGGCTGGAATTTGACCAAACTAGCACAGATACATCATAAGGATGGGGCAAAGAAGTGATTAGATTTTGGTGACCTTGACCTTATTTTCAAGGTCACTACACTATAAATACTCAAAAAAGCAAGCATTGTTAATGCAGTAAAAAGTTTGTGTGCACATTATCTCTTTAACCAATAGGTGGAATTTGACCAAACTAGCACAGATACATCATCAGGATGGGGGAAGAAGTGATTAGATTTTTGTGACCTTGAACTTATTTTCAAGGTCACTACACTAAAAATACTCAAAAAAGCGAGCCTTGTTAATGCAGTAAAAAGTTTGTGTGCACATTATCTCTTTAACCAATGGATGGAATTTGACCAAACTAGCACAGATATATCATCAGGATGGCGGAAAGGAGTGATTAGATTTTTGTAACCATAACCTTATCTTCAAGGTCACTACACTATAAATACTCAAAAAAAAGTGAGCCTTGTTCATGCAGTAAAAAGTTTGTGTGCACAATATCTCTTTAACCAATGGCTGGAATTTGACCAAACTAGCACAGATACATCATAAGAATGGGGCAAAGAAGTGGTTACATTTTGGTGACCATGACCTTATTTTTCAAGGTCACTACACTATAAATACTCAAAAAAAGTGAGTCTTGTTAGTGCAGTAAAAAGTTTGTTTGCGCATTATCTCTTTAACCAATGGATGGAATTCGACCAAACTAGCAGATACATCATCAGTATAGGGGAAAGACATGGTTAGATTTTAGTGACCTTGACCTTATTTTCAAGGTCATTATACATTATAAATACTCAAAAAGGAGCCTAAAGGAGCCTTGTTAATGAAGTAAAACGTTTGTGTGCACAATATCTCTTTAACCAATGGCTGGAATTTGACTGAACTAGCACAGATACATCATAAGGATGGAGCAAAGAAGTGATTAGATTTTGGTGACCTTGACCTTATTTTCAAGGTCACTACACTATAAATACTTAAAAAAGTGAGCCTTGTTAATAAGTAAGAAGTTTGTGTGCACATTATCTCTTTAATCAATGGATGGAATTTGACAAAACTAGCACAGATACGAGGGCAAGTCAATAAGTAACCAGCCTATCCCATTTCCAATTGACTGAGACACCCAAGATTTTCATGCCTTGTTTCAATACATGTTTTAGGCCTGAGGGCAAAATTGCACCCTTATCGTTTCATTCACTCATAAGATATTGAATGTCAAACATGGCTAGCGATGCAAAAGTAAGCTTTTTGTCAAAAGTTGAGTACCCTGCTGTAATTCGGTATTTGTATTTGAAAGGGAAAACAGGTCAGGAAATACATTGCAAGTTGACCGATTTTTATAGGTCTTCTGCACCATTGTATGCACAAGTTAAATCCTGGGTTGGGGAATTCAAACGCAGTAGAACGTCTTTAGAAGACGAAACCAGGTCTGGACGCCCATCAGATGCCACCGATGAAGAAATGTGTAGCAAAGTACAGGATGTGGTGTACTCTGATAGGCGAATTAAGGTGGAAGAAATAGCGAATGCATTACACATTTCACATGGTATCGTTTCAACAACTTTACATGATCGCTTGGGTATGCACAAGCTAACAGCCTGTTGGTCCCAAAATCCCTTAGTGACAAGCAAATGGCAACCAGAGCATCAGTATACAGCGCATTGTTGAAGCAGTTTAGGTCAAAGGAAGATGATTTGCTTTCACGTCTGGTGACTGTAGATGAGACCTGGGTCCATTATTATGAGCCAGAGAATAAAGCTCAAAGTCACCAGAATGTAGGGCCGGGGTCTCCGAGGCCAAAAAAGTTCAAAACGCAACCCTCTGCTGGCAAGGTGATGGCAAGGTGATGGCAACTGTATTTTGGGATGCACAAGGCGTTATTATGTTGGACTTTCTAGCAAAGAAAAGTACAATAATAGTTTCGTATTATGCAAATTTGCTCGACCAGCTGAGAACTGTGATCCGTGAAAAACGCCAAGGTAAACTCTCCAAAGGGATTCTGCTCCAACAGGACAATACGAGAGTCCACACTTGCAAAATTGCAATGGATGCTGTTGAGCGGAATGGGTACGAGCTAATACCGCACCCGCCTATTCTCCGGAATTAGCACCTAGTGACTATTTCCTATTCCCAAACTTGAAAAAGGATATCCGTGGACGTCATTTCCGGTCCAACGAAGAAGTCGTGGCGGCAGTTGAGGAGTGGGTCAGAGACAAGGACCCTGGCTTCTTCAGTTCTGGGCTGATGGCACTGGAACACCGTTGGTCCAAGTGCATCATTCTAGAGGGCAATTACATCGAAAAAGAAGAGATCGATCTCACCCAGAAATAGGTTAGGCTGGTTTTTTATTGACTCGCCCTCGTACATCATCAGGATGGGGGAAAGAAGTGATTAGATTTTTGTAACCTTGACCTTATTTTCAAGGTCACCACATTATAAATACTCAAAAAGGAGCCTTGTTAATGCAGTAAAAAGTTTGTGTGCACAATATCTCTTTAACCAATGGCTGGAAATAGACCAAACTAGCACAGATACATCATAAGAATGGGGCAAAGAAGTGATTAGATTTTGGTGACCTTGACCTTATTTTCAAGGTCACTACACTATAAATACTCAAAAATGTGAGCCTTGTTAATGCATTAAAAAGTTCGTGTGCACGTTATTATAGCCCCGACATACGAAGTATGTGGGGGTATATAGTTTTCGCTTTTCCGTTCGTCCGTTCGTTCATTCGTACGTACGTTCGTTTGTACGTTCGTTCGTTCGTCTTTCCGTCACAGGGTCAAAGTTTTTGCGTTAAAGTTTATAAGACCTCATATTTTGAAGACCCTTTGATGGATTTCATTCATATTTGGCATGATGGTAGATATAGGTCTAAAGTTTTTATCAGCACCATCCCCACCCCGGGGGTGACCTTGGGGTCAAGGTCACGGACTTAGAATTTTCATAAAAAAGTCAAAGTTTTTTGTGTTTAAGTTTATATAGCTATATAGTTATATAGCTATATCATCAAGACCCTTTAGGAATTTCATTTATATTTGACATGTTGCTAGATATTGGCCTAGAGTCTTACTCCGCATGATCCCCACTCAGGGTGTGACCGAGGTCAAGGTCACGAACTTAGAATTTTCATATAAAAGTAAAAAATTTTTGCGTTTAATTTTATATAGCCATATCATCAAGACCTTTTGTTAAATTTCAGTAGTCCCTAATTGAAAGGCCAGCGGATATAGCTATCAGCAAGGAATCTGTTGGTCTGTCCGTCCATCCGTTGAAGCATTATTCGTTCATACTTTATTTTTGTCTTAGAGTCAAAGTTTTGACCCTTTGATGGATTTCATTCATATTTGGCATGATGGTAGATATAGCTCTAAAGTTTTTATTGGCACCATCCCCACCCTGGGGGTGACCTTTGGGTCAAGGTCACGGACTTCCAATTTTCATAAAAATGTCAAAATTTTTGTGTTTAAGTTTATATAGCTGTATCGTCAAGACCCTTGTGGAATTTCATTTATATTTGACATGTTGCTATATATTGGCCTAGAGTCTTACTCCGCATGATCCCCACCCCGGGTGTGACCGAGGTCAAGGTCACGAACTTAGAAGTTTCATTTAAAAGTAAAAGTTTTTGCTTTTAAGTTTATATAGCCATATCATCAAGACCTTTTGTTAAATTTTATTTACCCTAATTAAAAGGTTGAGCAGATATAGCTATCAGCAAGGAATCTGTTTGTCTGTCCAGCGTTATTTGTTCATACCTTATTTTTGTCTTAGGGTCAAAGTTTTTACGTTAAAGTTTATAAGACCTTATATTATGAAGAGCCTTTGATGGATTTAATTCATGTTTGGCCTGATGGTAGATATAGGGCTTAAGTTTTTATCAGCACCAACCCTATCCCGGGGAATAACATTGGGGTCAAGGTCACGGACTTAGAATTTTCATAAATAAGTCAAATTTTTTGTGTTTATGTTTATATAGCTATACCATCAAGACCCTTTGAGGAATTTCATTTATATTTTACATGTTGGTAGATATAGGTCTATAGTTTTACTCAGCATCATCCTTATCCTGGGGTATGACCTGGAGGTCAAGGTCACAGAAATTTCATATAAAAGTAAAAAAAAAAAAAAAAAATTGCATCTAAGTTTATATAGCTATATTATGAAGACCCTTTTGTTGGTTTCATTAATATTAAGCATGATGGTATATATAGGTCTGAAGTTTTTCTCGGCACCATCCCCAAGCTTGGGCATGGCTTTTAAGTCAAGGTCACAGGCTTTTCATACAAATGTCATTTTTGCTTATATTATAAAGACTGATTTCACTGGTATATGGTGATAGTTATAGGGCTAAAGTTTTATTTAGCTCAATCCCTGCATCTGTGCCTGACCTTTGAGGTCAAGGGCTTCATATTACTGTGTGATTGAATTTTTTCAATGTTATAACATATAGCATACAACTGCCATATCCAGAGTCAAAGCAACATTCTTTGTGCTCTTTAAAAGGTGGCGGTAGCGCTAGTCGGGGGTATATGTGCCCACTGGGCACTTTGTCTAGTCTCTTTAACCAATGGCTGAAATTTGACCAAACTAGCACAGATACATCATCCAGATGGGGCAAAGAAGTGCTTAGATTTTGATGACCTTGACCTTATTTTCAAGGTCACTACATTATAAATACTCAAAAAGTGAGCCTTGTTAATGCAGTAAAAAGTTTGTGTGCACACTATCTCTTTAACCAATGGCTGATTTTACTAGATTTTGGTGACCTTGACTTTATTTGCAAGGTCACGCCAGCACTTTTAAACTTAAATTTCGTTAGAGAAAGGTTTTATGCTTTATGCGGGGAGTATTGAATAAGCGCTGCTTATTGACAATTTTCATTACTCCAGGAAAGTTGTACTTGGGATGATAGATCAGTGTCACTCAGAGACTGACATTGTAAACTATATCTTGCCTTATATCATTATCATTAACTTTAAAATATTTTATAATTAAGAAATGGCGCCGGCCGGGGGTATTCGTGACCCTCTGGGCACTTGCTCTAGTTAGCTCACCTGAGCTCTGCTCAGGATGAGCTATTGTGATCACTTTTCGTCCGTCGTCCGTCCGTCCGTCCGTGCGTCCGTCCGTCCGTCCGTCCGTTAACATTTTCAAACGACTTCTCCTCTGAAACCGCTGAGCCAATTTTGCTCAAATTTCATATGGAGCCTCCTTAGGATGGGGGAACGAAAAATTGCTAAAATGGTTGCGGTCCGTTGACCAAGATGGCCGCCACGCCCATATATGGTAAAAACCTTTAAAAATCTTCTCCTCCAGAACCGAGAATGCCTTGGGGCTGAACTTTTGCAGGAATCATCGGGGACGGGAGCTCTACCAAAATTGCTAAAAGAATTGTCGTATGTTGACGTTTGACCTTTTTACGGCAAGGTCAAGTTTGCTTCCCTATGCATTTGTATGGGAAAAACCTTTAAAAATCTTCTTTTCCAAAACCCAGCATGCCTTATGGCTGAATCTTTGCATATATCTGTGGGAACAGGAGAGCTACCAAAATTGCTAAAATAATGGTGGTACATTGACATTTGACCTTTTTACGGTAAGGTCAATTTTGCTTCCTTATGCATTTGTATGGGAAAAATGTTCAGAATTTCAAACAACTTCTCCTCTGGAGCCTCTGGGCCAATTTTGCTCAAATTTCATATGGAGCCTCCTTAGGGTGGGGGAACAGAAAATTGCTAAAATGGTCACGGTCCGTTGACCAAGATGGCGGCCACGCCCATATATGGTAAAAATCTTTAAAAATCTTCTTCTTCAGATCCGAGAATGCCTTGGGGCTGAACCTTTGCAGGAATCATTGGGGATGGGAGATCTACCAACATTGCTAAAAGAATTGTCGTACGTTGACATTTGACCTTTTTACAGCAAGGTCAAGTTTGCTTCCCTGTGCATTTGTATGGGTAAAACCTTTAAAAATCTTATTTTCCAAAACCGAGCAGCCTTATGGCTGAATCTTTGCATATATCTTCGGGAACAGGAGGGCTACCAAAATTGCTAAAATAATGGTCATACATTGACATTTGACCTTTTTACGTTAAGGTCAATTTTGCTTCCTTATGCATTTGTATGGAAAAATGTTCAGAATTTCAAACAACTTCTCCTCTGGAGCCTCTGGGCCAATTTTGCTCAAATTTCATATGGAGCCTCCTTAGGTAGGGGGAACAAAAGATAGCTAAAATGGTCACGGTTCGTTGACCAAGATGGGCGCCATGCCCATATATGGTAAAAACCTTTATAAATCTTCTACTCTAGAACCGAGGATGCTTTGGGGCTGAATGTTTGCATAAATCATCGGGGACAGGGGGTCTACCAAAGTTGCTAAAATAATGGTCATACATTGACATTTAACCTTTTTACGGCAAGGTCAAGTTGCTTCCTTATGCATTTGCATGGGAAAAAACATTTAAAATCCTTAATCTCCAAAACCGAGGATGGCTTGTGGCTGAATCTTTGCATATATCATCTGGAACAGGCAATCTACCGAAGTTGCTAAAATAATTGTCATACATTGACATTTAACCTTTTTAGGGCGAGGTCAAGTTTGCTTCTGTATGCATTTGTATGGGCCCCATACATTTATATGGAAAAAATGTTGATAATTTCAAATGGCTTTTCCTCAGACGCCTCCGGGCCAGTGTTGCTCAAATTTCATGCGGAGCCTCCGTGGGCAGGAGAATGAAAGATTGCTAAAATGGGTATGGTCCATTGATCAAAATGGCTGCCATACCCATATATGGTAAAAACCTTTAAAAATCGTCTTCTCCATAACCAAATATGCCCTGGGTCCTAATCTTTGCACAAATTACGGGAGACAGGAGACCTACCAAAATTGCTCAAATGATGGTTCTATGTTGACATTTGACCTTTTTGCCTCCAAGGTCAAATTTGCTTCCCTATTTGTGTGGGCCCTATACATTTATATTGAAAGTATCGAAGTGACTTGTAGATCAACAGTAGTTAAAATTGTTCTGATTGGAAATCTGAGATGGCCATCATCTGGTTTATATTTATAATATTTCCCTGCCACTGTGCTGTTTACATGTATAAAATCACGATTCTTCAGAAACCACTTAGCCAATTTCCACCAAATTTCACATTGATCCTTCTGCTGAAATGTGTTTGATAGTTTATTCAAATGATCATGCTCCATTGACTGTCAGGCTCATATATTCTTCTTCAAAACTAAGAACTGTTCAAATGATGATATTTTCATTAGTTGCGATGATAGGACTGGCAAAATGTTGCATAACATCTGCATGTCTGCAGTGGCTATGTCACTCAGGTGAGCGAATTGTGGCCCGTGGGCCTCTTGTTTTACATACAACTAGTTCAGCCTTATGTTGAATTAAATCTCAGGGGGTTGGGGGGGAAGGGTGTGGTGGTGGGGGGGGTTGGAAGAAACCAACTGGTCAGTTTCTTCCCTCTCCCAGTCAGTGTGCTTTGCCGTAATAATAAATTGTTGCAGCTAATCTAAATTGTCATATTTAATAATTTGCTGCCATTAATTGCACATATATAACTAGTTTACCCTTATGCTGAATGAAGTCCTGTTGTGGGGGAGTGGAGAAATGGACCGGGTTGGGGGAAGAGACTGGGAGAAGAACCGGCCTGTTACACTGGGCTTATTTTCCCTATTATCTATATAGACAACTTTAAAAATCTTCTTGTCAGAAACCACTAGACTGATTTCAACATAACTTGGCAGAAATGTTCCCTTGGTGACCCTCTACCAAGATTGTTCAAGCTGTCATGATTCATCAAAAAAAACATGGCCACTAGGGGTGGGGCTTATTTTCCCTATATATATCTATATAGAAAACTTAAAAAATCTTCTTGTCAGAAAACAAATTTAACAATAGACCGATTTCAATATACCATGGAAGGAATGTTCCTTTGGTGACCCTCTACCAAGATTGTCAAACCATCGTGATTCCTCAAAAAACATGACAGCCAGGGGCCGGGCTTATTTTCCCTATATATCTATATAGCAAAAATCTTCTTGTCAGAAACCATTGGACTGATTTCAGTATAACATGGTAGAACTGTTCCTTTGGTGACCCTCTACCCTCTACTCAAGCAATTGTGATTTGTCAGAAAACATAGCCACCAGGGGGCGGAGCTTATTTTCTGTATATATCTATATGGAAAACTTTAAAAATCTTCTTGTCAGAAACCAATGACCGATTTCAATATAAATTGGCAGGAATGTTTCTTTGGTGACTCTCTACCAAGATTGTTCAAGCTGCATAATTCCTCAAAAAACATGGTCGCTAGGGGGCGGGGCTTATTTTCCCTTTATATCTATATTGAAAACTTCAAAAATCTTCTCGTAAGAAACTACTGTACTGATTTCAATATAACTTGGCAGAAATATTCCTTTGGTAACCCTCCACCAAGATTGTTCAAGTCATCGTGATTTGTCAAAAAACATGGCTGCCAGGGGACAGGGCTTATTTTCCCTGTATATCTATTTAGAAAATTTTAAAAATCTTCTTGTCAGAAACCACTGGACCAATTTCAATATAACTTTGCAGAAATGTTCCTTTGGTGACCCTCTACCAAGATTGCTCAAGCCATCATGATACGTCAAAAAACATGGCTGCTATGGGGTAGAGCTTATTTTCCCTGTATATCTAAACTTTAAAAATCCTCTTTTCATAAACCAATGGACCGATTTCAATATAACTTGGCAGGATCCTTTGGTGACCCTCTATTAAGTTTGTTCAAGCTGTCATGATAAGTCAAAAAACATGGCCGCTAGGGGGCGGGGCGTATTTTCCCTATATATTTATATAAAACAATATAAAAAACTTTTTGTCAGCAGCAGAAATGTTCCCTTGGTGACCCTCTATCAAGATTCAGTTCAAGCCATCATGATGCTTTAAAAAACATGGCTGTCAGCAGAGCTCTCGGAAACGCAGGATTACGGGTACTGGGATGCAAACTTTTTCCCGGGGATGCATAAATTTCACCATGTGGGAGTCCCCGTACGCATGTTTTTTTTTGTCGGCACGCGTCAAAAATCCAGGCGCCGAGAGACAAATAAACACCCACAGATCAAAAGCGCTTTGATTCTACCACCCCACACTTACTGAGCCGCAGGAGGCGTGAACCGATGTCATACTGTGTTGACCAATCTGATAACTCGGACCATGTGTAGTGTGTAGTGAAGCGAAGTGTGAATGGTGATAGACAGAATTACTGATGTGCAAACGATATGATTAAAGTAATTATGCAAGAATCGGATAATCGTTTTCAAATCATGCTGTTTTGACAATTACAAACTCACTCACATTTAATCAGTAGCATAATTAAAGGTGAAAAAACAGGTAAGTGATGTAAACAAAACCGGAACTGCGTGTCAAATTACCGACTTCAGACTTCGGCTGATTAGGGATGACAGAGAAAATAATTTTAATTGCTTTTGTTTGCGATTTGAGCAACATAAACATGGAAGCTAAAGAAACATGGAAGCTAAAGTCTTCGTTTTTCTTTATTCTTTCTTACGTCTGTGTTTGAGTTCGAACGTGAAAATGCCAAAATACCCATACCAACTGTATAAAGAATATTCTAGTACCCGTGTTATGTTTTATTTACTGAGTTTTTTTGTTTGTTTTTTTCCTATGAAAATTACAATTCAAATGTGCTATAAACTATGTGCTTTTGGAGCATGCGACAGTAAATGTCCTAATAATTTGTACAGTGTTAACAGTCTCTGGAATAAGACATGAGAGCAAACGGTACAGTCAATGATTCGACTGCATCAGACTGATATAGGATACATCAGATCAAGGTCTGTACTTCTTGTTATTTCAGGACATTTTAGAACATTTACTGTAGTAATTCAGCATTAATATTCATCTACACATGTATTGTTTTTGAAAGAAATAAAGATGATTGAGTTATATTGTCTCAATTTAATTAAAATCATTCCATCAAAGAATTATTAAAGAAATGCGTGAATTTGTGGGACTCCCACTTTTTGTGATGGGACTCCCACTTTTTCCAATGGGACTCCTACTTTTTGCAAGATGGGAGTCCTGAACTCCTGTTTTTGAAATCCTAGTGAGAGCTCTGCGTCAGGTGCTTAGGTGAACTATATAGGACCATGATGGTCCTCTTGTTTTAAAAATCTTCTTGTCAGAAACCACTGGATCAATGTCAGTAAAATTTGGTAGATGTGTTTCTTTGGTGGCCCTCTGTTAAGATTGTTTAGGTCAGCATTATATGTCAAAAAACCAGCTGCCAGGGGCGGGGCTTATTTTCCATATATATCTATATAGAAAACTTTAAAAATCTTCTTGTCAGAAACCACAGGAGTGATTTCAATATGATTAATCAGAAATGTTCCTTTTGTGACCTTCTACAAAGATTGTTCAAGCCATGATTATTTGTTTAAAAAAAATGGCCACCAGGGGGCAGGGCTTATTTTCCCTTTGTATCTATAGAAAACTTTTAAAATCTCCTTGTCCTAAACCACTGGACCGATTTAAATATAATTTGCAGAAATGTTTCTTTGATGACCCTCTACCAAGATTGTTCAAGCCATCATTATTCATCAGAAAGATGTCCTCCAGGAGGTGGGGCTTATTTTCACTATATATCTATATAGAAAATTTTAAAAAATCTTCTTGTTAGAAACCACTAGACTAATTTCAGTGTAATTCATCAGAAATAATGGACTATTGTGTTTTTCTTGATCATATAGTTTATACAGAAATCTTAAAGCAGTGAACTTGGGTGAGTATGCAAATCTGTTTGCTCAGGTGAGTGATATAGGACAGTCATGGTCCTCTTGTTTGTGAACATTTGCTTACTAACAAGCGCAAAGCCAAATTAGCCGATTTAAGTTGACAGAGGCAATAGGCCTTACTTTGCTTGGATTCTCAGGGAAGCTATACAGGACCATAATGGTCCTCTTGTTTGTTGATATGATGCAAAGATTCCTGTTCCTTAAAACCCCCAAAGGGTGTATATTGCCCTGCTCAGCTGGTGTCAGAGTATATCTTTTCATATGGCTATAACTGAATAAGAACACTTTTCATAGAATCATCATCAAATACTCCCCTTGGGCTCTGTCTTTAAGGAGTTACAGTAGCAGAATTTTTGAGTAACTGTAGTGTAACAGTATTGCACGTGTCAAGTTGTTTCCATGCTTATTAATTTTCTTATTACAGGTAAAATCCCTGATGAACAGACAGCATTACAGATGGCTCCTTCAGCTGTAGCTGGAATGATACCAGGTCAGCCTACTTGGCCCAGTAATGTCATCAGTCAGGTAATTACATCATATTCTGTCACCTGGTAAAAGGGATGAAGATAAATTGTTATTATACCCCTGCAAATAGAGTTTATGTCCCCACACCTAAGGAGGGTGACATACTGTTTTAACTGCACAATACATTAACCTATAGATAATGTGCTATTCTGTTCTGTATTTCACACCTTCCACAGAAAAAACGGCAGTTCAGTCGTCTTAAGGAGTCTTAATCCAGAAGGTCCTTTAGGCAGTTACCTGTATGACGTAACTCTTCCCTCTTAATGATCACGTGTCAGTTTCTTTTCTGTGGATAAGAAAGTAAACAAAGGATTTGTTTATTGGTGAAAGAAATCAGTATTTTATTTCTTTTTCCCCGGTTAACTTTCTTAATCCTTCTCTTTCTTGTGTTCCTTTCTCATGCCTTTCACTAAAATCTTACCTTCATTTAATCGATTTTTGATTTCTTGTTATTGTTGATTGTTTCATTGCGTCATACATTGTCGCGACTCTCCTATTCATCGGCACAACGCTCATGTTTGGTTCGGTCCGGAAGTCGTGCATTATAACTCAACTATTTAACTTGTTCTTTCTATTCCAGGTTATTTATTGATACGATCTGTAATAACTGGACTACTATTGGTATCTTGCAGATAACTACGAGTTGGCTGAAGATTTCTGTGGTGGAGAAGCTGATTAGTAAAGAACTTGTCAACCCTTTGGGTTATACGACAATTCTTTACTGATGGGACACCACCCCACAGGGCTGTACTGCCAAGGGTAGGATCCATCTGGGTGGCGTCTATGGGTGCTATAAGTCTTAAGTCCAGCAGGCACCAGTCACTGGTCAACCAGTCACCGGTCATTCTTCATCAGCTTCACCAGTCATATAATGACTGGTCACCAGTCAACCAGTCACCGGTCATCCAGGCACTGGATAAAATCACCGGTCATCTGTCACCAGTCACTGGTCAAAAAGACGAAGAGCATCGGGGTGACTTGTAGATCAAAAATAGCTAAATCGTGCCGACCGGAAATCCAAGATGGCCATCATGGCAGCCATCTTGAAAATCTATTTTTCGCTTCTTCTCCTAAACCCAAAAGGCAGTTGACTCCAAACTTGGTAGGAAGCATTGGGGTGACTTAAAGATCAAAAATAGTTAAACTCTTTCCGTTCAGAAATCCAAGATGGCCGCCATAGCAGCCATCTTGAAAATCTATTTATTGCTTCTTCTCCTGAACCGAAAGGCTTATTGACTTTAAACTAGGTAGGAAGCATCGGGGTGACTTGTAGATCAAAAATAGCTAAAATCTTGCCGATCAGAAATGGCGGCCATCTTGAAAATCTTTTTTTTTTGCTTCTTCTCCTGAACCCAAAAGGCAGTTGACTCCAAACATGGTAGGAAGCATTGGGGTGACATATAGATCAGAAATAGCTGAAATCCTCCCTATAGGAAATCCAAGATGGCTGCCATGGCAGCCATCTTGAAAATCTATTTTTCGCTTCTTCTGAACTGAAAGGCCAATTGACTTGAAACTTGGTAGGAAGCATTGTGATGATTTGTAGATCAAAAATAGCTAAAATTGTCCTGATCCGAAATCCAAGGTCTCTGCTTTGACGGCCATCTTGAAAATCTATTTTTCGCTGCTTCTCCTAAACTGAAAAAGCCAATTGATTCGAAACTTGGTAGGAAGCATCAGGGGGGTGGTCGGGAGTGGCAATGGTGTCGTGTATCTTGCGTCACCGGGGCGTCCAACTGAAATTGGCTTACAGTTGGGCAAGGCCTGCTATCCTTGTAGCAGGTAAGGGTAGAGGGGGAATGTTTTTATTTCTTCTGTTTCTTCACTTTCATTCCTGTTCCTATTTCTTCCCTCATCGTCTCTTTCATCTCCTCTACTATCTCTTCTATCTCTTATCTCCCTTTCTCTGGGAGACGACACAAAATGACCCACAAGGGTTGACGTGTCGTTAAACCCCAACACAATCAAAAAAAAAGGAAGCATCAGGTTGACTTACAGGTCAAAAATAGCTGAAATCTTTCTGATCGGAAATCCAAGGGGTCTGCCATGGTGGCCATCTTAAAAATCTGTTTTTCGCTTCTTCTCCAGAATCTAAAGGCTTATTGACTTTAAACTTGGTAGGAAGCATTGGGGTGACTTGTAGATCAAAAATAGCTAAAACTATCCCTATTGGAAATCCAAGATGGCCACCATGGCCACCATCTTGTTTTATACATTTTTATATAGGGAAAACCTTTAAAAATCTTTTTGTCTGAAACCAGAAGGCCCTGGCTTTTGATATTTGGTTATATAGCTTCATCTAGTTCACATGCCTATTCAACAATAAGGCACCATGCGATCATGCTTCTGTCCAGCATCCCCCAGCCTGTCATCCGAAAACATTCTTTTCAACAAATTTAAACATACATAGTCCTATGAAGAGAAATCATAGTCTTTTAGAATATACTAGAGACAATGACACTCATGTGAGCGAATTAGGGCCCTTTGGGCCCTCTTGTAATCACGTGTCAGTTTTCTTTTCTGTGGACGAGAAAGTAAACAAAGGATTTTTCTCTGGGTGAAAAAAATCTATGTTTTCTTTCTTTTTTCTCCAGTCAAATTTCTAAATCTTTGTTTTTCTCATGTTCCTCTATCATGCCTTCACCATTCATCTTATTTCTTTTGTAAATCGATTTTCAATTTCTTGTATTTATTCTTCGTTCGTTCGTTGTAATGAGTTTTCGCGACTTTCATGACAATTATTCGTGGTGAATGTGGTCTTATCAAAGCACGGTGGGATAATCATGATTAATGTCTAAGATGTCCTTCTTGTTCTAGGGAATCAACCTGTTCAAAACCTGTTCAACTTGTATCAGCAGGACTAATAAGATCTGGAAGCTTGCCGATGAGAGAAGAACTTACTCGTCAAGAAAGTGGGTGATGAGAAAAAAGCACAACAAGAAGCAAAAAGTTTTGTCTGAGTTATCAGACGAAAACTTATTGGATGGGATCACCACCCCACATGGCCCTGCTGTCGGGGTAGGACCCATCCAGGTGGCAACTTAAAGGGTACTTGTACCCAGGGAAGTGCAAGTCCACTGGTCACTGGTCAACTGGCCACCGGTCATTCACCCACAAGACAAGAAGACATCACCGGTCAACTAGTGACCAGTCAAGCGGTCATTACTCAGATTAATACAAGTCAGTCAATCACCGATCACCGGTCATTCAGTCACCGGTCATTGGACTTAGAAATTCAGACTCCAGGCAGAAGTCAATATTCACCAGTCACTGGTCAACCGGCCACCGATCACCGGTCATCAGTCTGTATATCAGCCTACAGTTTGTGATACTCATGCCATTGACATTGACATTGGTGTTGGTGTTGACGTCAGCCTGACACTTTCTTGTCTGCCCAATATCCTGTGAACCAATGTTTGGATTCTTACAAGGTAGATACAGTGTAGCTCCAATACATCGCGGTCCGTTATTTCGTGAAATCCAGTGTATCGCGAATCGGCCATGGCTCCCAAATTTTCCATAAGCAAAAAAATTTAAAAACATAAGATGTTTGTTTTGTTAAACTTCAGAAAAAAAAACAAACAAAAAAAAACGCGTTCCGCCTCCGGTAATTGATTTTTCGCGCCTATCTCGACGCTAAGTCACGTCAGGTATTATGACAAACAATCCACTCCCCCACTTAGTGTCAATCAGTGCACACGTTGATTATAATTGACAAACAATAAATTATACCACCGTTATTGTCATAATCATTATCATCATTGAGTACATAGGTTTACTCAATGCTCAATCAGTCAATGATGCCCACAAGCTAATTTTGCTCAACAGGTGAAAACGGTCCACCTCCTTTTCAACACCAGCAAATTTTACATAACAGTAGTCTTACGATGTTTCTGTCCTATATACACATATCTTAGTCTGCTTATTTTACACTTCTGTAGCAATAAATATTTCAAAAGAAAACAACTGCGTCAAAAAAAAAAAAAATAATAATAATAAAACTAAAATAAAAAGAAACGACAGTTTTTTTTTTTTGTTTTTTTTTGCGCCCGCAACACAATAATAAGCAAAGGGAAGCAACTGAAATTATCTTAGCTCAACTGAAGCAATTTTAGTAACTTCTCTTTGCCGTTCCAGGGAACCAGAGTATCCAAAATGGCGTCCTAAATTGTCAACCCGATGATTTCTTGTTTTCAAACGTTGTTTATCAGCTGGTTTCGATTGAAATTACTTGTTAGACATAGCGCACCATTGTAAATTATGCCATTGAGCAATTCTAATCCAATTTTGATTAGAAAATATGGTGACAGCATGACTGAATGCCATTTATCCGTGATGTCTCAGCAAACTACCACAGCGACAAACCGAGCGAGAGTTATGCATGCCATTATACATGCATGGTACATGTCTGGACTTATATCGCGCTCTGTTTATATTGCGATAACAGACTCTGGACCCCGAGGACCGCGATATATTGGAGCTTTACTGTATATCATTGGGATATAACAAAAAATTAATTAGATTTTGGTGTGCTAATTTTCAAGGTCACAGCAAAGAAAAATGAAAATTCTGTGACACTTTCTTGTCTGTGTCGGGGGGTGTGGGGTGGGGGCGGGTGGGGGGTGGGGAGGAATGATATCTGTTTTCTCTGAAAACACTATACTTGTTTTGTGTGAGTATTGGAGAGAGGTTATAGTGTTTTCACACTGGTCACTGTCCACCTGAAACACTTTCATTTCCACATCTTGCAGATGATTGATGAATTTTGGTCTAGTTTGCAGTTCTAGGTTGGGATTATTACTCATCCCCCCCCCCCCCTCCCCCCCCCCCCTGCAGAGGTGAATAGGGACATACTGTCTTTGGTCCAGATCCTGTTGGTGTCATATTAAGGTCATAACTTGGGCACCTTTTATGCTACGAAGTTGAATTTTTTATGCTACTTAACAAGACATAAATAAACCTTCACCTATGTGCCAAATCTTGGGTCTTGCCCTGGGGTGCCGTTAGTGGTCAAAATGTATAACAGGTCAAACTTTGGTACCTTTAATGCTAGGAAGTTGAAATTTGGTATGCTACTTTGGTCATAACTTGGGTACGTATTATGCTAGAAAGTTGAAATTTGGTATGCTGCTTAACCAGACCTAAGTCTTTAACTGTGCTGTTGCCCCTGGGTCATGCCCTGGTGTGTGTGTGTCGGGGGGGGGGGGGGGGTGGGGGGGGGGGGACGAGGGTAAAAATGTATAACATTTCAAACTCGGGTACCTTTATTGCTAGGATGTTGAAATTTGGTATACTACTTAAACCAGACCTGAACCTTCAACTTTATACTATGTTGTACTCAGGTCATGCCCTTGGGTGGGGCTAGGGGTCAAGATGTATAATAGGTCTGATTTTACATTGACATTTATATCGGCATTTCTGTTGGAGGTCATAACTTGGGTATCTTTTATGCTAGAAAGTTGAAATATGATATGCTACTTACGAAGACCTAAGTCTTCAACGCTGTGCTAGAGTTGCCCTTGGATCATGTCCTGTATGGGGCCAGGGGTCTAAGGGGCAGGCTAATTTGTGTAGTTTGACACATGTCTAGTATGCTCAAGTTTTTAAAAAAATCACATCTCAACAACCGCTTATCAGGAAGCAGTCAATTTGAGCTGTTGGCACCCTGGAGGGTCGGCTTTCATTCCATGACATAGACCCCAGGGTCTATGCCCTGAGGAAGGTTAAAGATCAAAATCTAGGATAGCTGAAAAAAGTCTGTGTTTTTTATCTATGCTCAGGATGAGCTATAGTGATCACTTTTTGTCCGTCGCCCCGTCCGTCCATCCGTTAAGACTTTTAAACGACAACTCCTCCAAAGCCATTGATGTGATTTGTCCCTAATTTGGTAAGAGTGTTGCTTTGGTAGGGGGATTTAAAAATAGCTAAAATTATGGTGATCTGGCTCTTGGTTTGGTTACCGTGGCAACAGAAAGCTCCCATAGACTTATAATGGGAAATGGTTAAATTGGATTTTCTCCATAATCACTGAAGTGATGTGAGCCATATTTGGCAGTTATGATCGTCTGATGATTGTCTACCCAGTTTTTGTGTTTTATGTCCAGCGGCCATTTTGTTTGGTTACCATTGCAGCATTCAATTTTGAAAAAGGAATGTTTTAAATGACAACTCCTCCAAAACCACTGAAGCAGTATGACTCTAATTTGGTACAAACGTTGCTTGGGTAAGGGCAATCCAAAAAAGCTAAAATTATGGTGATCTGCCTCTTGGTTTGGTTGCCATGGCAACAGAAAGCTCCCATAAACTTCTAATGGGAAAACGGTTAAATTGCATTTTCTCCATAACCACTGACGTGATGTGAATTATATTTGGCAGTTATGATCATCTGATGATTGTCTATCCAGTTTATGTGTTTGATGACCAGCGGCCATTTTGTTGGTTGCAATGACAACATTACATTTCAAAAAAGGAATTTTTTAAATGATAAGTCCTTCAAAACCACTGAAGCAGTATGACTCTAATTTGGTTCAAATGTTGTTTGGGTAAGGGCTATTCAAAATAGCTAAAATTATGATGATCTGCCTCTTGGTTTGGTTGCCATGGCAACAGAAATTTCCCATACTTATAAAAGGAAAATGGTTAAATTGTATTTTCTCCATAACCAGTGAAGTGATGTGAACCATATTTGGCATTTATGATCATTTGATGATTGTCTTCATAGTTCATGTGTTTTATGACCAGCAGCCATTTTGTTTGGATGCCATGGCTACATTAAATTTTTTTTTTTTTTTTTTTATTGGAAACATTTTTATTTTCTATATACCCGTTACAAATATCTTTCATGATCCGGGTAATCATGAAAGTTTCTCCAGTTCTTTCACTCTACCTATTTCACATTTGAAATGTGCACTACTCAATTATTCTCTCTATTGCCCTGACAGCCTGGAGTCTGTCAACATGTATACAAATGTGAAAGTATTTATTTTCTATAAGCAGTGCACCTTCCTCGCTGTCACTCACACTTTTTAAAAAAATATTTAAGTTATGAAAGACACAATCTTAGAAGTTATTCAAGAAAACCCAGGTTTTCTGACTTAAGGCCTCTGTTTTGTATGAGCCTCCTACACGGGTCCTTTGGATAAATTATATCATTTTTTGAATGTTCCTTTCAGACTACACAAAGGCAAAGGCCAAACCCAGTTCCACTGCCTGTGCCATCTCATTATCCCTTGTAGTGGCTCATACATAAATGCATACCTGCACATATATGTGCACAACTCATGCATGTATATGTTGACATACACAAGAGTACACACACACATGTATCCATGCTCATATAGAGGCATACATACGTAGCATCATTAGCATGTAAGCTTTTTGTTTCCATTTTTACCTCCATAGGGACCTGGTAACTTTCCACAAAGAAATAGGTTATGGATATCTTGCACATTTTTACACTGTCATACTATTTTTTTTTTCTTCTATTAATGATTGTTTTACCATTAATCATTGATTGGGCTTATTATATTGTGTTATGTACTATCATTTAGTAATGACTGATACTGGCTCCATTCATGTTGAAATTTTTCCTCATCATTCTGTTTAGTAGCTATATGGGCTTGTACTTTATACATGTATTTGACTTTGATTTTAAATACATTCAGGTTCAGAGGCTGTTTTTTACAGCGTGACAAGTATATAAAGTACTTTGCATACAGCAAAATGAAATTCAAAGGTTTTGGCAATTTTTGTTCCTTATGAAAGCCAAATATGAAAGCTTCTTCAGAAGTGTCACAATGTATATTAATTTGGATCCCTGTGTTATCCGTAAATTCGCCTTGTGTGAAAAGTTCACCATTGTCTTTAACCAAGTCATTTATAAATCTTATGCCTTTCTTAAACCATGCACTGTAAAAAATATATGAGTTGCCTATCTTTATATTTTCATTGTAGAATATTGGAGTTTTTAATACAGATCTTTCATTTATTTCCATCTTCTTGTCAATATTTATGAATGCTTGTAACACATCTTTCCAAAAATTGTTATGTATATGTTTCATTTTTTTCACTAACATATTTTAAACCACAGGCTAGTAGTTTATCCATTTGAATATTAACTCTTATAAAATATTGCCATTTGCTGTCTGTTGTTATAAGCCTTCTTATCCATGTTGTTTTAAGTGCATCCATGAAAGCTTTTACATTAATCATTTTCAACCCACCTTCACAATATTGTTTAATTATCACCGATTGCTTAATTGTCCCCCGCCTTTTCGAAGAAAAGTGGAGGGACACTGTTTTTGGTTTTCCGTGGTGCGTGGTGCGTGGTGCGTGGCGCGTGGTGCGTGGTGCGTGGTGCGTGGTTCCGAGTTTTTAGTGGGTACTTTGTCCCCTTAACTCCTCCCACAGTTTCTGTCCAATCCTTTTGAAACTTTACAGGTGTTTTAAGGATGGTATGAAGATATGCATGTGGTTTTTTCAGAATCCTGAAATAATTTTTTATCACTTTTTCTGCATTTTTAACTTAGACATTTTTTGAGTTCTAACATTACAGAAGTCTATAGGGAGTAGGTACCTTGTCCCCTTAACTCCTCCCACAGTTTTTGGCCGATCGTTTTGAAACTTTACATGGGCTTTTAGGATGGCCTGAAGATATGCATGTGGTTTTTTCAGAATCCTGAAATAATTTTTTATCACTTTTTCCGCATTTTTAACTTAGACATTTTTTGAGTTCTAATACTACAGAAGTGTATAGGGAGTAGGTACCTTGTCCCCTTAACTCCTCCTACAGTTTTTGGCCGATCCTTTTGAAACTTTACATGGGCTTTTAGGATGGCCTGAAGATATGCATGTGGTTTTTTCAGAATCCTGAAATAATTTTTTATTACTTTTTCTGCATTTTTAACTTAGACTTTTTTTGAGTTCTAATACTACAGAAGTCTATAGGGAGTAGGTACCTTGTCCCCTTAGCTCCTCCCACAGTTTTTGGCCGATTCTTTTGAAACTTTACAGGTGTTTTAAGGATAGCCTGAAGATATGCATGTGGTTTTTTCAGAATCCTGAAATTATTTTTTATTACTTTTTCCGCATTTTGTAACTTAGTCATTTTTCGATTTCTAATACTACAGAAGTGTATAGGGAGTAGGTACCTTGTCCCCTTAACTCCTCCCACAGTTTTTGGCCGATCCTTTTGAAACTTTACATGGGCTTTCAGGATGGCCTGAAGATATGCATGTGGTTTTTTCAGAATCCTGAAATAATTTTTTATTACTTTTTCCGCATTTTTAACTTAGACATTTTTTGAGTTCTAATACTACAGGAGTATATAGGGAGCAGGTACCTTGTCCCCTTAACTCCTCCCACAGTTTTTGGCCGATCCTTTTGAAACTGTACAGGTGCTTTAAGGATGGTATGAAGATATGCATGTGGTTTATTCAGAATCCTGAAATTATTTTTTATCACTTTTTACACGTTTTGAACTTAGACATTTTTTGAGTTCTAATTTTACAGAAGTCTATAGGGAGTAGGTACCTTGTCCCCTTAACTCCTCCCACAGTTTTTGGCCGATCCTTTTGAAACTTTACGTGGGCTTTTAGGATGGCCTGAAAATATGCAGGTGGATTTTTCAGAATCCTGAAATAATTTTTTATTACTTTTTCCGCATTTTTAACTTAGTCATTTTTCGATTTCTAATACTACAGAAGTGTATAGGGAGTAGGTACCTTGTCCCCTTAACTCCTCCCACAGTTTTTGGCCGATCCTTTTGAAACTTTACATGGGCTTTCAGGATGGCCTGAAGATATGCATGTGGTTTTTTCAGAATCCTGAAATAATTTTTTATCACTTTTTCCGCATTTTTTACTTAGACATTTTTTGAGTTCTAATACTACAGGAGTATATAGGGAGCAGGTACCTTGTCCCCTTAACTCCTCCCACAGTTTTTGGCCGATCCTTTTGAAACTGTACAGGTGCTTTAAGGATGGTCTGAAGATATGCATGTGGTTTATTCAGAATCCTGAAATTATTTTTTATCACTTTTTACACGTTTTCAACTTAGACATTTTTTGAGTTCTAATTTTACAGAAGTCTATAGGGAGTAGGTACCTTGTCCCCTTAACTCCTCCCACAGTTTTTGGCCGATCCTTTTAAAACTTTACGTGGGCTTTTAGGATGGCCTGAAAATATGCAGGTGGATTTTTCAGAATCCTGAAGTATTTTTTTATTACTTTTTCTGCATTTTTAACTTAGACATTTTTTGAGTTCTAATATTGCAGAAGTATATAGGGTGCAGGCACCTTGTCCCCTTTACTCCTCCCACAGTTTTTGTCCGATCCTTTTGAAACTTTACAAGGGCTTTTAGAATGGCCTGAAGATATGCATGTGGTTTTTTTCAGAATCCTGAAATAATTTTTTACCACTTTTTCTGCATTTTTAACTTAGACATTTTTTGAGTTCTAATACTACAGAAGCGTATAGGGAGTAGGTACCTTGACCCCATAACTCCTACCACAGTTTTAAGCCGATCCTTTGAAACTTTACAGGTGCTTTAAGGATGGTCTGAAGATATGCATGTGGTTTTTTTCAGAATCTTGAAATTATTTTTTATCACTGGTTTCCTGCTTCAATACTTAGGTATTTGATACAGGACCAGTGGTCCTCTGGTTAACTTTACCATTTTTAACACCTCAAATAAAAATTAGGCGGGGGACATAAATTCCCCATGGAATTTGCTTGTTTTGCTTGTCTTATTATTCCATAAGAAACTGAATATTGTGTTATTTATATAATCCATAATTGCCTGATTTGGATTTGGCAAGGATATAAACAAGTGAATAAATATTGAAATCATGAATGTCTTTATTACAGTTATTTTCCCTAAAGGTGTTAAAGACCGTCTTCCCCATTGTTTTACCATATTTTCTAACTGTTTTATTTTTGCTGTATAGTTCTCCTTTATCATTTTATCAAGATCAACATTAAAATTTATTCCCAAAGCTTTAAATTGTTTTATTCCCCATGACAGTTTCCACTTTGTTTTAATTGAGCTTGTACTGTATTTTTCAGAGCCAATCCATACCAGTTGTGTTTTATCAAAATTAATTTTTAGGCCTGATATATTTGCAAATCTGTCTAGTTCTTCAAGTGTGCAATTCAGAGCTTCACTAGATCCATCTAAAAAAATAGAAGTGTCATCTGCATATTGTGAAATTTTAAACTCAGTGTTTTCTATTTTAATGCCTTTGATTCTTTTATTTTTTCTTATTTTTGTTGCCAGAAATTCTGCACATAGTATAAAAATGTAAGGAGATAATGGGTCTCCCTGATGGCATCCGCGCCCTATGTTAAAGGATGGTGACATATGTCCACACTGAATTACAGATGCAGTTATATGTTTGTAAAATGTGTTAATCCATCTGCATATGGTTGGACCAAAATTTAAAAATTTTAAAGCTTTTTGTACGAATGACCATGATAAAGAGTCAAAAGCTTTCTCAAAATCAATAAGTAGTAGAAGACCTGGAATATTGTTTTGCTCAGTATAATTCATTAAATCATATATTAAACGTGTATTTTCGCCAGTGTATCTTCCTTTTAAAAATCCTGTTTGGTCTTTGTTAATTATTTTATCTATGGGAGACATCATGATCTAGTCAATCCCTACAATGTGGCAGTTTCCAGAATTGTTTCTGATGTTTTTGCCAGTGACGCGCCATAAGTAGACTTCCCAAATCCCGGACATACGCTTCTACCGATATTTCCTTCGTTCAGGCCCATGGGCATTGTGGGCGAAGCTTGCTTACCAAGTAATGCTTACTATCCGCGGACGCCTGATTACACCCTTTGTTCTGGGGTCCATGTCTGTTGGTCTGAACATTCTGATTCGTCATTCGTTTATGGATTTATGATTTTGGATTACGGCTTTGGTACCATGACCGCAACTGCTTAAGTCTCTTTGCTATAGCTCCAGAGGCTATTTTGTAAACAGTGTCTAACAATGTTAATGGTCTCCAATTCTTCAGATGCTGTTTAGGTTTATTTTCTTTTGGGATACATGTTATAAGACCTAATCTTTGTGTAATTGAGAGCTCTCCATTTTCAAACCCTTCATTAGCAGATCTAAGGACAAAATAGCCTAACTGTTTCCAAAAAACTTTAAAGAATTCAGCAGTAAATCCACTTATCCCCGGGCTTTTATCATGTTTCATTTTACGTAATGTGTCTGTGATTTCTTTGTAAGTTAAAAGTCCTTCTATACTATTAGATTTTCTCCTCAGTAATTTTCATCATATTAGTGTCTCTCATATAATTTTCTAAATCAATATCCTCCAAAGTATTATTACTTGAAGAGGCCAATATTAATGTTAAAAATGTTCATCCCTTTTCTTTTCCGTCAAAAGAGCCATGGACGTTAAACCCTCCAAAGATTATTTTAGACCTTCATAAAAGTAAAAAAAACAGAAGTTGAGTCACATATTTTTAAGAATGAATTTTTAGAAATCAAATCAAATTATAAACATTACCTGTCAATTTATACAGATGGTTCGAAACAAGATGAGAAAGTTGCTTGTTCTGTTATTAGTCCAAATTTTACTGACAGTATCAGATTACCTGATAATAGCTCCATTTTTACAGCTGAAGCCAAGGCAGTTGATATTGCACTTTATCATATCAGAGATCAGTCTGAAAAAAAATTCATCATTTATTCAGATTCTCTTTCTGGATTAAAATCCCTTAAAGATTTACACCATAGGAACCCATTAATTCAGCAAATTCTTAAAAAATATTATTACCTTTCAGCTTCAAAAGAAATTGTATTTTGTTGGCTTCCCAGCCACGTTAATATTCGTGGAAATGAACTAGCTGATTTAGAAGCCAAATCTGCATTATCCTTAGTGATAACAAATTTCAAAATTCCTCACTCTGACTTTAAATCAAACATCCGTCAATACATCAACAACAAATGTCAGTCTGTTTGGGAAACACAAACTCAAAATAAACTAAATGAAATAAAACTAAATTTTAACAGCAAATGCACATTCTCTAATCTCAGCAGAAAAGAACAAACAAAAATCACCAGATGTAGACTTGGACACACTAGAATTACTCATTCTTATATTTTAAAAAATGAACAAGCCCCATTCTGCATTCCTTGCAATGAACTTTTTACAATCAAACATTGTCTTATCACTTGTGCAGAATTTGATTATATTCGCACAAAGTATTTTAATGTAAAAACTATAAAGGAACTTTTTAATGATATACCAACTAAGAAAATACTCGACTTTCTTAAAGAGATCGGACTTTTTAATAAAATATAATCAGTATTTTTAATAAATTAAAATCATTGATACTTTATCTTTTTAAAATGAACACATCAATCCTAGATATTTTTAATTTCTCATTAAATAAAATCATTATATAATATAAAAATTATTAGACGCTATATGCCCTTTTAGGGTTGAGCGTCTATAAGTAAAATATCCATCCATCCATCCAAAGTATTATCCTTTGATTTATATAAGTTTTCATAAAAGTTTTTAGTTTTTAATAAAATTTCTTCTTATTCACATATTATTGTTCCATCTTCTTTTTCAATTTTACATATTATTTCTGAAATATAATTGTGTTTTTCTAATCCACAAAAATATTTAGTTGGTTTCTCACCTTCATCAATATACTGAGCTTTTGATCTTAACATATGTCCTTTTAATTTTTCCTGACGTATATTAATTAACTCAGTTTTAAGAATTTCAATTTGTTCAAATTTATCTTCATTAATTATGTTTTCTAAATCCTTGATAGTTTTTAATAAATATTTTTCTCTAGCATCTTTCTCTTTCTTCTTATAACTTGCATAGGAGATTGCTTTTCCTCGAATTTCCATTAATAAGACATCTAAAAACAGCTGATCAGTTATTGTAAGTTGTAATTTGTCAATTGGAATGTTGTCAATATTATCTAAATTATAAATAGGTACTGCATATTGTCTTTTTACCTCTGTAATCTTTTCATTTATCTGTTTCAAATATTCTATGTCACTTAATAAGGAGTTATTGTGTTTCCAGTATGATTTTCCATGTTCAAAGTTTGTAAAGTTAAGTTCTAAAGTAATCATAGAATGATCAGATCTATAATGGGATTCTATGGAGGATTTTTTAAGAAATTGCATTAAATTTTCAGAAATTAGAAAGTTATCTAATCTTGCTTGTTTACATGGATTCTTTTTTCTCCATGTAAATTTTTTTTGTGTTGGAAAATTTTCCCTGAATGGATCGACCAAGTATTTTGTATTAATAATATCTAGAACCTCTTCTCTTGCATTTGGAATATTCAAACATTTATAATTATAATAGTCTAAATCTGGATTCAATACACAGTTGTAATCACCACATATAATGATATCTGTATTACCTATTTCATCAATATAATTTGAAATTATTTTAAAGAAATCAGGATTGTCCTTGTTTGGTCCATATAGATTGATCAAGGATAATCTTTGGTTATGTACATTTAAATCCAAGATTATAAAATTTCCATTTTCATCAATTATTTTCCTATGTATTTTATAATCAAGATCTTTGTTAAAAAATATTGCCACACCACGGGCATTAGACTTGAAATTACTAAATATGCAGTTACTGTTACCCCACTGATCTATTACGTTTATTTCATTTTCTTTTATATAATGAGTGTCTTGTAAACAGTAAATATCTTGTCTCATGTTTTTCAAATATTCAAAGATGTCAACTCTCTTTTCAATACCTTGTAGGCCTTGTGTATTATAGGAAAGTACATGCAAATCAGCCATTCTTAATAAAAACTAGAACATGTATTTGTGCAAAATGTGCAGAAAGAAAAAAGGTAGCTACCAGGTCCCAAAGTAAGAAACATAGAACAAAAACAACAAAGTATATAAAAAAATCCATATAGAAAAATGTAAAAGATATAGTCGAACTAGACTTTATGCTCTAATTCTGTGTCCTATTTTGAAAAAAAAAAAAAAAAAAAAAAAACTGTGTGAGAAATAAACAAAACAGAGTAAATAGACAAAAGACAAAATAAAAGCAAAGATGTCCACTGTGTTGACAATATGGCACTATCTAAAGCTGTAATATTGGACCAATAGCAAGAATTAACAATAATTTTAATATTTCTCCTGTACGAAATGTAATCCATGGTCAGTAGTACAAACAGGCTGTATCCATCTTAAACAGCCCATTATGAGGATATTCAACCTGAATCCGGACAGCTGGTGATCCTCCATATAGACCCAGATGAAACAGCCCACGTGGGTCACCCCATCCAGATCTAGACCACTGACAATCTTCATGCATCATATCCCTGAACCTCATCTAAAGTGCAATATCTACATGTAACATGCAAGAGAAGTACAAACAGTGTGGACCAAGATAAAACAGCTGATATAAAGCCATTCCATCCGAATCCACACCGTTGGCCCTCTTCCTGTCTCACAGTGTTGAAACTAGCCCCGACCAGCATGAAACATATCTCCACGCAATAAGCAAGAGCAGTGCAAACCATGTAGACCCAGATCAAACAGCTCACATGTGCCACCCCATCTGAATCTAGATTGTTGACAGACTTCATGCATCATATAATTGAACCTAGCACCAACTGACATGCAATATAACATCTTATGCAACAAAATTAAGAGAAGTACGCACAGTGCAGACCCAGATGAAATAGCTCATGATGAGCCATCCCATCCGAATCTGCACTGCTAGCCATCCCCCTGCTTCACAGTGATGAAACTAGCAATGACCGCATGAAATACAATATTTTCATGCAATAGTCAGGAGTAGTGCAAACTGTGCAGACCCAACTGAAACTAGAGCAAGTGCCCAGAGGGTCACGAATACCTCCAGCGGGCACCATTTCTTAATTATAAAATATTTTAAAGTTAATGACAATGATATAAGGCAAAATATAGTTTACAATGTCAGTCTTTGAGTGACACTGATGTATCATCCCGATTACAACTTTTCTGGAGTAAAAAGTCTTCAAGACATGAAGCATATTTGCTGGACCCTTTTATTACATGTATATAGGTCACTGACCTACATTTACTTGAGAAGTTAATCTGATGGTCACATTGATCCATTATACCAACTATGATGTGAATCCTTTATATCTAAAACATATTAAGCAAACTCACTAGACCATGAAATATAGGTCATGCTGATTTATATTTACTTTGAGGTCAAAGTTTGGGTCACACTGTGACAAAATTTGTTGTATGTAAATATGATGTTTTAATAGATATCAATATGATGTTTTAATAGATATCAACTAGTGGGAAATATAAGACAAAAACACAGGGTTATGAAATATAGGTCACATAATCCCAAAATATGATAGTAATACACCAAATTGTCTCCAAGATGTAACATAAAACAACTGGACCATGAAATATAGGTTACAGTGACCTACATTTACTTTCAGGTCAACTGTTGGATCATATTGATTCATAATCCCAAATAATGATGTTCATACATCAAGTATCATTCAAAGATATAAGGCAAAACTACTGGATCATGAAATATAGGTCAAGGTAATCTGCATTTGATAAGATGTTAATCGTGGTGTCACACAGAACCAATATTCCAAGTATCACATAAATCCATGAAATAGTCTTCAAGATATAAGGCTAAATCACTGGAGGATGAAAATAACAGTCCATGACTAGCAGTCTTATCTGAATTTGGACCAGAGGCGATCTTCTTTTTTCAAAGTATTGAAATTGTACTTCACACCTACTGACTGGAATATAACATCTAAATATTCCAGTCAGCAGAAGTGCAAACAGTGCAGACCCCGACAAAAACTTCTCACAATAAGCCATCTCATTCAAATCTGCACTGTCAGCAGTTTTCCTGTTTCACAGTGTTGAGCCCATACCTAAAAGGCTATTATTGACCAACACAAATTTAACATTTCCTTAAAACAGTCAACAAGGAATGCAGACAGTCCATACACATATGAAACAGCTCCTCACACTCTATCCCATCAGAGCCCAGACCATCAGCAACTTTCCCATCTCATAGCATTACTCTTACACTTAGCGGTGTAGACCCAGATGAAACAGCACACTCTGTCTCACCTGAACCAAGACCGTCAGCATTCTTCCTGTTCCACCGCAGTGAAGCCATATTTAGCACTGACCTGATATTTATAATATTTATACACCAGTTGACAATTAGTGCAAACAGTGTAGACCCTGTTGAAACAGTTCCTCTTAAGCCTTTCAGTCCAAGTCTAGACTGTTTGCAATCTTCCTGCCCCATAGTACTGAAAACATTCTAGCTTTGACTGACACAGGATAGAACTCTCCATATAATAGGCAACAGTAGTGTAAACAGTGTACACCATGGTCCCCAGTTCCCAGCCTCAACCAAACGAAATATGAGACTGAAAAAAGGACCATGATGGCTATCATCTATACTATTAAAATATGTCACCAAAACCCTCTGTCTTGCTAATGTGCAAGGCAGAGGAAAAAGTGACTGGATCTTTTCTCAGATCCTTTTTTTTTTTTTTTTTTTTTTTTTTTTTACATGCAGAGCATGTAAAATCTGCATGTAAAAGTTCAGTTATTCACTGCAGTCAGCTAATTGTGTGACCATCAGTGTATTATAAGAATACTACATCTACCCCAACTACCATGACAGTCTGGCCTGAGCAAACAGTGTGGACCCAGATCAGACCCTGCAGAATGACCAGGGCCCACACTGCCTGCCACTCATCAAGCAGTTTTTACACATACTGGTATCAACCGATAGCAAAATGGACTCGTTGAAATTTTTGAACAAGTATGGTGAGGAGTTAAGGTATCCCAACACTTAGGATAAAGATGGTATATTTTTTCCCAAAACAATGAATTCCTCCTTTCACTGTAAGCAGGAATTGTAGTATCCCTGATAGATACTCAGACACTATGAAATTGTTAACACTTATAGGAGCTAACAGTCTAAACCCATATCTATCTGCTCCAGCAGGAGCATTCTGCTACTGGGATGCAATCTGATCAGGGTCTGCAATACTCTGACACCTAGCTGGGGCCATTACAACAGAAATGTCTTTTTAGCAATTTATGGAAAGTAATACTTGCTAAGAAATATTATTTAGGGAAATATAGTGTGTCAACCCTTGTCATGCTGAGTAAATTATGGTGCCACGCCAATCAGATCATTTAATTAAGACTATTGATACAAGTTAAAATACTGAATGACAAACACTGCAGTTCCAGATCAGTTGGCTTCCAGGTTCAGCAGGTCCAGGGTTAACTAAAAATTCCTTTCCACCATGTCAAAGTATATTAACTGTTTAACAGAGTAACAGACAGTGCACACCCTGGTCAGGCAGCTCCATATTGTTGTCTCATCCCAGAATACTTAATCAGATTGATTTAAATAATATGAGTTGCTCAATTTTTGTACTAAACAAACAAGATACCCCTCCATTACACCCCATAACAGATAGGAGTGGGTAGCATGTAAATGTTCCTCCTATTTCCTCACGAAAACACATGCCATGGGCACCCACCAGAAGCGCCTCCCCGAGGCTCCCCCGATGAGCACCACAACACATGCCCCCATGGAGAAGCAAGAAAAATATCAATATCAATCTTGATGAAGAAAGAAGGAGAAAAAATGCCTTATCTGGAGCTACGTCTTACCTGATGATATCTGTTTCCTCCTGTCATATATCCTTAATTATTCAGGAAAGAATATGAATACTTAGTACAAGTACACATATACACATCACTCTCAAACTTCAATTATCTGGAAAAGATTATGTTTTTTTTTTTTTATAATGTTTGTTTTATTATTGTTTGTTGTTTACGTTTGTTTACATTGTAAGTTTGTGTTAGACATACATAGCTCCAGACAAGTGCTAGCATCCATATAATATTTCTCCTATTGCCCCATGAGAACACAGGTCGCTGATAATCATCAGAAGCGCCTCCGAGGCGCCTCCCATGAGCACCACAACACATGCTCCCACAGAGAAACAAGAAATAAGAAAATGATCAGTGCCCCTCAGTTCACAAAAGCACCCTATCTGGAGCCATGGGCATGTACACAGATAGAGAAGAGTTTCTCTGTTTCTCAGTTTTTCTTCTCTGTCTCTATTACCTTGTCAGTGTCTGAACAAATGTCAAATTTATGGCGTTTTCCAGCTGTTGTTTTAGCATACACACTGCCGTTAAAGTACCAGGCACTGTCTATGTTTTCATGGAGCATGAGTCTGTTTATCAAACTGGTGTTTTGTTTGGTGACATCATCAACTAATCTATACCCAGCTCTTTTCATCTCCTGTCTTTTTTTCATGATTTGTATTTTTACACTGTTATTTTTTAGTTTAATCAAGACAGGCTTGGGCATACCAGTCTTTCCTGGAATTCTGTGTAGTGGAGTTATTTTATGTTCATCTAATTTTACTTTGGTCTTAGTGGCAACAATTGTAATAACTTGCTCTGTTAATGACTGTTCTGTTTCATTTTCAAGTTCCTCCACACCCATTATCTTTATATTATTTTTCCTTGAATATTGTTCGTTTATGTTACTTTTCTGTAAGGCAGTTTTAGAGTTTTTTTCAGATTCACTAAGCCTTGATGTGAGATCTTCAATTTGCTCTTTCATTTGTACATTTTCATAAACAAGCATATCAAGCCTCTGATGCAATTCATCATTCTTCTCTTTGAACTTTTCCTCCGTCTGTTTTCCTATAGTTATCACAAGTCTTTTTTCTATTTCTATGCTGATGGCCTCCACAGTGCTCACAATGAAAGCCTTCAGTTCTTCTTTATTCAAAAGACTTTGGACACTTTCCCTAGTTTTTTTTATATCACTGTTCATTTGTTCAAGCTGTTTGTCTATCATTGTTATCTCATCACCAAAACTACTCTCAACTACTTCTGAATAAGACCTTTTCTCTGGCTGACCTTTCTTACTCATTGTTTTGCTCTAGGGGCAATGATGAAATTTGACTATTTTTAGCCTGTTAACACCTATTTAAATTCCTTTGTATTCCCTTGTGTTTTGAAAGTCAGATCACCATTTTTTGTTCTCAAGATATCTCAGTTATCCTATATTTTTCAAACTTTATATCTCACACAGATATGCATCACTAATATAACATTAGAATGACACAAAAATTGTTTACTGAATTTTACTAGTTCCAAAAATTAAAGCATAAATCCCACAACTGAATTCAATTACATTCTTCACAGGTAAACACCCTCAGGCTCTAAATTTTAGAAAAGGAATTTTTTAAATGACAACTCCTTCAAAACCACTGAAGCAGTATGACTCTAATATGGTACAAATGTTGCTTGGGTAAAGGGCAATTAAAAATAGCTAAAATTTGGTGATCTGCCTCTTGGTTTGGTTGCCGTGGCAACAGAAGGCTCCCATTGTCTACCCCGTTTGTGTGTTTGATGACCAGTGGCCATTTTATTAGGCTGCCATGGCATTATTAAATTTAAAAAAAAGGAATTTTTAAATGGCAATTTCTCCAAAACCACTGAAGCGGTAGGACTCTAATTTGGTACAAATGTTGCTTGGCATAGGACAATTCAGAATAGCCAAAAGTTTGGCGGTCTGCCTCTTGGTTTGGTTGCCATGGCAACAGAAAGCTCCCATAGACTTATAATGGGAAAATGGTTAAATTGCACTTTCTCCATAACCAGTGAAGTGATTTGAGCCATATTTGGCAGTTACGATCATCTGATAATTGTCTTCCCAGTTTATATGTTTTATGACAGGTGGCCATGTTGTTTGGTTGCCACAGCAACATTCAGTTTTGAAAAAGGACTTTTTCAAATGACAACTTCGAAACCACTGAAGCAGTAGGTCTCTAATTTGGTACAAAAGATGCTTGGGTAAGGGCAATTCAAAATAGCTATAATTATCGTGTTCTGCCTCTTGGTTTGTTTGCCATGGCAACAGAAAGCTAGCATTGACTTATAATGGGAAAATGGTTTAACTGCAATTTTTATGCCCTCGCCACAAAAAAATGGCAAGTGTATTATGTTTTACTGTCCGAATTTTTGAGTGTCCGTCCATCTATCCGGGTGAACATGCAAGGTTTAGGAGCTATTTTTGGGCTATTTTGGACATACTTATGAGGTATTTTGAGGTTTATTCCATTTAAAATGCATTAGCTAGCCCCTAAACCAAATCCTTTCATTACTTGCAATGGCAGAACTGAAAAAATGTTGCATAACAAATGCATATCTGCAGTGGCTATTTCACTCCCTTGTGTGAGCCGTGGCCCGTGGGCCTCTTGTAAAATGATTTCACAGAAATGTTCCTCTTATCCCCCTTTTTTTGGCTCACCTGAGCTATGCTATAGTGATCACTTTTTGTCCCTCGTCGGTGCGTCTGTGCATTTGTCCGTCCGTTAACATTTTCAAATGGCTTCTCCTCTGAAGCCGCTGAACCAATTTTGCTCAAATTTCATATGGAGCCTCCTTAGGTTGGGGGAAAGAAAGATTGCTAAAATGGTTGCAATCCATTGACCGAGATGGCTGCCATGCCCATATATGATAAAAACCATTAAAAAATCTTCTTTTCTAGAACAGAGGATGCCTTTGGGCTGAATCTTTGCACAAATCATCGGGGACGGGAGATTTACCAAAGTTGCTAAAATAATGGTTGTATATTGACATTTGACCTTTTAAATCTACCTTCACCATCAGTAGGGCAACACCATCCAAAACCAAGGTCACCCTTGATTTTGCTAGGTGTTGCCCAGCCCCCTGCCTATAACACAAGTACACTGTAGATCCAATACAACGTGGTCCGTTGTTTCGCGAAATCCAGTATATCGCGAATCGGCCATGGCTCCCAAATTTTCCATAAGCAAAAAAATTTAAAAACATAAAATGTTTGTTGTTTTATTTAACTTCAGAAAAAAAATTAAAAAAAAAAAAAAATGTGTTCCGCCTCCGATAATTGATTTTTCGCGTCTATCCCGACGCTGAGTCGTGTCAGGTGTTATGACAAACAATCCACTTAGCGTCAGTCAGCGCACACGTTGATTATAACTGGCAAACAATAAATTATAATGGCCGTGATTGTCATAATCATTATCATCATTGAGTACATAGATCTAGTCAATGCTCAATCAGTCAATGATGCCCACAAACTTATTCTGCTCAACAGGTGAAAACGGTCCACCTCCTTTTCAACACCAGCAAATTTTACAAGACAGTAGTCTTACGATGTTTCTGTCCCATATACACAGATCTTAGTCTGCTCATTTTACACTTCTGTAGCAATAAATATTTTAAAAGAAAACAACTGTGTCAAAAAAATAACAGTAAAACTAAAATAAAAGAAATTAACTTTGATAAAAGACAGTTTTTTGCACCCACAACACAATAATTAGTAAAGGGAAGCAACAAATTATCTAAGCACAACTGAAGCAATTTGAGTTACTTCCCTTCACTGTTCCAGGGAACCAGAGTATCCAAAATGGCGTCCTAAATTGTTAACCCGATGATTTCTAGTTTTCAAAAGTAGTTTATCAGCTGGTTTCGATTGAAATTACTTGTTAGTCATAGGCCATTGAGCAATTCTAATCCCATTTTAATTTGGAAATAAGGCTGATAGCATGACTTAATGCCATTTATCAGTGATGTCTCAGCAAACTACCACAGCGACAATCCAAGCAAGTATTATACATGCATGGTACATGTCTGGACTTTATATCGCGATAGCGGACTTTGGACGCCATGGACTGCGATATATTGGATCTACAGTGTACCATACTAAACTGTAGGGAGGCAAATGAAATACAAGACTAGCTTTTGGAAAATCGAAACCATATACATGTAATTGAAAATTTTCGAAACATGAACATGCGCAATCATATAAAGCAATTTGTATCCATCATCACTGATTCAATCCTCTATGGAAGTCATTATCACAACACAGCTCCTGGATAGTAGTGCTCTGAAGAGTCACATAGTATATAATAGCCAATATCACTTGAATACTGTCCATAGAAAGCGCATAATTTATAATGGCGCTGTCCCTCCTAAGGAGTCTTTAGCGTGACTTACACTGACAAGCATAACTAAGGTTAAATGACACTTTATGGCTATTGTCCTATTCTTCTCTCATGGAGTCAAATGAGCACATTGAGTCACATTATAGTATATATTATTCTGTTTCTCCTCTAATGGAGTCCATTGAACACATTATGGCACATTATGGCTATATTTTATTTTCGTCCTTAGGAGTCTATTAAGCACATGATCACTGAGAAACTTTATATGTGAATGAAAAAAAAAGAAACATTGGCTCATGGCACCTAATACATAGCACATTTAAATAAGGCGGTTTGGCATGTTAAACATAATGTAAACCAAGTGCATATAAAGTGAGTGAATCACTGAGATAAACAATTGCACCATCTAATCTTGGAGCTTAGAGCGCAAAAATTCAACTTCCGGTTTCTGACTAAATCTACTACTCTAAACTACTATATACAAGGGGAAAAAAGGGTGGGAAGGTAAAATTTTCAGAATGGCATCCGTTTACATCGAACAATTTTTTGCAAGTGACGCTGAAAGCCAAGCGTCAACCTATGCGTGGGCTATCGAGCATTTGATTGGTTGATAAAGGGATAAGTAAGATCCGATTAACTTCTCACATCATTTCCGTTATTTTAAAAGCCCCCACCTATCTGATTGGCTGATTGGATCATGTGGCACTGGAAATGGGAAAATTACTAATTTGTGATTACGACAAATTATTTATCAATTCTGCAAAAAAATAATTATTTAAGATGATGTTATTTCCTATGCTAAAAGTTAAGGTAAAAGTTCACATGTCAAAACTGAAAATATTGGGGATTCCCAACTGCAGGGAAACCCCATTAAACAACCTGCGTATTGATTGGCTGGGATAGTCATGTGACCACCCGAAGCGCAGAAACAAAATATTTATTTTTATTAACAATTTACTTTTAAATTAGAAATACAAAAATCAAACGATGGTGGTAGATCGAACAGGGAAGATCGAACAGTTTTTCGCAGAGACAAAATTAATTTCCTCAAACGGAAAGCTGTGCATTTGTATGTGTACCATACATTTGTATGGGACAAATGTTGAGAATTTCAAACAACTTCTCCTCTGAAACATCTGAGCCAATGTTGCTCAAATTTCATGTGGAGCCTCCTTGGGGCAGGGGAATGAAAGATTGCTAATATGGTTGCAGTCCACTGACCAAGATGGCTGTCATGCCCATATATGAAAAAACCTTTAAAAATCTTCTCCAGAACAGAGCATGCCTTGGGGCTGAATCTTTGTACAAATCATCGGGGACAGGAGGTCTACCAAAGTTGATAAAATGATGATCGTACATTGACCTTTGACCTTTTTATGGTGAGTTCAAGTTTGCTTCCACATGCATTTGTATGGGCCCCATACATTTGTATGGAAAAAAAAGTTCGATAATTTCTAATGACTTCTCCTCTGAAGCCTATGGGCCAGTGTTGCTCAAATTTCATGTGGAGCCTACTTGGGGCAGGGGAACACAAGATTGCTAAAATGATGGTGGTCCATTGACCAAGATGGCTGCCATACCCATATATGGTAAAAACCTTTAAACATCTCCAGAACCAAATAAGCCCTGGGGCCCAATCTTTGCTCAAATCATCGGGGACAGGAGATTGAGCAGAATTGCTAAACTGATGGTCCTATGTTGACATTTGACCATTATATGGCCAAGTCAAATTTGCTTCCCCATGCTTTTGTATGAGTTCTATAAATTTATATGGGAAAAATGTTGAGAATTCATATTTTGGACATCTCCTGTATAATCCAGTTGTATCAAAACTGGATGATGAGCTTTAGGGCGCCAAGTAGACTCAAAATAGCTAAATGAGCCAATAGAAAATCCAAGATGGCCACCACAGCCACCATCTTGAAAATAATTTTTGACATCTCATTCCAAGCCTTCGGTTGCTTTGAGCCGAAACTTGCTCTGTAGCAACAGGATGACTTCTGGATCGAAACAAGGTAAAATTGTGTCGATCGGAAATCCAAGATGGCTGCAATGGTTCCACTGCATTTAACAAGATGGCCACCAGAGCTAAAAATAGAAAATCTTCAAACGACATCTTGTCCTTGGCCAGTGGCCAGATTTTGAAAATATTTGCACAGAAGTGTTCCTTCAATGGCCCTTTATCAAAATTGCTAAAATGGTTCTGCTTGGCTGAACAAAATGGTGGCCAGAGCTAAAAATAGAAAAAAAACCTATAAACGACATCTCTGCAGCCAGTGTCCTGATTTCAAAGTAATTTCACAGAAGTGTTCCTCTTATGGGCCTTTACCAAAATTGCTAAAACAGTTCATCTCGGCTGAATAAAATGGCTGCCAGAGCGAAAAATAGAAAAAAAACCTTTAAACGACATTTCCTCCTTGGCCAGTGGCCTGAATTCAAAATGATTTCACAGGAATGTTTCTCTTTTATCCGTTCACCAAAATTGCCAAAATAGTTCTGCTCTGCTGAACAAAATGGTCACCAGAGCTAAATATAGAAAAACCTGTATATGACATCTGCTTGGCCAGTGGCCGGATTTCAAAATAATTTCACATCAATGTTCCTCTTATGCCCCTTTACCAAAATTGCTAAAATGGTTCTACTCTGCTGAACAAAATGGTTGCTGGAGCTAAAAATAGAAAAAAAAGCCTTTAAAGGACAGGATGAATAGACAACCCAATTGACTTCAGAAAAAAATCTGATTTGTTTTTTAGCTCACCTGAGCACGAAGTGCTCATGGTGAGCTATTGTGGTCAGTCAATGTCCGTCGTCCCTCATCCGTCGTTTGTCGCTCATGGTGAGCTATTGTGGTCAGTCAATGTCCGTCGTCCCTCATCCGTCGTTTGTCGTGCGGCGTCAACAATTGCTTTAAAAGCCTACTCCTCCTACGCCCCTGGGCCAATTGACTCGATACTTGGTAGGAAGCATCTGGGTGACTTGTAGATTAAAAATAGCTAAAATCGTGCTGATCGGAAATACAAGATGGCCGCCATCTTGAAAAGCTATTTTTCGCTTCTTCTCCTGAACCGAAAGGCCAATTGACTCCAAACTTGCTAGGAAGCATTGGGCTGACTTGTAGATCAAAAATAGCTAAAATCGTGCCGATCGGAAATCCAAGATGGCCGCCATGGCCGCCATCTTGAAAATTTATTTTTCGCTTCTCCTGAACCGAAAGGCCATTTGACTCCAAACTTGCTAGGAAGCATCGGGGTGACTTGTAGACCAAAATTAGCTAAAATCGTGCCGATCAGAAATCTGAAATGGCCGCCATGGCCGCCATCTTGAAAATCTATTTTTCACTTCTTCTCCTGAACCGAAAGGCCAGTTGACTCCAAACTTGCTAGGAAGCATCGGGTGACGTAGATCAAAAATAGCTAAAATCATGCTGATTGGAAATCCAAGATGGCTGCCATCTTGAAAATCTATTTTTCACTTCTTCTCCTAAACCCAAAAGCCAATTAACTCCAAACATGGTAGGAAGCATTGGGGTGACTTATAGATCAAAAATAGCTAAAATCGTTCTAATCGGAAATCCAAGATGGCCGCCATGACAGCCGTCTTGAAAATCTGTTTTTCGCTTCTTCTCCTAAACCCAAAAGTCAGTTGACTCGAAACTTGGTAGGAAGCATTGGGGTGACTTGTTTAAGCAATAATCATGAATCTTGCTAAAAATGTTTGTCATGATGATTTCTAGGTCAAGTTCGAAATTGGGTCACCTGGGGTCAAAAACTAGGTCACCTGGCCAAATCAGCGGAAAACTTTGTTAACCCTCTAGTGGTCACATTTTTCAAGCAATCATCATGAATCTTGCTCAGCATGTTTGTCTTGATGATTTCTGGATCAAATTTGAAACTGGGTCACTTGGGGTCAAAAGCTAGGTCACCGGGCCAGATCAGCAGAAAACCTTGTTAACACTCAAGCGGTAACATTTTTGAAGCAATCATCATGAATCTTGCTCAAAATATTTGTCTTGATGAGTTCTGAGTCAAGTTCGAAACTGGGTCACTTGGGATCAAAAACTAGGTCACCCGGCCAAAACAGCAGAAAATTTTGTTAACACTCTAGCAGTTACATTTTTGAAGCAATCATCATGAATCTTGCTCAAAATGTTTGTCTTGATGTTTTCTAGGTCAAGTTTGAAACTGGGTCACATGGGGTCAAAAACTAGGTCACCAGGCCAAATCAGCAGAAAACTTTGTTAACACTCCAGAGGTCACATTTTTTAAATAATCATCATAAATATTGCTCAAAATGTTCATCTTGATGATTTCTAGGTCTAATTTAAAACTGGGTCACTTGGGGTCAAAAACTAGGTCACCTGGCCAAATCAAAGGAAAACCTTGTTGATGCTCTAGAGGTCACATTTTTGAAGTGATCATCATGAATCTTGCTCAAAATGTTTGTCTTGATGATTTCAAGGTGATGTATATTTTTCTGTCCAGTGACTTTCTTAAGTTCTTCCGTTTAGGTCAGTTTCTCAGTAATTATTGGTCCTACAGAGTGATATTTGGTACTTGTGAAGTGTTTGTGTTTAGGTCACTTTCTCAGTAACTATTGCTCCTACAGCCAGTGATACTTAGTACATGCATACATCTTAGCATGGCCTCTTGAGTGCAGTCATCCATATTTGACCTTGACCTTTATTTCACAGTACAGTCCATTAGACATGCTACATTGTCTTACTTGTTAATATAATCATTTTGAATTTTGATTAGAATGTTTGCCTTGATCAGTTCTAGATCAGGTTCTCAGAGTGCTATGATGCTCAGGTGAGCATTACAGGGCCATCATGGCCCACTTGTTTTACTTAAGGCCCTTTGAAAACTTCAGTATTTTAACTTTGTAAGCAAGATATCTCAAAAACTATTTAAGCCATTGCCTTGAAACTTGACAGGCTGATAGGGAATGATGAGTAAATGACATGATTAACTTACAGCAGTTAACTCAGGTGAGCGTTATGGCCCATGGGCCTCTTATTTCCCTATTGCGCTCTTCACTGACTGAGTGCTTGGTTGTTGTAAAAGTGGAAGTAGATTAAACTGCTCATGTCTGATAATACTGAGTTATATTGCCATTTATAATTGTGAAACTCATGCGCAGGTCAGTTCAGTGTAATAAATGTTGGTATATCAGTCATTATGTTAATAGTAAACCAGCATCTGCATTTGGGAATTCTTTAACAATGGTTACCGAAAATACTGAAATCTCCATTGGCAAACTCTGTAAACGTGATTGAAAATGACTCGATCTCCGTAAATGTGACTGAAAATGACTGGACTGATTGGCAATTTTCAGTTTCTCTAGCCCTGGTGTGGGTACTCGCTAAAGCACTTCTAATGATCAGCCACAACATATCATTATGGAGAAATATAAAACTGAATCTGCATATTTTGTATATGTGCGAAGACATATCTTCAAGTGACGTGTGAAATAATGTCATAAGTGGGTACTATGTATTTTATATTCCTGCATATATTAGTTAATGTATGTTGGTTGTGTCCGTTCCACCTGAGGATCAGATGAGCTGTAATGTGAAATATTTGAGACAGACGACTGCAATAGGCTTTCACATCTGCACAGACTGATCAAAACTGAAGAAGCATTGAATCCATGAATATCCACAGAACACCCAGCAAAGACTGTGATCAGACTGTGTGAATGTGCAGGCTGATGGTGAAAAGGCATTGCTCCAGGTGAGGTACTATTTTTTCAACCAAAATGTGCTGATATTTCCATATTTCTTCACGAAAACCTAAGTTGTGTGTACTTATTGGAAGTGCCTCAATAAGCTTTTCTAATGAGTACCCACAACATATGTTTTGATGGAGAAAACGTTCAGCTGTATACATCCCTTGTCTGGAACTATGAAATGTGATAAGGTCTATTTTCTCACATTGTTGCTCGAATGTATCATCAAATATACATGTATCTTCATATACATGTAGTGAGGTTATAAACCTGATGTCATCACAACATGAATATAGTTGGAAATAAATGCAACAATGATCTATGAAATATAAAAGTCCATTTTATTACCTGTTGATGTGTAGCGTGCCTGACTGTAGATCCAGGGCTTGTGAATTCAAACCCAGCTTGGCCACATATCTTTCGTGAAGATTGATCATGAAATAATTTCAATGGCCATTCTCCCACTCCACTGATTCAAGAAGGGCAGTTGTCAGTTACTGACAAAGTATGTTTACAAGACTAGTACTGGTTAGTAGTTTAGAGGACTAAGCCTGCCCAGGAACAGTGTGAGTAGGTTAACTGACCATGCTCAACATGACCCTAATGGGTTGACTTGGCCATAAAAGAACTAAAATAAATACTGTTGATGTGTCAAATAATGACTTGATGAGTGCCAAAAAAGTGTAGACACATTTAAATAAGGAGGTTTGGCGTGTTAAACATAATGTAAACCAAGTGCATACAAGGTGAGTGAATCACCGAGATAAACAATTGCACCAACTAATCCTGGAGTTTAGGGCTCAAAAATTTAATTTATGGTTTCTGACTAAATCTACTAAACTACTATATACAAGGGGAAAAAATGGTGGGAGGGTAAAATTTTCAGAATGGCATCTGTTTACATCAAACAATTTTTTGCCACTGTGGCATCTGATTTGTCTCTAGACTGTTTGCTCAGGCCTGATAGGATAATTATGTTTTTGGTTTGACGATCTTTAATATATTGTATACTGATATTCAAATTGAACAGGTAAACATTAAAGGTAACATTGACAGTAGCTCCAGATCAGGGTTACCTTATTTTTCCAGGAAAAAGTATTCTTTGGTGCTCATTAGAAGCATCTTGTGAGGTAATAAGTGCCCAGAATATACAGTTTTTGTGAAGAAATAAAATCAACGGAGTGCCTCAGGTATCTAGAGCTACGGTTTGAGTCAGAAAACAACACTACCTACCAAAAATCATATGTGAACCGTTAATTCCTTCCATTTGGTATATCCACACAGTCTAGTCATATTCTGCAGTGCATGTTTTGAATTGTAAGATTATGTGAACAGGAAGTTTTTCATTTGTGTATACATGTAGCAGTTTACATGTCTTGAAGGTCCCCACCTACCGAAGCGGGTGGGGAGGGGGCATATTATCTTTGGGACAGATCCCGTTGGCGTCGGCGTTAGTGTCGGCATTGGCATCGGAGTAAAACTTTTTGTCCGCTCTGCAACTTGACTACCCTTTGGAATATTTGATACTGGGTAGAAATGTAGAACAGGACTAGACGACGTATTGCGTACAAGAATGACAACCCTGACTTTCTTACTTTTGGAGTTATTTCCCTTTGTTTAGTTTGAAATGGATTTCATTTCGTGTCCCCTCTGTAACTCCATTACCCTTTGGAATATTTTGATGGTACTTGGTAGAAATTTAGAACAGGACAATACGACATGTTGTCTACAAGAATGACAACTCTGCCTTTCTTACTTTTGGCATTATCTCCTTTTGTTGTATTTGACAGTGATTATACATTGATGTTTTCATGTCTGCTCTGTAAGTCGAATACCGTTTGGAATATTTTAACTGCACAATACATTAACCTATAGATAATGTGCTATTCTATTCTCTTCCACAAAAAAAACAACAGTTCAGTCGTCTTAGTCTTAATCCAGAAGGTCCTTTAGGCAGTTACCTGTGTGACGTCATTCTTCCCGCTGTTTTGATCAGGTGTCGGTTTCGTTCTGTGGAACAAAGAAAATAAACAGGATTTTTTACCTGGTAATAAAAAATCTAAATTCCTTTCTTTTCTTTACTGATGGGACACCACCCTACAGGGCTATACAGCCAGGGGTTGGACCCATCTGGGTGGCATCTTTATGGGTGCTATAGGCACTCAATAAAGTCCACCAGGCTCCTGTCAGCCAATCAAACCAATCACAAGTCAACCGCTCACTGGTCACTAGTCATTCATCAACAGCTTCACCAGGCACCAGTCCTGGGCATCTAATCACCGGTCACCGGTCAAAATCACCAGGCATCTTATCACCAGGCACCAGTCACCGGTCAAAATCGCCGGGCATCTAATCACCAGGCACTGGTCACCGGTCACCAGGCAAAATCACCATGTGAAATCACTGGGCAATTAATCACCAGGCATCGAATCACCAGGCACCGGTCACCGTGTACCAGTCACTGGTCAGCGAGGTACCAGTCATTATGCCAGATTACTAGTGACTGGATATCACTCACTGGTCTCTGGACAACTAGTTTCTACTCACAGAGCTTCAGTCAAATTAATGGGTACATATCATCAAATGACATTTGGCTTGAATACCGGGTAGCCATTTATATCAAGGAATTCTGTGCAGTCATTATCCGAATTCAATGAATAATAATAATAAAAGAGGTTAATTTCCACGAACAACTACTTTAATATTGTCATTGAACAATAATAGATTTGTACATCTTATATGCATCAAAAGAAATTAACACTCTTTATAGATTCCCATCCTATTTAGTTTAAGGCAGGGGATGAGTTCCATAATTTTGTTACATTATTATAGAGAAAGGAAGATATACATGCACTTTTATTCGTATTCTTCTTCTCCAGTTTATTTGCTCTCTTTGACAAAAGTATAGAGACAAATAAATCAACATTTGTATAAGAAAAGAAGTATTTGATATTTCTTCTCTTCTTATTTATTACCATAAACAGTTTTATAGATCTAAACAAAGGACAGTATACATAATAGTTATCTGATCCTTCTATAACTGAAATATGAACTCTTATGAAATTTACCGAACATGTGTCCGAAATTTTTTCGAAAGCTCATGTTCTCTCTTTTAATTCTATCAGGAATTTAACTATTAAGGATTGCACGAAATTTCCTTATTAGTTCTCCCTATCTAATTTATTTAATACTTCCAAGAATATCCAGAAGTATAATTAAAGGATATACTCGGTCAAACATACACATCAGTAGTCAAAATCTGACTTTAAGTATGTGTTATATATGTTTTTTAATCAAACTTCCTCTCTAATTTCTAACGATTAGCATAGAATTCTAGTAGAGGTAAGTATTCTATTTTATAGAATATGGGAAACAGTCTACAGTTGACTATTAGTTCCATATTAAATTAATTTATTCACAATTACTAATACCTCTAACAAGAGTCTATGTCAGTCATGTATTGTCCAGACTCTTGCAAAAGGTTAATACATGTAATTAATAGTATATTTATTTTAAGGCATTTATTAAGTCGAGACGTTCTTATTATTTGCCTTACCTAATTTCTGGATCATTTAGTCTAGAGGAGAAATGCTCCAGTCAATTCTATTTTCAAAATAAGAAGTTATAAATCTATTGTGAAGTTCAGTAATATAGATTTTCACTTCTTTTCAGGATAATAAATCAACATATTTGGCTACCGGAATGTTTAGAAACCATACAGCCGATAATTTAGACCTAAGCAAGCATACAGTACAGGTCTGAAATTAATCCTTAAGTCTGAATGTAGGAAAATTCTATGAGGAATATTAACGCAACAAGTAGATTTACTTCCTCAATCATTTATAACGGTAACTTGAGTCCATGTCAATCATGTCTTGTCCAGACTCTTGGAGAATGTAAATAATTAGTGTGTGTATATATATATATATATATATATATATATATATATATATATATATATATATATATACATAATATATATATATATATATATATATATATATATATATATATATATATATATATACATACAGGCATTAATAGATTAGCAGGGCCTGACAAATCCATTGCTCGGCCGCCTGGTACAAGTCCTAAATCCCGCTGGGCAAGTCTGTTCCATCTTTACGACGCCAGGTCAGGCAAGTGCCAAAAAATTCGCCAGGACAGATAGTAGTGTGAGTATTTACAGTAAAACTTAGTCCGATCAAAAAATCAGTCAATAAATTCTGATAATTGCCCAACTGTTCTGATTAATGCAGACCACCCATGTATGACGGTTTCCATTATCACACTACAGTTAATCCAATTAATCAGGTGTTTCCCCTCCGGCGCATGCCTTTAATCTTGCGCATAACAGCTGATCAGTAATTATTGCTAAACATGGCTTCTGTGTAGTATGAACCAAGTAAGGTCGGCAATTTTTGGTTTTTGATATTCTCGTATTTCATTGGCTATGCAACTGGGCATACACCAGTGAAATCAGTCATTGCTTACGACGTGTTTGGCTATGAAAACGAAAGTACAAAATGACAGGATATAAAAACACAGGTAAGAAATTGAATTTTTTGTTAGAAAAAAACCCAAAAAACATGATAACATTACAATTTTGCCTGTTTGCAATACCTTGCAGGGGTCATCCTAGAGGGCGATTTGGGAGAAAAAGTCTCCCTAAGCTGGCTGATTTCTTCCTATCTTGAGCTGAGGGAGAAGTGAAAATGTATAGAATGTATAGGGAAATCCAAAATTAGGACCAAAACTTCTCCCTGAAATCCTGAATATGTCGCAAAACTTCTCCCTCTCTGGGGGGTGGTCGGGTGGTGCGAAGGTGCTGTGTATCTTACATCACTGGGGCGTCCAACTGATATTGGCTTACAGTTGGGCAAAGCCTGCTATCCTTGTAGTGGGTAAGGGTAGAGGGGGAATGTTTTTATTTCTTCTGTTTCTTCACTTTCATTCCTGTTCCTCTTTCTTCCCTGTCCCTCTCTTTCATCTCCTCTACTCTCTCTTCTATCTCTTTTCTCCCTTTCTCTGGGAGACAACACAAAATGACCCTCAAGGGTTGACGTGTCGTTAAACCCCAACACAATCAAAATTCTCCCTCTCTGAAAACTCTAGGATGACCATTGCCTTCGTTATTTTCCTCTCGAAATCTAGATTTTCTTAGTGTTCATCAAACAATGAATTTGTAAGAGTGAAAAAAACTTTTCTAGTTAAAGACACAATTTGGATTGCATTACACCCAAATGACTCTTAGCAGATTAAGATAAGAATTTCTTGGTGACTTAGGCCACCCTTACAGGTATGGGCCTGATAAGGGGTAATTAGATTAGGTAAGTTTATGATGAAGACAGGGAAACAGATAAGATGGGTAAATGGTGATAGTTTGATACATTTTCTCTTTATTCAATAAAATATATCTGGTTGTTATTCATTAGAATTGCCTCTTCAATGGCAGTTCTAATGAATAATCACAGCATGTTTTATGGAGAAATACAGATATTTACTCTTTTATGCTAATTTACCCTAAAATGCCCTCTTTATCTGCTTCTTTGGATCAAATACAGAAAATTGGTAAGATATATAGTATTTTATTTGTTCATTTATTTATTTATTTAAAGCTAAAAAATTTGGCATAAAATACACATTCTCAATTGTCTAAGAACTTTCTGAAATATTCCATAATGTATTGTTTTACTAAAGTTAAAATATTTAGTTTTGAGGCAGCTATGGAATAATTGTGAAGTATGCATATTTACTTTTGAAAAATAATAAATAAATGAATAAAAAACTTTTAATTCAGTATATTTGTATTTTTTTAACAGTGCAAGAAAAAAACAACACCTTAGTATTTTGGAAAAGCTATCAAAAAATGAATAAATAAATAAATAAATAAAAAATAAATAAAGTGATACAATACAAACCAACAAATTAAATGCAAAATTTGCAAACAAATTTATTTGGTTCTAAAGTAACATACTGAATACTTCTCAGTCGTATGAATTACCCTTATTTGGTCCCACCTAGTTAGACTTAACATCCTTATAATCATTTTAAAATCACAGATAAGATAAGCCTTTGATGTGCGCTCTGTTATCAGGACTGTATATTGGGGCTGATCATGAGAGGGGGGGGGGGGGGGGGGGGGGGGGGTCTAGCCAAAGAAGGAAGAAAATGTGTCTTTAAATTCATTATTTTGCTTGCTTACAGCTTACTTTTTCTTCTTGCAGTTACAAGGTACAGGAATTCATCAGGTGATAACAACCAATGATCCCCGTCTCACGGCACTGGGACTACCCCAGTATCCCCCATTGCCAGGCAGTACAGACCCATCCAGAATAGAAGAGATTAGAAGGACTGTTTATGTGTCAAACCTTGAACCTATGGTAGGTATAATGTGAAATATAGTTAATAATTAGACTGCAGTTGTACTGATAAGACTGATCTGATGGACTGACCTTTATCTTCCATTGTTATAAAGCCCTCTTAAGGGTGATGTGGATCAATGGTGGTGGCTGAAGAAAGCCAGTGCAGTAAATTCATGCTGAAGACATGCATGTGATTTTTAGCTCACCTGAGCCGAAGGCTCACTGTGAGCTATTGTGATCACCCACAGTCCGTCGTCATCAGTACGTCCGTCTGTCCACAATCTTTAAACATCTCCTCCTAAACCACTGATTGGATTTTGACCAAACCTCACAGGAATGATCCTTGGTTGGTCCTCTTTCAAAGTTGTTCAATGGTTCCGGTCCATTGCATTTTAACTGCACAATATATTAACCCATAGATAATGTGCTATTCTATTCTGTTTTCACACCTTCCACAGAAAAAACGACCATACAGTCGTCTTATTCAGTCTTAATCCAGAAGGCCCCTTAGGCGTCACCTGTGTGACGTCACTCTTCCCGCTCTTTTGATCATATGTCAGTTTCTTTTCTGTGGACGAGAAAGTAAACAGGGATTTTTCTCCGGATGAAAGAAATCTATGTTTTCTTCCTTTTTCTCTGGTTGAATTTCTAATCTTTGTTTTTTCTCATGGTCCTTTATAATGCCTTTCACTATTTATCCTATCCTTTGTTGTAAATCGATTTTCGATTTCTTGTATTTATTCATCGCTCGTTCGTCGTAATGAGTTTTCGCGACTTTCATGACGATTCTTCGTGGTGAATGTGGTCATATAAAATCGCGTTGGGATAATCATGACAAATGCATAAAATGCTCTTCTTGTTCCAGGGAATCAACCTGCTCAACGTGTAGTTCCTGGACAGATAAGACCAGGAAACTTGCTGAGAAAAGAAGAACTTGCGCTTCAAGGAAGTGGGTCATGGCTAGAAAGAAGACTAAGAAGCAGAAAGCCATGTCTAATTCATCAGAGGAAGAAAATATGGATGGGATCACCACCCCACATGGCCCTGCTGCCCTGGGTAGGACCCATCCAGGTGGCAACTCCAAGGGTACTTGTACCCAGAGGAGTATGTCCACCGGCCAATGGTCACCGGTCAACTGGCCACCGGTCATTCACCCACTGGACAAGAAGACATCATAGACCAGCCACCGACTACCGGTCACACGTCAACCAGGTATTACACAGAATATTTCAAGTCAGTCAGTCTGTCATCCAGTCACCGGTCATTGGACTTAGAAAATATTAATCCAGGGGAAAGTCAATATTCACCGGCCACCGGTCAACCGGCCACCTGTCATCAGACTTTATATCAACCTACATTTAGTGATACTCATGCCATGGGCATGGAGTTCACTACTAAAAGAGCAAATTTGGGTTCTGAACACTCATACAGACATGAAGTTCAGAACCCAACTAATAACTCAAAAAGAGTTCTTTTACCCCTGGAACCGGACTTTAGTAATATGTCTGATCCCAGTGTTGTCATCGAGCCACCTGACAACAACTGGAGATTGGACAACGGACAAACTTCACAGACTTCCCTCTCTGGACATATTTCCAGGAAGGACCAGTCTAGAAGGAAACATAAGTCCAAGAAGAGGTGGAGATGTAGATCATCTTCTACATCCTCCTCTAGGTCTGCATCTTCAGACTCTCGCAAAAGAGGCAGAAAGTCAAAACGATCCAAACATTCTCACAAGAAGAGAAGAAGATCTTCTTCTTCTTCACCATCTGATAATCAGTCCCATGATTATGGCAGATACAAAAGAAGTAGACATAGTCCGCAGGCTGCAGAGAACCCGAGTATGCTACAGCCTGCTGAAATAACTAATGTCCTGACAATACCGCAACCTGAACATACTTTACAACGCTCTACAAAGGACTCAGGTTCAGACTCTGAAATGGAAACCTGGTCCTTTGATAGGGCAATAAATGAAGTTTTCAGGATTTTGCCGCTGGAATTATGCCCAAGGCCACCCCACATGGGGAGCATACTCCGGCAAAGCCTTTATCTGGCATTGAACATCTAATAGAGTTGTATGCAACTATATTATTAGTATTGCCACAGTCCAAGATAGTAGAAAATACTGCCAGATTTCTCAGAGCAAAATTGACAAGGAGAAATGTGGCAGAGAGTGGATATGCTCCCAAAATTTAGTACCTTCCCTGACACGGACTAAATTTTATAAGAGCCAGAGTCAGTATTTCCTGACAGATAACATTCCTCCCTTAGAATCGGAAGCTTCCCTGCTGGCTCTATCCAGCAAGGGAAAATGCTCCATTCCAATGAGAAACATTGAAATATGGGAAAAAAGAGCCAGCAAACTTATAGCGATCAATTCACATGCGGATCTATTCTCTTCTGCTGCATACATAAGCAAGGAGGAACAGGTTCTCCCAACCTCTGTGTAGAGGTATGGAAGATCCTCCAATGGTGCCTAAAACATCATATAGTAGTCAGGATTCGACATATTCCAGACACAATGTCCGTACCAGCTCTTTCGAGACTGCTTGAAGCTGTAGCTAAGTCATTAAAACATGCTACGGCTATGTCTATGATCTTAGCTACGGAGATCTTTCAAGCTAGACATGACGTGGTGCTGGCCATGTCTAAACTTTTATTGGAGAATTCCAACTACGAGCTGCAAAACGCTCCAATAAATTCAAAGACCTTATTTGGTAACAAGATTAAGGAAGTTGCCAAGGGCAATTTGAGGCCCAACAACAAAGGTTCTTGATAACTTCCTCGGTTGCTACTAACATACAACAAAAAAACGTGAATTATCCGGCTCCTCCGGTCTTTAAGAGACCGAAGCAGCCGACTAAACCTTCCAGGCCTAAGCAAATGCAGCGTTACAGGCCTAAAAGTCAGACACAGTCATACTCATCAAGTAGAAAGGAATATGCCAAGAGAAGTGGAAATCTGAAACAGTTCCCCTCCTCTAAGCAAGCCTCATCCTCCACAAAATTTTGAAGTCCAACCCTTTCCACTGCCAGTCCTACCACGTCCAGACATTCCAGTGGGAGGAAGATTGGCCCATTTTGTTGAACAATGGGAAGAATTGACAGACAACAAGTGGGTCCTCTCTATCGTCCGAAACGGGTTCAAGATCTCGTTCAAGTCGGTTCTTCCCCTATTGGTAGTTCCGATAAATCTGAGTCAATCTTCCTCCCCGTTATTATGAGAAGAGATTGGAGAACTTCTCAAGAAACGGGCAGTGGAAAGGGTACAGATTCGGGGAACTCCCGGCTTTTATTCCCGGCTATTCCTAGTGCCAAAAAAACCCCCGGAAAGTTACGCGCAGTAATAGATCTTTCTTTACTAAATCAGTATATAAACAAACAGCATTTCAAGATGGAGACAGTCAAGTCAGTAAGACAATCGATAATGGCCAAAGACTGGGCTGTCTCCATAGATCTGACGGATGCATATTTTCATGTACCGATACATCTGACATCCAGAAAATACCTTCGGTTCGTCTGCGAACATCAGGTCTTTCAGTTCACGGCCTTACCCTTCTGAATGTCCTTAAGTCCGTGGATTTTCACGAAATTAATGGAAGTAATAGCAGCGCGCTTACGACAACGTGCCGTATCTCTCTTCCCATATCTAGACAACTGGCTTATAAGAGATCTGATTCGCAATCGATTAATCTCTCACACAAAATACTGCCTTCAAACGGTACAAAATCTAGGTTTCGTACCAAATCTAAAGAAGTCAGATTTAATACCAGCACAGAAATTCACCTTTATAGGTATGGAATTTCTGACTCAACAAAACATAGTCAGGGTACCAGCAGACCAAGTAGAAACTCTTATTCTGACTATCAAAACAATTCTTTCTCAGACTCGAGTTTCGGCACAAAATTTCCTTTCTCTTTTGAGCAAACAAACTCAGGTGTTAATCCTACTAGGCAGACTCCATTTACGATCTCTGCAAATGTGCCTGTTGTCGGTCTGGAAACCTCATATTCTTCCATTAGATCATCGGGTAAAGATCAACAGTATGATCAAATTTCATTTGAAATGGTGGATGGACACCAATCGCTCCATTCAAGGAATCTCCATTCACCCTCCAGACCCCAATGTATTCCTTTATATGGATGCCAGTCATTTCGGTTTGGGAGCTTATCTGGAACCGATGAGTCAATCCTTTCATGGTAGCTGGTCAGAAGACCAATCCCAGCTCCATATCAACATGTTGGAAATAGTGGTCATTCATTTCGCACTGATAAGAGCCTTAAAATGTATTCACCATTCTTGTGTCAAGATTTCTACCGACAACACAACAGTGGTCTCATATATCAACAAGCAAGGAGGAACACATTCTCCCAGCCTCTGTGTAGAGGTATGGAAGATCCTCCAGTGGTGCCTAAAACATCATATAGTAGTCAGGATTCAACATATTCCAGGCAGATTCAATGTTTTGGCAGACCGATTATCGAGAATGAACAAAGTTATCAAAACAGAATGGGCATTGGATAGCGAATTCAATATTCCAAATGTTCAACTATCCCAATCTAGATCTGATTTTTACATGTTTCAATCACAAACTTCCAATTTATGTATCCCCAGTTCCGGACAATCAAGCCTTTGCTATAGACGCATTCTCCATGAACTGGAACAATCTTCATGCTTACGCATTTCCTCCAACAATATTGATTCCTTCAGCCGGCCTCGGTGGCTCAGTTGGATGCGCCGTCTGACTGGAGACCAGGAGGTCGCGGGTTCAACCCCAGCCGAGGTCGGCAACATTCTTTCATAGAGATTGATCATGAAATATTTTCTACGGTCATTCTCTCCCTTCCGCTGATTCAAGAAGGGCAGTTGTCAGTTTCTGGCGAAAGAATGTGCGCAATACTGGTTAACCGCTTAGAGGACTAAGCCTGCCCAGTAAACGTGTGATTAGGTAAACTGACCGCGCTCGACATGACCCCATTGGGTTGACTGGGCCGTAAAACCTCAACACAAACAAACAATATTGATTCCTTCTGTCCTGAACAAGATACGTCAATCTCAGTGCAGAATAGTTCTTATAGCTCCTCTTTGGTCCAAACATCCATGGTTCTCAGAGGTACTACAACTACTAGTTTCAGCTCCAGTTTGTCTTCCACTCTTTCCAAAACTACTAACACAAGCAAAAGGAAAGTTTCAACATAAAATCTCCCAGTACTTGACCGTCACACTTGGGAGTTATCAAACAATCAATTAGAGATATAGAATTTCGCAAAACATTGCAGATTTTGTCTCCAAATCAAGACAAACATCAATTTAGAAGGTCTATGATGCGAAATGGATCGTATATACCAGTTGGTGTCATAGAAGGAAGGTTAATCCAGTTTCGGCCCCTCTTACTGTCAGAACCGATTTCCTCATTATGCCCCCAACTTCAAAGAAGTTGGAGGGGCATATTGCTTCTAGGGTGTTCGTACATCCATCCATCCATTTGTCCTTCCGTCCGTCCGTCCATTTGTCACGCTTTTTGATGCATAGCATAACTTTAGAACCGTGCATGCTACTATTTTGAAATTTCTTATATGGATTCCTCATGAAAAAATAGCTGACACATATTTTTTTTCTTGACAGGATTATGCCCTGCAGTCTTGTCAGCAAAATATCTCAAACATTATTGAAGCTAGAGCCTTGAAACTTGATAAATAGACTGGTAGTGATGAGTAGACAACCTGATTAACTTTTGAATAAATTTTGAAAAATACTTCTTGAGTTATAGCCCTTTGTAATTTTGGGCATTTTTACCTTGTCAGCAAAACATCTCAAAAACTGTTAGAGCTAGAGCCTTGAAACTTGGTGAATGGATTTGTAGTGATGAGATGACCTGATTAATTTTTGAATAAATTCTGAAAAATACTTCATGAGTTATGGCCCTTTGTAATTTTGGTTGTTTTTACCTTGTCAGCATAAGGAGTTCAATAAGTTCGTAGCTTGGGATTTAACTCACAGATTGGAAGATGGTTTCAACATTATTTTTCAATATAATCCCCCTTTACTTCAATGCATTTGGCCCACTTTTCTTTTAAGCAGTCTATGCCTTTGAAATAAAAGTTGTCTATTTGGTCCTTAAACCAAGCCTCTGTAGCAGCCTTGAGCTCATCATCGTCCTGAAATCTCATTCTACGCAAGTGGGACTTAAAATTTCGAAACAGATAATAATCACTTGGGGCCAGATCTGGACTGTATGGCGGGTGATTTAACTGCTCGAACTTGCACTCACGAATAGCCCCTTGTGCAACTCTGGACTTGTGCACAGGGGCATTATCATGCAAAAGAAGGACACCAGCAGCTAGCTTTCCCCTTCGTTTTTCTTTAATAGTAACCCTTAATTGTTTAATGACATTGGCATAGTATTTTCCTGTAATTGAAGTACCAGCAAGGTTGTAATCTATCAATATAATCCCTTTGGAGTCCCAAAACACCGTGGCCATTACCTTGCTGGCTGATGGTTGGGTACGAAATTTCTTAGATGGGGGTGAGCCAGGGTGCTTCCATTGCATGGACTCTTTTTTAGTATCTGGGTCCCAGTGGTGAAGCCAAGTTTCATCTCCTGTTACAAGATGAGGTGAAAGTCTTCTGGATTGGCATTGTACACTTCCAGAAGTTCTTGACTTGACTCCACCCTTTGCTGACGACCTTGCATGTTCAGGTTTCTGGGTACCCACCTGGCAGATACTTTTGACATGCCTAAATGTTCATGGATTATAGTGTAAACACTTCCATTAGAAATACCACATTCTGAAGCAAGTTCGGCAACTTTGATTCGGTGATTGTTTAGCACAAGTCTCTCAACATGGTCGATCATCTCCTGGCTGATGACATCAGCAGGGCGACCTGGCCTTGGGTCATCTTCTAAGGAGTCTCGCCCACGTTTAAATTCTGCTGACCACTTTGCCACTGTGGAATACTTTGGGCTACTATCACCATACACATCAGCCATCGTTAATTGATTTATTTGGCCTTTGCACCCTCCTTAGTGAGGAACTTTATGACTGCTCTGAACTCAATATTCTGACTTTCCATTTTTGCCTATGGGTATAGGTTTTCAAACAAAAAGTAAGAGCAAAAAATGTATGTGTTGACTGAACGGCTGTTATCATTCAAGTGACAAAGGTTTACACTGCACAAAAATGAAAAAAGAAATCTTGAATTGTATAGAAAAATACTGAGTTCTACGAACTTATTGAACTACCCTCGTAATATCTCAAAAACAGTTGCAGCTAGTGCCATGAACTTTGATGAATAGACTGGTAGTGATGAGTAGACAACCTGATTAAGTTTTGAAGAAATTTTAAGAAACACTTCTTGAGTTATGGCCCTTTGTAATTTTGGGCATTTTTACCTTGTCAGTAAAATATCTCAAAAACTGTTAGAGCTAGAGCCTTGACACTTGGTGATGGAGTCGTAATGATGAGTAGATGACCTGATTAACTGTTTAATAAATTCTGAAAACTACTTCATGAGTTAAGGCCCTTTGTAATTTTGGGCATTTTTACCTTGTCAGCAAAATATCTAAAAAAACTGTTAGAGCTGGAGCCTTCAAACTTGATGAATAGACTGGTAGTGACGAGTAGACAACCTGATTAACTTTTGAGGAAATTTGGAAAAATACTTCTTGAGTTATGGTCCTTTGTAATTTTGGACATTTTTACCTTGTCAGCAAAATATCTCAAAAAACTGTTAGAGCTAGAGCCTTGAAACTTGGTGAATGGATTTGTAATGATGAGTAGATGAACTGATTAACTTTTGAATAAATTTTGAAAAATACTTCTTGAGTTATGGCCCTTTGTAATTTTGGTCATTTTTACCTTGTCAGCAAAAATCTCAAAAACTGTTGGAGCTAGAGCCTTGAAATTTAATGAATAGACTGGTAGTGATGAGTAGACAACCTGATTAACTTTTGAATAAATTTTGAAAAATACTTCTTGAATTATGGCCCTTTGTAATTTTGGTCATTTTACCTTGTTAGCATAATATCTCAAAAACTGTTAGAGCTAGAGACTTGAAACTTGGTGAATGGATTTGTAGTGATGAGTAGATAACCTAATTAACTTTTGAATAAATTTTGAAAAATACTTCTTGAGTTGTGGCCCTTTGTAATTTTGGGCATTTTTATCTTGTCAGCAAAATATCTAAAAAACTGTTAGAGCTAGAGACTTGAAACTTCCTGAATTGATCGGTAATGATGAGTAGATGACCTGATAAACTTTTGTATAAATTCTGGAAAATATTTCATAAGTAATGGCCCTTTGTAAATTTGGGCATGTTTCCCTTGTCAGCAAAATATCTAAAAAATTATTGAAGCTGGAGCCTTGAAACTTGATGAATAGATTGGTAATGATGAGTAGATGGCCTGTTTATGCCCCCAGTTTCAAATGAAATTGATTGAGCATATAATTGATTGGGCATATTAGTTTGCCTTCGTTTGTCTGTCTGTCCATTTGTCTGTTTGTCATGCTTTTTTGTGCATGCCATATCTCAAGAACCCTGCATGCTAGGGTTTTGAAATTTTATATATGGGTTCCCAATGAAAAAATAGCTGACCCATATTTTTTTCTTATCCGGCATATTTGTTTTTTTAGAGTTATGCCCCTTTGAAAAAACTTGTGAGCAAGATATCTCGGAAAGTATTTAAGCTGGGTTCTTGAAATTCGATATAGTGAGTGGGAATGATGTTTAGATTACCTAATTATATTTTGAGAGAATTCCTTGAAAAAATTGATATAGTTACGGCCCTCTGCATTTCTGCGCATTTTGACCTTGTCAGCAAGATGTCTCAAAAAGTGCTTAAACTAGGGTCTTGAAATATTATATGCTGATTTGGGGATGATGTGGAGATTACCTGATTTGATTCTTAGGAAATTCCATGAAAAATTGACGTAGTTATGGCCCTTTGTAGTTCTAGGCATTTTGACCTTGTCAGCAAGAGATCTCAAAAAGTATTTGTCATTCTCTCCCTTCCGCTGATTCAAGAAGGACAGTTGTCAGTTTCTGGCGAAAGAATTTGCGCAATACTGGTTAACCGCTTAGAGGACTAAGCCTGCCCAGTAAACGTGTGGTAAGGTAAATGACCATGCTCGACATGACACCATTGGATTGACTGAGCCGTAAAACCTCAACACAAACAAACAGTCAAAAAGTATTTAAGCCAGAGCTATGATATTTGGTCTACTGATTGGGATTGAGGAGGAGATCACCTGATTAAATTTTGAACCATTTAAATGAAATGTTGTTGGAGTTATGGCCCTTCGCAATTTCTGGTCATTTAATGTCGTTGCTTTATTGTGTAAAGCATAAGCTTAGAACCATGTATGCTAATGTTTTGAAATTTCATATTTTGATTCCTCATGAAAAAATAGGTGACCCGTATTTTTTTCTTATCCGAATTGTCTCATATTTGAGAGTTATTTCCTGTTTGATAAAATAACATTGAAATCTCGTATATTTGTTGTTACCGTCATGGACAAGCAGTGTTGGAGTCAAGCAGTGTTAGAGTCAGGCAGATGGGGGCATAGTATTTTACAAACACCAGCTCTAGTTTACCTTTTCTGTGAGAAAAAGTATCAAATTAGTACATGTACTATTAAGGGCTATAGATCTATGATACCTAATACTCTCAAGTTTAAGACTGATAATGGATCTAATCCTGTCTTATCAGAATTAATAAGATCTTTTGAATTACAACTGCCTGTACAAAGATCTCTTACTCCTAAATGGGATTTATCTTGGGTCTTAGTCTGTCTACAGAAAGCCTCATATGAACCTTTACATAAGGCTTCAAAGTGCCATGTAACGTTAAAGACAGCTTTTCTTTTAGCTCTTGCCACTGCCAAAAGATGTAGCGAAATTCATGCCTTGGCAATGGAAAATCATTTGAGATTCAATCAATCTGATTGATCAGTATCTATGATAGTTCAAACTGTGTTTCTGGCTAAGAATCAGCATCCGTCCATTTACCCTGATCCTATTGTCATTCCTAATTCAGCTCGTATATGCAAAAGGGAACACTCAGATAGACTTTTATGCCTGATAAGAGCCTTAAAATTCTATCTTAAAATGACTGGTCTTTATCGTCAAAATAGAACTAGGTTATTTCTACCAATTAAAGGCAAACAAGATATTTCTAAATCCTCTGTATCGAGATGGATATCTTATACTATTAAGCTAAACTCACTCGTAAAGACTTTTCCTTCTTAAAGGTTAAAGCCCATGAAGTAAGGGCTCTATCTTCTTCTTGGGCCTTTTTCGATAAGGTTCCGCTCAGTGAGATTCTCAAAGCAGCAGTCTGGAATCAATCTTCTACCTTTGCTAAGTTCTTTCTAAGGGATATGTCTCAGCAATTGGAAAATCTTCATAATTTGGGCCCAATTGTTGTGGCCCAAAAAGTGGTGGGGGGCCAAGGAAACAGTGCCTTTGATGCCTAAAGAAGACTGACAGCCTCCAAAGCCTACAGTACATATATTAAGGTAATTAATATCTTATATATACAGTCAAACTTCAATGGCTCGAACATCTTTGGGACCATGGAGATTTGTCCATGATATGGGTAGTTCGAGCCACTGAGGGTTAATCATGACACTAGGCCAGGAAGCAAATGATGGTAATTTAGGGATTTTTTTGACCTTCTAGACGATAATGGCATGTTGAGTGTACTCATTAGAATTGCCTCAATGAGGCGATTCTGATGAGTACATACAACCTGCAATTTCATAATAAAGTAAGAAAAAATCTTTAAATATTTGTTTTCTTGAACTATTGGAAAAATTTCGAAGGGTCTCAAAAACCAGTTCGAATTAGTCATGGTAATTTACCATGGCCAATTCGAACTTGTTTTTGAGACCCATCATTGTTCGAGCTATTGAGGTTCGACTGTATGTTGGAATGGGATTCATTCTTAGGATTTATATATCAAGAATGATCTTATTCAAAGAGTTTCCTGAGCCTTAATCCAGAAGTGGAGGGATCTACTTCATTAGTGTTAGAATTGGGAGCTCCATCCCACCTATTCTGCGAATTCTAGTACATTATCCATAGGTTAATGTATTGTGCAGTTAAAATGAAGTTTTTAAAAGTAAAACATATTCTAACAAGCAATACTTGACCTATAGATCAGACAATCCTGCCTCCCTGTCCCCGCTTAGCTCTGTTTTTTTAGGGGGTTTTTACCTTCAAAGAAACTGACACCTGATCAAAAGATCGGGAAGAGTGACATCACACAGGTGACTGCCTAAGGGACCTTCTGGATTAAGACTGAATAAGACGACTGTATGGTCGTTTTTCTGTGGAAGGTGTGAAAACAGAATAGAATAGCACATTATCTATAGGTTAAGTATTGCTTGTTAAAATATGTTTTACTTTTATAAACTTCACATCTAGGTCTAAAAACTTAAAAAATCTTCTTGTCAGAAACCACTGGACTGATTTCAGTATAATTTTGCAGAAATGTTCCTTTGGTGATCCTCTACCAAGATTGTTCAAGCCATATGGATTTGTCAAAAAAACATGGCTGCCAGGGGCGGGGCTTATTTTCCCTATATATCTATATAGAAAACTTTAAAAATCTTCTTGTCAGAAATCACTGGACCAATTTCAATATAAAACAGCGAGAATGTTTCAAATGTAACCCTCTACCAAGATTGTTCAAGCCGTCATGATTCGTCAAAAAACATGGCTGCCAGGGGGCGGGGCTTATTTTCCTTATATATCTATATAGAAAATTTTAAAAATCTTCTTGTCAGAAACCACTGGACCGGTTTCAATATAATGTGGCAGAAATGTTTCCTTGGTGACTCTCTACCAAGCTTGTTCAAGCTTGTTCAAGCCGTCATGATTTGTCAAAAAACATGGCCGCTAGGGGGCGGGGCTTATTTTCCCTATATATCTATATAGAAAACTTTAATGAGCTTCTTGTCAGAAATCACTGTACCAATTTCAATATAAAACAGCAAGAATGTTTCAAATGTAACCCTCTACCAAGATTGTTCAAGCTGTCATGATTCGTCAAAAAACATGGCTGCCAGGGGGCGGGGCTTATTTTCCCTATATATCTATTTAGAAAACTTTAAAAATCTTCTTGTCAGAAACCACTGGACCAATTTCAATATACCGTAAAGTGGCAGAAATATTTCCTTGGTGACCCTCTACCAAGCTTGTTCAAGCTTGTTCAAGCCGTCATGATTTGTCAAAAAACATGACAGCTAGGGGGCGGGGCTTATTTTCCCTATATATCTATATAGAAAACTTTAATGAGCTTCTTGTCAGAAATCACTGGACCAATTTCAATATAAAACAGCAAGAATGTTTTAAATGTAACCCTCTACCAAGATTGTTCAAGCCATCATGATTCGTCAAAAAACATGGCCGCCAGGGGACGGGGCTTATTTTCCCTATATATCTATAAAGAAAACTTTAAAAATCTTCTTGTCAGAAACCACTGGACCGATTTCAATATAATATGGCAGGAATGTTTCCTTGGTGACCCTCTACCAAACTTGTTCAAGCCGTCATGATTTGTCAAAAAACATGGCCGCTAGGGGGCGGGGCTTATTTTCCCTATATATGTATATAGAAAACTTTAATGAGCCTCTTGTCAGAAATCACTGGACCAATTTCAATATTACATTGCAGGAATGTTTCTTTTGTAACCCGCTACCAAGATTGTTCTAGCTGTCATGCTTCATCACAAAACATGGCCGCCAGAGGGCGGGGTTTGTTTTCCCTATATATCTATACAGAAAACTTTAAAAATCTTGTCAGAAACCACTGGACCGATTTCAGTATAACTTGGCAGAAATGTTTCCTTGGTGACCCTCTACCAAGATTGTTCAAGTAATCATGATTCCTCAAAAAACATGGCTGCCAGGATGCAGGGCTTATTTTCCCTATATATCTATATAGAAAACTTAAAAAATCTTCTTGTTAGAAACCAATGGACCAATTTCAATATAACTTGGCAGAAGTGTTTCTTTGGTGACCCTCTACCAAAGTTGTTCAAGCCGTCATGATTCTTCAAAAAACATGGCCGCTAGGGGGCGGGGCTTATTTTTCCTATATATCTATATAGAAAACTTTTCAAATCTTCTAGTAATAAACCGTTAGACCGAGTTCAAAGTAACTTGGCAGGAATGTTGCTTTGGTGACCCTTTACCAAGATTTTTCAAGCAATCATGATTCATCAAAAAACATGGCTGCCAGGGGGTGGGGCTTATTTTCCCTGTATATCTAAATAGAAAACTTTAAAATCTTCTTGTCAGAAACCACTGAACCGATTTCAATATAACTTGGCAGGAATATTCCTTTGATGACCCTCTACCAAGTTTGTTCAAGCTGTCATGATTCGTCAAAAAACATGGCCATTAGGGAGTGGGGCTTATTTTCCCTATATACCGGTAGCTATATAAAACACTTTAAAAATCTTTTTGTCACAAACCACTGGAACAATTTCAATATAACTTGGCAGAAATGTTCCTTTGGTGACCCTCTTTCAAGATTCAGTTCAAGCCGTCATGATGCTTTAAAAAACATGTCCGCAGGTGGGCAGGGCTATAAAATGTATATAAAAATCTTAGAGCAGTGAACTTGGCTGAAACTTCAACAGTAAGTATGCAAATCTGTTTGCTTAGGTGAGCGATATAGGACCATCATCGTCCTCTTGTTATATTTTCATTGTACCCCACCCCCTTCTACTTTTTCTGTTTTTAGCTCACCTGATGCTCAGGATGAGCTTAGTGATTTCTTTTTGTCTGTCATCTGTCCGTTTGTCTCTGTTCGTCCCTCCATCCGTCTGTCCATCCGATAACACTTTAAAACAACTCCTCCAAAGCAGCTGAAGCCATTTGTCCCTAATTTGGTAGGAATGTTGCTTGGGTAGGGTGATTTATAAATAGCTAAGACAAAATATTTAGACTTAAATGTCTAAGTACTGGCGCAAATTTTGTTCATGTTTACATAGAGACATGGGACAACAGGCCTCCTAGTGAAACCTATAAAACCTATAATAATCTGTAATTTTGTGTCAAACCTATAAAACCTTTATTTTGTTCATAAAACCTATAAAAAGCCTGTATTTTCATGAAAAAACTTATATTTTTCACTTTTTGAAAATCTCGCAACTCAACCCTAACTTTTCCTCAAAATGCCCTACTATTTTTACTTTTTAGTCCCAAAAAAGTGATGAAAACTGTCAAGAAATTGTAATTTTTTTTTAGCTTCCTTTGCTCGCGCTGACTTTGTAAAATTCAGGTCAACTTTATCTGAGTAATTGCGGCGCAAAAATTCATCAAATATTTTTTCTTCAGTTTTAAGTCTTTATGTGAGTTTGGAAGAACCTTTTTTTAACCTATATTTTAAGCTCACCAGAGCTGAAAGCTCAAGGTGAGCTTTTGTGATCACTCACCGTCCGTCGTCGTCCGTATGTCCGTCCACAATTTTTAAACATCTCCTCCTAAACCACTGATTGGATTTTGACCAAACTTCACAGGAATGATCCTTGGTTGGTCCTCTTGCAAAGTTGTTCAAATGGTTCCGCATATCTAGGTCACAGGAGCTAAAACTAGATTTTTTAACTAAAAACTTAAAAATTCTTCTTGTCAGAAACCACTGGACCGATTTCAATATAATTTTGCAGAAATGTTCCTTTGGTGATCTTCTACCAAGATTGTTCAAGCCATTTGGATTCGTCAAAAAACATGGCCGCCAGGGGGCGGGGCTTATTTTCCCTATGTATCTATATAGAAAACTTTAAAAATCTTCTTGTCCGAAACCACTGGACTGATTTCAATGTAATTTTGCAGAAATGTTCCTTTGGTGATCCTCTACCAAGATTGTTCAAGCCATTTGGATTCGTAAAAAAGCATGGCCGCTAGGGGGCGGGGCTTATTTTCCCTATATAGCTGTATAGAAACATTTAAAAATCTTCTTGTCAGAAACGGCTGGACTGATTTCCATATAATTTTGCAGAAATGTTCCTTTGGTGATCCTCTACCAAGATTGTTCAGGCCATTTGGATTCGTCAAAAAACATGGCCACCAGGGGGCGGGGCTTATTTTCCCTATATATCTATATAGAAAACTTTAAAAATCTTCTTGTCCGAAACCACTGGACCGATTTCAATATAATTTTGCAAAAATGTTCCTTTAGTGATCCTCTACCAAGATTGTTCAAGCCATTTGGATTCGTCAAAAAACATGGCCGCCAGGGGGCGGGGCTTAATTTCCCTATATATACTATATAGAAAACTTTAAAAATCTTCTTGTCAGAAACCACTGGACCGATTTCCATATAATTTTGCAGAAATGTTCCTTTGGTGATCCTCTACCAAGATTGTTCGAGCCATTTCGATTAGTCAAAAAACATGGCCGCCAGGGGGCGGGGCTTATTTTCTCTATATATCTATATTGAAAAATGTAAAAATCTTCTTGTCCGAAACCACTGGACCGATTTCCATATAATTTTGCAGAAATGTTCCTTTGGTGATCCTCTACCAAGATTGTTCAAGCCATTTGGATTTGTCAAAAAACATGGCCACCAGGGGGCAGGGCTTATTTTCCCAATATATCTATATAGAAAAGTATGAAAATCTTCTTGTCCGAAACCACTGGACCGACTTCAATATAATTTTGCAAAAATGTTCCTTTGGTGATCCTCTACCAAGATTGTTCAAGCCATTTGGATTCGTCAAAAAACATGGCTGCCAGGGGGTGGGGCTTACATGGTGACCCTTCGTTGGTGACCCTTTACCAAGATGTTCAAGTAATCGTGATTTGTCAAAAAACATGGCCGCTAGCGGGTGGGGCTTATTTTCCCTATATATCTATATAGAAAACTTTAAAAATCTTCTTGTCAGAAACCACTGGACCGATTTCAATATAACCTAGCAGGAATGTTTCTTTGGTGACCCTCTACCAAGGTTGTTCAAGCTGTCATGATTCGTCAAAAAACATGGCCGCTATGTGGGCGGAGCTTATTTTCCCTCTATATCTATTTAAAAAACTTTAAAAATCTTTTTGTAAGAAATCGTTACACCGAATTCAATGTAACTTGACAGGAATGGTGACCTTCTACCAAGATTGTTCAAGCTTTCATGATACGTCAAAAAACATGGCCCCCAGAGGGGGCAGGGCTTATTTTCCGTATATATCTGTATAGAAAACTTTGAAATTCTTCTTGTCAAATACCCCTGACCGATTTCAATGTTGCTTTGGTGACCCTCTACCAAGAATGTTCAAGCAATCCTGATTTGTCAAAAAAACATGGCTGTTAGGGGGTGGGGCGTATTTTCCCTATATATCTAGATAGAAAACTGTGAAAGTCTTCTTGTCAGAAACCACTGAACTGATTTCAATTTAACTTGGTTTAACTTGGTAAACAGATTGTTCCTTTGGTGACCCTCAACCAAGTTTTTTCAAGGTGTCATGATTCGTCAAAAAGAAAAAAAATGGCTGTTAGAGGGTAGGGCTTTATAGCAATATAAAACACTTTAAAAATCTTTTTGTCAGAAACCACTGGACCAATTTCAGTATAACTTGGCAGAAATGCATCTTAGGTGACCCTCTTTCAAGATTTAGTTGTCATGATGTGTTAAAAAAGAAAAAAACATGGCTGCTGTGGGGGGTTGGTGGAGGGTTGGGGGTGCAGGGCTATAAAATTTAGAGCAGTGAACTTGGCTGAAACTTCAACACTAATATAAGTATGCAAATCTGTTTGTTCAGGTGAGCGATATAGGACCATTATGGTCCTCTTGTTTATTGAAAAACCTGTAAATAACCTATATTTTGAGTAAGAAAAACCTATATAAAAACCTATATTTTCAAAGTGGGCCACTAGGAGGCCTGAGACAAGGGTATACTAAAGTTTAATAAATTTTCAATGTAACAGGTAAAAAAGAAAAACAATGTGATTCTTTAATGTTTGCTTTTATTAAGCTTTATGAAATTTCTTGATTGAAATGAAAATAGAGTAGACATTAATCTTTTTATAACACAGTTTGTTTAAGATTTTTAGCTCACCTGAGCCGAAGGCTCAAGGTGAGGTATTGTGATCATTCACCATCCGTCGTCGTCGTCCGTCCGTCCACAATCTTTAAACAACATCTCCTCCTAAACCACTGATTGGAATTTGACCAAACTTCACAGGAATGATCCTTGGTTGGTCCTCTTTCAAAGTTGTTCAAATGGTTCCGGTATATTGCATATCTAGGTCACAGGAGCTAAAAATAGATTTTTTTAACTAAAAACTTAAAAAATCTTCTTGTCAGAAACCACTGGACCGATTTCCATATAATTTTGCAGAAATGTTCCTTTGGTGACCCTCTACCAAGATTGTTCAGGCCATTTGGATTCGTCAAAAAACATGGCCACCAGGGGGCGGGGCTTATTTTCCCTATATATCTATATAGAAAACTTTAAAAATCTTCTTGTCCGAAACCACTGGACCAATTTCAATATAATTTTGCAGAAATGTTCCTTTGGTGATCCTCTACCAAGATTGTTCAAGCCATTTGGATTCGTCAAAAAACATGGCCGCCAGGGGGCGGGGCTTATTTTCCCTATATATCTATATAGAAAACTTAAAAAATCTTCTTCTCAGAAACTACTGGACCTATTTCCATATAATTTTGCAGAAATGTTCCTTTGATGATCCTCCACGGAGACTGTTCAAGCCATTTGGATTTGTCAAAAAATATGGCCACCAGGGGGCGGGGCTTATTTTCCCTATATATCTATGTAGAAAACTTAAAAAATCTTCTTGTCAGAAACCACTGGAGCGATTTCTATATAATTTTGCAGAAATGTTCCTTTGGTGATCCTCTACCAAGATTGTTCAAGCCATTTGGATTCGTCAAAAAACATGGCCGCCAGGGGGCGGGGCTTATTTTTCCTATATATCTATATAGAAAACTTAAAATATTTTCTTGTCCGAAAACACTGGACCGATTTCAATATAATTTTGCAGAAATGTTCCTTTGGTGATCCTCTACCAAGATTGTTCAAGCCATTTGGATTCGTCAAAAAACATGGCCGCCAGGGGGCGGGGCTTATATTCCCTGTATATCTATATAGAAAACTTAAAAAATCTTCTTGTCAGAAACCACCAGACCGATTTCAATATAAATTTGCAGCAATGTTCCTTTGGTGATCCTCTACCAAGATTGTTCAAGCCATTTGGATTTGTCAAAAAAAGTGGCCGCCAGGGGCGGGGCTTATTTTCCGTATATATCTATATAGAAAACTTAAAAAATCTTCTTGTCAGAAACCAGTGGACAGATTTCCATATAATATTGCAGAAATGTTCCTTTGGTGACCCTCTACCAAGATTGTTCAAGCCATTTGGATTTGTCAAAAAACATGGCCTCCAGGGGGCGGGGCTCGTTTTCCCTATATATCTATATAGAAAACTAAAAAAATCTTCTTGTCAGAAACCACTGGACCAATTGCTCTATAATTTTGCAGAAATATTCCTTTGGTGATTCTGTACCAAGATTGTTCAATCCATTTGGATTGTCAAAAACATGGCCTCAGGGGGTGGGTCTTATTTTCCCTATATATCTTTATAGAAAACTTGAAAAATCTTCTTGTCAGAAACCACTTGATCAATTTCATTATAACTTGGCAAAAATGTTTCCATGGTGACCCTGTACCAAGATTGTTCAAGTAATCGTGATTCGTCAAAAAACATGGCCGCTAGGGGGCGGGGCTTATTTTCCCTATATATCTATATAAAAAACTTTAAAAATCTTCTTTTAAGAAACCGTTGGACCGAGTTCAATGTAACTTGGCAGGAATATTGCTTTTGTGACCCTCTACCAAGATTGTTCAAGCCTTCATGATACTTCAAAAAACATGGCCCCCAGGGAGTGGGGCTTATTTTCCATATATATCTGTATAGAAAACTTTAAAATTCTTCTGTCAAATACCTCCTGACTGATTTCAATAATGCTTTAGTAACCCTCTACCAAGAATGTTCAAGCAATCCTGATTTGTCAAAAAAACATGGCTGCTAGGGGGTGGGGCTTATTTTCCCTATAGATCTAAATAGAAAACTTTAAAAATCTTCTTGTCAGAAACCACTGAACTGATTTCAATTTAACTTGGCAGGAATGTTCCTTTGGTTACCCTCTACCAAGTTTGTTCAAGCTGTCATGATTCGTCAAAAAAAAAAAAAAAAAAATGGCCGTTAGGGGGTAGGGCTTTATAGCGATATAAAACACTTTAAAAATCTTTTTGTCAGAAACCACTGGCCCAATTTCAAAATAACTTGGCAGAAATATTCCTTTGGTGACCTTCTTTCAAGATTAAGTCAAGTCATGATGTGTTAAAAAGAAAAAAACATGGCTTGGTGTGTTGTGGGGGGGTAGGGCTATAAAATTTATACATAAATCTTAGAGCAGTGAACTTGGCTGAATCTTCAACAGTAAGTATGCAAATCTGTTTGCTCAGGTGAGCGATATAGGACCATCATGGTCCTCTTGTTTTATATTTGCCGGGATCATCACAAACTGATTATCCCGGCAAATATAAAAAAGTCCTTAGTGAGCTAATCGAATAGTCTACCATATATAAAAATCCAAAGCTATATTAAGAGACCGGCGCGATTCCCGTGCCGGTCAATAAAATTATGGTAATCTTCCTTTTTGTTTGGTTGCTTTGACAACTGAAAGGTCCCATAGACTTATAATGGGACAATGGTTAAAGTACATTTTCTCCATTACACGTGAAGTGATGTGAACTTAAGCAGGTATGATCATTTGATGATTGTCTACCCTTTTCAGCTCACCTGAGCCAAAGGCTCAAGGTGAGCTATTGTGATCACCCACCGTCCGTCGATGTCGGCGTCGTCGGCATCCGTCTGTCCGTCCACAATCTTTAAACAACATCTCCTCCTAAACCACTGATTGGATTTTGACCAAACTTCACAGGAATGATCCTTGGTTGATCCTCTTTCAGAATTGTTCAAATGGTTCCAGTCCATTGCATATCTAGGTCACAGGAGCTAAAAATAGATTTTTTAACTAAAAACTTAAAAAATCTTCTTATCAGAAACCACTGGACCGAATTCAATGTAATTTTGCAGAAATGTTCCTTTAATGATCCTCTACCAAGATTGTTCAAGCCATTTGGATTCGTCAAAAAACATGGCCGCCAGGGGGCAGGACTTTTTTTCCCTATATATCTATATAGAAAACTTTAAAAATCTTCTTGTCCGAAACCACTGGACCGATTTCAATATAATTTTGCAGAACTGTTCCTTTGATGATCCTCTACCAAGATTGTTCAAGCCATTTGGATTCATCAAAAAACACGGCCGCCAGGGGGCGGGGCTTATTTTTCCCTATATTTCTGTATAGAAAACTTTAAAAATCTTCTTGTCAGAAACCACTGGACCGATTTCAATATAATTTTGCAGAAGTATACCTTTGGAGATCCTCTACCAAGATTGTTCAAGCCATTTGGATTAGTCAAAAAACATGGCTGCCAGGGGGCGTGGCTTATTTTCCCTATATATCTATATAGAAAACTTTAAAAATCATCTTGTCGGAAACCACTGGACCGATTTCAATATAATTTTGCAGAAATGTTCCTTTGGTGATCCTTTACCAAGATTGTTCAAGCCATTTGGATTCGTCAAAAAACATAGCCAGGAGGCGGGGCTTATTTTCCCTATATATCTATATAGAAAACTTTAAAAATCTTCTTGACAGAAACCACTGGACTGATTTCAATATAACACGGCAGGAATATTTCTTTTGTAACCTTCTACCAAGATTGTTCAGCGCGTCATGATTCGTCAAAAAACATGGCCGCCAGGGGGCTGGGCTATATTACCCTATATATCTATATATAGTAAACTTTAAAAATCTTCTTGTCAGAAACCACTAGACCGATTTCTATATAACTTGGCAAAAATGTTATCTTGGTGATCCTCTACCAAGATTGTTCAAGCCGTCATGATTTGTCAAAAAACATGGCCACTAGGGGGCGGGGCTTATTTTCCCTATATATCTATATAGAAAATTTTAATGATCTTGTTGTCAGAAACCACTGGACCAATTTCAGTATAACATTGCAGGAATGTTTCTTTTGTAACCCTCTACCAAGATTATTCAAGTCGTCATGATTCATCAAAAAACATGGCCGCCAGGGGGCGGGGCTATATTTCCCTATATATCTATATATAGTAAAAATCTTCTTGTCAGAAACCACTGGACCGATTTCATTATAACTTGGCAGAAATGTTCCCTTGTTGACCCTCTACCAAATTTGATCAGGTTATCATGATTCGTCAAAAAACATGGACGCCAGGGGGTGGGGCTTATTTTCCCTATATATCTATATAGAAAACTTTAAAAATCTTCTTGTCAGAAACCAATGGGCCGATTTCAATATCACTTGGCAGGAATGTTCTTTGGTGACCCTCTACCAAGATTGTTCAAGCTGTCATGATTCATCAAAAAACATGGCTGCTAGGGGGCGGGGCATATTTTCTATATATATCTATATAGAAAACTTTAAAAATCTTCTCGTAAGAAACCATTGGATCGAGTTCAATGTAACTTGGCAGGAATGTCACTTTGGTGACCTTCTACCAAGATTTTTCACGACCTCATGATACGTCAAAAAACATGGCCGCCAGGGGGCGGGGCTTATTTTCCGTATATATCTGTATAGAAAACTTTAAAATTCTTCTTGTCAGAAACCTACTGACTGATTTCAATATTACTTGGCAGGAATATTTCCTTGGTGACCTTCTACCAAGATTGTTCAAGCAATCATGATTCGTCAAAAAACATGGCTGCTAGGGATGGGGCTTATTTTTCCTATATATCTAAATAGAAAACTTTAAAAAATCTTCTTGTCAGAAACCACTGAACCGATTTCAGTTTAACTTGGCAGGAATGTTCCTATGGTGACCCTCTACCAAGTGTGTTCAAGCTGTGATGATTTGTCAAAAAACATGGCCGTTAGGGGGGAGGGCTTATTTTTCCTATATAGCTATATAAAACATTTTAAAAATCTTTTTGTCAGAAACCACTGGACCGATTTCAATATAACTTTGCAGAATTGTTTCTTTGGTGACCCTCTTTCAAGATTCAGTTCAAACCATCATGATGCTTGAAAAAAACATGGCCACTGGGGAGCAGGGCTATAATAAAATTTATACAAAAATCTTAGAGCAGTGAACTTGCCTCAAACTTCAGTAGTAAGTATGCAAAGCTGTTTGCTCAGGTGAGCGATATAGGACCATCATGGTCCTCTTATTATGTGTTTTATGACCAGAGGCCATTTTGTTTGGTTGCCATGGCATAATTTTAAAGTAGGAAATTTTTAAAGCACCAGCAGGAAAGAAGATGATGTTAAGCACCAGCAGGGAAAGAACACCCTTTTGTATAACAGCAGGGAAAGAAAACCCTGTTGCACAACAGGGAAAGAAGACTTTTGAGAGCAATGAACACACACACAAAGACAAAAATAGCTGAAGTGTCTAAAACTTACAATATATGATTGAAGTAGCAAAAGCTTTAAGTTACAATCCAAATTTTATTCTGCAAGGTTATCCTCCCCTGCCTCTGTGCTGTATACATGTATAAAATCATGATTTTAACTGCACAGTACATTAACCTATAGATAATGTGCCATTCAATTCTGTATTTCAAACCTTCCACAGAAAAAACTACAGTTCAGTCGTCTTAAAGAGTCTTAATCCAGAATGTCCCTTAGGCAGTTACCTGTGTGACATCACTCTTCCTGCTCATTTGATCAGGTGTCCAGTTTCTTTTCTGTGGAACAAAGAAATCAACAGGATTTTTTATCGGGTGAAATAATCTAATTTTCTTTTCTTTTCTCCGGTCTATTTTTAGCTGACCTGAGCCGAAGGCTCAGGATGAGCTATTGTGATCAATGTATGTAGCAATGTTTAGTTGTCCCCTACATAAATCCTGCCAATCAAGCCCTTGGGGTCCAAACTGGCCAAGGCCCAGGGGGTCGTGAACTCCGATAGACTTATAATGGGAAAAACTTAAAAAAATCTTCTTCTCTGAAACCATGAGGTCCAGAGCTTATATATTTAGTATGTAGCAATGTTCAGTGGTCCCCTACATAAATCCTGCCAATCAAGCCCCTGGGGTCCAAACTGGCCACGCCCCAGAGGTCATTAGCCCCATAGACATAATGGAAAAAACTTAAAAAATCTTTTCCACTGAAACCATGAGGCCCACAGCTTACATATTTATTATGTAGCAATGTTTAGTGGTCCCCTACATAAATACTGCAAATCAAGCCCCTGGGGGCCAAACTGGCCACTCCCTGAGGGTCATTAGCTTCCAAAGACTTATAATGGGAAAAATTTTAAAAATCTTCTTCTCTGAAACCATGAGGCCCACAGCTTACATATTTAGTATGTAGCAATGTTAAGTGGTCCCCTATACATAAATCCTGCCAATCAAGGCCCTGGGGCTCAAACTGGCCATGCCCCTGGGGTCATTAGCTCCCATAGACTTAAAATGGGAAAAACTTAAAAAAATCTTCTTCTCTGAAACCATGAGGCCTACAGCTTATATATTTAGATGTAGCAATGTTAAGTGGTCCCCTACATAAATCCTGCCAATCAAGCCCCCGGGGTCCAAACTGGCCATGCCCCGGGGGTCATTAGCTCCCATAGACTTATAATGGGAAAAACTTAAATCTTCTTCTCCAAAACCATCAGGCTCACAGCTCACATATTTAGTATGTAGCAATGTTTAGTAGTCCCCTACATAAATCCTGCCAATCAAGCCCCTGAGGCCTAAACTGGCCAAGCCAGTCATTAGCTCCCATAGACTTAAAGGGGAACGCAATAAAGTTGTAAGTATATCTTGGATTAAAGTGCTTAATAAGCCATTTATTTTGATGCAAGTCTTTTTAAAATCGGCCTAGAAATAAGTAAGTTATGGTGGTTTGAATATATTTAAAATGGCTGTCATGGACGTCGCCATGTTGTAGGCTTTGTGACATCACTCAGCCCAAATTAAATATGCAAAACCAAATTATAAAGGGTTTTTAAGAATAATTTTGCTACAGATTTTTCATAATCTTTTATTTCTAGTGACAAGCAATAATTTCCCCCAAAATAAACCACTTTTATGAGAATAACTACCTTTATGAAACGAATTTTAATTTTTATGAAACCTCATTAAATATTCAAAATGGCAGCACCCATACCACCAATGTTAAAATATTCAGTTGTCTATAACTTACTTAATTTTCCACCATGAGACCCACAGCTTATATATTGAGTATGTAGCAATGTGTAGGGGTCCCCTTCATAAATCCTGCTAATCAAGCCCCTGGGCTCCAAACTGGCCACACCCCAGGGGGTCATATGTATGTATAGAGCTATATAGCTAATAACCTTTAAAAAACCTCTGAAACCATGAGGCAGAAAGCTAACAGATAAAGTATGTAGCAGTGTTTAGTGGTCTCCTGCATAAATCCTGTCAATCAAACCCCTTGGGTCCAAACCAGCCACACCCCGGGGGTCATTAGCTCCCATAGACTTATAATGGGAAAAACTTAAAAAATCTTCTCTGAAAACATGAGGCCCAAGCTTATATATTTAGTGTGCAGCAATGTTTAGTGGTCCCCAACATAAATCCTGCCAATCAAGACCCTGGGGTCTAAACTGGCCATGGTTTGGGGTCATTAGCTCCCACAGACTTATAAAGGAAAAAACTTAAAAAAATCTTCTTCTCTGAAACCTTGAGGCCCACAGCTTACATATTTAGTGTATAGCAATGTTTAGTGATCCCCTACATAAATCCTGCTAATCAAGCCCCTGGGCTCCAGACTGGCCACACCCAAAGGGGTCTTATGTTTATATAGAGCTATAGCTAAGAAGATTAAAAAATCTTCTTCTTTGAAACCATGAGGCCCAGAGCTAACAGATTAAGTATGTAGCGATGTCCTACATAAATCCTGCCTACCATGCTCCTGGGGTCCAAATTGGCTGTGCCTCTGGGGTCATTAGCTCCCACAGACTTAAAATGGGAAAAACTTAAAAAGTCTTCTTCTCTGAAGCTATGAGGCCCACAGCTTATAAATTTAGTATGTAGCAATATGTAGTGGTCCCCTACTTAAATCCTACCAAGCCCCTGGGGTCCAAACTGGCCCAGGGGTATTATGTTTTTATAGAACCCTGTAGCTAAACAAGCTTCAAAAATCTTCTTCTCTAAAACCATGAGGCCCAGAGCTAACAGATTTAGTATGTAGCAATGTTTGGTGGTCTTCTACATTAATTCTTCCAACCATGTCCCTAGGGTCTAAATTGGCTATTTCTCGGGTAATTAGCTCCCATGGACTTATAGTTGAAAAAAAAATAAAAGAATCTTTTTCACTGAAACTATGAGGCCCACAGCTTAAATATGTAGTATGTAGCAATGTTTAGTGGTCCCCTACATAAATCCTGCCAATGAAGCCCCTGGGGTCTAAATTGGCCATGCCCCGGGGGTCATTAGCTCCCATAGACTTATAACGGGAAAACCTTTAAAAAAAATCTTCTCTGAAACCATGAGGCCCACAGCTCATATATTTAGTATGTTGGAATGTGTAGTGGTCCCCTACATAAATCCTGCCAACCATGCCCCTGGGGTCCAAATTGGCCATGCCCTGGGGGTCATGTACTCCCACAGACTTATAATGGAAAAAACTTAAAAGGTCTACTTCTCTGAAACCATCAGGCTCACAGCTTGTGTATTCAGTGTGTAGCAATGTTTAGTGGTCCCCTACATAAATCCTGCCAATCAAGCCCCTGGTGTTTAAACTGGTTTTACTTATGGCCCTTTGAAAATTTCAGCATTTTAATCTTGTAAGCAAGATATCTCAAAAACTGTTTAAGCCATTGCCTTGAAACTTGACGGGCTAATAGGGAATGATGAGTAAATGACCTGATTAACTTACAGCAATTAACTCAGGTGAGCATTGTGGCCTATGGGCCTCTTGTTCTTATTTCCTGTTTCTTATGTTCCTTGGTCATTCCTTTCACAGAAGATTCTGTTATTTTCATTAAATCGATTTTTAATTTCTTGTGAAATTTAATTGTTGATTTACGTAATATGTTTTTGCGACCTTCTTATTTATCGTCACGGCGGTCGTGTTCACTATGAAAGTAGTGCATAATTCAAAATATTTATTTCCTTTTTGTTCAGGTTATCTACTGATTTGATATGTAATTACTGGACTAGAACTTTGGATCTTACAGTCAAATGAAGACTATTCTCTGCGAGAAGATCTACCATGGGGAAGAAGCTGACTTAGAAAAGAAAGTTGTCAACCTTGTTGGGTTTAACAACAACTCTTTTCTTCATGGGCACCACCCCACATGGCTATACTGCTGGGGTAAGACCCATTAGGTGGCAACATTAGGGGTTTAAAGGCAACCATAGTATTCCATCAGGCACCGGTCAACCAGTCAGCAGTCAGCGGTCATTCTTCATAAGGCAACAGTCAGCTTCACCAGACTTCGGTCAACCAAGCACCGGGTGACCAGGCACCAGTCAACCAGGCACCGGGAAACTTATCTCCCCAGTCAACCAGGCACCGGGTGACCAGGCATTGGTCAACCAGTCACCAGTCAACCAGGCAATGTGCTACCAGGCACCAGTCAACCGGGCATCCAGGTAACCAGTCACCAGTCATCTGATACCAGGTACCAATCACCGGGTACCAGTCACTGGTCATCCAGGCACTGGTTATTATGGGAAATTACCACGCAACGGACACCAGTCACCAGTCACAGGGCAACCAGGCACCAGTCAGCGGGCACCAGGCACCAGTCAATTCAACGGGCACCGGTCATCAAACAGCAACGATTGGTTTTGAACACTGGGTAGCCAATTATATCAAAGGAATTCAGTGGAATCATTATCGAATGAGCCTCAGAATCCTAGATATTCTTAATTATCATTTAATCAGAAATATCAGTTTCGAACAAACTTCTGAAATCAATGAATAATTAAAAGAGTGCAAATGTTAGAAGAAATTATCTTAAAGTATATTGTTATCGAACATCTAACAGTACTTGAAAGATTAAAGATCTGTTCCTCTTTAATCCAGACTGAAAGATGTCAACTGTGTTAAAGGATCTTCACCCCGGAAGGCTTTACTGCAGGGAGTGAGCTCAACATACTTCTGACCTAAATAGATAATATAAAGAAGAGAAGATATAATGTATCGTTTACTCATCTTCCTCTTCTTCTTCAATTTCTTTGTTCTCTTTCGGGAGCAACAAAGAAACAGAGAAATCAATACATTTTATAAGAAAAGAAGTAGCCGATTTCTTTCTTCTTCTCTTCTTTGGTCTATATTTATGATCATTATGGTATCACAAGTCCAAACATATTTCTCCCCAGGTTGTTTACGTTCAGATAATGCTATAACCTGATAGAGTGGTAGAAAAACACCTAACTTACCCAGGTTGTTTACATTCTGATAATGCTACAACCTGATAGAGTGGTAGAAAAAACACCTAACTTATAGTCGATAATTTGATGTATTTATCAAGGATCCAGGATCAGTCTTCGAAAAGATACCTGATCCATTGATAGTATAACTATCAAATCTTCTAAAATTTACCGGAGATGTTTCCGAAAACTTCAGAAGATCATACTTACTTTTCATTTCTGTCAGGAATTGAACTATTGATGGATTGCATTAAACTTCCTTATTAGTTCTTTCCTGTCTAAAACGATTGAAATATTTTCAAGTATATCCAGAATTATAAGGGATAAACTTGTTTAAACATACACATCAAGTGTCAAATTTTGATTTGTTTTGATGTGTAATGCAAATAAATTATAACATAATTCCTCTCTAGATTCTTATACTAATAGAAAGTCTAGTAGAGGTAAATATTCTTTTACATTTTTGGGAAACAACCAGCATCTTAGACTTTTAGTTCCCATACTTATTATTTCATCGACAGTTATTAATACCTGTAATAAGAGTCCATGTCAATCATGTCTTGTCCAGACTCTTGAAGAAGGTAAATAATCAATCAGATATATTGATATATATTAAGGCATTAATAAATTTGATACATTCTTATTATTGCCTTAACCAAATTAGTTTTAGATCAAGATGTTACAAAATCTAATTGCAAAGTATAGATTTTGGCTTTTTCTGTGAATAATAAATTTATATTTTCAGCTATGGGACCGTTTAGACCTATACAGTGGATAATAATTCCAGACCTAAACAGACGTATTGTATAGGTCTAACATTTATTATTTTCCTTAAGTCTGATACAAAGGAAATTTCTAAGAGGAGTATTAACACAACAAGTAGTTTTACCTCCTCTAAACATCAATGACATTTATAAGTCATAAAACCAATTCTTCCATTGTCTATCTTCAAAGGTCAACAGATATTCCAATGGGAGAAGATTCGTATACTTACGAAACAGTGAGGAAAATAAAGTCCTTTATACTATTCAAGAATACTTCTAAATACAATTAGATTTCTCATCTATCGTTCCGATAAATATGAGCTAGTTTCCCTCTCAGTATTAGGCGAATAGAAGGTCTCCATTAATGGGTAATGGAAAGGGTACAAATCGGGAAAGTCTCGATCTCTCCCAGATGTGTTGTCCGCAAAAGATAACGGAGCAGTATACGATGACGGATATTTCCAATTAATATATCTCTCCCTTCCGCTGAATCAAGAAGGGCAGTTGTCAGTTTCTGGCGAAAGAATGTGCACAATACTGGTTAACCGCTTAGAGGACTAAGCCGGCCCAGTAAACGTGTGGTTAGGTAAACTGACCGCGCTCGACATGACCCCATTGTGTTGACTGGGCCGTAAAACCTCAACACAAACAAACAAACAATTAATATATAAGAAGACAACCAAGTCATGGCATAATGGATATCATTATAAGACTGGATTGTCTCAAAAAATTATAATGCATTTTCTTATATGACTAAGTTATCCATATAATGAAGTTCCGTACTTACGTTTAACTGTTGGATCTTCCTATTTTTCACTGCACCAATTTCGGAATGTACCTTAACTCGTACATTAATACATATTGTAAACATGGACGTTATTGCTACGAATTTATGTTAACCAAAAGGTTTATTGCCATGAAACTTGGTAGGAAGCATCTTAGTGACTTGTTCTCCTGAATAGAAAGGCCTGTTGACTCGAAATTCAGTAGGCAGTAATAGAGGGACTTGTTGATCGGAAATAGCTAAAATCATTCTAATCAGAAATCCAAGATGGTTGCCCTAGCAGCCATGTTGAAAATCTGTTTTGAACTTTTTCTCCTGAACCAAAAGGGCAATTGACTCAAACTTCATTGGAAGTATCGAGGGGACTTGTAGATCAAAAGTAGCTAAAATTGTTCTGATTCAAGAAGGGCAGTTGTCAATTTCTGGCGAAAGAATGTGCACAATACTGGTTAACCGCTTAGAGGACTAAGTCTGCCCAGTAAACTTGTGGTTAGGTAAACTGACCGTGCTTGACATGACCCCATTGGGTTGACTGGGCGGTAAAACCTCAACACAAACGAACAAACTTCCCTTTGAAGAAGTTTTAGACTGACCTTTTGCATACCATAAGTAGGTAACCGTATCAAATATCTTGATAAAACTTTATAGCAATGTATATGAGGATAAGACAGTGTGTTGCGTACAAAAAAGATTGCTCTCTCCCTTTCTCAATTTCTGAGTTACTTCCCTTTGACGACTATTTTTTTTCAGACCATCTTTCTTCATGCCATAACTGGTAACATTGGCAACGTAACAAGTGTGTACTTTTGTTTAAGTCCACATATGTTACGCCTTTGTCCAGCTATATAGATGGGGTACCCTTGTAAAATGGTAAATGGGCATATATTGCCCCTCAGTGCGGTGCTGTTGTTAATGAAATGTTTGTCCATGAAAATATATGTTATGGGTACTCATTAGAAGTGTCTCTACAAACAAGGCTAACAATTCTGGGATAATTTTTTTTTACCAGTTCTCTATGAAAAAAAAAAAACCCAAAAAAAACAAAACAAACAAAAAAACTTGTAGTGGGTACTTGTTTTTATGGAAATAGAAGCAAAAGGTTCTAGGAAGAGATAAGAAAATATTATCCAGATTTTGTAACAAAATACTCCTCAAGTCCTCTGCCCTTATCTGGAGGTCCTGATTATTATGTCCCCCCACCTCAGGTGAAAGGGACATATTGTTTTTGGTGCAGATCACGTTAGCATTGGTGTCACACTTTCTTGTCTGAACAATATCTTATGGACCAGTGATTGGATTCTTACCAGATTTGTAGGGATAAATTAATTAGGACATAACAAAGAACTGATTAGATTTTGGTGACCTTGACCTTATTTTTCAAGGTCACTGCAGTAGGAAAGTCTGAAAATTCTGTGACACTTTGTCTGCACAGTATCTTTTGAACCAGTGGTTGCATTCTTACAAAATTTTCATGAATATATAATTGGGACATAACAAAGAACTGATTAGATTTTGGTGATTTTGACCTAATTTTCAAGGTCTCAGCAGTAGAATAACTGAAAATTCATTGTTTGTGTATATGGGGGTGGGGGTGGGGCATCTGTTTTCTCTGAAAACACTTATTAGTTTTCTTTATTTTCAGGTAAGTGGTGAGCATATCCTAAGTTTCTTCAGTCAAGTTGGTGAGATAAAATATGTCCGGATGGGTGGAGAAGGGATTGGAGAAGCCAGGTGTGCCTATGTAGAGTTCTCCGACCAGAGGTCAGTGGCAACGGCCCTAACATACAATGGTGTCATGTTCCAAGGAAGACCTATCAGGTAAGTGGTGTTCATTCCATACTATATTTACCCTAAATATTGGAAAGCCCTACCTAAATATTAGAATACCCTAACTGGTCACCCTGCTTGTCCTAAAATTTCAACAAGTACCATTTTGCTACCCGATGATGTGTCTAAACCATTGCTGGATGAGTGACAAACAGTGTGGACTCTAATCACATCATATACTGAGGCGTCATTGTTGTCCCAGTGTTTAGAGTTAATATAGTAGTTTGTTATGATACCCACTCAGTCAAGCTTTGTTAAATCACCTGAGCACGAAGTGCTCATGGTGAGCTATTGTGGTCAGTCAATGTCCGTCGTCCGTTGTGCGTTGTCCGTTGTGCGTCGTCTGTCGTGCGTCGTCAGTTGTGCGGCGTCAACAATTGCTTTAAAAGCCTACTCCTCTTACCACCCTGGGCCAATTGAGTCATTACTTGGTAGGAAGGGTCGGGGTGACTTGTAGATCAAAAATAGCTAAAATCGTTCCAATTGGAAATCCAAGATGGCCGCCATGGCTGCCATCTTCAAAATCTATTTTTCGCTTCTTCTCCTAAACCGAAAGGTCAGTTGACTCCAAACTTTGTAGGAAGCATTGGGGTGACTTGTGGATCGAAAATAGCTAAAATCGTGCCAATGGGAAATCCAAGATGGCCTCCATGGCCGCCATCTTGAAAATCTATTTTTCGCTTCTTCTCCTAACCCAAAAGCCAGTTGACTCCAGACTTGGTAGGAAGCATTGGGGTGACTTATAGATCAAAAATTACATACATGCCATATCTCACACTGTGAGATAAAATCTCACAGAATTTGGCCCATCTGGATGGCAATTCCCATAAAGAATTCAAATCTCACAGAATTTTCAGACCAATTTACAACAGATTTTATGAAGAAATAAACATAAATCACACACTGTTGTGATTTTCACAAGATTCTTACATGAGAAAAAAGACTTAAGACTATATTAAGGGAGCTACTAAGTGATGTTTAAGAAAATCTCACAGAATTTTGTCATTTCTCCCATAAAATTTTGCCTTATCTCACAGATTTTAGTCCACAGCTTATGGCAAGTATGAAAATAGTTAAAATTGTTCCGATCGGAAATCCAAGATGGCCGCCATGGCGCCATCTTGAAAATCTATTTTTAGCTTCTTCCCCTGAACCGAAAGGCTTATTGACTTTAAACTAGGTAGGAAGCATCGGGGTGACTTTTAGATCAAAAATAGCTAAAATCGTGCTGATCGTAAATCCAAGATGGCATCTTGAAAATCTATTTTTTGCTTCTTCTCCTAAACCCAAAAGCCAATTGACTCCAAACTTGGTAGGAAGCATTGGGGTGACTTATAGATCAAAAATAGCTAAAATCGTGCCGATTGGAAATCCAAGATGGCCACCATGGTGGCCATCTTGAAAATCTATTTTTCGCTTCTTCTCCTAAACCCAAAAGCCAATTGACTCCAAACTTGGTAGAAAGCATTGGGGTGACTTGTAGATCAAAATTAGCTAAAATCGTTCCGACCATGGCGGCCATCTTGAAAATCTATTTTTCACTTCTTCTCCTGAACCGAAAGCACTTCACTGTCCTTTTTGCTGTGATGGCAGTCTGATAATTAATTGATTTGTGTGACGTGTGAATACACTGCCTCAGTCCATAGCACCAGATAAGGCGTCTTTTTAGCTCACCTGAGCACGATGTGCTCATGGTGAGCTATTGTGGTCAGTCAATGTCCGTCGTGCCTCGTCCATCGTCCGTCGTGCTGCGTCAACAATTGCTTTAAAAGCCTACTCCTCCTACAGCCCTGGGCCAATTGACTTGATACTTGGTAGGAAGCATCAAGGTGACCTGTAGAACAAAAATAGCTAAAATCGTGCCGATCGGAAATCCAAGATGGCGGCCATGGCCACCATCTTGAAAATCTATTTTTCGCTTTTTCTCCTGAACCTAAAGGCCAATTGACTCCAAACTTGCTAGGAAGCATCGGAGTGACTTGTAGATCAAAAATAGCTAAAATGGTGCAGACCGGAAATCCAGTATGGCCGCCATGGCCGCCATCTTGAAAATCCATTTTTCGCTTCTTCTGAACCGAAAGGCCAATTGACTCCAAACTTGCTAGGAATCATCGGGGTAACTTGTAGATCAAAAATAGCTAAAATCGGGCCGATCAGAAATCCAAGATGGCCCCCATGGCCGCCATGTTGAAAATCTATTTTTCACTTCTTCTCCTGAACTGAAAGGCCAATTGCCTCCAAACTTGCTAGGAAGCATCGGGGTGACTTGTAGATCAAAAATAGCGAAAATCGTGTCGATTGGAGATCCAAGATGGCCGCCATGGCAGCCATCTTGAAAATGTATTTTTTGCTTCTTTTCCTGAACCGTAAGGCCAATTGACTCCAAACTTGCTAGGAAGCATTTGGGTGACTTGTAGATCAAAAATAGCTAAAATCATGCCTATCGGAAATCCAAGATGGCCGCCATCTTGAAAATCTATTTTTCGCTTCTCCTGAGAACCCAATAGCCAATTGACTCTAAACATGGTAGGAAGCATTGGGATGACTTGTAGATCAAAAATAGCTAAAATTGTTCCGATCGGAAATCCAAGATGGCTGCCATGGCAGCCATCTTGAAAATCTATTTTTTGCTTCTTCTCCTGAACCCAAAGGCCAGTTGACTCCAAACTTGCTAGGAAGCATAGGTGTGACATGTATCACATCAAAAATAGCTAAAATTGTGCTGATCATAAATCCTAGATGGCCGCCATGGCGCCATTTTGAAAATCTATTTTTCGCTTCTTCTCCTAACCCCAAATGCCAATTGACTCGAAACTTGGTAGGAAGCATCGAGGTGACTTGTAGATCAAAAGTAGCTAAAATTGTTCTAATCGGAAACCCAAGATGGCCGCCATGGTCGCCATCTTGAAAATCTATTTTTCTCTTCTTCTCCTGAGCCGAAAGGCCTATTGACTCCAAACTTTGGACGCATCAGGGTAACGTGTAGATCAAAAGTAGCTAAAATCATGCTGATTGGAAGTCCAAGATGGCCGCCATGGTGGCCATCTTGAAAATCATTTTTTTGCTTCTTCTCCTAAACCCAAATTCCAGTTGACTTGAAACTTGGTAGGAAGCATCGGGGTGACTTATATATTGAAATTGGCTAAAATCGTTTCGATTGGAAATCCAAGATGGCGGCCATGGCAGCCATCTTGAAAATCTGTTTTTCACTTCTTCTCTTGAACCAAAAGGCTTATTGACTTTAAACTAGGTAGGAAGCATCAGGGTGACCTGTAGATCAAAAATAGCTAAAATCATCCCTATCAGAAATCCAAGATGGCCGCCATGACAGCAATCCTGAAAATCTATTTTTCGCTTCTTCTCCTGAACTGAAAGGCCATTTGAATCGAAACTTGGTAGGAAGCATTTGGGTGACATGTAGATCTAAAACAGCTTAAATTGTTTGGAAATCCAAGATAGCCAAGTTCATTGAAAGTATCGAGGTGACTTGTAGATCAACAGTAGCTAAAATTATTCTGATTGGAAATCTAAGATGGCTGCCATCTTGTTTATGTTTATTATATTTCTCTGCTACTGTGCTGTTTACATGTATAAAATCATAATTCTTCAGAAACCAATTAGCCAATTGCCTCCAAATTTTACATTGATCCTACTCCAAGAAATGTGATTGAGAGTTTGTTCAAATGATCATGCTCCATTGACTGTCATGCCATATATAATATTCTTCTTCAAAATTAAGAACTGCTTGAAGGTTGATCTTTTCATTAGCTGCGATGACAGGACTGGAAAAATGTTGCATAACATCTGCATATCTGCAGTGGCTATGTCACTCAGGTGAGCGACCCGTGGCCCGTGGGCCTCTTGTTTAACTAAAAAGTACTGGTATTTTTTCTTATTTCTCCATGAAAATGTAGGTTGTGGGTACTCATTAGAAGTGCCTCGGCGAGGTGCTTCCAATGAGTACCCACAACCTAAGTTTTTGTGGAGAAATAAGAAAATTAATATGTGAATACCCCTCTTATTTGGAGCTGTGGCTAGACCCTCTTATGGAGCTATAACAGTGGGCATGTCCAAAAAGATCAAAGAAACTGATCATATTTGAATAGGCTGAGACAGTTTATAGCTCCAGATAAGGCATCTTTTTTTAACCAAGAAGTACTGGTATTTTTTCTTATTTCTCCATGAAAACGTAGGTCATAGGTGCTCACTGGAAGCGCCCCACCGAGGCACTTCCAATGAGTACCCACAACCTACGTTTTCATGGAGAAATAAGAAAATTAATACACTAGGATACCCCTCTAATCTGGAGCTGTGGATAGCCGTCATCTGGAGCTGTGGCAGTCACATGTCAAGAGAAACTGAGAGAGATCAAAGAATGTAGCTTGAAGCCTTTTTTTAGCTCACCTGAGCTGTGCTCAGGATGAGCTATTGTGATCACTTTTCGTCCGTCGTCGGTCCATGCGTGCAGGGATTATTCTTGCCCCAGATTTTTGTGAGAGAAAAAATCCCAATTGGACAAAAACAGTGAGAGATTTTCAAATTCAGTGAGATTTTTCTCCTCTCACTAGGAAAAAATGAGAGATTTTTTTTTTTTTTTTTTTTTTTTTTGTTTAGGCCAGATTTTGTATCAGAATTGTATGGTATTATTATTGCTTATTTTGTAATGTATTCTAAATCAGGTTAATAAAATTGTTATATATCAGGTGTTTTATTATTTTAAGTATCATTATTTTCATGTTTATTAAATGTGTTTATTAGCTCACCTGAGCACGAAATGCTCATGGTGAGCTATTGTGGTCAGTCAATGTCCGTTGTACGTCGTGCGTCGTCCGTCGTGCGGCGTCAACAATTGCTTTAAAAGCCTACTCCTCCTACACCCCTGGGCCAATTGACTCTATACTTGGTAGGAAGCATCTGGGTGACTTGTAGATAAAAAAATAGCTAAAATCGTGCCGATCGGAAATCCAAGATGGCCGCCATGGCCGCCATCTTGAAAATCTATTTTTCGCTTCTCCTGAACCGAAAAGCCAGTTGACTCCAAACTTGCTAGGAAGCATTGGGGTGACTTGTAGATCAAAAATAGATAAAATCGTGCCGATCAAAAATCCAAGATGGCCGCCATGGCCGCCATCTTGAAATTTCATCTATTTTTCGCTTCTTCTCCTGAACCGAAAAGCCAATTGACTCCAAACTTGCTAGGAAGCATCGGGGTGATTTGTAGATCAAAAATAGCTAAAATCGTGCTGATTGGAAATCCAAGATGGCCGCCATAGCTGCCATCTTGAAAATCTATTTTTCGCTTCTTCTCCTGAACCGAAAGGCCAATTGACTCCAAACTTGCTAGGAAGCATCGGGGTGACTTGTAGATCAAAAATAGCTAAAATCGTGCTGATCGGAAATCCAAGATGGCCGCCATGGCAGCCATCTTGAAAATCTATTTTTCGCTTCTTCTCCTGTACTGAAAGGCCAATTGACTCCAAACTTGCTAGGAAGCATCAGGTGACTTGTAGTTCAAAAATAGCTAAAATCGTGCTGATCGGAAATCCAAGATGGCCGCCATAGCTGCCATCTTGAAAATCTATTTTTCGCTTCTTCTCCAGAACCGAAAGGCCAATTGACTCCAAACTTGCTAGGAAGCATTGGGGTGACTTGTAGATTAAAAATAGCTAAAATCATGCCGATCGGAAATCCAAGATGGCCGCCATGACAGCCATCTTGAAAATCTATTTTTCGCTTCTTCTCCTGAACCAAAGGCCAATTGACTCCAAACTTGCTAGGAAGCAGCGGGGTGACTTGTAGATCAAAAATAGCTAAAATCGTGCCGATCGGAAATCCAAGATGGCCGCCATGGCCGCCATCTTGAAAATCTATTTTTCACTTCTTCTCCTGAACCGAAGGGCCAATTGACTCCAAACTTGCTATAAAGGGTCAGGATGACTTGTAGATCAAAAATAGCTAAAATCGTGCCGATCAAAAATCCAAGATGGCCACCATGGCGACCATCTTGAAAATCTATTTTTCACTTCTCCTGAACCGAAAGGCCAATTGACTCCAAACTTGCTAGGAAGCATTAAGATGACTTGTAGATCAAAAATAGCTAAAATCGTGCCGATCGGAAATCCAAGATTGCTGCCATGGCCGCCATCTTGAAAAATCTATTTTTCACTTCTTCTCCTGAACCGAAAGGCCAATTGACTTTAAACTTGCTAGGAAGCATCGGGGTGGCTTGTAGATCAAAAATAGCTAAAATCATGCCGATCGGAAATCCAAGATAGCCGCCATGGCAGCCATCTTGAAAATCTATTTTTCGCTTCTTCTCCTGAACCAAAGGCCAGTTTACTCCAAACTTGCTAGGAAGCAGCGTGGTGACTTGTAGATCAAAAATGGCTAAAATCGTGCCGATCGGAAGTCCAAGATGGCCGCCATGGCCGCCATCTTGAAAATCTATTTTTCACTTCTTCTCTTGAACCGAAAGGCCAATTGACTCCAAACTTGCTAGGAAGCATCGGGCCGACTTGTAGATCAAAAATAGCTAAAATCATGCTGATTGGAAATCCAAGATGGCCGCCATGGCAGCCATCTTGAAAGTCTATTTTTCGCTTCTTCTCCTAAACCCAAAAGCCAATTGACTCCAAACATGGAAGGAAGCATTGGGGTGACTTGTAGATCAAAAATAGCTAAAATCGTGCCGATTGTAAATCCAAGATGGCCATCTTGAAAATCTATTTTTCGCTTCTTCTCCTAACCCCAAATGCCAATTGACTCGAAACTTGGTAGGAAGCTTGGGGTGACTTATAGATCAAAAGGCACTAAAATCATTCCAATCGGAAATCCAAGATGGCCGCCATGGCCGCCATCTTGAAAATCTATTTTTCGCTTCTTCTCCTGAGCCGAAAGGCCAAATGACTCCAAACTTGGTAGGAAGCATCAGGGTGACTTGTAGATCAAAAATAGCTTAATCCATGCTGATCGGAATTCCAAGATGGCCGCCCTGGTGGCCATCTTGAAAATCTTTTTTTCGCTGCTTCTCCTAAACCCAAAAGCCAATTGACTTGAAACTTGATAGGAAGCATCGGGGTGACTTATAGATTAAAAATGGTTAAAATCGTTCTGATTAGAAATCCAAGATGGCTTCCATGGTGGCCATTTTGAAAATCTAGTTTTCACTTCTTCTCCTGAACCGAAAGGCTTATTGGCTTTAAACTAGGTAGTAAGCATCAGGGTGACCTGTAGATCAAAAATAGATAAAATCATCCCTATCAGAAATCCAAGATGGCCACTATGACAGCCATCTTTAAAATCTATTTTTCGCTTCTTCTCCTGAACTGAAAGGCCATTTGACTCAACGTGGTAGGAAGCATTCGGATGACTTGTAGATCTAAAATAGCTTAAATTGTTTGGATCGGAAATCCAAGATGGCTGTCGTGGCGGCCATCTTGAAACTTTTTTTTTCACTTATTTTCCTGAACCAAAGGGCCAGTTGATTTGAAAATTGGTAGGAAGCATCGAGATGACTTGTTGATATAAAACTAGCTAAAATCATTCTGATTGGAAATCCAAGATGGCGGCCATCTTGAAAATCTATTTTTCTTTACTTCTTCTGAACTGGAAGGCCAGTTGACTCGAAACTTGGTAGCATCAGGGTGACTTGTAGATCAAAAATAGCTCAAATGGTTGCGATAGAAAATCTCAAATTGCGGCTATGGTGGCCATTTTGAAAATCTGTTAACTTTTTCCCCTGAACCGAAAGGGCAATTGACTTAAAGTTCATTGGAAGTATTGAGGTGACTTGTAGACCAACAGTAACTAAAATCATTCTGATTGGAAATCCAAGATGGCTACCGTCTTGTTTATGTTTATTATATTTCCCTGCCACTGTGCTGTTTACATGTATAAAATTATGATTCTTCAGAAACCACTTAGGCAATTGCAACCAAATTTCACATTGATCCTACTGTTGAAATGTGATTGGGAGTTTGTTCAAATGATCACGCTCCATTGACTGTCATGCCATATATAATATTCTTCTTCAAAATTAAGAACTGCTTAAAGGATGATCTTTTCATTAGTTGCGATGACAGGATTGGAAAAATGTTACATAACATCTGCCTATCTGCAATCGCAATGCTACTCAGGTGAGCGACCCGTGGCCCGTGGGCCTCTTGTATATAAATTAGAACTTTCTGGAAAATCATGTTTACAATAACAAGTTGTAGAAATATTCTTTTTAGAACTTTGCAGAAGGAATATTCTAGATTAATCTATTTTTGGCATGTCACAGAACATTTAAAATGTTCTTAATACTGGAAAATAACTGATGCCTCTAATTCTGTAAATTCTTTTGTTCTTTGATATTAAATAAGGAGAAAAGATTTTCATATGGGCATCTTTGTACACTTTCATAGGAAATTATTCTATACTGGATTACTTGAATGTTTCATTCATTCTGATATTAAACTCAGAATTCAGGGACTTTAAATTGTGGGATCAGAAACTGCAATTCAAAGGATTTATTTTTATACAATGCCACACAATAGTGGCGGGATATTATGGTTTCACGTTGGACGTCCGTGTCTCCGTCCGTCTGTCGTCCGTCCGTCCGTTTTTCGTTTCCGGATGATAACTTGAGTAAACCTCAGTGGATTTTCACCAAACTTGGTATGTGCATTGTTATTATGGAGATCTGGTGTGGGATTGCTAATGGGCAAATTTCGTCAAATTTTTACGGAGTTATCTGCCTGAGACACGCCCGTATTTTCGTTTCTGGACGATAACTTGAGTAAATAACAAGGGATTTTCACCAACTTGCTATATGCATTGACATTAAGGACATCTAGTTTGGGATTGCTGATGGGCAAATTGCGTCAAATTTTTACAGAGTTATCTGCCCAAGACATGCCCATATTTTCGTTTCCGGAGGATAACTTTAGTAAATAACAAGGGATTTTAACCAAACTTGCTATATATATTGACATTAAGGAGATCTGGTTTGGAATTGCTAATGGGCAAATTTCGTCAAATTCATTGCCTCAGACTTGAAGGCACATACATGTACATGTATAATAAAGAGGAAAACTAAAGTAATTCTTTACATTTAGTCTGATTTTCATGAAAATGGCATCAACATGTAGGTTTTATAAAAGGTGTGGAAACAGGAAGTAGGGCAGTGCAAGAGGGCACAGGGGCAGTGTGAGAGAACTAGAGGGGCAGCCTGTTCCTCTATGTGGGGTTAGCTGGAGCACTGCTCTTTTCTCTTACTTGTCACTTAAACTGGAATCTAATAGACAATCAAGCCAAGAAGATTTTTACAAGATAAAAATAAAAATTTGAAAAAGAAGTCTACTACTCTTTTGTTTATAACAAATTCTAATACCTTTGAAAACTTGGAACTCATTCTCAACACGTAGGTTTTCACTGTTTAAAAAGTGTATCAGGAACTGTTTTGGCAAACTGAAAAACTCTTCTTCCTGCACTACTTTCAAGAAATTCTTATCAATATATGATTCAGTTATCTGCCTGAGACACGCCCATATTTTCGTTTCTAGAGGATAACTTGAGTAAATAACAAGGGATTTTAACCAAACTTGCTATATGCATTGACATTAAGGAGATCTGTTTTGGAATTGCTAATGGGCAAATTTGGTCAAATTTTTACGGAGTTATCTGCCCGAGACACGCCCATATTTTTGTTTCTGGATGATAACTTGAGTAAATAACAAGGCCTTTTAACCAAACTTGCTATATGCAATGATATTATCAAGATCTGGTTTAGGATTGTTATCTATCCATTGATATTATCAAGATCTGGTTTAGGATTGTTATCTGTCCCTCCGTCATTTTCTTTCCAGACATTTTTGCAATGATAACTTTAAAACATAAACAAATAATTGCTATGGCGGGGTATTATGCTTGCAGTGCTTTTATTTAAATTCTTCTGGAATATTTCTGAGGGACTTTGTGACATAATCTTGAAAGGTACTGTTTACTTACAGTTTTCTGTTTGCACATTGTCTTATTTTCAACAACTGCAAATAATTTTAAAGCTTGTTGCTGGTTTCACTTTCATTTCTTTCTCATTACGCCTGGCTCGTAACAAAATGCAAATGCTGAATAAGGGCTTGGGAGTTTGATTGTTATTCTTGTGTTTGATCGTCATCCGAATCAGGGGAGGAGAGCCTGGCCACTTCAGTCGAGCTGGGTTGTGCTCGAACAAGATACTTAAACATGTTGCCATCCCGATTGGAAAACTTCGGGGCAGACAATTTTCTCCGAGTCAGCAGACTGAATCAAAGTAGCGATCAAAAAACGCTTGCTTAAACCAGAGACCGACAAAGAGTTTTTACGATAAAGCTTTTCAGTGATACAGATTAATGACTGGTTACCTGCGGTTGTATGTGTAATGAATTTTGGCGCCGCAATAGTTCAGATACCGATCAAACAGAACAGTCCGAAAGTCGCGAAATGGACAGCATGTGCGAAATAGGAACTTTATGGCGCGAAATGAGAAAAATGAGCCATGCGATTTTCTTTCTGACTCCAGGAATTTTGATGCGATTTCTTGCAAAAAAATGCGAGAATATCGCGAAATCACGCCAGAAAATGATCCCTGTGCGTGCGTCCGTCAACATTTTCAAACGACCTCCTCTGAAGCCGCTGAGCCAATTTTGCTCAAATTTCATATGGAGCCTCCTTACGTTGGGGGAACGAAAGATTGCTAAAATGGTCGCAGTCCGTTGACCAAGATGGCCACCATGCCCATATATGGTAAAAACCTTTAAAAATCTTCTTCTCCAGAACCGAGGATGCCTTGGGGCTGAATCTTTGCACAAATCATCGGGGATGAGAGGATTACCAAAGTTGCTAAAATAATTGTTGTACATTGACGTTTGACCTTTTTACGGCTAGGTTGTTTGCTTCCGTATGCATTTGTATGGGCACCATACATTTTGTATGGGAAAGAATGTTGAGAATTTCAAACGACTTCTCCTCTGGAGCCTCTGGGCCAATGTTGCTCAAATTTCATGTGGAGCCTCGTTAGGTTGGGAGAATGAAAGATTGCTAAAATGGTCGCAGTCCATTGACCAATATGGCTGACATGCCCATATATGGTAAAAACCTTTAAAAGTCTTCTTCTCCAGAACCAAGGATGCCTTGGGGCTGAATCTTTGCACAAACCATCGGTGACAAGAGGTCTGCCAAAGTTGCTAAAATAATTGTTGTACATTGACGTTTGACCTTTTTACGGCGAGGTCAGGTTTGTTTCCCTATGCATTTGTATGGGCACCATACATTTGTATGGGACAAATGTTGAGAATTTCAAACGACTTCTCCTCTGAAGCTATGCCCATATATGGTAAAAACCTTTTAAAATCTTCTTCTCCAGAACAGAGGATGCCTTTGGGCTGAATCTTTGCACAAATCATCTGAGCCAATGTTGCTCAAATTTTATGTGGAGCCTCCTTAGGTTGGGGGAACGAAAGATTGCTAAAATGGTCATGGTCCATTGACCAAGATGGCTGCCATGCCCATATATGGTAAAAACCTTTAAAAATCTTCTTCTCCAGAACCAATAAGCCCTGCGTCCTTAACTTTGCGCATATCCTCCGGGACAGGACATCTACCAAAATTGCTAAAATGATGGTCCTATGTTGACGTTTGACCTTTTTACAGCAAGGTCAAATTTGCTTCCCCATGCATTTGTATGGGCCCTATTTTCATATGGGAAAAATGTTGAGAATTCATATTTTGGACATCTCCTCTATAATCCAGTTGAATCGAAACTTTATGATGAGCATTTGGGCGCTTATGAGACACAAAATAGCTAGTGGGCCGGTAGAATATCCAAGATGGCCACCACAGTCGCCATCTTGAAAATCAATTTTTGACATCTCTTCTCAAACCTTAGATCGCTTTGAGCCGAAACTTGCTTTTTAGCAACAGGATGACTTCTGGATCGAAACAAGCTAAAAATGTGTCGATCGAAAATCCAAGATGGCCTCAATGGTTCTGCTCCATTGAACAAGATGGCCCACAGAGTTAAAAAATAGAAAATCTTCAAACGACATCTCGTCCTTGGCCACTGGCCTGATTTCAAAATATTTGCACAGCAGTATTCCACCGGTGGCCCTCAACCTAAATTTCTAAAATGGCTTTGCTTGGCTGAACAAAGTGGCGGCCAGAGCTAAAAATAGAAAAACCTTTAAAAGACATCTCTGCAGCAGCCAGTGTCCAAATTTCAAAATAATTTCACAGAAGTGTTCCTCTTATGGCCCTTTACCAAAATTTCTGAAAAAGTTCTGCTCGGCTGAACAAAATGGCTGCCAGAGCTAAAAATAGAAAAAAAAAACCCCTTTAAACATCTCCTCCTTGGCCAGTGTCCTGATTTCATAATGATTTTACAGAAATGTTCCTCTTATCCCCCTTTACCAAAATTGCCAAAATGGGTTTGCTCTGCTGAACAAAATGGTCACCAGAGCTAAAAATGGAAAAACCTTTAAACGACATCTCCATGGCCAGTGTCAAGATTTTCAAAATAATTTCACATCAATGTTCCTCTTATGCCCCTTTGCCAAAATTGCTAAAATGGGTCTGCTCTGCTGAACAAAATGGTTGCCAGAGCTAGAAATAGAAAAAAAAAAAACCTTTAAAGGACAAGATAAGTAGATGAACCAAATGACTTCTGAAAAATATCTAACTGTTTTTTACTTATGGTGTTCTGAAAATTTCAGCATTTAAACCTTGTAAGCAAGATATTTCAAAAAACTGTTTAAGCCATTGCCTTGTCATAAGCGAAGTGGAAAAATGTTGCATGTCATCTGCATATCTGCAGTGGCGGTTTCACTCAGGTGAGTGAGTTGTGGCCCATGGGCCTCTTGTTTTTTTTTTTATACCCCGCCACATGATAGTGGCGGTGTATTAGGGTTTCACATTGGACGTCCGTGTGTCTGTCCGTCCGTCTGTCCGTTTTTCATTTCCGGATGATAATTTGAGTAAACATCAGTGGATTTTCTTCAAACTTGGTATGTGTATTGATATTGTGGAGAACTGGTTTGGGATTGCTAATGGGCAAATTTCGTCAATTTTTTATGGAGTTACCTGCCCGAGACACACCCATATTTTCGTTTCAGAATGATAATGATAATGGCGGGGTATTATAGTTAAAAATAGAAAAACCCTTTTAAACGACATCTTCTTCTAGGCCATGGGCCCGATTTCAAAATAATTAATGTTCCTCTCATGCCCCTTTACCAAAATTGCTATAATGGTTTGGCTCCACTGAACAAAATGGCCGCCAGAGCTAAAAATAGAAAAAGGGTGTAGACTATCATGCGTCTGTCAACAATTTACTTAAGAGACATATTCTCCTAAACCTGTCAATGGATTTTGAAATAATTTTACAGAAATGTTCCTTGAGTGAACCTCTACCAAAATTGCTAAAATGGTTCTGCTCCACTAAACAAAATGGCCACCAGAGCTAAAAATAGAAAAAAACTTTTAAACGACATCTCCCATGCCAGTGGCCCGATTTCAAAATAATTTCACAGAAATGTTCCTCTAATGCCCCTTTACCAAAATTTCTAAAATGGTTCCACTCTGCTAAACAAAATGGCTGCCAGAGCTAAAAATAGGAAAAACCTTTAAACAACATCTCCTCCCAGGCCAATGGCCGATTTCAAAATAATTTCACAGAAATGTTCCTCTCATGCCCCTTTACCAAAATTGCTAGAATGGTTCCGCTCTGCTAAACAAAATGGCCGCCAGAGCTAAAAATAGAAAAAACCTTTTAAATGACATCTTGTTCTAGGCTATGGGTCTGATTTCAAACTAATTTTACTGAAATGTTCCTCTCATGCCCCTTTACCAAAATTGCTAAAATGGTTTGGCTCTGCTGAAAAAATGGCCACCAGAGCTAAAAATAGAAAAAGGGCATAGACTATGGATTGCGTCTGTCAACAATTTACTTAAGAGACATCATCTTCTAAACCGGTTAATGGATTTGCAATAATTTTACAGGAATGTTCCTTGAGTGACCCTCTACCAAAATTGCTAAAATGGTTCTGCTCCGCTAAACAAAATGGCCATCAGAGCTAAAAAACAGAAAAACCTTTAAATTATTAAACGACATCTCCCATGCCAGTGGCCCGATTTCAAAATAATTTCACAGAAATGTCCCTCTAATGACCCTTTATCAAAATTGCTAAAATGGTTTCGTTTGGCTGAACAAAATGGCCACCAGAGCTAAAAAAAAAGGAAAAGGGCATAGACTTTCATGCGTCTGTCAACAATTTACTTAAAAGACATCTCCCCCTAAACCGGTCAATGGATTTTGAAATAATTTTACAGGAATGTTTCTTGTGTGACCCTCTACCAAAATTGCTAAAATGGTGCTGTTCTACTAAACGAAATGGCATCCAGAGCGAAAAAAAGAAAATCTTTAAACAACATCTCCTAGGCCAAGGGCCCGATTTCAAAATAATTTCACAGAAATGTTCCTCTAATACCCCTTTATCAATATTGCTAAAATGGTTCTGCTCTGCTGAACAAAATGGCCACCAGAGCTAAAAATAGAAAAACCTTTAAACAACATCTCCTCCTAGGCCTATGGCCTGATTTCAAAATAATTTCGCAGAAATGTTCTTCTGATTAAGACATATTCTCCTTGAGTGCTATGATACTCAGGTGAGCGATATAGGGCCATCATGGCCCTCTTGTTTTTGTATCTCACACAATGTTATTGCCTTCAAACAGTTCAAAGTCTAGGGTTCATTCCAAATCTAAAGAAGTGAGATTTGATACCAGCTCAGCAATTCACTTCATAGGGATGGAATTTCTGACACAACACAACATAGTCAGGGTACCAGCAGATCACATCAAATCCCTACTTCTGACTATCAAACGATTTCTAACTCAGACTCAAGTTTGGGCACGAACTTTCCTTTCTGTTTTGGGCAAACTCAGTGCAACAGCAGACTTCTTTCTCCTGGGCAGACTTCATTTACGGCTGCTTCAAATGTGTCTCTTATCTGGCTGGAGACCTCATATTCTTTCTCTCGATCATCAAGTTCAGATCAACAGATTGATTTGAGGGGAAGTCCATTCATCCTTCAAATCCCAATTCATTCCTTTTTACGGATGCCAATCATTATGGATGGGGAGCTCATCTTGAACTGATGAGACTATCCTTTCATGGTCTCTGGCTGGAAGACCAATCCCAGCTCCATATCAATATCCTGGAAATACTATAATGGCCATTCGTTTTGCACTGAAGAAAGCCATACTATACATACATCACTTTTGTGATTTCTGCCGACAATACAACAGTGGTCTCTTGTATCAACAAACAAGGAGAACACATTCCCCGACCTGTGCGTGGAGGTATGGGAAATTCTTCATTGATACCTGGAACTCGATATTGTACTCAGAATTCGTCATATCCCAGGGAAATTCAGTATATTAGCAGTTAGCAGACTGTCTCTCAAGATTGGACAGACCTCTCAATACAGAATGGTCTTTGGATCAATTGGTGACGAATTCCATTTTTCAAATGCTCAATTTTCCCAATGTGGATTTGTTTGCAACTCGATTCAATCACAAACTCCCATTGTATGTAACTCCAGTACAGGACAATCATGCCTTAGCGATAGATGCATTATTAATGAACTGGAACTTTCTACATGCATATGCATTTCCACCAACAATTCTGATACCGTCTATTCTAGCCAAGATACGTCAATCTCAGTGCAGAATAGTTTTTATTGCTCCTCTTTGGCCTCAACATCCTTGGTTCTCAGAGGTGTTACAACTACTAGTATCAGCTCTGAATTGTCTTCCGTGCCTTCCAAAATTACTAACACAAGCAAAAGGAAAATTCCAATATCAAAATCTCCCATTTCTGACACTTCATGCTTGGGAGTTATCAAACATTCAATTAGAGATAAAAAGTTTTCGCAGAATGTTGCAGATTTTGTCTCCATATCAAGATGAGCATCTACTCAGAAAGTCTATGATGCAAAATGGGTCGTATACTTCAATTGGTGTCATAGAAAGAAGGTTAAACCATTCTCGGCCCCTCTTACAGTTATAGCCGACTTCCTTATTTACCTCTTTTCTGAGAAAAAAATAATGTCAAATAAGTACCATCAAGGGCTATAGATCCATGATCTCAAATACTCTTAAATTTAAAACTGGTAAAAGAATTGGCTCTAACCCAGTCTTGTCAGAATTAATTAGATCTTCTGAATTGCAACGACTAGTACAAACATCTCTTACCCCAAAATGGGATTTATCTTGGGTCTGACTTTGTTTACAGAAAGCCCCATATGAACCTCTACATAAGGCATCTAAACTTCAGGTTTTGATCAAAACAGCCTTTCTATTAGCTCTTGCTAAAAGATGTAGTGAAATTCATGCTTTGGCAATGGATGCAAATCATTTAAGGTTCAATCAGTCAGATGGTTCAGTATCATTGATAGTACAAACTGGATTTTTAGCTCACCTGAGCAAAAGCTCAGGGTGAGCTATTGTCATCACCCTATGTCCATCGTCGTCCGTCGTTCGTCATCAACAATTAGTTTGTTAACACTCTAGAGGTCACGGATTTGATCCAATCTTAATGAAACTTGGTCAGAATGTTTGCCTCTATGAAATCTAGGTCAAGTTCGATACTGGGTTACTTGGGGTCAAAAACTAGGTCATCAGGTCAGATCAAAGGAAAAATTTGTTAACACTCTACAGGTCATAGTTTTGACCCAATCTTCATGAAACTTGCTCAAAATGTTTGCCTCTATTAAATCTAGGTCAAGTTCGAAACTGGGTCACTTGGGGTCAAAAACTAGGTCACCGGGCCAGATCAGCAGAAAACCTTGTTAACACTCTAGCGGTCACATTTTTGAAGCAATCATCATGAATCTTACTCAATGTATTTGTCTTGATGATTTCTAGGTCAAGTTCGAAACTGGGTCACCTGGGGTCAAAAACTAGGTCACCTGGCCAGATCAGCAGAAAACCTTGTTAACACTCTAGCTGTCACATTTTTGGAGCAATCATCATGAATCTTGCTCAGTATGTTTGTCTTGATGATTTCTAGGTCAAGTTCGAAACTGGGTCACTTGGAATCAAAAACTAGGTCACCGGGCCAGATCAGCAGAAAACCTTGTTAACACTCTAGCGGTCACATTTTTTAAGCAATCATCATGAATCTTGCTCATTATGTTTGTCTTAATGAATTCTAGGTCAAGTTCGAAACTGGATCACCTGGGGTCAAAAACTAGGTCACCGGGCCAGATCAGCAGAAAACCTTGTTAACACTCTAGCGGTCACATTTTTGAAGCAATCATCATGAATCTTGCTCAAAATGTTTGTCTTGATGATTTCTAGGTCAAGTTCAAAACTGGGTCACTTAGGGTCAAAAACTAGGTCACCTGGCCAGATCAGCAGAAAACCTTGTTAACACTCTAGCGGTCACATTTTTGAAGCAATCATCATTAATCTTGCACAAAATGTTTGTCTTGATGATTTATAGGTCGAGTTCGAAACTGGGTCACTTGGAATCAAAAACTAGGTCACCGGGCCAAATCAGCAGAAAACCTTGTTAACACTCTAGCGGTCACATTTTTCAAGCAATCATCATGAATCTTGCTCAAAATGTTTGTCTTGATGAGTTCTAGGATATATTTGAAACTGGGTCACTTAGGGTCAAAAACTAGGTCACCAGGCCAAACCAGCAGTAAACGTTGTTAACACTCTAGCGGTCACATTTTTGAAGCAATTATCATGAATCTTGCTCAAAATGTTTGTCTTGATGAGTTCTAGGATATATTTGAAACTGGGTCACTTAGGGTCAAAAACTAGGTCACCGGGCCAAATCAGCAGAAAACCTTGTTAACACTCTAGCAGTCACATTTTTGAAACGGTCATCATGAATCTGGCTCAAAATGTTTGTCTTGATGATTTCTAGGTCAAGTTCGAAACTGGAACACCTGGGGTCAAAAACTAGGTCACCTGGCCAAATTAGCCTAAAATCTTATCACTCTAGCGGTCACATTTTTCAAGCAATCATCATGAATCTTGCACAAAATGTTTGTCTTGATGAGTTCTAGGTCAAGTTCGAAACTGGGTCACATGGTATCAAAAACTAGGTCACTGGGCCAAATCAGCAGAAAACTTTTTTATAATCATTTTGAACTTTGATCAGAATGTTTGCCTTGATCAGTTCTAGATCAGGCTCTCAAAGTGCTATGTTGCTCAGGTGAGCGTTATAGGGCCATCATGGCCCTCTTGTTTTTTTTTTTTGCAAAGAAGCAGCTTCCATCCATTTGCCCAGATCCTTTAGTGATCCCTCGAACATGTAAAAGGGAACATTTGGATAGACTTTTATGCCCTATTAGAGCATTAAAATATTACCTTAAAATGACTAGTTCTTGTGGTCAGAATAGAACTAGATTATTTCTACCAATTAAAGGCAGTCATGACATCTTCAAGTCTTCTGTCTCGAGATGGGTAGCTAATACTATTAAGCTTGCCTAAAGGAAACTCACCTGAAGAGATATCTCTTTCCTAAATATTAAAGCTCATGAAGTTAGGGCACTATCTTCTTCCTGGGCATTCTTTGATAAGGTTCAGCTCAATGAAATAAAAGTAGCAGTCTGGAATCAATCTTCTACTTTTGCAAAACTCTACTTGAGAGATACCAGGGTCCTGCAAAAAGTTTTGTCACTGGGCTCAGATTATTACTTCAGTGCTAAGTTTTATCAAACATATTTTTATTACAAACCTTCAAAGTATTCCCCCTTTACTGAAACACATTTTTGTAACCTTTTTACCCAGTCGCGAAAAGCAGATAAATACACTGCAGAGCCGTTATAACGCGCTCGTCGGGATCCATGAACGCCGACCGCAACTTATGCGGTCCGCGTTCTACCGATCTCGACAACCCCACCCACTATTTTGCATGCATGATTGATGTTACGTATTGCACGTATTTTATAAATTATATTGCATGTTGTTTATGTTTGTTTATTGTTGAAACTTTGTGCATGTACCTTGCTTGATTTCCGCTGCATTGTTTTTATCCAGCGAATAATAAATTTGTAAACTTTAAAATGTTTGTTGCTCTTGACCAATCAAGCACCCCTAATCAAGGGAACTAACTGTAACAGTCTTGCGGTATGGATAGCTTCAGCTGTACCGCTAGTAACTATCTAGACTAAACAGCAAAAATGGCCAATAAATAAAAACAAATAAATAAATTGATAAATAAATAAATGGTGGAAGAGACCTTCAAACATATGATGATGCGCAGGCTTGATTTTTTAAACCGCGCTGTCTGCATATATTCGAAGGGCTCCACCCGTTTTTTTTTTTTTTTTTTCTGCTTCCACTGTAGTTTTCGTTGACGTCCGCTGATAAAAAAAGTTTGTAACTTTCCTCTGAACTGCTTTTCTACGTGCCTGCTGATGTTCCTGAGGTGCCTGACCTTAGCTGCCGTTTCGCACTTGTCCGATAACAAACAAATAAATGATGGAAGAGAACTTCAAACGTACGATGATGTGCAGGGCTGATTTTCGAACCACGTTGTCTGCATATGTTCGAAGGGCTCAACCCATTTTGATTTTTTTTTAAGTTTCCTTTCATGTGAATCATCAGCTTGGCTAATGATTCACATGAAATGTCAAGACTATTCTCTGCAAAAATAAAAGTAAAATTGTTTTCTACTGCAGTTGTGATTGGCGCTCTAAGGGTTAAATGAAGTTATACATTTTACACTCTTGGGCATTTTTATTTCGGCAGCTCATCTATATGAACCGCCAATCACAACTGCAGCAGACAACAATTTTGACATTTTTTTTTTTTTAGCTCACCTGAGCTATGCTCAGGATGAGCTATTGTGATCACTTTTCGTCCGTCTGTGCGTCCGTCCGTGCGTCCGTCCGTGCATCCGTCCGTCCGTGCGGTCGTCCGTCCATTCGTGTGTGCATCCGTCCGTTAACATTTTCAAACGACTTTTCCACTGAAGTCCTTGGGCCAATTTTGCTCAAATTTCATATGGAGCCTCCTTAGGTTGGGGGAACGAAAAATTGCTTAAATGGTCGCGGTCCATTGACCAAGATGGCCGCTAGCCCATATATGGTAAAAACCTTTAAAAATCTTCTTCTCCAGAACGGAGGATGCCTTGGGGCTGAATCTTTGCATAAGTCATCGGGGACAGGAGGTCTACCAAAATTGCTAAAATAATGGTCGTATATTGACATTTGACCTTTTTACGGCAAGGTCAAGTTTGCTTCCTTATGCATTTGTATGGGAAAAACCTTTAAAAATCTTCTTCTCCAAAACCGAGAATGCCTTGTGGCTGAATCTTTGCATATATCATCGGAAACAGGAGGTCTACCAAAGTTGCTAAAATAATGGTCGTACATTGACATTTGACCTTTTTACGTTAAGGTCAATTTTGCTTCCTTATGCATTTGTATGGGAAAAATGTTCAGAATTTCAAACGACTTCTCCTCTGGAGCCTCTGAGCCAATTTTTCTCAAATTTCATATGAAGCCTCCTTAGGTTGGGGGTATGAAAGATTGTTAAAATGGTCGCGGCTCGTTGACCAAGATGGCCGCCATGCGCATATATGGTAAAAACCTTTAAAAATAGTCTTCTCAGAACTGAGGATGCCTTGGGGCTGAATCTTTGCTTAAATCATCGGGGACGGGGGGGTCTACCAAAATTGCTAAAATAAAGGTCGTATATTGACATTTGACCTTTTTACGGCAAGGTCAAGTTTCCTTCCCTATGCATTTGTATGGGAAAAACCTTTAAAAATCTTTTCTCCAAAACCAAGAATGCCTTGTGGCTGAATCTTTGCATATGTCATCAGAAATGGGAGGTCTACCAAAGTTGCTAAAATAATGGTCGTACATTGACATTTGACCTTTTTACGGTAAGGTCAATTTTGCTTCCTTATGCATTTGTATGGGAAAAATATTCAGAATTTCAAACGACTTCTCCTCTGGAGCCTCTGGGCCAATTTTGCTCAAATTTCATATGGAGCCTTCTTAGGTTGAGGGTATGAAAGATTGCTAAAATGGTCACTGTTTGTTGACCAAGATGGCTGCCATGCCCATATATAGTAAAAACCTTTAAAAATCTTCTTCTCCAGAACCTAGGATGCCTTGGGGCTGAATCTTTGCTTAAATCATTGGGGACAGGGGTCTACCAAAGTTGCTAAAATAATGGTCGTACATTGACATTTGACCTTTGTACGGCAAGTTCAAGTTTGCTTCTCTATGCTTTTGTATGGGAAAAAACCTTTAAAAATCTTCTTCTCCAAAACCGAGGATGTCTTGTGGCTGAATCTTTGCATATATCATCAGGAACTGGAGGTCTACCAAAGTTGCTAAAATTGACATTTGACATTTGACCTTTTTACGGCGAGGTCAAGTTTCTGTATGCATTTGTATGGGCCCCATACATTTGTATGGAAAAAATGTTGATAATTTCAAATGATTTTTCCTCTGAAGCCTCTGGGCCAGTGTTACTCAAATTTCATTCGGAGCCTCCTTGGGCAGGAGAATGAAAGATTGCTAAAATGGGCATGGTCCATTGATCAAAATGGCTGCCATGTCCATATATGGTAAAAACCTTTAAAAATCTTCTTCTCCAGAACCATATAAGCCCTGGGCCCTAATCTTTGCACAAATTATGGAGGACAGGAGATCAACCAAAATTGCTAAAATGATGGTTCTATGTTGACTTTTGACCTTTTTACCGCCAAGGTCAAATTTGCTTCCCCATGCATTTGTATGGGCCATGTACATTTATATTGAAAGTATCAAAGCGACTTGTAGATCAACAGTAGTTAAAATTGTTCTGATTGGAAATCTAAGATGGCCGTCATCTTGTTTGTATATATTATATTTCCCTGCCACTGTGCTGTTTACATGTATAAAATCATGATTCTTCAGAAACCAATTAGCCAATTTCCCCCAAATTTTGCATTGATCCTACTGTTGTGATGATAGGATTGGAAAAATGTTGCATAACATCTGCATATCTGCAGTGGTTATGTCACTCAGGTGAGCGAGCCGTGGCCCGTGGGCCTCTTGTTTTTATTTGCCACAGAAAATAAGTCCTGGCATTTCATGTGAATCATCTTGGCAGACAATTCACATGAAATGTCAACACTTGTTTTCTCTGAAAATAGGGAAAATAAATTAAGATTGTCGTCTACCACAAATTTTGCTTGGCACTATATGGGTCAAATGTGTTCACAACCTAGGATAACATTGCATGTTTTGATTTGCTCAGGTTTCACTCATAAATGACACGAGGTCATTTACCGTTACAGCAGGCAAGATCAAAGAGCTGATTGACAGCTACAGTTTAAACTAACCTTTAAAGCGCTAAGCAAAAAATGGTAGCAGAAAACATTTTGAATTTTTAGCTCACCTGAGCTCTGCTCAGGATGAGCTATTGTGATCACTTTTCGTCCGTCCGTCCATCCGTGCGTGCGTCCGTGCGTCCGTCCGTTAACATTTTCAAGCGACTTCTCCTCTGAAACCGCTGAGCCAATTTTGCTCAAATTTCATATGGAGCCTCCTTAGGGTGGGGGAACGAAAAATTGCTAAAATGGTCACGGTCCGTTGACCAAGATGGCCGCCACGCCCATATATGATAAAAACCTTTAAAAATCTTCTCCTCCAGTACCGAGAATGCCTTGGGGCTGAACCTTTGCAGGAATCATCGGGGATGGGAGGTCTACCAAAAATTGCTAAAAGAATTGTCCTATGTTGACGTTTGACCTTTTTACGGCAAGGTCAAGTTTGCTTCCGTATGCATTTGAATGGGAAAAACCTTTAAAAATCTTCTTCTCCAAAACTGAGCATGCCTTATGGCTGAATCTTTGCATATATCTTTGGGAACAGAAGAGCTACCAAAATTGCTAAAATAATGGTCGTACATTGACATTTGACCTTTTTACGGTAATGTCAATTTTGCTTCCTTATGCATTTGTATGGGAAAAATGTTCAGAATTTCAAACAACTTCTCCTCTGGAGCCTCTGGGCCAATTTTGCTCAAATTTCATATGGAGCCTCCTTAGGGTGGGGGAACGAAAAATTGCTAAAATGGTCACGGTCCGTTGACCAAGATGGCCGCCACGCCCATATATGGAAAAACCTTTAAAAATCTTCTCCTCCAGAACCGAGAATGCCTTGGGGCTGAACCTCTGCAGGAATCATCGGGGACGGGAGGTCTACCAATATTGCTAAAAGAATTGTCGTACATTGACATTTGACCTTTTTACGGTAATGTCAATTTTGCTTCCTTATGCATTTGTATGGGAAAAATGTTCAGAATTTCAAACAACTTCTCCTCTGGAGCCTCTGGGCCAATTTTGCTCAAATTTCATATGGAGCCTCCTTAGGGTGGGGGAACGAAAAATTGCTAAAATGGTCACGATCCGTTGACCAAGATGGCCGCCACGCCCATATATGGAAAAACCTTTAAAAATCTTCTCCTCCAGAACCGAGAATGCCTTGGGGCTGAACCTCTGCAGGAATCATCGGGGACGGGAGGTCTACCAATATTGCTAAAAGAATTGTCGTACATTGACGTTTGACCTTTTTACGGCAAGGTCAAGTTTGCTTCCCTATGCATTTGAATGGGAAAAACCTTTAAAAATCTTCTTCTCCAAAACCAAGCTTGCCTTTTGGCTGAATCTTTGCATATATCTTCGGGAACAGGAGGGCTACCAAAATTGCTAAAATAATGGTCGTACATTGACATTTGACCTTTTTACGTTAAGGTCAATTTTGCTTCCTTATGCATTTGTATGGGAAAAATGTTCAGAATTTCAAACAACTTCTCCTCTGGAGCCTCTAGGCCAATTTTGCTCAAATTTCATATGGAGCCTCCTTAGGTAGGGGGAACAAATGATTGCTAAAATGGTCACGGTTAGTTGACCAAGATGGGCGCCATGCCCATATATGGTAAAAACCTTTATAAATCTTCTTCTCTAGAACCGAGGATGCTTTGGGGCTGAATGTTTGCATAAATCATCGGGGACAGGGGGTCTACCAAAGTTGCTAAAATAATGGTCATACATTGACATTTGACCTTTTTACGGCAAGTTCAAGTTTGTTTCTTTATGCATTTGCATGGGAAAAAAACATTTAAAAATCTTATTCTCCAAAACCGAGGATGGCTTGTGGCTGAATCTTTGCATATATCATCTGGAATGGGCGGTCTACCAAAGTTGCTAAAATAATTGTCATTCATTGACATTTAACCTTTTTACGGCGAGGTCAAGTTTGCTTCTGTATGCATTTGTATGGGCCCCATACATTTGTATGGAAAAAATGTTGATAATTTCAAATGGCTTTTCCTCTGAAGCCTCCGGGCCAGTTTTGCTCAAATTTCATGCGGAGCCTCCGTGGGCAGGAGAATGAAAGATTGCTAAAATGGGTATGGTTCATTGATCAAAATGGCTGCCATGTCCATATATGGTAAAAACCTTTAAAAATCTTCTTCTCCATATCCAAATAAGCCCTGGGTCCTAATCTTTGCACAAATTACGGGGGACAGGAGATCTACCAAAATTGCTCAAATGAAAGTTCTATGTTGACATTTGACCTTTTTGCCTCCAAGGTCAAATTTGCTTCCCTATTTGTGTGGGCCATATACATTTATATTGAAAGTATCGAAGTGACTTGTAGATCAACAGTAGTTAAAATTGTTCTGATTGGAAATCTAAGATGGCCATCATCTGGTTTATATTTATAATATTTCCCTGCCACTGTGCTGTTTACATGTAAAAAATCATGATTCTTCAGGAACCACTTAGCCAATTTCCACCAAATTTCGCATTGATCCTTCTGTTGAAATGTGATTGATAGTTTATTCAAATGATCATGCTCCATTGACTGTCAGGCCCATATATTCTTCTTCAAAACTAAGAACTGCTCAAATGATGATATTTTCATTAGTTGCGATGATAGGATTGGAAAAATGTTGCATAACATCTGCATGTCTGCAGTGGCTATGTCACTCAGGTGAGCGAACCGTGGCCCGTGGGCCTCTTGTTTATTTATTACTATTTATTTTTCAGAGTAGTAAGTCATGACGTTTCATGTGAACCGTCTGTTTGGCGGATGACTCACCTGAAATGTCAAGACTTTATTCTCTGAAAAAATAAAATAATAGATAAAAGTAAAATTGTTTTCTGCTGCAGTTGTGATTGGCGCTTTAAGGGTTAATCTTTTTTTGGTCACCAGGTAGATGAGTGAAAAATATGACACCTATTTTGTGCTCTGAAATAGCCAAAAGGCAAAATACTGATGACAACTTTGGTAAAACAGAATGTGTAAGTCCGCGAGACTAACGATCTTTTTGACTGCTGAGTTCTGCGGAAAAAGGGCAAAACTTTCAAAATTGGGGAAAAAACTGCACAAAAAAATGGGAGCCACAGACCAACCGCATTATAACGGTTTCCGCGTTATAAGGGATCGCGTAATAACGGCGCTGCAGTGTAGTCTTCTTTTGGTATCTGTTTTAGACACGGATAAATAGCGCTGCCAAGAGAACTTCTAGATGTATACTTATTTCCAGAAAGCATTTTCTTAAGCCTTGGAAATAAAAAGAAGTCACGGGGACTCAGGTCAGGTGAATAAGGTGGATGGTTTAAAACTTTCACCTTTTCAGAAGCCAAAAAAGACTTAACAACCTCACACTTATGAGAGGAGGCGCTGTCATGTAAAAGGTGGACTCCTGACCATCCTTTGCTTGGTCGTTTCTTATTGTAAAACTCTTTCACTTTCTGCAGTACAGAATTCTTGTAGAATTGGCCAGTGACTGTATGACCAGATGGACAAGGCACTTGAACGACTAGCCCACTTGAATTAAAGAAAATTGTGTACAACATCTTTTTCAAACTTATGGTTCTCTTGGCAATACATGGGCATTTTTGATCTTTTCGCTTCCATTGCTTATTATCAGCCCGTCTTTGTGGCTCAAACATGTGCACCCACGTTTCATCACCGGTTAGCAAGTTAGAAATAACCCGACTATTACAGCCTTTGTATGTTTTCAAAAGTTCCCAGGCACATTTAAGGTGTTGTGTCTTTTGCTCCTCAGTGAGCAAATGAGGTACCCACCTAGCACAAACCTTTACTCAGGGCCAAACCCTTTTTCAGAATTGTTTGCACACTGCCTTCTGATATGCTGTACAACAATCTTTGACAGACAATCGCGCATCCTGTTTGACCACAATCTTTACAGCAGCGATGTTAGCCATGGTAACAGAGGTTTTAGGCATTCCAGGAAGGGTATCATCTTCAACAGAAAATTTCCCAGCTTTAAAAGCCAATTTTTAACCCACCTAAAAACTGTGCACATTGAAATGGTCTGAGGCCCATATATACCACACAATTCATTAAATATCTGCTTTAAATCTATATTAAGCCTAATGCGGCATTTAATATAGCTACGAATTTCAGTCTTCTGGTCCATGTTCCAATGTAACAAGTAAATTGGTCAGTGTATTTGAAATAACTCGGTCAGTTGGAAAGCAATTTGCATGAAATAAACGGGTATCGTTAGCTATTCAACACACCATTCAAGTGCAGTGAAGCATTTTAAAATATACCTGGGATAAAACTAAGGAAGCCTATTAGTGACAGAACTTTTTGCACGACCCTCGTATGTCATAGCAAATGGCAAATTTACATACTTTGGGCCAAATAGTTGTTGCCCCAAAAGAGGTGGGGGCCAGGAAAACCTAGCCTTGGATGCTTAAAGAAGACTGGCAGCCTCCAAAGTCTGCTGTACATATGGTAAGGTAATTAATATCTTACATATGTTATTGTGAACCTGGATCATTTTTAAGATTATGTATCATGAATGTTCCTGATTTTTTAGAGTTTCCCGAGTCTTAATCCAGAGGTATAGGGAATCTATATATTTATACCCCGGCATACGAAGTAAGCGGAAGGGGTATATAGTTTTCGTTGGTTCCGTCTGTCCCATTGTCTGTTGGTCCTTCCATCTTTCCGTCCATCCATCCTTCCGTCCATGATTCAGTCGGTTAACACCTGCTATAACCAAGTTTTACTTCGAAGTGTTTTGATTATTTATATCTCTGCAGCCACTTATCAGGAACTATTCATACACTGCAACGCCGTTATTACGCGGTCCCTTATAACGCGGAAACCGTTATAATGCGGTTGGTCTGTGGCTCCCATTTTTTGTGCAGTTTTTTCCCCAATTTTGAAAGTTTTGCCCTTTTTCCGCGGAACTCAGCAGTCAAAAAGATCGTTAGTATCGCGGATTTACACATTCTGTTTTACCAAAGTTGTCATCGGTAGTTTGCCTTTTGGCTATTTCAGACACAAAATAGGTGTCATATTTTTCATTCATCTACCTGGTGACCGATAAAAGTTTAACCCTTAAAGCGCCAATCACAACTGCAGCAGAAAAAAAATTTACTTTTATTTATTATTTTATTTTATTTTTTTAGAGAATAAAGTCTTGAAATTTCAGGTGAGTCATCTGCCAAGCAGACGATTCACATGAAACGTCATGACTTGAATGATGCTCTGAAAAATAAATGGTAATAAATAAAAAATTCAAAATGTTGTCTGCTACAATTTTTTGCTTAGCGCTTTAAACGGTAGCTGTCAATCAGCTCTTTGATCTTGCCTGCAGTAACGGTAAATGACCTCGTGTCATTTATGAGTGAAACCTGAGCAGAAAAATCCTTTGATGTTATCCTAGTTTGTGAACACATTTGACCCATAAAGTGCCAAGCAAAATTTGTGGTAGACGACAATCTTTATTTATTTTCCCTATTTTCAGAGAAAACAAGTGTTGACATTTCATGTGAATTGTCTGCCAAGATGATTCACATGAAATGCCAGGACATGTTTTCTGTGGCAAATAAAAAAAAAAAAAATGTCAAAATTGTTGTCTGCTGCAGTTGTGATTGGCGATTCATATAGATGAGCTGCCGAAATAAAAAAAAAATGCCCAAGAGTGTAAAATGTATAACTTCATTTAACCCTTAGAGCGCCAATCACAACTGCAGTAGAAAACAATTTTACTTTTATTTTTTTCAGAGAATAGTCTTGACATTTCATGTGAATCATCAGCCGATGATTGACATGAAAGGAAACTTTTAAAAAATCTAAACAGGTTGAGCCCTTCGAACATATGCAGACAACACGGTTCGGAAATCAACCTGCATATCATCGTACGTTTGAAGTTCTCTTCCATCATTTATTTGTTTGTTTTTTTTCGGACAAGTGCGAAACAGCAACTAAGGCCAGGAACATCAGCAGGCACGTAGAAAAGCACTTCAGAGGAAAGTTACAAAGTAACAAACTTCTTTATCAGCGGACATCAACGAAAACGAGTGGAAGCAGGAAGAAAAAAAAAAAAAAAAAAATCACACACAAAAAAAAATGTACTTGCAGACAGCGCGGTTTAAAAAATCAAGCCTGCGTATCATCATATGTTTGAAGGTCTCTTCCACCATTTATTTATTTATCAATTTATTTATTTGTTTTTATTTATTGGCCATTTTCGCTGTTCGGTCTAGCGGTACAGCTGAAGCTATCCATACCGCAAGACTGTTGCAGTTAGTTCCCTTGATTAGGGGTGCTTGATTGGTCATAAAAGAGCAACAAACATTTTAAAGTTTACAAATTTATTATTCACTGGATAAAAACAATGAAGTGGATATCAAGCAAGGTTAATGCACAAAGTTTCAACAATAAACAAACATAAACAACATGCAATATAACTTATAAAATACGTGCAATACGTAACATCTCATAATAACAGGAGGAAACGGTTCATGCATGCAAAATAGAGGGTGGGGGTTGTCGAGATCGGTAGAGCGCGGACCGCATAAGTCGCGGTCGGCGTTCATGGATCCCGACGACCGCGCTATAACGGCGCTGCAGTGTATTTGGTTTGGAGATACCTGGGAAAGTTTTCTTCCATTCTACTTCTTTGGACCCCTGGGTCATGCCCAGGGGCGGGGCAAGAGGTCAAACTCTAGGATGCCTCAATAAAGTAGTATATTGCTATAACCAAGTTTTACTTCGAAATCTTTTGATTATGTATTTCTCTGCAGCCGCTTACCAGAAACTATTCATATTTGGTATGGGGGTACCTGGGAGGTTCTCTTCCATTCTACATCTGTGGACCCCTGGGTCATGCCCCAGGGTGGGGCTAGAGGTCAAAATCTAGGACACCTCAATAAAGTAGTATATTGCAGTTTGTTTATACAAACAACTTCTGGATGTCGGCAACATTCTTTCGTGGAGATTGATCATGAAATATTTTCTACGGTCATTCTCTCCCTTCCGCTGATTCAAGAAGGGCAGTTGTCAGTTTCTGGCGAAAGAATGTGCACAATACTGGTTAACCGCTTAGAGGACTAAGCCTGCCCAGTAAACGGTTAGGTAAACTGACCGCGCTCGACATGACCCCACTGGGTTGACCGGGCCGTATAACTGCAACACAAACAAACAAACAACTTCTGAATAAAGAAGGATGGGCATTAGACATGTTTATCACATCAACATTCAGTGTAAAAAGGCCACGGTCATTGTGACTTTATTTTCATGCTCCAGCGATTTTGCCTTATATTTTGAAGACTATTTTATGGATTAATCTGATACTTGGGATATTGGTTCTGACCATCATAATAAATGTAGGTCACCTTGACCTATATTTCATGGTCCAGTAATTTTAACTGCACAATACATTAACCTATAGATAATGTGCTATATTCAATTCTGCCCATACCTTCCACAGAGAAACGACAGTAATGTCGTCCCATACAGTCTTAATCCAAAAGTCCCTTAGGCAGTCACCTGTATGACGTCATTCCTCCCGCTCTTTTGCTCACGTGTCAGTTTCTTTTCTGTGGACAAAGAAAGTAAACATGGATTTTTTCTCCGGGTGAAAGAAATCTGTTTTTCTACCTTTTTTCCGGTTGAAATTATTTTCTTTGTTCTTTCTCATGTTCCTTTACCATGCCTTTCACTTTTCATAATATCTTTTGTTGAAAATCGTTTTTCGTTTTCTTGAAATTATTCTTCGCTCATTCTTTGTAATGAGTTTTGCGACTTTCATGACTATTCATCGCGTGATTGTGGTCATATAAAATCGCATTGGGATAATCATAAAAGATGCATTAAATGTTCTCATTGTTCCAGAGAATCAACATCTTTCTCAGACTCGGGTTAGGCACGAACTTTCCTTTCTCTTTTGGGCAAACTCAGTGCAGCAGTAGATTTAATTCTTCTAGGCAGTTTGCATTTACGGCCTCTGCAAATGTGCTTATTATCGGTCTGGAAACCTCATTCTTCCTTTAGATCATCAAGTTCCGATCACCAGTATGATCAAATTCCATTTAAAATGGTGGATGAACTCCAATCGCTTCGTTCAAGGAATGCCCATTCACCCTCCAGACCACAAAATTTACCTTTATACGGATGCCAGTCATTATGGTTGGGGAGCTCATCTGGAACCGATGAGTCTATCCTTTCATGGTTGTTGGTCTGAAGACCAATCCCAACTCCATATCAACATGTTGGAAATAATGGCCATTCGTTTCACACTGATAAGAACCTTAAAATACATTTGCCATTCTTGTGTCATGATCTCTACCCACAACACAACAGTGGTCTCATATATCAACAAGCAAGGGGGAACACATTCTCCCAACCTATGCATAGAGGTATGGAAGATCCTCCAATGGTGCCTAAAACATCATATTGTCATCAGGATTCGTCATATCCCAGGCAAATTCAATATTTTGGCAGACAGGTTATCGAGAAAGGTGGCGTTGACTTGTACATCAAAAATATCTAAAATTGTTCCTATCAGAAATCCAAGATGGCTGCCTTGGTGGCCATCTTGAAAATCTATTTTTCGCTTCTTCTCATGAACTGAAAGGCTAATTGACATGAAAATTGGTAGGAAGCATCAGGGTGACTTGTAGATAAAAAAAAATATAACTCAAATTGGTCCAGTCAGAAATCCAAGATCGCCACCGTGGTGGCCATCTTGAAAATCTATTTTTCGCTTCTTCTCCTGAACCAAAAGGCCAATTGACTTGAAACTTGGTAGGAAGCATCAGGGTGACTTGTAGACCAAAAATAACTAAAATCATTCCGATCAGAAATCAAAAAGATGGCCACTATGGCCGCAATCTTGAAATCTATTTTTAGCTCACCTGAGCACGAAGTGCTTATGGTGAGCTATTGTGGTCAGTCAATGTCCGTCGTGCATTGTCCGTCGTGTGTCGTGCGGTGTCAACAATTGCTTTAAAAGCCTACTCCTCCTACACCCCTGGGCCAATTGACTCGATACTTGGTAGGAAGCATCAGGGTGACCTGTAGATCAAAAATAGCTAAAATCATGCCGATCGGAAATCCAAGATGGCCGCCATCTTGAAAATCTATTTTTCGCTTCATCTCCTGAACCGAAAGGCCAATTGACTCCAAACTTGCTAGGAAGCATCGGGGTGACTTGTAGATCAAAAATAGCTAAAATCGTGCCGATCGGAAATCCAAGATGGCCGCCATGGCCGCGATCTTGAAAATCTATTTTTCGCTTCTTCTCCTGAACCGAAAGGCAAATTGACTACAACCTTGCTAGGAAGCATCGGGGTGACTTGTAGATCAAAAATAGCTAAAATCGTGCCGATGGGAAATCCAAGATGGCCACCATGGCTGCGATCTTGAAAATCTATTTTTCGCTTCTTCTCCTGAACCGAAAGGCCAATTGACTCCAAACTTGCTAGGAAGCATCGGGGTGACTTGTAGATCAAAAATAGCTAAAATTGTGCCAATCAGAAATCAAGATGGCTGCCATGGCGGCCATCTTGAAAATCTGTTTTTTGCTTCTTCTCCGAAACCCAAAAGCCAATTGACTCCAAACATGGTAGGAAGCATTGGGGTGACTTATAGATCAAAAATAGCTAAAATCGTTCCAGTCGGAAATCCAAGATGGCCGTCATGACAGCCATCTTGAAAATCTATTTTTCGCTTCTTCTCCTAAACCCAGAAGTCAGTTGACTCGAAACTTGGTACAATGTAGGAAGCATTGGGGTGACTTGTTTAAGCAATCATCATGAATCTTGCTCAAAATGTTTGTCTTGATGATTTCTAGGTCAAGTTCGAAACTGGGTCATCTGGGGTCAAAAACTAGATCACCTGGCCAAATCAGCGGAAAACCTTGTTAACACTCTAGTGGTCACATTTTTCAAGCAATCATCATGAATCTTGCTCAACATGTTTGTCATGATGATTTCTAGATCAGATTTGAAACTGGGTCACTTGGGGTCAAAAACTAGGTCACCGGGCCTTGTTAACACTCTAGCGGTAATATTTTTGAAGCAATCATCATGAATCTTACTCAAAATGTTTGTCTTGATGAGTTCTGGGTCAAGTTCGAAACTGGGTCACTTGGGATCAAAAACTAGGTCACCCGGCCAAAACAGCAGAAAATTTTGTTAACACTCTAGCGGTCACATTTTTGAAGCAATCATCATGAATCTTGCTCAAAATGTTTGTCTTGATGATTTCTAGGTCAAGTTCGTAACTGGTCACATGGGGTCAAAAACTAGATCACCAGGCCAAATCAGCTGAAAACTTTGTTAACACTCCAGAGGTCACATTTTTTAAATAATCATCATAGATATTGCTCAAAATGTTCGTCTTGATGATTTCTAGTTCTAGTTTAAAACTGGGTCACTTGGGGTCAAAAACTAGGTCACCTGGCCAAATCAGCGGAAAACCTTGTTGATGCTCTAGAGGTCACATTTTTGAAGTGATCATCATGAATCTTGCTCAAAATGTTTGTCTTGATGATTTCAAAATGATGTATATTTTTCTATCCAGTGACTTTCTTAAGTTTTTCAGTTTAGGTCAGTTTCTCAGTAATTATTGGTCCTACAGAGTGATATTTGGTACTTGTGAAGTGTTTGTGTTTAAGTCAGTTTCTCAGTAACTATTGCTCCTACAGCCAGTGATACTTAGCACATGCATACATCTTAGCATGGCCTCTTGAGTGCAGTCATCCATATTTGACCTTGACCTTTATTTCACAGTACAGTCCATTAGACATGCTACATTGTCTTACTTGTTAATATAATCATTTTGAATTTTGGTTAGAATGTTTGCCTTGATCAGTTCTAGATCAGGTTCTCTAAAGTGCTATGATGCTCAGGTGAGCATTACAGGGCCATCATGGCCCTCTTGTTTGCTACTTCTGAACCAAAAGGCCAGTTGACTTGAAACTTGGTAGGAAGCGTCAGAGTGACATGTAGATCAAAAGTAGCTAAAATTGTTCTGATCCGAAATCCAAGCTGGCTGCCATGCTCGCCAGCTTTGAAATCTATTTTTAGCTTCTTCTCCTGAACTGAAAGGCCAATTGATTTGAAACTTGGTAGGAAGTATTGGGGTGTCTTGTAGGTCAAAAATAGCTGAAATAATTCAGATTGGAAATCGGAGATGGCCCCCGTGGCCGCCATCTTGAAAATCTATTTTTTGCTTTTTTTTCCTGAACCAAAAGGCAAATTGATCGAAACTATCAGGGTGTATCGGGATGACTTGTAGATCAAAACTAGCTAAAATCGTTCCGATCGGAAATCCAAGATGGTGGCTATGGCTGCTATCTTGGAAATCAGTTTTTAGCTTCTCCTGAACCAAAAGGCCAATTGACTTGAAACATACATCTACATACAGATATAGTGAGCATAACATAATCAACACTAGTTGTACAGTGTAGATTAATGTGTTTATACACAGTTCGCATATGTGTAAAGTACATTTTCCTACCTCAGAGCTCAAAAAACGTCACCTACTACTCGTCTTATGATCATTAAATCACTTTTCCAAACAACCACTGTCTGTCTTTAATCCCGTTAAAGTCTCATATTACAAACACGAAGTCTGACAATTGTGCACAAGTGGACACTGCATCAGCTGGAAATGTGCTGCGGTACTCTTATAGGTAGCTACTTTGGTCACTGTTGTGATGCGGTCAATGACGTTGGCAATTATATCACCTGTATGTTTATTCAGACTGAAGCTGACACACATTTTGAATGTGTTTGTGTTATTGTTTCTGATATGGGGATTTACAAAATTTGGGAGATTCATTAGATAACTTGGGAGAGTAATTTAAGATGGGAGTGTCACGGGAAAAAGGTTGAAAAATCGGGAGGTTTTAGCTCACCTGAGCATACATAACATGCTCAGGTGAAAGCTATTGTGATCACCCTGTGTCCAGCATCTTGCATCTGTAGTGCGTCATCCACAGTTTGCTTCAAATGATATCTCCTCTATAACCACTGGGTGGATTTCAACCAAAGTTGAGAGGATTGTTGCTTTAGAGATCTTCTACCAAAATTGCTCAAATCATTCCGTTCTGCTGCACAAAGTGGCCACCAGTGCTAAAAATAAAAAAACCTTTAAACAACATCGCCTCCTAGGCCAGGGGCCTGATTTCAAAATAATTTCACAGAAATGTTCCTAGGGTGACCCTCTACCAAAATTGCTAAAATGGTTCCCCTCTTCTGAACAAAATGGCTACCAGAGCTAAAAATAGAAAAACTTTAAACGACAACTCCTCCTAGCCATATGGCCAGATTTCAAAATAATTTCACAGAAATATTTCTTGGGTGACCCTCTACCAAAATTGCTAAAATGGTTATGCTCTGCTAAACAAAATGGCTGCCAAAGCTAAAAATAGAAAAATCTTTAAATGACATCTCCTCCTAGGCCAGTGGCCTGATTTCAAAATAATGTCACAGAAAGGTTTCTTTGGTGACCCTCTACCAAATCGCTTAAATGGTTTCGCTCCGCTGAACGAAATGGCCACCAAAGCTAAATATAGAAAAACTTTAAACAACATCTCCTCCTAGGCCAATGGTTTGATCTCAAAATAATTTGGCAGAAATGTTTATTTGGTGACCCTCTACCAAATTGCTAAAATGGTACCGTTCTGCTGAACAAAATGGCCGCCAGAGCTAATCTTAGTTCGGGTGAGTGAACCAGGGCCATCATGGCTCTCTAGTTCAAAAATCCACCGGGAGTTGGCATGTCTGTTATTTATTGATACATTTTGATTGAACTTACTTACATGTCTGTAAAGCTATGGTTTCTGTATATTTCAGAGTAACTCACTCACTCAGTGGTATAGTGAAGCCCAAGAGTGAAATGCAGAAAGCAGCACAGAGGGAGATTGAAGAAGCCATGAAGAAAGTGAAGGAAGCCCAGTCACTTATTACTGCAGCAGCTGATTCTGGTAGGCTCTTACAATAATTTTTCTCATTTTCACTCAGTTAAAAGCAGGATAATTAATCCATAAAGCTCCATTCAGAACTGTAGCAGGCAAGATCCTGTTGGTTATTATTTTTCAGAGAATATAAGGCTAGGGAGATGATTCACATGAGATGTCAGTTTTTAGCTCGCCAGAGCGCAATGTGCTCGGGGTGAGCTATTGTGATGGCCCTGTTTTGTCATCTGTCATGCATTGTCCACAATTTGCTTCAAATGACATCACCGTAACTACTGGGAGGATTTCACTCAAAGTTGATAAGATTGTTCCTTTGGAGTTCCTCTAGCAAAATTGCTCAAATTGTTCCACTCGCTGCACAAAATGGCCACCAGAGCTGAAAACAGAAAAAAACAAACTTCAAATGACATCTTCTCTGTACCCCCTGGACGGATCTCAGCCAAAATTGATAGGATTGCTGAAACTGTTCCACTGCGCAGCACAAAGTGGCTGCCAGAGCTAAAAATAGAAAAAAAAAAACTTCAAACAACATCTCCTCCATAACCACTGGGCAGATTTTAACAAAACTAGATAGGATAGTTCTTTGTGTGTGTGTGTGTGTGTGGGGGGGGGGGGGGGGGGGTGGAGGTCCTCTACCAAAATTGCTCAAACCATTCTGCTCTGCTGAAAAAATAGCCACCAGTGCTAAAAATAGAAAAAAAAAATTCAAACAATTTCTCTGTAACTCACCAGGTACCTGGCACACTATGAAACTGTAAAATCATAAGAGCAAAAAATGGAAAAAAAAAACCTTTAATTAATAACTGGGCCAATTACAAACAAACTTCACTCCTTGGATGTCCAGTAATGTCTTGAGATCTATCTTGCATTGGATAAATCATTATATGCCAAGACTATGGCATTTAGATATGAATATCAAGTCTTGCACTTAAAGCAGATGTTCTCAGGTGAGCGATTTCAGAGGCCGTGGCCTCTTGTTGTTTTTCTTAGCTCACCAGAGCCAAAGGCTCAAGGTGAGCTATTGTGATCACTCACACTGTCTGTCATCGTTGTCGTCATCGTCGTCTGTCTGTCAGTCCATACATGCGCACATGACATCCTGGGGTTAGCAGTTCTGTAGAATTTCACATTATGAGGTTGATTTCTGTTTATTCCCTCATTTTAGGGTTAAATTTGCATTGTGGGGTTAAAAAATTGGTCTTGTGGGGTTGAAAAAGATCAAAGAAATATCAAAGGGATAACCTTATAATGTCCGTCTCGTAAGTAGGTCCGTCCGTCCAAAATCTCTTAATAACATCTTCTAAACACTGAGCCAGTTTTAACCAAATTTCACAGGATTGATCCTTGGGTGATACTGACGGAAAATTGTTCAAAGATTTGGAATCCATGCAGGATTCTGATTGCCAGGGCAACAAAAAGAAAAAAAAAAAATTTTTTTAAAATCTTGTCTGAAACCACTTGACCAATTTCAATATAAGTTGGCAGAAATTTTCCTTTGGTGATCCTCTTCCAAGATTGCTCAAGCCGTCATGATTCGTCAAAAAACATGGCTGCCAAGGGGTCAGTCTTATTTTCCCTATATATCTGTGTAGAAAACTTTAAAAATCTTGCCAGAAACCACTGGACTGATTTAATTATAACTTGGTAGAAATGTTTCCTTGGTGACCCTCTACCAAGAATGTTCAAGCTGTCATGATTTCTCAAAATATATGGCTGCTAGGGGAGGGGCTTATTTTCCCGATATATCTTTATAGAAAAGCTTTAAAAAATCTTCTTGTCATAAACCAATGGACCAATTTTAATATAACTTGACAAGAATGTTCCTTTGGTGACCTTCTACCAAGATTGTTCAAGCCATTGTGATTCATCAAAGAACATGGCTGCCAGGAAGCGGGGCTTATTTTACCTATATATCTAAATAGAAAGCTTGAAAAATCTTCTTCTCAGAAATTACTGGACCGATTCCAATATTACTTAGCAGAAATTTTCCTTTGGTGACCCTTTACCAAGATTGTTCAAGCCATCATGATTCGTCAAAAAACATGGCCACCAGGGGGTGTGGCTTATTTTCCCTATATATCTACATAGAAAACTTTATTAATCTTGTCAGAAAGCACTGGAACAATTTCAATACAATTTGGCAGAAATGTTCCTTTGGTGACCCCCTCAATATTGTTCAATCCATGATTATTTGTTAAAAAATATGGTCACCAGGGATCGGGGCATATTTTCCCTATATATTTATGTAGAAAACTTTAAAAATCTTCTTTACAGAAACCACTGGACAGATTTCAATATAACTTGACAAAACTGTTTCCTTGGTAACCCTCTACCAAGATTGTTCAAGTCGTCATGATTTGTAAAAAAAACATGGCAGCTGGAGGGTGGGGTGGGGTGGGGGCAGGAGGGGGGTTTATTTTCCCTGTATATCTATATAGAAAAATTTAAAAATCATCTTGTCAGAAACCACTGGACCTATTTCAATATAACTTGATGGAAATGTTCCTTTGATGATCCTCTACTAAGTTTATTCAAGCCCTCATGATTCGTAAAAAAACATAGCTGCAAGGGGGCGTGGCTTATTTTTCTTATATATCAATATAGAAAACTTTAAGATCTTCTTGTCAGCCAGGGCTATAATTTGAACAACATTGGCAGAGGTTCACTAGATAAAGCTATATACCAAATAACAAAGGTCTGGGTGTTGTGGTTTCAGACAAGAAATTTTTTAAAGGCTTTCCCTTTATAAGTCTATGTAAAATGTGTGCCCCTGGGCAGGATCATTTTTGGCCCCAGGGCTATTATCTGAACAATCTTGGCAGAGGTTCACTAGACAAAGCTGTGTTACAAATATCAAATGCCAGAGCCTTCTGGTTTCAGACAAGAAGATTTTTAAAGGTTTCCCCTATATAAGTCTATGTAAAACTTATGGGCCATTTTAGCCCCAGGGCTAAAATTTGAACAATCGTGGTAGAGGTCCGAGAGAGGAAGCTGTATGGCAAATGTCAAAGGCCTGCAGTTTTCCCTATATGGGTCTATGTAAAACAAGTGGGCCCCAGGGTGGGGCCATTATTGAACAACTTTGGTAGAGGTCCACTAGATAAAGCTACATACCAAATATCAAAAACCTGGGCCTTCATGTTTCAGAGAAGAAGGCTTTTTAAAGGTTTTCCCTTTATAAAAACATGTGGGCCCTGTGGAAAAAACTAAGTCCAAAAAGTAGAATGATAAAAAATAAAGGGACGATAACCCCAAAACCACATGCACATTTACAGATGATGTAGAACAAGTACGCATAGTTTCAAAATGATTAGTGGAAAACTCTAGGAGTAGTTGTGCCCACAAGGTATCTATTCTAATAGTAATCGAACCTGGAAAAGTCGAAAAAGTAGAAAAAGTTGATAAAAAATAATGGGAGGATAACCCGAAAACCACATGCACATCTACAGACCATGCAGAACAAGTATGCATAGTTTCAAAATGATTGGTGGAAAACTCTAGGAGGAGTTGCCCCACAAGATTTCTATTCTAATACTATTTGGACCTGGAAAAAACTAAGCTGACAAAGTGGAAAAAGTTTATAAAAAATAATAGGAGTATAATCCCAAAACCACATGCACATCTTCAGACTATGTAGAACAAGAATGCATAGTTTAAAAATGATCAGTGGAAAACTCTACAAGGTATCTGTTATAATACTAATCGAACCTGGAAAAAAACTAAGTGAAAAAAGTAGAAAAAAAATTGATAAAAAATAAAGGGATGATAACCCCCAAACCACGTGCACATTTACAGATGTAAAACAAGTACACATAATTTCAAAATGATCGGTGGAAAACTCTAGGAAGAGTTGCGCCCACAAGGTATCTATTCTAATAGTAACCTAACCTGGAAAAAACTGAGTAGAAAAAGTTGATAAAAAATAACAGAGGATAACCCTAAAACCACTCGCACATTTACAGACAATGTAGAACAAGTATGCATAGTTTCAAAATGATCTGTGGAAAACTCTAGGTGGAGTTGCACCCACAAGGTATCCATTCTAATAGTAATCTGACCTGAAAACAAGAGGGCCATGATGGCCCTGTAACGCTCACCTGAGTATCATAGCACTTAGAGAACCTGACCCATAAATGATCAAGGCAAACACTCTGACCAAGATTTGTGATGATTATATAAACAAGTAGGACTGTGTAGCATGCCTAATGGACCATGAAATATAGATCAAGGTCAAATATGAACGACTGCACTCAAGAGGCCATGCTAAGATGTGCTAAGTATCACTGGCTGTAGGACCAATAATTACTGAGAAATTGACCTAAATGCAAAAACAAGGCCAAATATAGATGACTGCATTCAAGAGGACATGCTAAGATGTCTGCAAGTGCTAAGTATCACTGCTGTAGAACCAACAGTTACTGAGAAACTGACCTAAATGGAAAAACTTAAGAAAGTCACTGGACCATAAAATATAGGTTATAAGTGACACAGGTCCAGACTTGACCTAGAAATAATCAAGACAAACATTTTGAGCAAAATTCATGATGATCGCACCTGCTTAAGGCCCTTTGGTTTCAGAGAAGTTTTTTCTTAAAGTGTTAGCTATATAGCTGTACTGTAATGATTCAGCTAAAAGTCGATTGGGCTGTAAGTCGGGGGCCTTTTTTTGGTGGTTCTAACCTGGTATTTTGTTTATACTCCTTTCTAAGACGGGTCGAATCTTTGCCGTATCTGTTTGGGCCTGCCAGACGCTGTTTTGATGCGAGAAATCAGTTCCGAAATTTCGCAAACATGAGCGAGACAAAAACTGTTCAGTCACACAAGTGGACTTTCCTTCAGTATTTTTTTAGACAAATAATTGAAGCAGCACTTGCTTCGTTCACCAAAGAAATCATATCTTTCTCAGGTATGCGGACAGACCGATATTTTTACGTCTTTTTTTTCCTTTAAAAATCCTTAACTTCCTTTGCTCATGGCTTGTTTATATCTGTTTACATTCTGCGTCTTCCGCAGAGTTTCAAAGAGAGACAATCCTTACTGAATCTGGATAACTGTGAAGATCATATGATATTTTCTTACGTTTCGGCATGATGGTAATATGGCACGTGTTGTTTATTAGAACAATATCTGCTATTTATTAATTGCCTATTTGCCTATTATCTGGAGCAAATAAACAAACAAATCTTTTTCTTTTTTGTCAACACCGTGTACAGGAAATCACCTTGAGCGATTTGCTCATTGCAATTCCGCTCGATTTGCGAGTCAATAAGTAACTGCCCATTTGATTGAGGTGTGAAAAAAAATCAGTACCAGAGCTGTTACGTATTTACCCAAAGTATTTGGACACCTTATGCCATACCATTTTAGTCCTGAAATTTAAACAGTTCTGTTTTGTATTGCTGGATGAGTGATAGTGGAACAGAAGCCATGCAATTTATGCTGTGTCTGATCTGGGTCTACACTGTTTGCTCAGGCCTGTCTATCCCAACACTGGGGTTATTACAGTAAGTATAAAAGGGACATCGCTTCATACCTGCTTGGTTGCAACAATCAAAAAGTTTTTCTCACTGTTATTAATTTGCATATTCAATTAAAAAAAAAAAAAAAATGTTGCTTCTTCTCAACACGCCGGTTGGATTATAATAGTAACAACAAGAGCTTCACAATCGGCGCATTATATGCCCATTTGCTAAGACCATGGGGCCAACATTTTTAAAGGAATTGTAACCAATATACACTATGTGTATGGCTAAAAGATGGACAGGCAGACCAACAGGAATTGCAACTCTGTAATTAATGATTGCACTTATATTTAAACAATTAACATATTAAATACTGTTAGTATAAATAAAAAAAAAAGCTTCCAGGACGAAGTAGCACAGATGTTGCGAAATGCAGGTCAAACAAGGGAAATAATTTATAAACTAAGTAAACTAGAGTTACCATTCTTGGTCCTAATGTATTCCCTTGGCAATATACACACCATCATGAAGTTTCGTTAAAATATTTAAAATGGTTGAGGAATTAGAGAAGGAAAAGAAAATAGGGCAAATAATTCAGGACATAAGTAAACCAGAGTTGTGGTTCTTGCTCATTATATATTACCCCATTATTATATACATTCCTACAAAATTTCATTAAAATATTTCAAAGGGCTATGGCATTATGGATTGAATGAGAATAGCCTAAACAATTAATTTGCATATGGGTAGTTATGGAATAATAATTAACAGCTCCGACCACTACCGCCCTTGGTGGCTCAGTTGGATGCGCCGTCCGACTGGAGACCAGGAGGTCGCGGGTTCAACCCCCGCCGAGGTCAACAACATTCTTTCGTGGAGATTGATCGTGAAATATTTTCTACGGTCATTCCGCTGATTCAAGAAGGGCAGTTGTCAGTTTGTGGTGAAAGAATGTGCACAGTACTGGTTAACTGTTTAGAGGACTAAGCCTGCCCAGTAAACGTGTGGTTAGGTAAACTGACCGCGCTCAACATGTCCCCATTGGGTTGACTGGGCCGTTAAACCTCAACACAAACAAAGCTCCGACCACTGGTAACTAGAAACAGGGAGCAATCATTCTTGTACACGACACGTAATCCTGACCTAATACATATTCCTATAAAATTGCAAGAAGATATCCCCAATGGAACTATGAGCAATGAGTTATGGAGCTTACAAGCATGTTTGGAAAAAATAATCAAAGGGGCATAATTTGGAAATTAAGAAAGGGGGAACAATCATTCTTGTGCACGACACGTTGTCGTGACCTAATACATATTCTTATATAAAGTTGCATGACGATATCCCTAATGGTTACTGAGTTATTTCGCATATGAGAATTCTGGAAAAAATTAATTAAAGGGGCATAACTTGGAAACTAAGAAAGGGGAAACAATCATTCATGTGCACTGCACATCGTCATATCATCATCATAATCATAATCGAATTTTTGATTAACATGCAGGTACAGGGGCAACATCCACATCAGTGGGCCCCCTTCCAGATAGCTGGCTTGCTGCACACATGGCAGATATCGTACCAGATCTCCAGGTATGTCTATCGTGAGGGTTGATAGCCAAGAGCTTCCACTCTCTGCAGTCCCTCTCTGTCAGCTGCTTCCGTGTCACCTTGGGCCTCCTAGGTCCACGCTTTCCATCAACCTGTAAAAGGATTTCTTGACTGCACCATTGGAGCGTTCCACTTGTCCATACCATCGGAGTCTTCTCTCCTTCAGAATGAGGTCCAGATCCTCAATGCCAAGTCACACAAGTAGCTCATTGGACCTGGTGGTGACAATGTCTTGCGGCCTGACATTGCAGATCTGTCTGATCATCACCTTATCATTTCGCTGCAGATGCTGGAGGTTTGGCTTTGTCAATGGCCAAATCTCGCTGGCATGGAGCATTGCGCTTCGCACCCAAGAGCTGTACACACGGCCACGTGTTTTGAAAGAGAGGTGACGTGAAGAGAGAACTGGTAGCAGATCCTTGAACTTCTTCCAGGCGGTTTTCACACGTGTTGCCGTTGAAAGTTCACAGCCACTTGCTGTTGAGAGCATGTCTCCTAGGTAGCAAAAGGAAGCTACCACCTCAAGCTTGTCAGGTCCGCCTGGACTTTCTTCTGTGGTCTGCCCATACATATTCCTATAAAATTGCATGAAGATATTCTGAACTGTTACTGTATTATGGAGTGTACAAGAATGTTTGGAAAAATTAATCAAAGGGCATAGCTTGGAAAATTAGAAAGGGGGAATAATCATTCTTGTGCATGACATATCATCATGACCTAATTCATATTCCTATAAAGTTGCATGGAGATATCCATAACGGTTACTGAGTTAAGGTGCATACAAGAATGTTTGGAAAAAAATTAATCAAATGGGCATAACTTGGAAACTAAGAAAGGGGGAACAATCATTCTTGTGGGATACATGTCCTCCTGTCCTACTTCATATTCCAATAAAATTGAATGAAGATATCCTGAACAGTTGCTGAGTTATGGAGCGTAGAAGAATGTTGACGTATGATTCTGGTAAAAATTAATCAAAAGGGCATAACTTGGAAACTAAGAAAGGGGGAACCATCATTATTCTGCACAATACATCGTCCTGACCTAATGCATATTTCTATAAAATTGCATGAAGATATTCTGAGCTGTTACTGAATTATGGAGCATACAAGAATGTTTAGAAAAATTAATCAAAGGGGCATAACTTGGAAAATAAGAAAGGAGGAACAATTATTCTTGATTTTGACATATCATTGTTACCTAATACATATTCCTATAAAGTTGCATGAAGATATCCCTAACAGTTACTGAGATATGGAGCGTACAAGAATGGGAAAAAAAATCATCAAAGGGGCATAACTAAGTAAGGAGGAACAATCATTTTTGTGCGCAACACATCGTCCTGACCTAATACATATTCCTATAAAATTGCATGAAGATATCCTGAAGAGTTACTGAATTATGGAGCGTACAAGAATGTTAACGGATGATTCTGGAAAAAAATTAATCAAAGGGGCATAACTTGGAAACTAAGAAAGGGATAACAATTTGCTCAGGTGAGCGATATAGAACCATCATGGTCCTCTTGTATTGGAATATGTATTAGGTCAGGACGATTTGTCGCGCACAAGAATGATTGTTCCCCCTCTCTTAGTTTCCAAGTTATGCCCCTTTGATGATTTTTTTTCCCCAAACATTCTTGTATGCTCCATATCTCAGTAACTGTTAGGGATATCTTCATGCAACTTTATAGGAATATGTATTAGGTAACAATGATATGTCACACACAAGAATGATTGTTCCCCCTTTCTTATTTTCCAAGTTATGCCCCTTTGATTAATTTTTCTTAACATTCTTGTAGGCTCCATAATTCAGTAACAGTTCAGAATATCTTCATGCAATTTTATAGAAATATGTATTTGGTCAGGACGATGTGTCACACACAAGAATAATTGTTCCCCCTTTCTTAGTTTCCGAGTTATGGCCCTTTGATTAATTTTTTCCAGAATAGTCTGTCAACATTCTTGTACGCTCCATAACTCAGTAACTGTTCAGGATGTCATCATGCAATTTTATAGGAATATGTATTAGATCAGGACAATGTGTCTCACACAAAAATGATTGTTCCCCCTTACTTAGTTTCCAAGTTATGCCTCTTTGATTAATTTTTTTTCCAAACATTCTTGTACCTGCCATAACTCAGTAACCATTAGGGATTACTTCATGCAACTTTATAGGAATATGTAATAGGTCACGATGATGTGTCGCACGTAAGAATGATTGTTCCCCCTTTCTTATTTTCCAAGTTATGCCCCTTTGATTAATTTTTCTAAACATTCTTGTATGCTCCATAATTCATTAACAGTTCAGAATATCTTCATGCAATTTTATAGAAATATGCATTAGGTCAGGACGATGTGTTATTCAGAAGAATGATGGTTCCCCCTTTCTTACTTTCCAAGTTATGACCCTTTGATTAATTTTTTCTAGAATCGTATGTCAACATGCTTGTACGCTCCATAACTCAGTAACTGTTCAGGATATCTTCATGCAATTTTATTGGAATATGTATTAGGACAGGAGGACCTGTCGCCCATAAGAATGATTGTTCCCCCTTTCTTAGTTTCCAAGTTATGCCCATTTGATTAATTTTTTCCCAAACATTCTTGTAGGAGCCATAACTCAGTAACCGTTAGGAATATCTTCATGCAACTTTATAGGAATATGAATTAGGTCATTATGATATGTCATGCACAAGAATGATTATTCCCTCTTTCTAATTTTCCAAGTTATGCCCCTTTGATTAATTTTCCAAACATTCTTGTACGCTCCATAATACAGTAACAGTTCAGAATATCTTCATGCAATTTTATAGGAATATGTATTAGGTCAGGACGATGTGTAGTGCACAAGAATGATTGTTCCCCATGCCCAAAAAGATTCGACCCGTCCTATAAAGGAGTATAAACAAAATACCAGGTTAGAACCACCAAAAAAGCCCCCCCCCCCCCCCCCCCCCCCCCCCCCCCCCCCCCCCCGACTTACAGCCCATTGACTTTTAGCCAAATCATTACAGTACAGCTATATAGCTAACACTTTAAGAAAAAACTTCTCTGAAACCAAAGGCCCTTAAGCAGGTGTGATCATCATGAATCTTGCTCAAAATGTTTATCTTGATGATTTCTAGGTCAAGTTTGGACCTGTGTCACTTATAACCAATATTTTATGGTCCAGTGACTTTCTTAAGTTTTTCCAATTAGGTCAGTTTCTCAGTAACTGCTGGTCCTACAGCAGTGATACTTGGCACTTGCAGACATTTTAGCATGGCCTCTTGAATGCAGTCATCTATATTTGACCTTGTTAAGTTTTGATACGCCCGTTTGAAAAACGGGATGTATTATGTTACGGGGTATGGGGTCCGTCCTTCCGTCTGTCCCTCCGTAAACTTTTTTGTTTCCGGCTAACTCCTCCTACAGTTTACATCCAATCAAGCTGAAACTTGGTATATAGGTAGACCATGATGTGGTGCAGCGCATATGGTTTTGGGGGTTACAGTCCACTAAATGTTTGCAGAGTTATGCCCCTTAGAAAATTTCTATAAACTTTTCATTTCCGGTTAACTCCTCCTACATTTTACATCCGATCAAGCTGAAATTCATGTATAGTAAGACATGATGTGGAGCAGCGCATATTGTTTTGAGGTTACAGTCCACCAAATATTAGCAGAGTTATGCCCCTTTGAAAATTTCTGTTAACTTTTCGTTTCCGGCTAACTCCTCCTACAGTTTACATCTGATCAAGCTGAAACTTGATTTATAGTTAGACCATGATGTGGAGCAGCGCATATTGTTTCAAGGTTATAGTGCACCAAATATTAGCAGAGTTAAACCCCATTGAAAATTTCTATTAATTTTTATGCCCCGCCACCAAAAAAGTGGTGGGGTATTATGTTACACCCTCTGAAATTTTGAGTGTCTGTCCGTCGGTCTGTCTATCAGTCCGTCCGTCCGTCCGTCAGCGCCCCCACCATTTGTCTGCCTGCAACTCCTCCTACAGTTTTAGGCCAATCCTTTTCAAACTTTACAAGCACTTTTAGGATGGTCTGAAGATATGCATATTGTTTTTTCAGAATCCTGAAATTATTTTTTTATCACATTTTTTTCATTTTTAACTTAGACTTTTTTCGAGCCCTAATACTACAGAAATATATAGGGAGTACGTACCTTCTGCCCGCAACTCCTCCTACAGTTTTAGGCCAATCCTTTTCAAACTTAACAGGCGCTTTTAGGATGGTCTGAAGATATGCATATTGTTTTTTCAGAATCCTGAAATTATTTTTTATCACATTTTTTTTTTCATTTTTAACTTAGACTTTTTTGAGCCCTAATACTACAAAAATGTATAGGGAATATGTACCTTCTGCCCGCAACTCCTCCTACAGTTTTAGGCCAATCCTTTTCAAGCTTTACAGGCGCTTTTAGGATGGTCTGAAGATATGATATTGTTTTTTCAGAATCCTGAAATTATTTTTTATTACATTTTTTGCATTTTTAACTTAGACTTTTTTCGAACCCTAATACTACAGAAATGTATAGGGAGTATGTACCTTGTACGCGCAACTCCTCCCACATTTTCAGGCCGATCCTTTTGAAACTTTACACACGCTTTTAGGATGGTCTGAAGATATGCATATTGTTTTTTTCAGAATCCTGAAATTATTTTTTATCACTTTTTATTGCGTTTTTAACTTAGACTTTTTGGTGGCTTTTTTTTGTTTTTTTTTAGAGTTATGAAATAACTGTTTATTGCTTCTCTTCATGTTTTACTTAGATTGTTTTCAGCCCTTATACTACAGAAGTGCATAGGGAATATGTCCCTGTTTGGCGGGGCATGGTGCATGGCTTGCAGTTTTATTCATTTCTGGCTAAATCCTCCTACAGTTTACATTTGATCAAGCTGAAACTTCATAAATAGTTACATGATGATGTGGAGCAGCGTATATTATTTCAAGGTTACAGTGCACCAAATATTTGCAGAGTTATGCCCCTTTGAAAGTTTTTGCAAACTTTTCGCAGCATATTGTTTAGAGGTAATAGTGTGCAAATTTTATTTTATAATAGGTATATTGTTTGCAAATAACTAAAGTTATGGCCATAAGGGCATGTTATTTATTTTTTTTTTTTAACATCTTCTTTAATTAACTCTGCTAATAATAGATTTGCAAGGAAATGTTGCCATTATTAAGTCTTTATAAATACATTTATTAAATGGTACAGAATTTAATATCAAAACTTATAAACATAAAATTTTTTTTTTTTTTAATACTCTTCTGAGTTGGCTCCCTTGAAGAACAAAAATAAAATCAGTATAAAACAAGTTAAAGGTTTACAAAAAAATTTCTTGCAGCATATTTTTTTTTTTTTTTGGTTGTTTATTTTTGTTTTGTAATTGTTTAGTCCGATATTGAAGTATAGGAAAAAAAAATCAGCCACAGGCTCATATGAGCTTATAATATAGCCATGCTTCTGTCGTGTGTCTTCCGTCCTAAAGCAACTTCTCCCTATTTTCCCAGGAGGGAGAAGTCACATATAATCTCCCTTAATTTCTGGGCCAGCTTGGATCCTTAGGTTACAGTTCACCAAATATCAGCAGAGCTATGCCCCAATGAAAATTTTTAAATTTTTTTTTTTTGTAATTCCACTTACAGTTTATATCCGGAGCACTGAATTATACAGGATCCAGTTTATGTGCTACATCTTATTACTTGGCACGGGCGTGTAATGCTCCGCTTGGCGGAGCTCTTGTTGCATTTAGGTCAATTTCTCAGTAATTATTGGTCCTACAGCCAGTGATACTTAGCACATCTTAGCATGGCCTCTTGAGTGCAGTTGTTCATATTTGACCTTGATCTATATTTCATGGTTCATTAGGCATGCTACACTGTCTTACTTGTTTATATAAGCATCATGAATCTTGGTCAGAGTGTTTATGGGTCAGGCTCTCTAAGTGCTATGATACTCAGGTGAGAGTTACAGGGCCATCATATCCCTCTTGTTTTCAGGTCAGATTACTATTAGAATGGATACCTTGTGGGTGCAACTTTGTCTAGAGTTTTCCACAGATCATTTTGAAACTATGCATACTTGTTCTACATTGTCTGTAAATGTGCGAGTGGTTTTAGGGTTATCCTCTGTTATTTTTTTTATCAACTTTTTTCGACTCAGTTTTTTCCAGGTTAGGTTACTGTTAGAATAGATACCTTGTGGGCGAAACTCCTCCTAGAGTTTTCCACTATGTGTACTTTTTCTACATCATCTGTAAATGTGCACGTGGTTTTGGGGTTATCATCCCTTTATTTTTTATCAATTTTTTCTACTTTTTTGACTTAGTTCTTTCCAGGTTCGATTAGTATTATAATAGATACTTTGTGGGCACATCTCCTCCTAGAGTTTTCCACTGATCATTTTTAAACTATGCATACTTGTTCTACATAGTCTGAAGATGTGCATATGGTTTTGGGATTACCCTCCTATTATTTTTTATAAACTTTTTCCACTTTGTTGGCTTAGTTTTTTCCAGGTCTATTTAGTATTAGAATAGATATCTTGTGGGGCAACTCCTCCTAGAGTTTTCCACCAATCATTTTGAAACTAAGCATACTTGTTCTGCATGGTCTGTAGATGTACATGTGGTTTTAGGGTTATCCTCCCATTATTTTTTATCAACTTTTTCTACTTTTTCGACTTAGTTTTTTCCAGGTTCGATTACTATTAGAATAGATACCTTGTGGGCACAACTACTCCTAGAGTTTTCCACTGATCATTTTGAAACTATGCGTACTTGTTCTACATCATCTGTAAATGTGCACGTGGTTTTTGGGTTATCGTCCCTTTATTTTTTATCATTCTACTTTTTGGACTTATTTTTTTCCACAGGGCCCACATGTTTTTATAAAGGGAAAACCTTTAAAAAATCTTCTTCTCTGAAACATGAAGGCCCAGGTTTTTGATATTTGGTATGTAGCTTTATCTAGTGGACCTCTACCAAAGTTGTTCAATAATGGCCCTGCCCTGGGGCCCACTTGTTATAGCCCCCGCAAACTTTGTTTGTGAGGGGTATACTGTTTTCACATTGTCTGTCCGTCTGTCCATTCGTGTGTCCGTCTGTGTGCCCGTCCGTGTGTCTGTCCGCAACGCTGGTTTTTTCCTAATATCTTGAAGATGCAGTGATGGATATTCATCAATTTCTGCAGGAACATTGATAGCAATAAGATGTACCTACATAAGAAAAAGTAAGGGCTAGGGGCCAATTCTCTTGGAGTTATTGCCCTTAGTAATTTTTTTTCTTAATAAAGAAAAAAAGGCAGAAAATTTTGTGTGCACACTATCTCTTTAACCAATGGCTGGAATTTGACCAAACTAGCACAGATACATCATCAGGATGGGGGAAGAAGTGGTTAGATTTTGCAGACCTTGACCTTATTTTCAAGGTCACTACATTATAAATACTCAAAAAGGAGCCTAAAGGATCGTTGTGAATGAAGTAAAAAGTTAGTGTGCACAATATCTCTTTAACCAATGACTGGAATTTGACTAAACTAGCTCAGATACACCATAAGGATGGGGCAAAGAAGTGATTACATTTTGGTGACCTTGACCTTATTTTCAAGGTCGCTACACTATAAATACTCAAAAAAGCAAGCATTGTTAATGCAGTAAAAAGTTTGTGTGCACATTATCTCTTTAACCATAGATGGAATTTCATCAAACTAGCACAGATACATCATCAGGATGGGAGAAAGAAGTGATTAGATTTTTGTGACCTTGACCTTATTTTCAAGGTCACTACACTATAAATACTCAAAAAAGCGAGCCTTGTTAATGCAGTAAAAAGTTTGTGTGCATATTATCTCTTTAACCAGAGGATGGAATTTGACCAAACTAGCACAGATACATTATCAGGTTAGGGGAAAGAAGTGATTAGATTTTTGTGACCTTGACTTTATTTTCAAGGTCACTACACTATAAATACTCAAAAAAGCGAGCCTTGTTTATGCAGTAAAAAGTTTGTGTGCACAATATCTCTTTAACCAATGGCTGGAATTTGACCGAACTAGCACAGAAACATCATAAGAATGGGGCAAAGAAGTGATTAGATTTTGGTGACTTTGACCTTGTTTTCAAGGTCACTACACTATAAATACTCAAAAAAGTGAGCCTTGTTAATGCAGTAAAAAGTTTGTGTGCACATTATCTTTGTAACCAGTGGATGGAATTTGACCAAACTAGCACAGATACATCATCAGTATAGGGGAAAGACGTGATTAGATTTTGATGACCTTGACCTTATTTTCAAGGTCACTACATTATAAATACTCAAAAAATGAGTGTTAATGAAGTAAAAAGTTTGTGTGCACACTATCTCTTTAACCAATGGCTGGTTTTATTAGATTTTGGTGACCTTTACTTTATTTTCAAGGTCACGCCAGCACTTTGAAACTTAAATTTTGTTAGAAAAAGGTTTTATGCTTTATGCTGGGGGTTTCGAATAAGCGCTGCTTATTGACAATTTTCATTTTACATAGACCCATATAGGGAAAACCTTTTAAAATCTTCTTGTCTGAAATCGGAGGGTGCAGGCCGTTGACATTTGTCATACAGCTTCCTCTAGCAGACCTCTACCATGATTGTTCAAATTTTAGCCCTGGGGCTAAAATGGCCCTGCCTATGGGCCCATAAGTTTTACATAGACTTATGTAGGGGAAACCTTTGAAAATCTTCTTGTCTGAAACCAGAAGGCTCAGGCATTTGATATTTGTAACACAGCTTTGTCTAGTGAACCTCTGCCAAGATTGTTCAGATTATAGCCCTGGGGCCAAAAATGATCCTGCCCCGGGGCACACATTTTACATAAACTTATAAAGGGAAAGCCTTTAAAAATTTTCTTGTTTGAAACCACAACACCCAGATCTTTGCTATTAGGTTTATAGCTTCATCTAGTGAACCTCTGCCAAAGTTGTTCAAATTATAGCCCTGGGGTCAATAATGGCCCCACCCTGGGACCCACTTGTTTTACATAGACCCATACAGGGAAAACCTTTAAAAGTCTTCTTGTCTGAAATCGGAGGGCCAAGACCTTTGATATTTTCTATACAACTTCGTTTACTGTGGACCTCTACCAAGATTGTACAAATTTAGCCCTGTGGCTAAAAATCACTCTGCCCCGGGCCCACAAGTTTTACATAGACTTATATAGGGAAAAACCTTTAAAAATCTTTTTGTCTGAAACCAGAAGGCTTAGGCATTTGATATTTGTAACATAGCTTTGTCTAGTAGACCTCTGCCAAGATTGTTGAAATTATAGCCCTGGGGCCAAAAATGACCCAACCCTGGGGCCCACATGTTTTACATAGACTTAAAAAGTGAAAACCTTTAAAAATCTTTTTGTCTGGAACCAGAAGGCCCAGGTCTTTGATATTTGGTATGTAGCTTTATTTAGTGGACCTCTACCAAAGTTGCTCAAATTTTAACCCCGGAGTCAATAATGGCTCTGCTCTGGGGCCCACTTATCTTACATAGACTCATATTGAGAAAATCTTTAAAAATCTTCTTGTCTGAAATCGGAAGGCCCAGGATTTTGATATTTGGTATACAGCTTCATCTCATGGACCTCAACAATGAATGTTCAAATTTTCGCTCAGGGGCCCACATGTTTTACATAGACTTATATAGGGAAAACATTTAAAATCTTCTTGTCTGAAACCAGAAGACCCTGGTCTTTGGTATTTGGTATGTAGCTTTACCTAGTGGACCTCTACCAAAGTTGTTAAGATTATAGCCCTTTGGTCAAAAATGGCCCCACTCTTGGGCCCACTTGTTTAACATAGACCCATATAGGGAAAACCTTTAAAAATCTTCTTGTCTGAAATCAGAAGGCCTGGGCATTTGATATTTGGTATACAGCTTCGTCTAATGGACCTCCACCATGATTGTTCAAATGTTAGCTCTTGGGCTAATAATGGCCCTGCGTCAGGGCCCGCAAGTTTTACATAGACTTATATAGGGAAAACCATTAAAAATCTTCTTGTTCGGAAACCAGAAGGCTGAGGCATTTGATGTTTGGTCTGTTTTTCACTTCTTCTCCTAAACCCAAACGTCAGTTGACTCGAAACTTGGTAGGAAGCATCTGGGTGACTTGTAGATCAAAAATAGCTAAAATTGTTCCGATCAGAAATCCAATATGGCTGCCATGGCCGCCATCTTGAAAATCTATTTTTCACTGCATCTCCTGAGCCGAAAGGCCAATTGACTCCAAACTTGGTAGGAAGCATCAGGGTGACTTGTAGATCAAAAATAGCTAAAATCCTGCTGATCAGAAATCCAAGATGGCCACCATGGTGGCCGTCTTGAAAATAGTTTTTTCGCTTCTTCTCCTAAACCCAAAAGACAATTGACTTGAAACTTGGTAGGAAGCATCGGGGTGACTTATAGATCAAAAAATGGCTAAAATCATTCCGATTGGAAATCCAAGATGGCGGCCATCTTGAAAATCTATTTTTCACTTCTTCTCCTGAACCAAAAGGCTAGGAAGCATCAGGGTGACCTGTAGATCAAAAATAGCTAAACCGTCCCTATCAGAAATCGAATATGGCCACCATGGCAGCCATCTTGAAAATCTGTTTTTCGCTTCTTCTCCGGAACCGAAAGGCCAATTGACTCCAAACTTGCTAGGAAGCATCGGGGTGACTTGTAGATCAAAAGTAGCTAAAATCGTGCCGATTGGAAATCCAAGATGGCCGCCATCTTGAAATTCTGTTTTTCGCTTCTTCTCCTGAACTGAAAGGCCATTTGACTCAAAACTTAGTAGGAAGCATTGGGGTGACTTCTAGATCTAAAGTAGCTTAAATTGTTTGGATCAGAAATCCAAGATGGCCACCATGCGGCCATCTTGAAACTCTTTTTTTCGCTTATTTTCCTGAACCAAAGGACCAGTTGATTTGAAAAGTGGTAGGAAGCATCGGGATGACTTGTAGATATATAAATAGCTAAAATCGTTCCAATCAGAAATCCAAGATGGCCGCCATCTTGAAAATCTATTTTTCCCTTCTTCTTCTGAACTGAAAGGCCAACTGACTCGAAACTTGGTAGGAAGCATTGGGGTGCATTGTAGATAAAAAATAGCTCAAATTGTTGCGATAGGAAATCCCAAATTGCAGCCATGGCGGCCATCTTGAAAATCTGTTTTGAACTTTTTCTCCTGAACCGAAAGGGCAATTGACTCAAAGTTCATTGGAAGTATCGAGGTAACTTGTAGATCAACAGTAGCTAAAATCATTCTGATTGGAAATCCAAGATGGTTGCCATCTTGTTTATGTTTATTATATTTCCCTGCCACTGAGCTGTTTACATGTATACATTCATGATTCTTCAGAAACCACTTAGCCATTTGCCACCAAATTTCACATTGATCCTACTGTTGAAATGTGATCGAGAGTTTGTTCAAATGATCACGCTCCATTGACTTTCATGCCATATATATTCTTCTTCAAAATTAAGAACTGCTTAAATGATGATCTTTTCATTAGTTGTGATGACAGGATTGGAAAAATGTTGCATAACATCTGCATATCTGCAGTGGCTATGTCACTCAGGTGAGCAACCTGTGGCCCGTGGGCCTCTTGTATTAAAATTTTTCACTAAAGATTTTAGGTCCTCAGTATTAACAAACCCTGCGATGGATTTGGTTTATACCTGGTCTGAAGATATATTGGTACAGAGTTTTATGCAGTACCATCCCCATCTTCTGCATGGCTTGAATTTTTAGCTCCCCTGTACGAAGTACATAGAGAGCTATTGTAGACACCCCGGGCGTCTGAGTTAGTGTCCATGTTCTTGTCACACTATGTTCAAGTTTTTCAAAAGTTCATATCTCGACAGCTACTTATCAGGAAGCATTAATATTTGGACCATAACTACCCTGACATCTGTAAAAGTGTTTTTTTCTACTTTTATTGGCTCGCCGGGACTATGTCCCTGGAGAGCTTATGTTGTCACCCAGGCGTTGGCGTCGGCGTCCGCGTTGGTGTCCTCGTCGGCGTCCGCGTTAGCACAATGTTTAAGTTTTCAAATGTTTGCATAGTTTTTTAACTGTTTAAAGTACTGCCTTCATATTTGGCCTACACCTACTTTAGGGTAAGACCTTTCAGTAGCATACACCCCCATCCCCAAAATACACTCTTTATTTAGGTCAAGGTCAGTTCTTACTTTGTCTTTTACACCCATGTTTAAGTTTTGCGTTTAAGTTTTGAGAAGTGTACATAACTGCTGAAGTGTTCAAGATAGAGCTCTAATATTTGGCCCACACCAGCCTTAGGGCTAGACCTTTCAATAGCACACACCTCTTCCTCAGTTTGACCTTCTGCCTAGGTCAAGGTCAGGTCACACTTTGTCATTTGAACCCATGTTCGAGTTCTGCGTTTAAGTTTTGAAAAGTGTTTGTAACTGCTGAAGTATTCAAGATACTGCTTTAATATTTGGCCCACACCAATAGTAGGGTAAGACCTTTCAATAGCTCAGACCTTTTCCTTAGTTTGACCTTCTGCCTAGGTCAAGGTCAGGTTATACTTAGTCATTTAAACCCATGTTTAAGTTTTGCGTTTAAGAGTTTTGAAAAGTGTTCGTAACTGCTAAAGTATTCAAGATACTGCTTTAATATTTGGCCCACACCTACCTTAGGGTAGGACCTTTCAATAGTACACACCTCTTCCTCAGTTTAGCCTTCTACCTAGGTCAAGATCAGGTCATACTTTGTCATTTATAGCCGTGTTTAAGTTTTGAAAAGTGTACAAGGCTGCTGAAGTATCTAAGATATAGCTTTCATATTTCATCCACACCTGCCTAAGGGAAGATGTTTCAATGGCATATACCCCATCCCTCAGTTTGACATTCTTCAAACATCAAAGTCAGGTCCTACTCTGTCATTTCTGCTATGTTTAAGTTCTGCATTTAAACTTTAATATTTAAAGATTATTTTCTTATCCGATCAGCCCTTTCCGGCGAGCTGCGTTGTCTTCTGACAACTCTTGTTTTATGAAATCAACTAAGACAGATACTTGGTCAGACATTGGTCTGCCTTGTGACGACTTGTAGGTCATGGAGTAAAAGCATGACCTATTTTTCATGGACCAGTGATTTTTTTTCTTATGTTTGGAAGAATTTTCATGGCAAGTGGCCGGCCTCGGTGGCTCAGTTGGATGCACCGTCCGACTGGAGACCAGGAGGTCGCGGGTTCAACCCCACCGAGGTCGGCAACATTCTTTCGTGGAGATTGATCATGAAATATTTTCTACGGTCATTCTCTCCCTTCCGCTGATTCAAGAAGGGCAGTTGTCAGTTTCTGGCGAAAGAATGTGCACAATACTGGTTAACCGCTTAGAGGACTAAGCCTGCCCAGTAAACGTGTGGTTAGGTAAACTGACCGCGCTCGACATGACCCCATTGGGTTGACTGGGCCGTAAAACCTCAACACAAACAAACAAAATAGATTATGAGTCAGTATGACTCAAAGTTTGACCTCAAAATAAATGTAGGTCACAGTAACAGTTTAGGATGGTGTGTCATCAACTGTTCATCTAGTATATGATATATTTTAAGGCAAACTATTTCAAAATATGAGCCCACTGAAACAAAAAATAACAAAACAGCGTTATGATAGATGCAATCAGTATAGACACACATGAACCTACACAAATCTATTTGTGAGTGCTTAAACATTTACCAGTCATTTATGATATCAAATAGCATAGACACTGACCAGGTAGCTCTTGATAAGGTGATTCTTTTTCCCAATAAAAAGTATTGATATAAACTTTTCTTATTACTTCACTAAACATGATGTTGTGAGTACTTATTAGAAGCACCTCAAACCTCACTGAGGATATATATCCTCTAGATAAGAGGGTCCATAAGGAGAAATAAGAAAAATGTTTATATAGAGGATGTATATCATCTTCTCTAGAGCTATTGGGTCTGCACTGATTGGCACATGTTATAATCTGATAGTAACATGGAAGATTCTAAATGTTCATTACTTGTGGATGTCACCCTTTTCTATTTTAAGGTGACCTGAATATAGACAAGGCTGTATCAAGACTTGCTTCAGGTTTGTACTGGACTGTTAGGTGGGGGAGAACTTCAGGTTTGTATCGGATAATTAGGTTAATTGTTAATTGTTAATAATTCCCAATACCTAAGAACTTCAGATTTGTACTGGACTGCTGGACTTCAGGTTTGTACTGCTCTTAAGGTAGGGAAGAACTTCAAATTTATACTGGACAGTTAGGTAGGGAAGAACAAATTTCTACTGGACTATTATGTATGGAAGAACTTCAGTTGGTACCAAAATGTTAGATAGGAAAGAACTTCTGGTTTGTACTGGACTGTTAGGTAGGGGAGAACTGGTTTGTACTGGACTGTTAGGTAGGAAAGAACCTCATGGTTGCACTGGATGGTTAGGTAGGGAAGAACTTAAATTTTATACTGGACTGATGGGTAGGGAAGTACTTCAGGTTTGCACTGGACTGTTAGATAGGGAAGAACTTCAGAATTGTACTGGACTATTAGGTAGGGAGAAGTTCGGGTTTGTACTGGACTGTTAGGTAGCAGAGAACTTCAGATTTGCTCTGTTTGCTCTGGTAGCGAAGAACTTCAAATATATACTGGATTCTTAGGTAGGGGAAGGACCAGGCTTGTACTGGAATGTTAGGAAAGGGAGAACTTTGGTTTGTACTGGACTGTTAGCTAGGGAAGAACTTCAGAATAGTACTGGACTGTTTGGTAGGGAAGACTGTCACTTTTATACTGGACTGTTGGGAAGGCAAGTACTTCATGTTTGTACTGGACTGTATGGTAGGGGAGAACTTAGATTTGTACTGGACAGTTAGGTAGGGAAGATATTCAGGATTGTATTGGACTGTTAGGTAGGGGAGAACTTCAGGTTTGTTCTTGACTGTTAGTTAGGGAAGAAAATTCTGTTACCTTTTTGCTCTGGACCATTGGCTAGGGAAGAACTTTAAATTTGTACTGTTCTCTCAGGCAGGTGAAGGGCTTCAGATTTATACTGGGCTGTTAGGTAGGAAGGGAAGAACTTCATGTTTGTACTGGACTGTTAAGTAGGGGAACCAGGTTTGTACTGGACTATTAGGCAGGGAAGCACTACAGGATTGTACAGGACTTTTAGGTAGGAGAGAACTTTAAGTGTGTACTGGACTGTTAGATAGGGAAGAACTTTGGATTTCTACTGGACTGTTAGATAGAGGAGAACTTCAGGTTTGTACTGGACTGTTAAGTATTGGGAACTTAGGTTTGAACTGGACAGGTAGGGAAGAACAGGTTTGTACATGATTCTTAGTTATGGTAGGGAAGAACTTGAGGTTTGCACTGGACTATTAGGTAGCGGAGAACATCAGATTTCCACTGGGCCATTAGGTAGGGAAGAACTTAAAATTTAAATTGGACTTTTAAAATAGGGAAGGACCAGGTTTGTACTAGACTGTTAAGTAGGGAAGAACATCAGGCTTGTACTGGATTGTTAAGTTGGGCAGAATTTCAGGTTTGCACTGGACTGTTAGGTAGGGAAGAACTTCAGGTTTGCACTGGACTGTTAGGTAGGGAAGTACTTCAGGATTGTACTGGACTGTTAGGTAGGAGAGAACTTCAGGTTTGTACTGGACTTAGATAGAGGAGAACGTCAGGTTTGTACTGGACTGTTAAGTAGTGGGAACTTAGGTTTGAACTGGACTGTTAGATAGGGAAGAACTTCAGGTTCGTACACGATTCTTAGTTATGGTAGGGAAGAACTTGAGGTTTGCACTGGACTATTAGGTAGCAGAGAACATCAGATTTGCACTGGGCCATTAGGTTAGGAGGAACTTAAAATTCATACTGGACTTTTAAATAGGGGAAGGACTTCAGGTTTGTACTAGACTGTTAAGTGGGGGAGAACATCAGGCTTGTACTGGATTGTTAGGTAGGGCAGAATTTCAGGTTTGCACTGGGCTGTTTGGTAGGGAAGAACTTCAGGATTGTACTAGGCTGTTATGTAGGAGAGAACTTCAGGTTTGTACTGGACTGTTAGATAGGGGAGAACTTTGGATTTGTACTGGACTGCTAGGTAGAGGAGAACTTCAGGTTTGTACTGGACTGTTAGGTAGTGGGAACTTAGGTTTGTACTAGGCTGTTAGATGGGGAATAACTTCAGGTTCGTACATGATTCTTAGTTATTGTAGGGAAGAACTTGAGATTGGAATGGACTATTAGGTAGCAGAGAACATCAGATTTGCACTGGGCCATTAAGTAGGGAAGAACTTAAAATTTGTGGCAACATTCTTTCGTGAAGAATGATCATGAAATTTTCTACGGTCATTCTCTCCCTTCAGCTGATTCAAGAAGGGCAGTTGTCAGTTTCTGGCGAAAGAATGTGCACAATACTGGTTAACCGCTTAGAGGACTAAGCCTGCCCAGTAAACGTGTGGTTAAGTAAACTGACCGCACTCGACATGACCCCATTGGGTTGACTGGGCCGTAAAACCTCAACACAAACAAACTTAAAATTTGTACTGGACTTTTAGATAGGGGAAGGACTTCAGGTTTGTACTAGACTGTTAAGTAGGGGAGAACATCAGGCTTGTCCTGGATTGTTAGGTATGGCAGAATTTCAGGTTTGCACTGGACTGTTAGGTAGGGAAGAACCAGGATTGTACTGGACTGTTAGATAGGGAAGAACTTAAGATTTGTATAGGAAAATTAGGTCTGGAAGAACTGTCCGGAATTTCAGGTTTGTACTGGACTGTTAGGTAGGGAAGAACTTCAGGTTTGTACTGGACTGTAAGGCAGGGGAGAACATCAGGCTTTATGCGAACCGAATTTTTATGTATTTCTGTATTAAGAGTAACATCGGGACCCAGGGTGAAGTTAGCTAGCTGTAAAAGTGCTTTAAACCCTCCAGTGGTTCACTCTACTGACCGTTCTAAGGCGGTGGTCCCGGTGTTAGTCTTACTCTTTGTTGCTTTGTGGTTTATTCTATGAGGCGATTTGTTGTATGTCTTACTATGTGTCATTTTGTTCTTGTGTTTTTCAGTCCTTTTAGTATTGCCATTACCTCGCTTTGGGAAGAGAGAGCTAATCTTAGTGCTTTTTGTACGTTTGTACGATTTGTGCTTGTTTAGATTTGTCGGTTTCCTCTTCCTCTTGGTGTCTGGGAAGGGTTGCGGTTTGTGATTGGGGCACTCCCTGGACTTTTCTCTTTTTTTTTTTTTTTTGTACTGGATTGTTAGGTAGGGCAGAATTTCAGGTTTGTACTTGACTGTTAGGTAGGGAAGAACTTCAGGATTGTACTGGACTGTTAGATAGGGAAAACTTCAGATTTGTACAGGAAAATTAGGCCTGGAAGGAATGTCCGGTAGGGTAAAAGCTTCAGGTTTGTATAGGACTATTAGGTAGTGGAGAAATTCAGATTTATACTATATTCTTAGATAGGGGAGAACTTCAAGTTTGAACTGGACTGTTAGATAGGGGAACTTCAGGTTCATGAAGTCTCTCTCACGTGAAATTCAGGCTGACATTATTGAGGCTTTCAATTCAACTTCAAGATACCTTGACGATTTATTAAATATTGACAATATTTACTTTGACCAAATGGTGGACTGGATATACCCTACAGAACTCCAATTAAATAGAGCAAATTCTTCCGATACCGAGGCACCTTTTTTGGATTTGAATCTGTGTATATCTAATGGTACAGTTTCCACCAAAATTTTAGACTCACACATTCTTATCTACTCAAACGAGAAGATCAGCCATTTTGTATCAGCTGTAATGAACCTTTTACGGTAAAACACTTTCTGATCGATTGCATTGAATTCTCTCATATACGATGCCAATTCTTCCAAACAAATGACCTGAGATATTTATTTGAAAATGTACCAACTGATAACATACTTATGTTTTTAAAACACATCAATCTTTTTAACAAAGTATAACTGTTTTAATTTTTGAATTCGTTCTAGTTTTACATTTTATGCATTTATGACTTATCATTATAATCGTTTCATTACAGAACCATGTTAGTTCACCATTTTGACGCAAATGACCCTCATGGGTTGATGCGTCGTTAAACCTGAACTCATCATCATCATCCACCAAAATTTATGATAAACGGGACGATTTTGATTTTGATATAGTCAATTTCCCTTTTCTGGATGGCGATGTTCCCCGGCGTACCTCATATGGGGTATACATATCTCAACTTATAAAATTCGCCAGAGCTTCTTCAAATCTTAATGACTTTAACTACTGTAATAAAGCCCTTACTGCCAAACTTCTTAGGCAGGGCTATCGTTATTTTAAACTTCATAAGGCGTTTTCGAAATTTTATTGCAGACACAGTGCCTTGTTAGAAAAATATAGTGTCAGTCTAAAACACTTCTGCAACAATGTATATCGGAACCCAAATTTTACAGTGACTTAGTGTACAGATTTAGAAAAATTGTAGGTAAATCTAACTTTTCGGAGCAATTCAGAAAACTTATTAACCGTTATAAAAGAATTGGCTATAGCCTGGATATTATGCGGCAGACTGCATACCTAGTTGGCAACCCTATCTTTGTTGATGGCTATGCTTCACTCTTTAATTGCACGATGGCGGTTCGGGCCTCGGACTCAATGACGACCTCTTTGTAAAACTTTAACCAGTGGGTTGGGGCTTGACGATATGTCTTTGGCTTGGCCCGCCGTGGTTCAACTATTGGTTTTCATTTACTCTGGCATACAGTAGAAGTAGCCATGAGTACTCGTCTTTGTTTATTATAGTGATTAATTTGATTTTTATGTTTTCGCTTTGATGCATTGACTGAGTTGGGAGCCTTTATGCGAACCGAATTTTTATGTATTTCTGTATTGAGAGTAGCATCGGGACCCAGGGTGAAGTTAGCTAGCTGTAAAAGTGCTTTAAACCCCCCTGTGGTTTGCTCTACTGACCGTTCTAAGGTGGTGGTCCCGGTGTTAGTCTTACTCTTTGTTGCTTTGTGGTTTATTCTACGAGGCGATTTGTTGTATGTCTTTACGTGTGTCATTTTGTTCTTGTGTTTTTAAGTCCTTTTAGTATTGCGATTACCTCGCTTGGGGAAGAGAGAGCTAATCTTAGTGCTTTTCGTACGTTTGTTCAGTTTGTGCTTGTTTAGATTTGTCGGTTTCCTCTTCCTCTTGGGGTCTGGGAAGGGCTGCGGTTTGTGATTGTGGCACTCCCTGGACTTTTCTCTTACCTTTTTTGTACTGGACTATTAGGTATGGGATTAGCCAGGTTCTGGACTGTTAGGTATGGGGGAACATCAGGTTTCTACTAGATTGTTAGGTCAAGAAGAACTTCAAATTTGTACTGGACTGTTAGGTAGCGAAGAACTTCAGGATTGTACTGGACTGTTAGATAGGGAAGAAGTTCAGATTTGTACTGGAAAGTTAGGTTGGGAAAAACTGTTTGGAATGGGAAAAGGTTCAGGTTTGTATTTGGACTATTAGGTAGTGGAGAAATTCAGATTTATACTGGATAGGGATGAACTTTAGGTTTGAACTGGACTGTAAGGTAGTGGAAACTTCTGGTTTGTACTGGGCTATTAGGTATGGAATAACCAAGTTTGTGCTGGACTGTTAGGTATGGGAGAACATCAGGTTTGTACTAGATTGTTAGGTAGAGAAGAACTTTAGGTTTATACTGGACAAGTAGGTAGGGAAGAATTTCAGGATTGTCTGGATTGTAAGCTAGGGGAGAACTTCTGGTTGTACAGGACAGTTAGGTAGGGAAGATATTCATTATGATTGTACTAGACTGTTAGGTAGGGGAGAACTTGAGGTTTATACTGAACTGTTTTGTAGGAAGATTCATATTTGTACTGGACTGTTAAGTAAAGGAAACCTCAGGTTTGTACTGGACTGTTAGGTATAGGAAGACCTTCAGGTTTGTACTTGACTGTTAGATGGGGGAGAATCAGGTTTATACTGAACTGTCAGGTAGGGAAGAACTTCATAATAGCACTGGACCATTAGTTAGGGAAGAAATTTAGGTTTATACTGGACTACTAGGTAGCAAAAAACTTAGATTTGCACTGAATGGTTAGGTAGGGAAGAACTTCACATTTGCACTGGTCTCTTAGGTAGGGGAAGGACTTCAGTTTTGTACTGGACTGTTAGGTAAGGGAGAAATTCAGATTTATACAGGACTGTTAGTTAGGGCAGAACTTCAGGTTTGCACCAGACCCTTAGGTGGGGGAAGAACTTCAGGTTTGTACTGGACTGTTAAGTAGGGGAGAAATTCAGATTTATATGGGACTGTTAGGTAGGGAAGAACTTCAAATTTGTACTGTTCTCGCAGGTATGGGAAGGGCTTCAGATTTGTACTTGGCTGTTCGGTTGGTAGGGAAGAACTTCAGGTTTGTACTGGACTTTTAGGTAGGGGAATCCAGGTTTGTACCGGACTATTAGGCAGGGAAGCACTTCAGGATTGTACTGAACTCTTAGTAGGAGAGAACTTCAGGTTTGTACTGGACTGTTAGATAGGGGAGAACTTCAGGTTTGTACTGGACTGTTAGTTAGAGAGGAACTTCAGGTTTCTACTGGACTGTTAAGTAGTGGAAACTTCAAGTTTGTACTGGACTGTTAGGTAGGGAAGAACTTCAGGTTTGTACTGGATTCTTAGTTAAGGAAGAACTTCAGCTTTGCACAGGACTATTAGGTGGCAGAGAACTGTTTTCTTAGATAGGGGAGAACTTCAGGTTTGAACTGGACTGTTAGGTAAGGGTAACTTCAGGTTTGTACTGGACTAATAGGTATGGGATCAGCCACGTTTGTTCTGGACTGTTAGGTATGGGAGAACATCAGGTTTGTACTAGATTGTTAGATCGAGAAGAACTTTAAATTTGTACTGGACTGTTAGTTAGTGAAGAACTTCAGGATTGTACTGGACTGTTATATAGGGATGAAGTTCAGATTTGTACTGGAAAGTTAGGTAGGGAAGAACTGTTAGGTAGGGGAGTTTGTACTGGACTGTTAGGTATGGGAATAACAGGTTTGTACTGGGCTCTTAGGTAGTGAAAGGACTTCAGGTTTGTACTGGACTGTTAGGTGTGGGTAAAAACATCAGGTTTGTACTGGACTATTAGGTACGGGATAACCAGGTTTGTTCTGGACTGTTAGATATGGGAGAACATCAGGTTTGTACTAGATTGTTTGGTAGAGAACTTCAGATTTGTACTGGACTGTTAGGTAGGGAAGAACTTCAGGATTGTCTGAACTATTTGGAAGGGGAGAACTTCAGGTTTGTACTGGACTGTTAGATAGGGAAGATATTCAGGATTGTACTGAACTGTCAGGTAGGGGAGAACTTCAAGTTTGTACTGGACTGTTAGATAGGGAACAACTTCATATTTATACTGGACTTTTAAATAAAGGAAACTTCAGGTTTGTACTGGAATGTTAGGAATGGGAAGACCTTCAGGTTTATACTTGACTGTTAGGTAGGGGAGAATCAGGTTTATACTAGACTGTTAAGTAGGGAAGAACTTCATAATAGTACTGGATTGTTACTAAGAGAAAAAAATCAGGTTTGTAGTGACTATTAGGTAGCAGAGAACTTCAGATTTGCACTGGATTGTTAGGTAGGGAAGTACTTCAAATTTGTTCTGGTCTCTTAGGTAGGGGATGGACATCAGGTTTGTACTGGACTTTTAGGTAGGGAGAAATTCAGATTTATACTGGACTGTTAGGTAGGGCAGAACTTCAGGTTTGTACAAGACTCATTGCAGGAATGTTTCTTTTGTAACCCTCTACCAAGATTGTTCAAGCCATCATGATTCCTCAAAAAACATGGCCACCAGGGGGCGGGGCTTATTTTACGTATATATCTATATAGAAAATTTTAAAAATCTTCATGTCAGAAACCACTGGACCGATTTCATTATAAGTTGGCAGAAATGTTTCCTTGGTGACTGTCTACCAAGATTGTTCAAGTAATTGTGATTCGTCAAAAAACATGGCCACCAGGGGGCGGGGCTTATTTTCCCTATATATCTGTATAGAAAACTTAAAAAATCTTCTTGTCAAAAACGAATGGACTGATTTCAATATAACTTGGCAGGAATTTTTCTTTGGTGACCCTCTACCAAAGTTGTTCAAGCCGTCATGATTCGTCAAAAAATATGGCCGCTAGGGGACGGGGCTTATTTTCCCTATATATCTATATGGAAAACTTTAAAAATTTCTCGTAAGAACCATTAAACCGAGTTCAATGTAACTTGGCAGGACTGTTGCTTTGGTGACCTTCTACCAAGATTGTTCAAGCCCTCATGATACATCAAAAAACATGGCCGCCAGGATGCGGGGCTTATTTTCCGTATATATCTGTATAGAAAACTTTAAAATTCTTTTTGGCAGAAACCACCGACCGATTTCAATATTACTTGGCAGGAATGTTGCTTTGGTGACTCTCTACCAAGTTTGTTCAAGCTGTCATGATTCATCAAAAAACATGGCCTTTAGGGGGTGGGGCTTATTTTCCCTATATAGCTTTAAAAAACTTTAAAAAATCTTTTTATCAGAAACCACTGGACCAATTTCAATATAACTTGGCAGAAATGTTCCTTTGGTGAGCCTCTTTCAAGATTCAGTTCAAGCCGTCATGATGTGTTAAAAAACATGGCTGCTGGAGGGGGGTGTGGGGTGGGGGGTGGGGGGGGGGGAGGCTATAAAATGTATACAAAAATCTTAGAGCAGTGAACTTGGCTGAACCTTCAACAGTAAGTATGCGAATCTGTTTGCTCAGGTGAGCGATATAGGACCGTCATGGTCCTCTTGTTCTTTTTATGCCCCGCCACCAAAAAAGTGGTGGGGTATTATGTTATACCCTCTGAAATTTTGAGTGTCCGTCCGTCCGTCCGTCTGTCAGCGCCCCCACCATTCTTCTGCCTGCAACTCCTCCTACAGTTTTAGGCCAATCCTTTTCAAACTTTACAGGCGCTTTTAGGATGGTCTGAAGATATGCATATTGTTTTTTCAGAATCCTGAAATTATTTTTTATCACATTTTTTGCATTTTTAACTTAGACTTTTTTCGAGCCCTAATACTACAGAAATGTATAGGGAGTATGTACCTTCTGCCAGCAACTCCTCCTACAGTTTTAGGCCAATCCTTTTGAAACTTTACAGGCGCTTTTAGGATGGTCTGAAGATATGCATATTGTTTTTTCAGAATCCTGAAATTATTTTTCTATCACATTTTTTGCATTTTTAACTTAGACTTTTTTCGAGCCCTAATACTACAGAAATGTATAGGGAGTATGTACCTTCTGCCCGCAACTCCTCCTACCGTTTTAGACCAATCCTTTTCAAACTTTACAGGCGCTTTTAGGATGGTCTGAAGATATGCATATTGTTTTTTTAGAATCCTGAAATTATTTTTTATCACATTTTTTGCATTTTTAACTTAGACTTTTTTCGTGCCCTAATACTACAGAAAGGTATAGGGAGGATGTACCTTCTGCCCACAACTCCTCCTACCGTTTTAGGCCAGTCCTTTTCAAACTTTACAGGCTCTTTTAGGATGGTCTGAAGATATGCATATTGTTTTTTCAGAATCCTGAAATTATTTTATATTACATTTTTTTCATTTTTAACTTAGACTTTTTTCGAGTATAAAAGCGTGTATAAAGTTTCAAAAGGATCGGCCTGAAAATGTAGGAGGAGTTGTGCGTACAAGGTACATACTTCCTATACATTTCTGTAGTATTAGGGCTTTTAGGATGGTCTGAAGATATGCATTTTTTTTTTTTTTTCAGAATCCTGAAATTATTTTTGATCACTTTTTATTGCATTTTTAGCTCACCTGAGCAAAAGCTCAGGGTGAGCTATTGTCATCACCCTATGTCCGTTGTCGTCCGTCGTCTGTCGTCCGTCGTACGTCGTCAACAATTAGTTTGTTAACACTCTAGAGGTCACAGTTTTGACCCAATCTTGATGAAACTTGGTCAGAATGTTTGCCTCTATGAAATCTAGGTCAAGTTCGATACTGGGTTACTTGGGGTCAAAAACTAGGTCACCAGGTCAAATCAAAGGAAAAACTTGTTAACACTCTACAGGTCATAGTTTTGACCCAATCTTGATGAAACTTGCTCAAAATGTTTGCCTCTATTAAATCTAGGTCAAGTTCGAAACTGGGTCACCTGGGATCAAAAACTAGGTCACCGGGCCAGATCAGCAGAAAACCTTGTTAACACTCTAGCGGTCACACTTTTGAAGCAATCATCATGAATCTTGCTCAATATATTTGTCTTGATGATTTCTAGGTCAAGTTCGAAACTGGGTCACCTGGGGTCAAAAACTAGGTCACCTGGCCAGATCAGCAGAAAACCTTGTTAACACTCTAGCAGTCACATTTTTGAAGCAATCATCATGAATCTTGCTCAATATGTTTGTCTTGATGATTTCTAGGTCAAGTTCCAAAATGGGTCACTTGGGGTCAAAAACTAGGTCACCGGGCCAGATCAGCAGAAAACCTTGTTAACACACTAGCGGTCACATTTTTGAAGCAATCATCATGAATCTTGCTCATTATGTTTGTCTTGATGAATTCTAGGTCAAGTTCGAAACTGGGTCACCTAGGGTCAAAAACTAGGTCACCTGGCCAGATCAGCAGTAAACCTTGTTAACACTCTAGCGGTCACATTTTTGAAGCAATCATCATGAATCTTGCTCAATATGTTTGTCTTGATGATTTCTAGGTCAAGTTCGAAACTGGGTCACTTGGAGTCAAAAACTAGGTCACCTGGCCAGATCAGCAGAAAACCTTGTTAACAATCTAGCGGTCACATTTTTGAAGCAATCATCATGAATCTTGCTCAATATGTTTGTCTTGATGATTTATAGGTCGAGTTCGAAACTGGGTCACTTGGAGTCAAAAACTAGGTCACGGGGCCAAATCAGCAGAAAACCATGTTTACACTCTAGCGGTCACATTTTTGAAGCAATAATCATGAATCTTGCTCAAAATGTTTGTCTTGATGATTTCTAGGTCAGGTTCGAAACTGGGTCACGTGATGTCAAAAACTAGGTCACCAGGCCAAACCAGCAGAAAACCTTTTTAACACTCTAGCAGTCACATTTTCAAAGCAATTATCTTGAATCTTGCTCAAAATGTTTGTCTTGATGAGTTCTAGGATATGTTTGAAACTGGGTCACATGGGATCAGAAACTAGGTCACCGGGCCAAATCAGCAGAAAACCTTGTTAACACTCTAGCGGTCACATTTTTGAAACAGTCATCATGAATCTTGCTCAAAATGTTTGTCTTGATGATTTCTAGGTCAAGTTCGAAACTGGAACACCTGGGGTCAGAAACTAGGTCACCTGGCCAAATCAGCATAAAATCTTATCACTCTAGCAGTCACATTTTTGAAGCAATCATCATGAATCTTGCACAAAATGTTTGTCTTGATGAGTTCTAGGTCAAGTTCGAAACTGGGTCACTTGGTGTCAAAAACTAGGTCACCGGGCCAAATCAGCAGAAAACTTTGTTATAATCATTTTGAACTTTGATCAGAATGTTTGCCTTGATCAATTCTAGATCAGGCTCTCAAAGTGCTATGTTGCTCAGGTGAGCGTTACAGGGCCATCATGGCCCTCTTGTTAACTTAGACCTTTTGGTGTTTTTTTTTTTTTTTTTTTTTTAGCTCACCTGAGCAAAAGCTCAGGGTGAGCTATTGTCATCACCCTATGTCCGTCATCCGTCGTCGTTCGTCGTCCGTCGTCAACAATTAGTTTGTTAACACTCTAGAGGTCACAGTTTTGACCCAATCTTGATGAAACTTGGTCAGAATGTTTGCCTCTATGAAATCTAGGTCAAGTTCGATACTGGGTTACTTGGGGTCAAAAACTAGGTCACCAGGTCAAATCAAAGGAAAAACTTGTTAACACTCTAGCGGTCACATTTTTGAAGCAATCATCATGAATCTTGCTCAATATATTTGTCTTGATGATTTCTAGGTCAAGTTCGAAACTGGGTCACCTGGGGTCAAAAACTAGGTCACCGGGCCAGATCAGCAGAAAACCTTGTTAACACTCTAGCGGTCACAGTTTTGAAGCAGTCATCATGAATCTTGCTCAATATGTTTGTCTTGATGATTTCTAGGTCAAGTTTGAAACTGGGTCACTTGGGGTCAAAAACTAGGTCACCGGGCCAGATCAGCAGAAAACCTTGTTAACACTGTAGCGGTCACATTTTTGAAGCAATCATCATGAATCTTTCTCATTATGTTTGTCTTGATGACTTCTAGGACAAGTTCAAAACTGGGTCACCTGGGGTCAAAAACTAGGTCACCGGGCCAGATCAGCAGAAAACCTTGTTAACACTCTAGCGGTCACATTTTTGAAGCAATCATCATGAATCTTGCTCAAAATGTTTGTCTTGATGATTTCTAGGTCAAGTTCGAAACTGGGTCACTTGGGGTCAAAAACTAGGTCACCTGGCCAGATCAGCAGAAAACTTTGTTAACACTCTAGCGGTCACATTTTTGAAGCAATCATCATGAATCTTGCTCAAAATGTTTGTCTTGATGATTTATAGGTCGAGTTCGAAACTGGGTCACTTGGAGTCAAAAACTAGGTCACCGGGCCAAATCAGCAGAAAACCTTGTTAACACTCTAGCGGTCACATTTTTGAAGCAATCATCATGAATCTTGCTCAAAATGTTTGTCTTGATGATTTCTAGGTCAAGTTCGAAACTGGGTTACGTGGTGTCAAAAACTAGGTCACCAGGCCAAACCAGCAGTAAACCTTGTTAACACTCTAATGGTCACATTTTTGAAGCAATTATCATGAATGTTGCTCAAAATGTTTGTCTTGATGAGTTCTAGGATATATTTGAAACTGGGTCACTTGGGGTCAAAAACTAGGTCACCGGGCCAAATCAGCAGAAAACCTTGTTAACACTCTAGCGGTCACATTTTTGAAGCAATCATCATGAATCTTGCTCAAAATGTTTGTCTTGATGATTTATAGGTCGAGTTCGAAACTGGGTCACCTGGGGTCAAAAACTAGGTCACCGGGCCAGATCAGCAGAAAACCTTGTTAACACTCTAGCGGTCACAGTTTTGAAGCAATCATCATGCATCTTGCTCAAAATGTTTGTCTTGATGATTTCTAGGTCAAGTTCGAAACTGGGTTACGTGGTATCAAAAACTAGGTCACCAGGCCAAACCAGCAGTAAACCTTGTTAACACTCATATGGTCACATTTTTGAAGCAATTATCATGAATCTTGCTCAAAATGTTTGTCTTGATGAGTTCTAGGATATATTTGAAACTGGGTCACTTGGGGTCAAAAACTAGGTCACCGGGCCAAATCAGCAGAAAACCTTGTTAACACTCTAGCGGTCACATTTTTGAAACAGTCATCATGAATCTGGCTCAAACTGTTTGCCTTGATGATTTCTAGGTCAAGTTCGAAACTGGAACACCTGGGGTCAAAAACTAGGTCACCTGGCCAAATTAGCGTAAAATCTTGTTATCACTCTAGCGGTCACATTTTTCAAGCAATCATCATGAATCTTGCACAAAATGTTTGTCTTGATGAGTTCTAGGTCAAGTTCGAAACTGGGTCATGTGGTGTCAAAAACTAGGTCACCAGGCCAAATCAGCAGAAAACTTTGTTATATTCATTTTGAACTTTGATCAGAATGTTTGCCTTGATCAGTCCTAGATCAGGCTCTCAAAGTGCTATGTTGCTCAGGTGAGCGTTACAGGGCCATCATGGCCCTCTTGTTTTTTTTTGAGTTATGAAATAACTGTTTATTGCTTCTCTTTATGTTTAACTTAGATTGTTTTCAGCCCTTATACTACAGAAGTGCATAGGGAATATGTCCCTGTGTGGCGGGGCATGGTGCATGGCTTGCAGTTTTATTTTCCAATATAATTTGTTTGTCACAGATTTCTCAGCTCCTAAGACACCCAGAGTCTTCAAATTTTGTATACACTTACAGAGGATTGAAGTATATTGTGAAAAAGAAAACCAGGCTACTGAAATTTCTTTTGCCTCCTTTTTACTGTTTTCCTTTTTTCCATCTCTCACGCTAGTGTAATGCATAGGGAAATCTGTGTCAAAGATTACTCAGGAACTGCTGCACCTAGGATTTTGAAATTTGGTACAAACATTGGGTATGACTATTTATATTGTGTAAGAGAGATTCAGCATTCGCATATTTATCATTCCCTTTATTTGTTCATTTTCCTTTTTCTCAAATAGAATTTTTCATCTTAGATTTTTCAGAAGTACTTCATTTTGGATTTTGAAGTTTGCTACAAACATTGGGTAGGACTAGTTGTATTGTGTAAAAGAGAATCAGCATCCTCATGCTTGTCATTCTCTATATTTGTCTATTTTTAGCTCACCTGAGCCGAAGGCTCAAGGTGAGCTATTGTGATCACTCACAATAGTCGTCCGTCCGTCCGTCCGGCCGGCCGTCCGTCCGTCCGTTCGTCCGTCCACAATCTTTAAACAACATCTCCTCCTAAACCATTGATTGGATTTTGACCAAACTTCACAGGAATGATCCTTGGTTGGTCCTCTTTCAAAGGGGTTCAAATGGTTCCGGTCCGTTGCATATCTAGGGCACAGGAGCTAAAAATAGATTTTTTAACTAAAAACTTAAAAAATCTTCTTGTCAGAAACTGCTGGACCGATTTCAATATAATTTTGCAGAAATGTTCCTTTGGTGATCCTCTACCAAGATTGTTCAAGCCATTTAGATTCGTCAAAAAACATGGCAGCCAGGGGGCGGGGCTTATTTTCCCTATACATCTATATATAAAACTTTAAAAATCTTCTTATCAGAAACCACTGGACCGATTTCAATATAATTTTGCAGAAATGTTCCTTGGGTGATCCTCTACCAAGATTGTTCAAGCCAATTGGATTCATCAAAAAACATGGCCGCCAGGGGGCGGGGTTTATTTTCCCGATATATCTGTATAGAAAACTAAAAATCTTCTTGTCAGAAACCACTGGACCAATTTCAATATAATTTTGCAGAAATGTTTCTTTGATGATCTTCTACCAAGATTGTTCAAGCCATTTGGATTCGTCAAAAAACATGGCTGCCAGGGGGCGGGGCTTATTTTCCCTATATATCTATATAGAAAACTTTAAAAATCTTCTTGTCAGAAACCACTGGACCGATTTCAATATAATTTTGCATAAATGTTCCTTTGGTGATCCTCTACCAAGATTGTTCAAGCCATTTGAATTCATCAAAAAACATGGCAGCCAGGGGGCGGGGCTTATTTTCCCTATATATCTATATAGAAAACTTTAAAAAATATTCTTGTCAGAAATGACTGAATCGATTACAATATAATTTTGCAGAAATGTTCCTTTGGTGATGGTCTACCAAGATTGTTCAAGCCATTTGGATTCATCAAAAAACATGGCCGCCAGGGGGCGGGGCTTATTTTCCCTATATATCTATACAGAAAACTTTAAAAATCTTCTTGTCAGAAACCACTGGACCGATTTCAATATAATTTTGCAGAAATGTTCCTTTGGTGATCCTGTTGCAAGATTGTTCAAGCCATTTGGATTCGTCAATAAACATGGCCGCCAGGGGGCGGGGCTTATTTTCCCTATATATCTATATAGAAAACTTAAAAAAATCTTCTTGTCAGAAACCACTGGACCGATTTCAATATAATTTTGCAGAAATGTTCCTTTGGTGATGGTCTACCAAGATTGTTCAAGCCATTTGGATTAGTCAAAAAACATGGCTGCCAGGGGGGGGAGGTGGGGGGGCTTATTTTCCCTATATATCTTTATAGAAAACTTTAAAAATCTTCTTATCAGAAACCACTAGACCGATTTCTATATAACTTGGCAAAAATGTCCCCTTGCTGATCCTCTACCAAGATTGTTCAAGCCGTCATGATTTGTCAAAAAACATGGCAGCTAGGGGGCGGGGCGTATTTTCCCTATATATCTGTTTAGAAAAGTTTAATAATTCTTTTGTTAGAAACCACTGGACCGATTTCAGTACAACATTGCAGGAATGTTTCTTTGGTAACCGTCTACTAAGATTGTTCAAGTCGTCATGATTCATCAAAAAACGTGGCTGCCTGAGGGGGCTGGGCTTATTTTCCCTATGTATCTAAATAGAAAACTTTAAAAATCTTCTTGTCAGAAACCGCTGGACAGATTTCATTATAACTTGACAGAAATGTTTCCTTGTTGACCCTCTACCAAGATTGTTCAAGTTATCATGATTCATCAAAAAACATGGCTGCAAGGGGGCGGGGCTTATTTTTCCCTATATATCTATATAGAAAAGTTTAAAAAATTTTCTTGTCAGAAACCAATGGACCGATTTCAATATAACTTTTCTTTTGTGACCCTCTACCAAAGTTATTCAAGCCAGCATGATTCGTCAAAAAACATGGCCGCTAGGGGGCGGGGTATATTTTCCCTATATATCTATATAGAAAACTTAAAAACTCTTCTCGTAAGAAACCCTTGGATCCAGTTCATTGTAACTTGGCAGGAATGTTGCTTTGGTGACCTTCTACCAAGATTGTTCAAGCCCTCATGATACGTCAAAAAACATGGCCGCCAGGGGGCGGGGCTTATTTTCCGTATATATCTGTATAGAAAATTTTAAAATTCTTCTTGTCAGAAACCACCTGACCGATTTCAATATTACTTGGCAGGAATGTTGCTTTGGTGACCCTGTACCAAGATTGTTCAAGCAATCATGATTCGTCAAAAAACATGGCTGCTAGGGGTGGGGCTTATTTTCCCTATATATCTAAATAGAAAACTTTAAAAATCTTCTTGTCAGAAACCACTGAACTGATTTTAATATAACTTGGCAGGAATGTTTCTTTGGTGGCCCTCTACCAAGTTTGTTCAAGCTGTCATGATTCGTCAAAAAACATGGCTGTTAGGGGGTGGGGCTTATTTTCCCTATATAGCTATATAAAATACTTCAAAAATCTTTTTGTCAGAAGCCACTGGACCAATTTCAATATAACTTGGCAGAATTGTTCCTTTGGTGACCTTCTTTCAAGATTCAGTTCCAGCGATCATGATGGAGGAAAAAAACATGGCCGCTCGGGAGTAGGGCTATAAAATTGATAAAATCTTAGAGCAATGAGCTTGGCTGAAACTTCAACAGTAAGTTTGCAAAGCTGTTTGCTCAGGTGAGCGATATAGGACCATCATGGTCCTCTTGTTCTTTCTTCCTCATAAAAATTAATCACAGATTTCTCACCTGCTATTAGAGCCAGAGTCTTCAAATTTTGTATACACCCTGACAATGGTGAAGTATGTTGTGTAAGTGAAAACCAAGATGCTGAGATTTTTTTTGGCCCATATCTCCTGTGCAATACTTAGGGAAATTTGCATCTACAAAATTATGGTTCAATATACCTCTGATAGCTATGGCCGGGGGTATGTGAGCTTTGCTCACTATTTGCTATATTTACAAGAAGCTTTTACTCATTTATGATACTGACAGATGTAGGCAGGTGTAACACCCCTTTCTGCATAACTTTCATATGTGAGTTGAAAGACGGGTCGTATTATGTTGTCCGTTAACTTTTCATGTCCTCCCCATATCTCCTTCATTGATTGAAGCTTTTTTTTTTTGAAACTTTGCTCAGGAAGATGATGTGCAGAACTCATAAATCAATCATAGTTAAGGTCAAACTTCAAAGTCAAAGTTCAAAGGGCAATATTTTAATCGTTTTAAGATTTCTTCCTGAAACTTTGTACAAATATAAGGCATAATCAGACGATGTGCAGAGAAAAAGAACTGTAACCCTACTTTCAGTTCTAACATAATGATACCCCTTTGTTTAGTAGCTCACCTGAGCCGATCATAAGAAGTAGCGACTAATTAATCTTAATTATAATCCTACCTATGTGAAATAGGTGTTACGTCTTGCTCATACTGGCAAATGTGAATTAATCAATTTAAGTTGCGCTGTGTACAGGATTATTATTTACATACTGTATATTTTGAGTGAAAGCTGACATTAATCTCTTATCAGTGTTTGATTGTCAAATAATCAAAGAGAAACTGCCACTATTTAAAGGTACTGATCTGTCTAAATTGCACTTAATATGAACATTAATCTGTTTGTCTTTTTGCATTTTGTTTGTTTGTTTGTCACAGCTAACTTTTCTGCTTTGATCAGTCAGTGCCACAGTACGCAATGATTCTATAAGCGGACATTGAAGGTCCTGATCAGACTGAGTGGATGCATAGGCTGATCTGGGCCTTTGCTGACCGCATTAAAACCAGGTTTTTGCATAGCACAACCCATATGTGCTTTATTGAGTTCATCAGCAGATTGAAATCATACTTTTACATGTAACCTGTTTTTTTAGCTCACCTGAGCAAAAGCTCAAGGTTAGCTATTGTCATCACCCTATGTCCATCGTCCGTCGTCGTCCGTCGTTTGTCGTCAGCAATTAGTTTGTTAACACTCTAGAGGTCACAGTTTTGACCCAATCTTGATGAAACTTGGTCAGAATAATTTGCCTCTATGAAATCTAGGTCAAGTTCGAAACTGGGTTACTTGGGGTCAAAAACTAGGTCACCAGTCAAATCAAAGGAAAAACTTGTTAACACTCTAGAGGTCATAGTTTTGACCCAATCTTGATGAAACTTGCTCAAAATGTTTGCCTCTATTAAATCCAGGTCAAGTTCGAAACTGGGTCACTTGGGATCAAAAACTAGGTCACCGGGCCAGATCAGCAGAAAACTTTGTTAACACTCTAGCGGTCGCATTTTTGAAGCAATCATCATGAATCTTGCTCAATATGTTTGTCTTCATGATTTCTAGGTCAAGTTTGAAACTGGGTCACTTGGGGTCAAAAACTAGGTCACTGGGCCAAATCAGCAGAAAACCATTTTAACACTCTAGCGGTCACATTTTTTAAGCAATCATCATGAGTCTTGCTCAAAATATTTGTCTTGATGATTTCTAGGTCAAGTTCGAAACTGGGTCACTTGGAGCCAAAAACTAGGTCACCGGGCCAAATCAGCTTCTAACGATCACATTTTTGAAGCAGTCATCATGAATCTTGCTCAAAATGTTTGTCTTGATGAGTTCTAGGTCAAGTTCGAAACTGGGATCTCTTGGAGTCAAAAACTAGGTCACCGGGTCAAATCAGCAGAAAACCTTGTTAACACTCTAGCGGTCACATTTTTGAAGCAATCATCATGAATCTTGCTCAAAATGTTTGTCTTGATGATTTCTAGGTCAAGTTTGAATCTGGGTCACGTGGTATCAAAAACTAGGTCACCAGGCCAAACCAGCAGAAAACCTTGTTAACACTCTAGCGGTCACATTTTTGAAGCAATAATCATGAATCTTGCTCAAAATGTTTGTCTTGATGAGTTCTAGTATATGTTTGAAACTGGGTTACGTGGTGTCAAAAACTAGGTCACCAGGCCAAACCAGCAGTAAACCTTGTTAACACTCTAGCGGTCACATTTTTTAAGCAATCATCATGAATCTTGCTCAACATGTTTGTCTCGATGGTTTCTAGGTCAAGTTTGAAACTGGGTCACTTGGGGTCAAAAACTAGGTCACCTGGCCAAATCAGCAGAAAACGTTGTTAACACTGTAATGGTCACATTTTTGAAGCAATCATCATGAATCTTGCTCAAAATGTTTGTCTTGATGATTTCTAGGTCAAGTTTGAAACTGGTTCACATGGGGTCAAAAACTAGGTGACCTGGCCAAATCAGCAGAAAACTGTTAACACTCCAGAGGTCACATTTTTTAAATAATCATCATAAATATTGCTCAAAATGTTTGTCTTGATGATTTCTAGGTCTAGTTTAAAACTGGGTCACTTGATATCAAAAACTAGTTCACCTGGCCAAATCAAAGGAAAAACTTGTTAACACTCTAGAGGTCATAGTTTTGACCCAATCTTGATGAAACTTGCTCAAAATGTTTGCCTCTATTAAATCTAGGTCAAGTTCGAAACTGGGTCACTTGGGATCAAAAACTAGGTCACCGGGCCAGATCAGCAGAAAACTTTGTTAACACTCTAGCGGTCGCATTTTTGAAGCAATCATCATGAATCTTGCTCAATATGTTTGTCTTCATGATTTCTAGGTCAAGTTCGAAACTGGGTCACTTGGGGTCAAAAACTAGGTCACTGGGCCAAATCAGCAGAAAACCATTTTAACACTCTAGCGGTCACATTTTTTAAGCAATCATCATGAGTCTTGCTCAAAATATTTGTCTTGATGATTTCTAGGTCAAGTTCGAAACTGGGTCACTTGGAGCCAAAAACTAGGTCACCGGGCCAAATCAGCTTCTAACGATCACATTTTTGAAGCAGTCATCATGAATCTTGCTCAAAATGTTTGTCTTGATGAGTTCTAGGTCAAGTTCGAAACTGGGATCTCTTGGAGTCAAAAACTAGGTCACCGGGTCAAATCAGCAGAAAACCTTGTTAACACTCTAGCGGTCACATTTTTGAAGCAATCATCATGAATCTTGCTCAAAATGTTTGTCTTGATGATTTCTAGGTCAAGTTTGAATCTGGGTCACGTGATATCAAAAACTAGGTCACCAGGCCAAACCAGCAGAAAACCTTGTTAACACTCTAGCGGTCACATTTTTGAAGCAATAATCATGAATCTTGCTCAAAATGTTTGTCTTGATGAGTTCTAGTATATGTTTGAAACTGGGTTACGTGGTGTCAAAAACTAGGTCACCAGGCCAAACCAGCAGTAAACCTTGTTAACACTCTAGCGGTCACATTTTTTAAGCAATCATCATGAATCTTGCTCAACATGTTTGTCTCGATGGTTTCTAGGTCAAGTTTGAAACTGGGTCACTTGGGGTCAAAAACTAGGTCACCTGGCCAAATCAGCAGAAAACGTTGTTAACACTGTAATGGTCACATTTTTTAAGCAATCATCATGAATCTTGCTCAAAATGTTTGTCTTGATGATTTCTAGGTCAAGTTTGAAACTGGTTCACATGGGGTCAAAAACTAGGTGACCTGGCCAAATCAGCAGAAAACTGTTAACACTCCAGAGGTCACATTTTTTAAATAATCATCATAAATATTGCTCAAAATGTTTGTCTTGATGATTTCTAGGTCTAGTTTAAAACTGGGTCACTTGATATCAAAAACTAGTTCACCTGGCCAAATCAAAGGAAAAACTTGTTAACACTCTAGAGGTCATAGTTTTGACCCAATCTTGATGAAACTTGCTCAAAATGTTTGCCTCTATTAAATCTAGGTCAAGTTCGAAACTGGGTCACTTGGGATCAAAAACTAGGTCACCGGGCCAGATCAGCAGAAAACTTTGTTAACACTCTAGCGGTCGCATTTTTGAAGCAATCATCATGAATCTTGCTCAATATGTTTGTCTTCATGATTTCTAGGTCAAGTTCGAAACTGGGTCACTTGGGGTCAAAAACTAGGTCACTGGGCCAAATCAGCAGAAAACCATTTTAACACTCTAGCGGTCACATTTTTTAAGCAATCATCATGAGTCTTGCTCAAAATATTTGTCTTGATGATTTCTAGGTCAAGTTCGAAACTGGGTCACTTGGAGCCAAAAACTAGGTCACCGGGCCAAATCAGCGGAAAACCTTGTTAACACTCTAACGATCACATTTTTGAAGCAATCATCATGAATCTTGCTCAAAATGTTTGTCTTGATGAGTTCTAGGTCAAGTTCGAAACTGGGATCTCTTGGAGTCAAAAACTAGGTCACCGGGTCAAATCAGCAGAAAACCTTGTTAACACTCTAGCGGTCACATTTTTGAAGCAATCATCATGAATCTTGCTCAAAATGTTTGTCTTGATGATTTCTAGGTCAAGTTTGAAACTGGGTCACGTGGTATCAAAAACTAGGTCACCAGGCCAAACCAGCAGAAAACCTTGTTAACACTCTAGCGGTCACATTTTTGAAGCAATAATCATGAATCTTGCTCAAAATGTTTGTCTTGATGAGTTCTAGTATATGTTTGAAACTGGGTTACGTGGTGTCAAAAACTAGGTCACCAGGCCAAACCAGCAGTAAACCTTGTTAACACTCTAGCGGTCACATTTTTTAAGCAATCATCATGAATCTTGCTCAACATGTTTGTCTCGATGGTTTCTAGGTCAAGTTTGAAACTGGGTCACTTGGGGTCAAAAACTAGGTCACCTGGCCAAATCAGCAGAAAACGTTGTTAACACTGTACCGGTCACATTTTTGAAGCAATCATCATGAATCTTGCTCAAAATGTTTGTCTTGATGATTTCTAGGTCAAGTTTGAAACTGGTTCACATGGGGTCAAAAACTAGGTGACCTGGCCAAATCAGCAGAAAACTGTTAACACACCAGAGGTCACATTTTTTAAATAATCATCATAAATATTGCTCAAAATGTTTGTCTTGATGATTTCTAGGTCTAGTTTAAAACTGGGTCACTTGATATCAAAAACTAGTTCACCTGGCCAAATCAAAGGAAAACCTTGTTGACGCTCTAGAGGTCACATTTTTGAAGTGATCATCATGAATCTTGCTCAAAATGTTTGTCTTGATGATTTCAAGGTGATGTATAGTTTTCTGTCCAGTGACTCTCTTAAGTTTTTCCATTTAGGTCAGTTTCTCAGTAATTATTGGTCCTACAGAGTGAAATTTGGTACTTGTGAAGTGTTTGTGTTTAGGTCAGTTTCTAAGTAACTATTGCTCCTACAGCCAGTGATACTTAGCACATGCATACATCTTAGCATGGCCTCTTGAATGCAGTCATCCATATTTGACCTTGACCTTTATTTCACAGTCCATTAGACATGCTACATTGTCTTACTTGTTAATATAATCATTTTGAACTTTGATCAGAATGTTTGCCTTGATCAGTTCTAGATCAAGCTCTCATGATTATGTTTCTGTGGTTGCAGCTGTAAATAAACAGGGGAAATCAATTTTCTTGCTACTTACCCAACATTTCCAAGCCATGTTTCACTTCTTTTTGAATGTACAGAAGTTCATATTATCTAGATTCATCATCTTTTGTACCTTCCATATATTTGATTTCTCCCAACGAAGCTTGTAGGAGGTAAGGCATGCCCCAGAGGTCATAAACATCTGGGATCTTTTGATAAATTATGGAGATAGCCGACTTGAAAATTCGAAACCTTGGATATTTCAAAGTTTTAATGGAGAAATAAGGAAAAAATATTCATCTTGATACTCCTCTTACCTGGAGCTTGAACACCATAACTTTTAACTATACTAAGCCTAAAATTTTCTTTAGTCTGTTCTTTTATCTGATGATGTGTCCAAAAAGAGCCAACTTAAAAGTGTACCTTGAGCAAACTGCTCTTTTATGAGCAGGTTGCTCTAGGTGGGTAATTCATTCTAGTATGTCTGAGTAGTTACAGTAAATAAGATAATAATAATTATTCTATTCCAGGTATTGGTAGAAGCAGATCTAGGTCAAGGTCATACTCAAGACATAGATCTAGATCTCGACGGTCAAGGTCACACAGGAGATCAAGGTCACGAAAAAGATCAAGATCGAGGCACAGGTCAAGATCATCATCAAAAAGGAAATCCAAATCAGTGTATGTATATCAATCAGTGTATGTATATCATTTTGTCCATGTCACCATGCAAAAAGGTGTCTTCAGGTTGACTTGATACACTGTGTAGATTTTCCTCCCTTTTTATGCCCCCACTACGAAGTGGAAAAAGGCATATAGTTTTACCCTTCGTCATTGTATGTCTGTGTGTCCATCCATCCATCACACTTTATAGTACTGTTAGTGTATCCGCAACTCCTCGTACAGTTTTCAAGTTAATGCTTTGAAATTTAAACCATAATAAGGATATAGGCTGGGCATGTGCATAAAGGTCACAAAACTCTGATCGAATTATTATTGGTAGAGTTACATATTCTTGATTTACTTAGAAAATTTGTCTTATACACATGGCATAATAGGGTTTGTGTCTCCCCAACTACTCATATAGTTTTAAAGATAATAATTTGAAACATAAGCATATACAGACAGCGAAGGCCCAGGTCAACCTCAACTCAATCAAAAAATCAATCAACCTGTACACCCGCCTAGTTATACCCCTGGCATACGAAGTATGCCGAAGGGTATATAGTTTTCGTCCGTTCTGTTAGTCCGTCTGTCAGTCCATCAATCCACCCTTCCGTCCGTCCGTTAACCCTTTCTGTAACCAAGTTTTACTTTGAAGTTTTTTTGATTACTTATAACTCTGCAGCCACTGATCAAAAACTTTTCATATTTGGTATGGGGTACCTGGGAGGGTTCTCTTCCATTCTACATTTATGGACCCCTGGGTCATGTTCCAGGGCTGGGCTAGAGATGGGCACCAGATATGTTTATCACATCAACATTCAGTGTAATAAGGTCAGGGTCATTGTGACCTTATTTTCATGCTTTAGTGATTTTGACATAATTTGAAGCCTATTTCATGGATTAATGCCTCAATAAAGTAGTATGTTGCAGTTTGTTTATACAAACAACTTCTTAAAGAAGGATAGGCATCAGACATGTTTATCACATTAACATTCAGTGTAATAAGGTCAAGGTCATTGTGATCATATTTTCATGCTCCAGCGATTTTGCCTTATAGCTTGAAGACTATTTCATGGATTAATGTGATACTTGGAATATTGGTTCTGTGTGACACCACAATTGACAGCATAACAAAGTAGGTCACCTTGACCTATATTTCATGGTCCAGTAATTTTGCCGCATATCTTGAATGTTAATTTATGTATGAACATCATTATTTGGGATTAAGAATTAGTATGGTCCAACAGTTGACCTAAAAGTAAACGTAGGTCACTGTGACCTATATTTCATAGTCCAGTGATTTTATGTTACATCTTGAAGACAATTTGATGTATTACTATCATATTTTGGGATTATTTGACCTATATTTATAAGCTCTCTGATTTTGTCTTACGAGGGTCGTGCAAAAAGTTCTGTCACTAATAGGCTTCCTTGGTTTTATCCCAGGTATATTTTAAAATGCTTCACTGCACTTGAATGGTGTGTTGAATAGCTAACGATACCCGTTTATTTTGTGCAAATTGCTTTCCAACTGACCGAATTATTTCAAATTGAAATAGATGCAGGGGGTGGTGCGAAGGTGTCATGTATCTTACGTCACTGGGGCGTCCAACTGATATTGGCTTACAATTGGGCAAGGCCTGTTACCCTTGTAGCAGGTAAGGGTAGAGGGGGAATGTTTTATTTCTTCTGTTTCTTTACTTTCATTCTTGTTCTTCTTTCTTACCTGTCCCTCTCTTTCATCTCTTCTACAATCTCTTCTATCTCTTTTCTCCCTTTCTCTGGGAGACAACACAAAATGACCCACAAGGGTTGACGTGTCGTTAAACCCCAACACAATAACAATGAAATAGATGCAGTCCTATACACTATATACCAACTTACTTGTTACATTGGAACATGGACCAGAAGACTAAAATTCGTAACTATATTAAATACCGCATTAGGCATAATATAGATTCAAAGCAGATATTTTATGAATTGTGTGGTATATATGGACCTCAGACCATTTCAATGTGCACAGTTTTTAGGTGGGTTAAAGCTTTTAAAGCTGGGAAATTTTCTGTTGAAGATGATACCCGTCCTGGAAGGCCTAAAACCTCTGTTACCAAGGCTAACATCGCTGCTGTAAAGATTGTGGTCATACAGGATGCGCGATTGTCTGTCAAAGATATAGCTAGTTGTACTGGCATATCAGAAGGCAGTGTGCAAACAATTCTGAAAAAGTGTTTGGACCTGAGAAAGGTTTGCGCTGGGTGGGTACCTCATTTGCTCACTGAGGAGCAAAGAAGACACAACACCTTAAATGTGCCCGGGAACTTTTGAAAACATACAAAGGCTGTAATAGTCGGGTTATTTCTAACTTGCTAACAGGTGATGAAACCTGGGTGCACATGTTTGAGCCACAAAGAAGTGCTGATAATAAGCAATGGAAGCGAAAAGATCAAAAACGCCCATGTATTGCCAAGAGAACCATAAGTTCGAAAAAGATGTATGCAATTTTCTTAAATTCAAGTGGGCCAGTCATTCAAGTGCCTTGTCCATCTGGTCATACAGTCACTGGCCGATTCTACAAGAATTCTGTACTGAAGAAAGTGAAAGCATTTTACAATAAGAAACGACCAAGCAAAGGATGGTCAGGAGTCCACCTTTTACATGATAACGCCTCTCATAAGTGTGAGGTTGTTAAGTCTTTTTTGGCTTCTGAAAAGGTGAAAATTTTAAACCATCCACCTTATTCACCTGACCTGAGTCCCTGTGACTTCTTTTTATTTCCAAAGCTTAAGAAAATGCTTTCTGGAAATAAGTATACGTCTAGAAGTTCTCTTGGCAGCGCTATTTATCAGTGTCTCCAACAGATACCGAAAGAAGACTATTTATCTGCTTTTCGTGACTGGGTAAAAGGTAACAAAAATGTGTTTCAGAAAAGGGGGAATACTTTGAAGGTTTGTAATAAAAATATGTTTGATAAAACATAGCACTGAAGTAATCCGAACCCAGTGACAAAACTTTTTGCAGGACCCTCTTACTGAAGACTGTGTACAGACAGTGAAGGCCCAGATCAACCTGTGCATCCCCCTATTTATCAGTGCCTAACAGAATTATTGTATACTGAAAACTGTATCAACAGGCATATACAGACAGTGAGGGCCCAGGTCAACCTGTGCATCCACCTAGTTATTCGTGACTTACAGAAACATTGTATACTGAAGACTGTATACAGACAGTGAATGACCAGGACAACCCGTGCATCCCCCTAGTTATCAGTGCCTTACAGAAACATTGTATGCTGAAGACTGTATACAGACAGTGAATGATCAGGACAACCCGTGCATCCCCCTCGTTATCAGTGCCTTACAGAAACATTGTATACTGAAGACTGTATACAGACAGTGAAGGCCCAGATCAACCTGTGCATCCACCTAGTTATCAGTGCCTTACAGAAACATTGTATACTGAAGACTGTATACAGACAGTGAAGGCCCAGATCAACCTGTGCATCCACCTAATTATCAGTGCCTTACAGAAACATTGTATACTGAAGACTGTATACAGACAGTGATTGACCAGGTCAACCTGTGCATCCACCTAGTTATCAGTGCCTTACAGAATTATTGTACACTGAAGACTGTATACAGACAGTGAAGGCCCAGATCAACCTGTGCATCCCCCTAGTTAACAGTGCCTTACAGAAACATTGTATACTGAAGACTGTATACAGACAGTGATTGACCAGGTCAACCTGTGCATCCCCCTAGTTAACAGTGCCTAACAGAATTATTGTATTCTGAAAACTGTATCAACAGGCATATACAGACAGTGAAGGCCCAGGTCAACATGTGCATCCACCTAGTTATCTGTGACTTACAGAAACATTGTATACTGAAGACTGTATATGGACAGTGAAGGCCCAGGTCAACATGTGCATCCACCTAGTTATCTGTGACTTACAGAAACATTGTATACTGAAGACTGTATACAGACAGTGAAGTCCCAGGTCAACATGTGCATCCACCTAGTTATCCGTGACTTACAGAAACATTGTATACTGAAGACTGTATACAGACATGGAAGGCCCAGGTCTACATGTGCATCCACCTAGTTATCAGTGACTTACAGAAACATTGTATACTGAAGACTATATACAGACAGTGAAGGCCCAGGTCTACATGTGCATCCACCTAGTTATCTGTGACTTACAGAAACATTGTATACTGTAGACGGTATACAGACAGTGAAGGCCCAGGTCACCCTGTGCATCCACCTAGTTATCAGTGACTTACAGACTTATTGTATACTGTAGACTGTATACAAACAACTAAGGACCAGGACAGCCTGTGTATCCACCTAGTTATCAGTGACTTACAGACTTATTGTATACTGTAGACTGTATACAGATAACTAAGGAAAGATTTTCTACTGTCATTCTCTCCCTTCCGCTTATTTAAGAAGGGCAGTTGTCAGTTTCTGGCAAAAGAATGTGCACAATACTGGTTAACTGCTTAGAGGACTAAGCCTGCGTGTGGTTAGGTAAACTGACCGCGCTCGACATGACCATTGGGTTGACTGGGCCGTAAAACCTCAACACAAACAGACAAACAAACCAGGTCAGCTTGTGTATCCAGCTGGTTATCAGTGCCTTACAGAATTATTGTATACTGAAGACTGTATAGAGACAGCAAAGGACCAGGTCAACCGGTGCATCCACCTAGTTATCAGTGCCTTACAGATTTATTGTATACTGAAGACTGTATACAGACAGCAAAGGACCAGGTCAGCATCTGCATCCACCTAGTTATAAGTGCCTTACAGATTTATTGTATACTGAAAACTGTATACAGACAGCAAAGGACCAGGTCAGCATGTGCATCCACCTAGTTATCAGTGCCTAACAGATTTATTGTATACTGAAGACTGTATACAGACAGCAAAGGACCAGGTCAACATGTGCATCCACCTAGTTATAAGTGCCTTACAGATTTATTGTATACTGAAGACTGTATACAGACAGTGAAGGACCAGGTCAACCTGTGCATTCACCTAGTTATAAGTGCCTTACAGATTTATTGTATACTGAAGACTGTATACAGACAGTGAAGGACCAGGTCAACATGTGCATCCACCTAGTTATATTAGTGCCTTACAGATTTATTGTATACTGAAGACTGTATACAGACAGTGAAGGACCAGGTCAACATGTGCATCCACCTAGTTATATTAGTGCCTTACAGATTTATTGTATACTGAAGACTGTATACAGACAGTGAAGGACCAGGTCAACCTGTGCATTCACCTAGTTAACAGTGCCTAACAGAATTATTGTATACTGAAGACTGTATAGAGACAGTGAAGGACCAGGTCAACATGTGCATCCACCTACTTATAAGTGCCTTACAGATTTATTGTATACTGAAGACTGTATACAGACAGTGAAGGACCAGGTCAACATGTGCATCCACCTAGTTATCAGTGCCTTTCAGAATCATTGTATACTGAAGACTGTATACAAACAGTGAAGGACCAGGTCAACATGTGATCCACCTAGTTATCAGTGCCTTTCAGAATCATTGTATGCTGAAGACTGTATCAACAGGGAGCAGTAATGAATCCATGCTGATGTGCAAAATAATCTGAATCTGGGAATTTCCTGTGTGCATTAAGGCATCTTTTCTCCAGATGCAGCTCATTATACTTTTTATCAAAAATAACTTTTTAGCTCACCTGAGCCAAAGGCTCAAGGTGAGCTATTCTGATCACTCACTGTCAGTCATTGTCGTTGTTGTAGTCCTAGGAAGTCCTCATCCGTCTATCTGTCTGTTAGTCCTTCTGTCCACAATATAACAATATCTCCTCCTAAACCACTGAGCAAATTTTAACCAAATTTCACAGGCTTGATCCTAGGGTGATACTGACTGAAAAGTGTTCAAAGATTTGGAAACCATGCAGGATTCTGGTTGCCTTGGCAACCAAAAGAAATATATTTTTGTTAACTCTTCTTGTCAGAAACCACTGGACGGATTTCAATATAATTTGGCAGAAATGTTCCTTTGGTGATTCTGTACCAATATAGTTCAAGACAAAGATAAATCAGGCCATCATGATTCATCAAAAAACACGGCGGCCAGGGGGCAGGGCTTATTTTCCCTATAAATCTATATAGAAAACTTTAAAAATCTTCTTGTCAGAAATCTATGGACAGATTTTAGTATAATTTGGCAGAAATGTACCTGTGGTAATCCTCTACCAAGATTGTTCAAGCTATCATGATTCAAATGGGAGGGGCTTATTTTCCCTAACAATATCTATATAGAAAAATTTAAAAATCTTCTTGTCAGAAACCACTGGACCGATTTCCAATTTTTGCAGGAATGTTCCTTTGGTGACCCTTTACCAAGATTGTTCAGTCCAGGATGATTTGCCCAAAAAACATGGCAGCTAAGGGTCTGGGCTTCTTCTTCCTATATATCTATATAGAAAACTTTAAAAATCTTCTTGTCAGAAACCACTGGACCGATTTCAATATAATTTGGCAGAACTGTTTCTTTGGTGACCCTCTACCAGGATTGTTCAAGTTATGATGATTCATTAAAAAAACATGGCCACCAGGGGGCTGGTCTTATTAGCTCACCTGAGCTATGCTCAGGATGAGCTATAGTGATCACTTTCCGTCCATCCGTATGTGCGTGCATCTGTCCGTCCATCAACTAACGACAACTCCTCCAAAGCCATTGATGCGATTTGTCCGTAATTTGGTAAGAATATTGCTTTGGTAGGGGGATTTAAGAATAGCTAAAATTATGGTGATCTGCCTCTTGGTTTGGTTGCCATGGCAACAGAAAGCTCCCATTGACTTACAATGGGAAAATGGTTAAATTGCATTTTCTCCATAACCACTGAAGTGATGTGAGCCATATTTGGCAGTTATGATTGTCTACCCAGTTTATGTGTTTTATGACCAGCAGTCAATTTGTTTTGTTGACATGGCAACAGTCCCATTTTGAAAAAAAGATTTTTTAAATGACAACTCCTTCAAAACCACTGAAGCAGTATGACTCTAATTTGGTACAAATGTTGCTTGGGTAAGGGCAATCCAAAATAGCTAAAATTATGGTGATCTGCCTCTTGGTTTGGTTGCCATGGCAACAGAAAGCTCCCATAGACTTGTAATGGGAAAAGGATTAAATTGTATTTTCTCCATAACCAGTGAAGTGATGCGAACCATATTTGGCAAATATGATCATCTGATGATTGTCTACTCAGTTTATGTGTTTGATGACCAGTGGCCATTTTCTTTGGTTGCCATGGCAACATTTAAATTAAATTTCAAAAAAAGGATTTTTTTAAATGACAACTCCTTCAAAACCACTGAAGCAGTATGACTCTAATTTGGTTCAAATGTTGCTTGGGTAAGGGCAATTCAAAATAGCTAAAATTATGGTGATCTGCCTCTTGGTTTGGTTGCCATGGCAATAGAATGCTCCCATACGCTAAAAATGGGAAAAGGGTTAAGTTGTGTTTTCTCCATAACCAGTGATGTGATATGAATCATATTTCGCATTTATGATCAGTTGATGATTGTCTACCCAGTTTATATGTTCTGGCCATTTTGTGTGGTTGCCATGGCAACATTAAATTTTAAAAAAGGAATTTTTTTAATGACAGCTCCTTCAAAACCACTTAAGCAGTATGATTCTAATTTGGTACAAATGTTGCTTGGATAAGGGCAATTCAAAACTGCTAAAATTGGGTTGATCTGCCTCTTGGTTTGGTTGCCATGGCAACAGAAAGCTCCCATAGACTTATAATGGGAAAATGGTTAAATTGCATTTTTAGCTGGCCGGGACTATGTCCCTGGAGAGCTTATGTTGTCACCCAGGCGTTGGCGTTGGCGGCGTCTGTCGGCGTCCACGTCCGCGTTAGCACAATGTTTAAGTTTTCAAATGTGTGCATAGTTTTTTAACTGTTTAAGGTACTGCCTTCATATTTGGCCTACACCTACTTTAGGGTAAGATCTTTCAGTAGCATACACCCCCATCCCCAAAATACACTCTTTATGTAGGTCAAGATCAGTTCTTACTTTGTCTTTGAACCCATGTTTAAGTTTTGCGTTTAAGTTTTGAGAAGTGTACATAACTGCTGAAGTGTTCAAGATAGAGCTCTAATATTTGGCCCACACCAGCCTTAGGGTTAGACCTTTCAATAGCACATACCTCTTCCTCAGTTTGACCTTCTGCCTAGGTCAAGGTCAAGTCACACTTTGTCATTTGAACCCATGTTCGAGTTCTGCGTTTAAGTTTTGAAAAGTGTTTGTAACTGCTGAAGTATTCAAGATACTGCTTTAATATTTGGCCCACACCAATAGTAGGGTAAGATCTTTCAATAGCTCAGACCTTTTTTTCAGTTTGACCTGCCTAGGTCAAGGTCAGGTTATACATTTAAACTCATGTTTAAGTTTTGCGTTTAAGTTTTGAAAAGTGTTCGTAACTGCTAAAGTATTCAAGATGCTGCTTTAATATTTGGCCCACACCTACCTTAGGGTAAGACCTTTCAATAGTACACACTCCTTCCTCAGTTTGACCTTCTGCCTAGATCAAGATCAGGTCATACTTTGTCATTTATAGCTGTGTTTAAGTTTTGAAAAGTGTACATGGCTGCTGAAATATGTAAGATACAGCTTTCATATTTCATCCACACCAGCCTAAGGGAAGATGTTTCAATGGCATATACCCCATCCCTCAGTTTGACATTCTTCCAACATCAAAGTCAGGTCCTACTCTGTCATTTCTGCTATGTTTAAGTTCTGCATTTAAACTTTAATATTTAAAGATTGTTTTCTTATCCGATCAGCCCTTTCCGGCGAGCTGCGTTGTCTTCTGACAACTCTTGTCTTCATAACCAGTGAAGTGATGTAAACCATATTTGGCAGCATTTTGTTTGGTTGCTATGGCAACATTAAATTTAAAAAAAAAAAAGGGAATTTTTTAAATGACAACTCCTCCAAAACCACTGAAGCCGTAGGACTCTTATTTGGTACAAATGTTACATGGCTAAGGACAATTCAAAATAATGAAAAGTTTGGCGGTCTGCCTCTTGGTTTGGTTGCCATGGCAACAGAAAGCTCCTATAGACTTATAAAGGGAAAATGGTTAAATTGCACATGCTCCATAACCAGTGAAGTGATGTGAGCCATATTTGGCAGTTATGATCAGCTGATGATTGTCTACCCAGTTTATATGTTATATGACCGATGGCCATTTTGTTTGGTTGTCATGGCAACATTCAATTTTGAAAAAGGACTTTTTCAAATGACAACTTCAAAACCACTGAAGCAGTATGACTCTAATTTGGTACAAAAATTGCTTGGGTAAGGGCAATTTAAAATAGCTAAAATTATGGTGGTCTGCCTCTTGGTTTGTTTGCAATGGCGACAGAAAGCTTCCATTGATTTATAATGGGAAAATGGTTAAATTGCATTTTTATGCCTCGCCACAAAAAGTGGCAAGTGTATTGTTATACCGACCGAAATTTTGATTGTCCATCCGTCCGTCCAGGCGAACATCCAAGGTTTAGGGGGTATTTTTGGGGTATTTTGTGTCCATCCGTCTGTTCAGGTGAACATCAAAGGTTTAGGGGCTATTTGTCCCCCGACGTTAGTAGAAGGGGACTGTAGTAATGGGTTTGTCCGTCCGTCCGTCCGTAGACAGAACTTCTCCTACAGTTTTCAAGGGATTTTGATGAAACTTTCCAGTTATTGTTCCCATGACCTGAAGATGGTCATATTTTATCGAGGTCATGCTCGACTGATTTTTACCAGAGTTCTAGCCCTTTGGCAATTTTTCAGCACTAAGTCTTGTCTCTGCAACTCCTCTTGCAGTTTTCAGGGGATTTTAGTGAAACCTTCCAGTTACTGTTGCCATGACCCGAAAAGGATCATATTTTACCGAGGTCATGCTTGACTGGTTTTTACCCAAAAATAATAATTTGAAGAAGAAGAATGTGTAAAAAACAACATTATTCTTCTTCAAAACCAAGAACTGCTTAAATGATGATCCTTTCATTAGTTGCAATGACAGAATTGAAAAAAAATGTTGCATTTCAAATGCATATCTGCAGTGGCTATTTCACTCAGGTGAGCGAGCCATGGTTCGTGGGCCTCTTGTTTTACCTATATATCTGTATAGAAAATATTAAAAATCTTCTTCTTAGTCAGAAACCACTGGACTGATTTCAACAGTGTAGGGAATCTACATGACCAAATGGAATTTGTTACTAGTTTTAGCTCCGCATCAGGTAGGATTTTTATACGCCCGTTTGAAAAACGGGACGTATTATGTTACGGGGTATGGCATCTGTCCGTCCATCCATAAACTTTTTCGTTTCCGGCTAACTCCTCCTACAGTTTACATCCGATCAAGCTGAAACATGGTATATAGTTAGACCATGATGTGGCGCAGTGCATATTTTTTCGGGGTTCCAGTCCACCAAATGTTTGCAGAGTTATGCTTCTTAGAAAATTTCTGTAAACTTTTCATTTCTGGTTAACTCGCTCTTACATTTTGCATCCGATCAAGCTGAAACTTCATGTATAGTTAGACCATGATGTGGAGCAGGGCATATTGTTTTGAGGTTACAGTCCACCAAATATTAGCAGATTTAAACTCTTTGTTATACCTGAATTATACCCCTTTGAAAATTTCAGTAGACTTTTTGTTTCCGGCTAACTCCTCCTACAGTTTACATCCGATCAAGCTGAAACTTGATTTATAGTTAGACCATGATGTGGAGCAGTGCATATTGTTTCAAGGTTACAGTCCACCAAATATTAGCAGAGTTATACCCCTTTGAAAATTTCTATTAATTTTTCATTTCTGGCTAAATCCTCTTACAGTTTACATCTAATCAAGCTGAAACTTCATGTACAGTTAGACAATGATTTGGAGCAGTGCATATTATTTTAAGGTTACAGTCCACCAAATATTAGCAGAGTTATACCCCTTTGAAAGTTTCAGTAAACGTTTCGTTTCCGGCTAAATCCTCCTACAGTTTACATCCTATCAAGCTGAAAGTTAGACCATGATGTGGAGCAGCGCATATTGTTTCAAGGTTACAGTCCACCAAATATTAGCAGATTTAAACTCTTTGAAAATTCCTATTAATTTTTTGTTTCCGGCTAAATCCTCCTACAGTTTACATCTGATCAAGCTGAAACTTCATAAACAGTTACACGATGATGTGGAGCAGCACATATTATTTCGAGGTTACAGTGCACCAAATATTTGCAGATTTATGTTCCTATCACGAAAACACGCCTATATAATTTTGACCCCCTTAAACCCCACTTTTATATAGTAAAACTGGGGTTTACAAGGGTAAACATTATGTTTCTTATTTTGCTTAAAAACATAGATTGTGGGTATTCATTAGAACCGCCTCTCTGAGGCGGTTCTAACGAGTACTCACAATTTATGTTTTGAGCAGGAATATGAAAAATATTAGAATTTTTTATATAAAAATTTTCCTTTTTTGGTTGTAAAATGTTCAATATATTTGAATAGGCGTGTTTTCGTAATGCTTTGAAAGTTTTTGTAAACTTTTCGCAGCATATTGTTGGAGGTAATAGTGTGCAAATTTTATTTTATAATAGGTATATTTTTTGCAAATAACTAAAGTTTGGTCATATGGGCAAGATATTGATTTTTTTTTTTTTTTTTTTTTTTTAACATCTACTTTTATTAGATCTGCAAGGAAAGGTTGCCATTATTAAATCTTTATAAATACATAATTCCTTTTGGATTTTTTTTTTTTTTAATACTCTTCTGATTTGGCTCCCTTGAAGAACAAAAATAAAATCAGTATTAAACAAGTGAAAGGTTTAAAAAAAAATTCTTGCAGCATTTTTTTTTTTTTTTTTTTTTTTTTGGTTATTTTTGTTTTGTATTGTTTGATCCGATATTGAAGTATAGGAAAAACAAATCAGCCAAAGGCTCATATGAGCTTATAATATAGCCATGCTTCTGCGGTGTGTCCTCCGTCAGAAAGCACTTCTCCCTAGAAGCAGCAAACTTCTCCCTACTTTCCCAGGAGGAAGAAGTCACTTCTCCCTTAATTTCTGGGCCAGCTTGGACCCTTAGGTTACAGTTCACCAAATATCAGCAGAGATATGCCCCAATGAAATTTTTTTTATTTTTTTTATTTTTTTTTGTAATTCCACTTACAGTTTATATCCGGAGCACTGAATTATACAGGAGCCAGTTTATGTGCTACATCTTATTACTTGCCACGGGCGTATAATGCCCCGCTTGGCGGAGCTCTTGTTTAGAATATCTTGATTTATACTGATGGAATTTGTTCAAATAAAGTGCAGAGTATGTGGAAAATCAAGCTTTTCTGGTGGTGTAAGCGCTATTCTGCAAACTGGTCTGATTCTCGAGAACATTCAGAAAATGTTTTTCGTCAAAATTCATGTACACTGTCCCGGTAGCCCAGATTAACAACAAAACATTCTTCAAATGTTCTCGAGAATTAGATCGCAGAACAGCTCTTACACCACCAGAAAGAGCCGGCCTCGATGGCTCAGTTGGATGCATGTCCGACTGGAGACCAGGAGGTCGCGGGTTCGACCCCCGCCGAGTTCAGCAACATTCTTTTGTGAAGATTGATCATGAAATATTTTCTAAGGTCATTCTCTCCCTTCCGCTGATTCAAGAAGGGCAGTTGTCAGTTTCTGGCGAAAGACTGTGCACAATACTGGTTAACCGCTTAGAGGACTAAGCCTGCCCAGTAAACATGTTGTTAGGTAAACTGACTGCGCTCGACATGACCCCATTGGGTTGACTGGGCTGTAAAACCTCAACACAAACAAAACCACCAGAAAGAGCTTGATTTTCCGTGTACTCTGCGCTTTATTTGAACAAATTTGGTATGAATAGAGATATTCTAAAAAATCCTACCTTATGCAGAGCTAAAAATAGTTATAAACTCTGTGTACCTAGTCATTTGGTCACGTGGATTCCCCACACTATTCAACATAACTTGGCAGAAATGTCCCCTTGGTGACCCTCTACCAAGATTGTTCATGCCATCATGATTTGTCAAAAAACATTGCTGCTAGGGGGCAGGGCTTCTTTTCCCTATATATAGAAAACTTAAGAAAAAAATCTTATCAGAAACTACTTGGACCAACTTTGATATAAATAGACACCAGGAGTCTGGAACGTTCCTTTGGTGACTCTACCAAGATTGTTCAAGCCATCATAATTCATCAAAAAACATGGCCGCTCGGGGGTGGGGCTCTTTTTTCTTATATATCTATATAGAAAACTTAAAAAATCTCCTATCAGAAACCGCTGGATCGATTTCAATATTACTTGGCAGGAATGTTCCTTTGGTGACCCTCTACCAAGATTGTTCAAGCCATCATGATTAGTAAAAAATCATGGCCGCCAGGTGTGAGGGGCTTATTTTCTCTATTTAGAAAATTTAAAAATTTCTTGTCAGAAACCACTGGACAGATTTCAATATTATTTGGCAGAAATATTCCTTCGGTGACCCTCTACCAAGATTTTTCAAGCTGTCATGATTCATCAAAAAACATGCCCCCCCAGGGGGTAGGGCTTATTTTCCTATATCTATATAGAAGATTTTAAAAATGTTCTTGTCAGAAACAACCTGACCAATTTCAATATAATTCAATACAATTCATCAGAAATGTTCCTTCGTTGACCCTCTACCAAGATTGTTCAAGCCATGTTGAAAAACGTTGCCTCCATGGGGTGGGGCTTATTTTCTCTATATATTTTAAAAATCACATTCTCTGAAATAACTGGACCAATTTCAATATTATTTTGCAGAAGTGTTTCTTATGTGACCCTCTACCAAGATTGTTCAAGCCACCAGGGGCGTGCTTATTTTCCCTATACACTGTATATCTATATGGAAAATTTTATAACTCTTCAGCTTGTAGAAACCACTGGACCATCTTCAATATAGTTTATTAGAAATGTTCCTTTGTTGACCCTCTACCAAGATTGTTCAAGCCATGATAATCTATTCTTATTTTCCCTATATTTATAGAAATTTTGAAGATTAGTTTTAAAAAGAAAATGAGACACACTCCATTTTATAGGACCATCATGTCACTCTTCAACATAAAATTTATACAAAAAACTTAAAGCAGTGAACTTGGCTGAAACTTCACTAGTAAATATGCAAATCTGTTTGCTCAGGTGAGTGATATAGTCCTCTTGTTTACTATAATTGTACCAGTGTTTGTTGTGTATTACAGTCAGTACTTTCTTGTGTCACCTGTTGAGAGTTTCGATATTGGCAGCCAGTTTTCCATTCATCTGCCCGTCGGTCAACATTTGCATCAACCATAATGTTGTTTAAGTCCATTTCTGAATTACAATTACAATCATCTAATTTAACATACACATTCTTGCTAGCATGAACTCAAACAAATACCATTACGGTAAATGTCCTAAAATTTCGAACAAAATTAAATAATTTCAGTTCTTGCTGTTCGAAATTTTAGAAATTATGATTTGCTAAAAAATTTACTGTTCGAAATTTTAGGACAGATTCACTTACAGCCAAAATTGACCTGGCTATCGGACGCTTTCTGACACCCGAAACGACAAAAAAGACCTACACGACGAAAGGGTTTTCTTATTTGCTATGTGTGATTAAACTGAATGTGAAATTGTATGAACTATTAAAATAATTAGCACACTGATGTTTGTTTTCAATTCCATCCGATTAATTCTATGCCGAGTAATGTTTCTCATAACAAAACAATTAATTATCCGGTACACTAATTAATCACCAGATACGTTTGTTTGGCACTCCGGGAATGTGCCACTTTCTTAAAATAGGCTGGCTTAGTCCACTCTCTTCTTACGTAACAACCCTCTTCACTTTACCGCACTGAGATACACAAGCTGACCAAAAATACTTCAAAAGGTTACCGCACGTTTGTTCTTGTTTGAGCCACTACAGAAAGTCGGTGAAGTGTACGGAGTTTAAATGTGAAAAGCGCAGACTGATTAGAATTTCCGCCGTTTTGAAGCGCAGTATTCACACTGCTTGCTGACATAATGCATTCTGTTGGCGATATGCATAGACCCAGATCAGACCGCCCCGATACATAGACTGCGCGGATGCGCATGTTGATCTTGTCTATGCTGGTCTCAAATGTCACAAGGTCGTTTCTATTGGAAATGACTCATACATAACGAACAGCGCGGACAACCAGATCTGAATGCAGCCTGATCAACATCAAAGATTTTAACTCTACACCAAACTGAACTACAGATGCCAAACCAGTGAACTGCCATAATCGTTTTTTAGCAATATTTTTCTTTAAAAAAATGTATTGTCGTTGAAGCTTATTGCAAGAATTATCTGTCATCAATAGTAATCCTTTCATTAGATCTCGGACCTAGTAATACTAGTAGTGATGGTGTATATTGGGTCCAAGATTAGATCCCTGTTCAGGCGAAAACAGCCCTTTGTGCATTTGTGTAAGTCAGATCAGAATGCGAGACGCAGTCTAGTGCAGGATGGTGTCCACTCAATTCGCTGATTATGTCATTGGTATAAAACACTGTAATACATGAATCGCAGTCTCCAGCAAGTGGACAGACCGATCACAGTTTGCAACAAATGATTAGGATCATTTTGGCTTGTTGGTAGACTAGCTACTAGTCGGATATCAATATTATTTTCATCAATCAATTATAATTATTAATTTACTTAATGAACTAAGGGCCATCTACTACTTACTGCTTGCCTCACCTCTTTGATAGCAGCAACTAATCTTGGAGATATAGGACTAGTAAAATACGAAATATACTCTTAGAAGTGATTGACATTTATTGCCTTTCTAATGTTCCTTATCTAATTCACAATCTTGTTAAAATCATTCCTTCTCCAATAAATTGTTTATATAAAAGAAGCTGGCCATTAGAGTTCAATGGATAACATAAACATTGTTTAGAAGCCTGCCTGTGTACTGCATGTATTACCAGTTTTGTTTGTGTATTAGTAAATTTTAGATGAAAACAGAATCATATTTGATAAGTATTTCATATTATAAACTGTTGTATCAACAAAATTAAGGAAATATTTTTAATTTGCTTTGATGTCTGGATAAGCTTTTTCTATAGCTCTCAGATAAGAAGACATATGAGGTAATAATTTAGGATAAATGTTGTAGGTACTGTCTTCTGAGACAGTTCGAAAGAGTATCTACATTCCATATATATTTTGATGGAGAAATGCATTAAATAAATAAAAAAAAAAACGACTTTTTCTATAGCTCCAACAAGACATATGAGGTGATAATTTAGGATAAATGTTGTGGGTACTGTTTTCTGTGACAGTTCGAAAGAGTAACTACATACCATATATATTTTGATGGAGAAATGCATTAAATTAAACAAACAAAAATTCTATAGCTTTAAGATAAGAAGACATATGAGGTAATAATTTAGGACAAATGTTGAAGATACTGTTTTCTGAGACAGTTCGAAAGAGTAACTACATACCATATATATTTTAATGGAGAAATGCATTAAATTAAACAGAAAAAGAAAAAAAGTCTATAGCTTTAAGATAAGAAGACATATGAGGTTATAACTGAGGATAAATGTTGTGGGTACTGTTTTCTGAGACATTTCGAAAGAGTAACTACATACCATATATATTTTGATGGAGAAATGCATTAAATAAAAAAACAAAAAAAAAAAACAAAAACAAAAAAACACTATTTTTTCTATAGCTCTAAGATAAGAAGACATATGAGGTAATAATTTAGGATAAATAATGTGGGTACTGTTTTTTGAGACAGTTCGAAAGAGTAGCTAGATACCATATCTACCAAAAGTAAAATTTCAAATGTCAGGTTTCTTCCTACCATTGCGAGAACAAAATAAAACATCACATCCTTTCAAAAAGCTTCCCAGTTACACCTTGATTTTACAGACCATAATCAATAGCAAACTTGATCTTCTCAGCCTTTAAAAAAGAATGTGTACTTTGTTTCATCATCAAAACACACCAAAATGAAATTTAGCTTTTCCAACTTTCTCTTATCAGTATTAAGTGATCAGTATGTGGTCAGTAAAGCAATAAACACTTCAAGTGTGGTGGTTCTCAATAGAAGTAATTAATCATTTACCAAGCAGAATCCTGCGAGGTAAAATTCGTATTTTACTAGACCTTGATGTCAGAGACCAACTATTAGAGACTGGCTATGCAAGATGTCATACATACATTTGAATCAGCTTATAGTAAGGAGTGATAAAACATGACATCAAGGTCTAGGAGCTAGTCTAGCTTGTTGGGACCTATCATCTCTGTTGTGACCACTACCTGTACTGAGCATAATGACAATCACGCGGTCAGACAGGAAATATTTTGCTGGAGGCGTTAATCCCCATGACGAAATCGTTTTCGGCGTGCTTATTGAAACCTTTAGCACGCTAAACTTAAATATTAGCGGCAGATATTATCGAAGGACACAGTGTACGGACGAGCAGGAACGACCCAGATCAGGATGCGCGGATGCACATGCTAATTTACAATTTCGCATGTAGCGCTTTCGTACTGTCGCATGTGCGTCACGCTTTGCAGAAATGATCAGGTCAACTTTGGAATTCTGGTATAGGGGCCATACGACTTACCGAAATACCAGAATACTACCGAAATACCGGAATACCCGTGAAAAATACAGGAATACCTACTGGCTTTGATTAAGAAACGAATATACTCGGAGGACGATCTTGAAAAGCCCAGAGGCCAATTCCCCTACTCCCCCAATTAGTTTCATTCCCTTATTCTCTGCGGCGTCTGATCTGGGTCTACGCTGTTGCATAGGCCTATCTATTCCAATATTTAGGTTCTTTAAATTTTTAATACGTGCTAGTTTCGTATGCATTTCTGATGAGAAAAGGCTCTATAACATTAGTTTGTTTTTCTCCTGATTAGGTTTCCGCCACGATTTCATGTGACGCAATGCTACGAGCACGTGGTTTCTTAATGCGAGGCAAGGGAAATGTTGCTTTGTGACTTTTCATTTTCTGGGTATTTTAATAATTATAATGTTCTCAATATATACATAATGTAAAAGAATAACAGTACTAATATTTATTTATACCCTGGTAAATGCAGAGTAAGGTCCTCACTCTTTAGGTTTTTACTGTTTAAAGGGAGCTAATTGCATATGCCTCGATGATGAATTTTACGAGTCGGACCCAGCGTTTTTTTTGTTTGTTTTTTTTATTAATCAGGGGCGGATCCAAGATGATTTCTGAAGGGATTCGATTTGATCGAATTTCCGTACTTACTCTACGTATTCGGACAGACAGGCCTGAGCAAACAGTGTAGACCCAGATCAGACGCTGCAGAATGCATTTAAACCTTCACTGAAACTGTGACCAAAGATTTGTAATCTCTCCAAGAACTGGAGTTACATGCCTGTTTGTTACCACAAAAGGCAAAATCTGACTGCCCTTGCATCGGAAGATGATCCGAGTCTTCACTGGTCGCACGTCTTATTGTCCTAAAAGTGTTTTCCAAATTTCCCTGTTCCCCCTAACTATTTTCATTCCCTCTTTCTCTGCGGCGTCTGATCTGAGTCTACAGTTTGCAAAGGCCTGTCTGTCCCAATACTTAGTTTCTATTTTTAATACCTGCCAGTTTCATACGCATTTCTGACGAAAAAATGCTCTATAATTTAACGAACATAAGTGTGTTTTCCCACTAAGCGGTTTCCGCCACGATTTCTTGTGACGTTACCGTTCGAGAACACGGTTTTTCATGCGGGGCAAGTGGATGTGACTGTTGCATTTTCTGTATTTTCACATATATTTTTGTAATCTATACTGGAAATCTGTCCCAGAACCTCGTGTCGTCGTCCGGTGGCGTATCTGAGCAGACCCATGAAAATCTACGTAGGTTTAGCAATAAGACATACGAAGTAGTGATGAGATACACAAACAAACAGCAAATAGTCAGATCGTACAGCGCGGATCCATAGATTTATCCTGGCCTTCGTTTTTCAACCGGAATATTTATCGTGTCTGCCACAAAGTAACAACAGTTCTAGATCGCCTGCGCATAATCTAACCCTTATCACGCCGACATCCATGTGACTGTCGCGTGGAAATGGCTAACGTGATGGAAGTCTTTTTTTAGCTCGCCTTTACGAAGTACAAGGAGAGCTATTGTAGTCACCCCGGTCGTCCACGTTTGCGTTTGCGTTCCCGTTCCCGTCACACTGCGTTAAAGTTTTTCAAATGCTTATGTCTCAACAGTCACTCCTCACAGAGGCATCAAATTTGGAACTTAGGTACCTTGGAGGGTCTTCTGAGATTCCAAGAGAATAAACCCCTGGGTTCTTGCCCCTGGGTGGGGCTAGGGGTCAGAATCTAGGACACCTTTGTAATACTGTGTTAAAGTTTTTCAAATTCTTATATCTTGACTTTCACTCCTCATAGAGCATTCATATTTAGAATTTGGGTACCTGGACGAGTCTTCTGAGATTCAAAAAGAACATACCCCTGGGTTCATACCTCAGGGTGGGCCTTGGGGTGGGGCTAGGGGTCAGAATCTAGGACACATTTGTAAAATCTTATATGCCTACAGTTATAGACACAACTGGTTATACATCAGCTAACTATGTGACATCGGTTTAAGTGTAAGAGAGTGAAGGTGATGGTGACCTACATTTTACGGTCCAGGTCACCTAGATTTCACGGTCCAGTGATTTTGCCTTATATCTTGAATACTATTTGTTGGATAAATGTCACACCTGGGATATTACTTCCATGTGACCCAATGAATGACCACTTACTATATCTAGGTCATTGTGACCTATATTTCATGGTTCAGTGATTTTGCCTTATATCTTGAATACTATTTGTTGGTTAAATGTCACACCTGGGATATTACTTCCATGTGACCCAATGAATGACCACTTACTATATCTAGGTCATTGTGACCTATATTTCATGGTTCAGTGATTTTGCCTTATATCTTGAATACTATTTGTTGGATAAATGTCACACCTGGGATATTAGTTCCATGTGACCCAATGAATGACCACTTACTATATCTAGGTCATTGTGACCTATATTTCATGGTTCAGTGATTTTGCCTTATATCTTGAATACTATTTGTTGGATAAATGTCACACCTGGGATATTAGTTCCTTGTGACCGGATTATTGACGTCAAAATATATCTCTGTTGGTGTGACCTATATTTCATGGTTCAGTGATTTTGCCTTATATCTTGAATACTATTTGTTGGATAAATGTCACACCTGGGATATTAGTTCCATGTGACCCAATGAATGACCACTTACTATATCTAGGTCATTATGACCTATATTTCATGCTTCAGTGATTTTGCCTTTTATTTTTATTACTATTTCATGGAGAATTGTCATACCTGGATTATTATATCTATGTGACAGAATGATTTACATACAAATACATCTAGTGTGACCTATATTATATGGTTGAATGATTTCGCCATATAACTTGAAAATTATTTCATAGATTATTTCATTTTGATTTTCATAATGATAAAAATGTTACAATATAAAATGTACCCAGCAGGCGAGCTACGCTGTCCTACGACAGCTCTTGTTTTTTTTTCTTGTGAATTTTCAATCAGTATCTCCTGGGCTTGTATAAAATTAAAATACGGTTCCCATGCCATTTATGTACATAAAATTCGTTATGACACTGCTGTGTGCATTTACGTTTTGCAGTGACTTTCTACACTACTACTTTAGTTCCCGGTTCCATAATGGAGAAAAAAAAAAAAAAAAAAACGTTACTGAAATTAGAATGCGCCGATAAAAAATTACTTGAAGAAAGCTGTGTTCGAAATTTTAGAAATCCCCTTTTTGCAAAACTGCTACTGTTCGAGATTTTAGGACATTTCCAGAAATTATTTTGGGCAAAAATATTAGGTGTTCGAAATTTTAGGGTGTTCGAAATTTTAGGACATTTACCGTACCTATCTTTCTCAGTCTAATGACTGTGCCATTTTTTTTATGTCAACCCTTGCATTTAACACCATGTCTGATTAACTGTAACAACTACAATGGTATAACATAGCATGTTCTTTTTCCTTAATACAGACGCATAATTGCAGTGTCATTTTATTACCTATATATTTCATGTTTGAATTACTTCATCATTGTTTGTGTCAACCCCAGCACTTAGCACCATTTCTGATTAACTGTTTGACCTACAGTCCAGATGTGATGGCAAGTTGTCTCATCAGGACCTTCACCGTTTGGCATTCTGTTTGTAATCTTTGACTGACACCCCTGTTCACTGGAATGGACATTTCCAAATTCACATATGGAAGGATCCATTTCAGATATGCAGGAATAGATATTTCCAAATTCACATTTGGAAGGATCCATTTCAGATACTCAGGGGATGATGGTGGTGGTGGTTAGGGAGGGGTTGGGGGAGAAGGGGAGTTAAAAGTTAATTTTACAATTAAGTATCCTTTATTTTCAGCTCGCCCCCCAAAAGAAAGCTTGGACCAGGGTATGTATCGTTTGTGTACCTAAGAACCTTTAACCCTAATGTGCCAGTCTTAACAACAGTAGACAAAAATCTTTATTTTCTTTTTTATTTCTGCAAAGAGGCTTGATGAATTGTTTGCTTAAAATTTACTCTGAAAAATAGACAAAATATTTTAGAATTTTGTCTGCTACAATTCCGAATGGATTTTTTTTTAAGGCCAGATGTCTTTATCATGCAAACAGGCATTTCAACAATGAAAGGGCTAAACCAGAATGAATGTGAGTGGCATAGATATAGATAAGACACTTTTCAACCTGAAAATATTGATAGTTTCCTTATTTCTCCATGAAAATGTGTGTTAAGTACTCAATAGAACTGCCTCAGTGAGACAATTCTAATTTAGAACCACAATATATGTTTTCATGGAGAAATAGGAAACATGTTTATCTGGGTATCCCTCTTGAGCTGTCTTCTTAAAGGACTTTCTCCATTTACTGGAGAATTTTGAATATTTCAGAGACCACTGGTGAAGCAAGAAGACATAGCTCTAGACAAGGCACTGTTATGCCCCCAAATTTTGTAAAGGAGGCATACTGCTTTTGATTTTTATGTGCGTTTAACTGTTAATTTGTTCATCACACTTTTTGTTAGGTTCATAACATATTTCATACATGGATTCCTTTTAGAAAATTAGCAGATCTATATTTTTAGCTCACCAGACCTGAAGGCTCACAAGGTGAGCTTATAGAACAGCAAAGCTCTGGCATCCATCATCCACACTTTTGAACAAACATATCTCCAAGACCAGTTGGCATATTTTAGTCAAAATTTATTAGTAGCATCTTTTGGATGGGGCAAAACCTGCATTAGGTTTTGAGGCAGATTATATATAAAAAAAAACACTGGTTTCCTTGGCAACAGAGAGCCCCCTTTGACTTATATTGGGGAAAACGATGTCTCCACCTTTTCTCAGTTGTTAGCTAACCTGAACCTTTAGGCTTATAGGTGAGCTTATAGTATAGGCAGACTCCATTGTCCATTCATCCGTCATCCACACTCTTCAAACATCTTCTCCTCAGAAACCACTGGGCCAATGAAAACCAAATTTCATATGGAGCCTCTGTGGATAGGGAGAACAAAAAGTTGTTTGCCCCATCTGTTTCACATGACCAAGATGGCCGCCACATCCATATACCACCCTGTTAAACTTATACGCAGGCCGTACGGTCAAAACGCATCATAAACGGTTTTGAAGTCAGACGGTGCTTTGCAACACAAAACATAGTGCAGTTGGTGGAGAATAAACCACATTTTCAAACTATATAAGAGACTTACCGTAGTTTGTTGAGTGTTTCTCAAAACAGTCAAAAAGAAGTTGAGAAATATGTTTGGCCATTACATCCATTCATTTCAAACTATGTCAAAATAATGAACATGTGTGGTACTTTTCCAGCATTATTTTACTCTTCATTTGATTATTTAATTGAATTTAATGAAAATATACCATGTAAACATGTTAAAATAGAATTTTAGCAGAAAATTATAATTACACTAGATAAAATGGTACTGCTTTGCTTTTGGTGTACGTCAAAAAAAAAAAAAAATGCTGAAAGAATGCAATTTGCTAAGTAGCAACTTCGAGAATTCCAGAGTGAAAAGTTGGTAACAAGTCTTCTGACACGCAAACTGAACGATCTCGTTTCAGTTTGTGTTAAGATGAAAGTTTCTTCTGCGAAAGGATACTTATGAGCCCTGGCTACAAATTACTTTAAAGAATACTGATCCTCAAGTAGAAACAATATAATGACTGTGGTGTTTGACTAAATAGGATCAGTATATTAAAAGAAACCAGGCTAATGATGGTTTGCAGTTTCGCATGTGATTGGCATATGGTTTGACTTGTGCTTGTGCATGCTGCTTAGGTGTAGACAAGCCATATTGAGTATCTCAACAGATGCATCAGCTGCGACCTACTAAGAAATCATTTTACTCTATTTATTTTGGCCATAGAAGCTAACCAGTCTGGCCCAGTAAGCAGTTTTCAGTCCTTTAACCTTTACTACTCTCTGGGCATTTTCAGCAGATGACAAATTGATGATATTTTTCTTATTTTTCCAAAAAAACAGGATTTGACATTTGACATTTGAAATGTCATATCCTGTTTTCTTGGAAAAACAAGAAAAATATTTCAAAATGTCGTCTGCTCAAAATTTTACCCAGAGTGCTAAGGGTTAAAGTGTTGATTCCTTTATAAGACTGCTTTCAAAGAACATATTCACTGAAAGCAAACTTGTCTTGGAAAAAGCCTGAAAGAGACATGAGATGACCATTTTATCCATTGTTACCTTGATATTCAGTTTGGAATTTTACCTTGATATTCAGTTTGGAATTGGACAAAGTGGAATTTTCAATTCAGGTTTTGAAGACAGAACTCAGTAAATTGTAAGTAAACTTTATATTAATTGTTTCAGTTTTAATTTCAGTTAATTGATTCTATTCAAATGATGAAAAATCACTTACTTTGCAACTGCTAGGATTGTTTCTACTTGAGAAACAGTATTCATTTAAAGAAATTCGCAGCTGGCGCTGGCAAGTATCCATTCACAGAAGAAACTTTCATCTTAAAACGAACTGACATGAGATCGTTCAGTTTGCGTGTCAAAGGACTTGTTACCACGTTTTCACTCTGGTATCTCATAGTTGCTACTTTCTTGGCATCACTATTGGTCATGCATAAGTAAAAAGTTTGCGCATTATGCACAAGATGTAGATCAATATATGTACCATAATTAGCCTTCAGAATGAGCAGATTGCATTCTTTCAGCATTTTTGGACATGCATCAAAAGCAAAACAGTACCATTTTATCCAGTGTTATAATTTTTGGCTAAAATTCTATTATGATATACAGTCTCTCGTTATCTCAAATTCCAAGGGACTCTCTGAAATACTTCGAGATATCCGTACCTCAATATATCAGATTTGCAGAATTGAGGAAAAAATAATTCGAACAACCGTATTTAACAAATATATTTGCTGTTGGACTCTTGAAGTTAGAGATATATTGAAAATATTGTGGAAAAGAGGAGAAATTAGGAGCAATTTCTCCTTTTTTCCACAATATTTTTTTACCTGTTGTTAGATTTTCATGTTTAGACAGGGACCAGATTTTCACTTCGAGATAAGCAGTTATTCGAGATAAGCGAGGTCGAGATAACAAGAGTCAACTCAGCTGTATTTTCATTAAATTCGATTAAATGATCAAATGAAGAGTAAAATAATGCTGGAAAAGTACCACACACGTTCATTATTTTGACATAGTTTGAAATGAACCATCATGGGAATGGATGTAATGGCCAAACATATTTCTATATCCTTGTATGGATTTACTTTATATTTACCATGATATTGATCCAATTTTTTTATTTGGCACTATTCCCGCCCCTGCTTATGACCTGAAGGTCAAGGTCATGGACTTAGAAATTTTATGTTAAAGTTTTGTGCCAATGTTTTTAAGATTTCTTAATTTCTAAATCCTTGCATGGAGTTACTTTATATTTGGCATGATTATAGATATTGATCCAAAATTTTATTTGGCACCATTCCCACCCCTGCTTATGACCTAGAGTTCAAGGTCACAGGCTTAGAAGTTTATGTTGAAGTTTTGCTTTTAAGTTTTTAAGATCTCTTAATTTCTAAATCCTTGCATGGAGTTACTTTATATTTGATATGATTATAGATATTGATCCAAAATTTTATTTGGCACCATTCCCACCCCTGCTTAAGACCTAGAGGTCAAGGTCACAGACTTAGAAATGTATGTTAAAGTTTTGCTTTTAAGTTTTTAAGATCTCTTAATTTCTAAACCCTTGCATGGAGTTACTTTATATTTGGCATGATTATAGATATTGCTCCAAAATTTTATTCAGCAATATCCCTGCCCTATAACCTACAGGTCAAGGTCACGGATTTAGAAATTTTGTGTTAAAGTTTTACTGCAAAGTTCTTAAGATCTTTTGTTTACTCAGCTACTTTTCAAATCATGCTATTTATATTTGGTATACAGAGAGCAGCTATGGAAGATGTTTATCCAAAATCATATCCAGTACCATGTCTTCCACCCTCCCTCCAAACCCCCCCCCCCCTCCCCACCAACACACACACACACAACACTAACTATGATCAGGATTTTAAGGTCATAATTTTTTATTTCATTGAAAAGCGTTAGTTCAGGTGAGCTATCCTCTCTGGTGACAGGTCTTCTTTAATATCAAAGAAGGAATTTGAGATGGGAGGTTGCTAACAGCTATTGATATTATCAAATTTCTTTTGAGTGACGAGTTCGGGCCTCCCGGTTAGTTACAGCTGTCACAACACTATTTGAAAGTCTGTGTGAAGCTACAATGCAGCAAAATAAGATAAAGGCAGCAAAATCAGATAAATTTAAACCAATTTTTACGCTTCCCCTTTAATCAAGGTTTGGTGCCTATGTGGAATTATTATTTGAGATGCTGAGCTACGGTCTAGCCAATGGAAGTTGTTAATAAATACATGTACTGAAACTAATCTTTCTTTTTTGGATCTCTCTCTCTCTCTCTCATAAGGGTTGTATGTACCCTAATATTTCTAAGTGCAATGCCAAGAGTTGCACCTGCTGCAATCATTTAATTTGTCAGTCAACTATAATTTCCTCAGTTAATCATAGACAATTTTCAGTTGTAAACAACTCTGATTTAGACTGAAAATCAGAGGATGTTATATGTTTTCACTTGCAGCGAAGGAGGCTGAGGAATGCAGTATGTTGGACAGACCAAACGGGCCCTTAAAATAAGGTTTAAGGAACATTTGCTTCAAATCAAAAAATCAAAGAAAATTGATATGTTTCTTTATCAACATTTCCGGAGTACTGGTCATTCATGATCATCTAGTAAAATTTTGGTTCAACCTGTTGAAAAAATTATACACAAGTCCAATTCTACCGAAAGATTCAAAAATATTTTAAGACATGAACTTGAACTTAAATGGATTAAACGTTTACAAACCCCTTTTCCACTTGGATTTAATGATAATATTTACCATGAAGGAAATATTTCTAAAATGCCCGATTTCGATGCTTTTTCCCTTTTTGATATTAAAAAACGTAATAAACGATCCCATGGTAAGCGCAAAAATGGCAATTTTAAACGAAAACATAAAACTGTCTTATCTCTTTTTGATTTAAATATTCTTTTAAATTCTGGACATCATCAAATGCTTTCTAAACTAGCTTCACTGTCTGTTTCTTCATTACGTAAGTTAGATGATGAGGTGAATAAATTTTATGATAGAAAACATGATTTGTATGAAGCAGCTGTCCTTACTAGATGTTATACTCAACATGCTCTTCGTCCTTACATTGATTCTGAAATTAACCACATTAGACACATCATCAAAATTCCATTCATTAATAAAGGTATTGAATTCATAGATTTACCAAGCATATTTCGAGATAATAATGTTATATCAGCTATACCTTCATATTTCGAAAACATGGAATCTCCTATTATTTGTTACAAATATAACAAACCTATCCATAATACTATACTTAATTTCAATAAATTAGTTTCTGATCTTGATATTGAAACTAGTTCTCCTGATTCTTGAGATTGTAAAGATTCTAAATTTTGTTATCAACCAGCGGGTCATATTGTCACTGGTAACTTGAAGATTATAACTGATTCACGAATCCGTTCAGTTATTTCAAAAGGACCTAAATATAGATTCCCAGCCCACATTGATTTTAATAAAGGTCGGGAAACAATTGCCAGTGCTTTAAATGATTATTGTACGCGTTGGTGTAAATGAGAGCATGTTGAGTCTAATGCTTTAAATAATTGGAAATTAAAGATTTTTAAGATCATTGATGAACGTGTATTATTTTACTCTAATAACCTTGATCTTCTCCCTCCTAAGCCTAAATTATCTTTTCGATATTTAAAACAAGTTATCCAAGAATTTCATAGGAAGTATGTTTTGGCTCCAGCTGATAAAGCTGCTAATAATGTTGTTGTTGTATGACGACTTTATTATATCAATACTCTAATACAAGAACTTGGTAGTACCAAAACATATGAACGGATTTCTACTGACGAGAGATCTATTGTCAATACCCATTCTATCGATATTACTGCTAAGTTTGCAGTGAGTATTAAAGAAAAGCAAGACAGACTTCCTACTTTATATTGGTTACCGAAACTTCATAAACGACCTTATAAAGCATGTTTCATTGCTAATTCTAGTTCATGTACGACTTCTGTTTTGTCCAAACTGCTAACTTCATGCCTTACTGCTGTTAAAAAACATTGGATTAGATACTATGATACTGTTTATGAAATGGACGGAATTAACTATTTTTGGTCAGTTAAAAATTCTAATGATGTTCTCAATAAATTTAAATCTAAAAACTTTCAGGCTTCTAAATTGTCTACATAAGATTTTTCTACGCTGTATACTACATTACCTCATCATCTTATAAAAGATAAACTTATTGATTTAATTAACCGAATGTTTATTCGGGAGAATACCCAATATTTGGCTTGCAACGAAGAATGTGCTTTTTGTCGCACCTGCTTTAGCACGCAGGTGCAATATAGGCGTGCTGTGACCCATCCGTTCATCAACAACTGACTTTTGAGCGCAACTCCTCCTACAGTTTTTGGCCAATCGTTTTGAAACTTCACAGATGTTTTGGCCATGGCGTGTAGATGTGCATATTGTTTGCTCATAATTCTCAGATTTTTTTTTCCAACTTTTTCCGCTTTGTTAACTTAGTTGTTTTTTACCTAAAACCCAAATAGTCAGTGGGTGCCTTGTGAGCGCAACTCCTCCTACAGTTTTTGGCCAATCATTTTGAAACTTCACAGATGTTTTGGCCATGGTGTGTAGATGTGCATATTGTTTGCTCATAATTCTCAGATTTTTTTTTTCAACTTTTTTCGCTTTGTTAACTTAATCAGTTTTTACCTAAAACCCTAATAGTCAGTGGGTGTCTCGTGAGCGCAACTCCTCCTACAGTTTTTGGCCAATCATTTTGAAACTTCACAGATGTTTTGGCCGTGGTGTGTAGATGCGCATATTGTTTGCTCATAATTCTCAGATTTTTTTTTCACTTTTTTTCGCTTTGTTAACTTAGTCAGTTTTTACCTAAAACCCTAATAGTCAGTGGGTGTCTCGTGAGCGCAACTCGTCTCGTGAGCGCAACTCCTCCTGCAGTTTTTGGCCAATTATTTTGAAACTTCACAGATGTTTTGGCCATAGTGTGTAGATGCGCATATTGTTTGCTCATAATTCTCAGATTTTTTTTTCACTTTTTTTTGCTTTGTTAACTTAGTCAGTTTTTACCTAAAACCCTAATAGTCAGTGGGTGTCTCGTGAGCGCAACTCCTCCTACAGTTTTCGGCCAATCATTTTGAAACTTCACAGATGTTTTGGCCATGGTGTATAGATGCGCATATTATTTGCTCATAATTCTCAGATTTTTTTTTTCAACTTTTTCCATTTCGTTAACTTAGTCAGTTTTTACCTAAAACCCTTATAGTCAGTGGGTGTCTCGTGAGCGCAACTCCTCCTGCAGTTTTAGGCCAATAGTTTTGAAACTTCATACATGATTAGGTCAGGGTCTGAAGATTTGCATATTGTTTGCACATAAATCTCAGATTTTTTTTTTTCAACTTTTTTTGCTTTGTTAACTTAGTCAGTTTTTGCCTAAAACCGTTTTAGTCAGTGGGTGTTTCGTGAGCGCAACTCCTCCTGCAGTTTTAGGCCAATAGCTTTGAAACTTCACAGATGATTAGGTCATGGTCTGAAGATGTGCATATTGTTTGCACATAAATCTCAGATTCATTTCAGCAGAGTTAGGGGCCCTTGATTTATGCCCAAATTGGTTTCCGCTCAATATCTTGTGAAAGATTTGATGGATTAGGATCATATTTTGCATACATATTGTTGTTAACAATACCTAGCTTGGGATTGTCACATGACATTTTTCGTCAATTTTCAGCTGAGTTACTGGCCTTGGTTTATGGGCAAAAATGATATCCGCTCAATATCAATATCGTGAAATAATGGACAGGTTTAGATAAAATTTTGCAAGCCAATATTCCAAATTTTCTACTTTGTCCATTTTTCTAACCCATCAGTTTCTTGAATACTGCAAAATAGATTTTTTTTCAATACAAATAGGAACTTGTATGACTTAATCCCCGCAGATGCGACATCGCTTTCCGCGGATTTCTTGTTTCACTTCTGATGTATATAATAATCACAATTTATGGTCGTGTCAAAAAGTCTGTGATGCCCTTGTTTATCTTTTGGATAATATTTTTATTAGATTTGGAACTAAACTTTATAGGCAAACTATTGGTATTCCGATGGGAACTAATTGTGCTCCTCTTGTTGCAGATTTGTTTCTTTTTTGTTATGAGAGAGATTTCATGAAGTCTCTCTCACGTGAAAATCAGGCTGACATTATTGAGGCTTTCATTTCAACTTCAAGATACCTTGATGATTTATTAAATATTGACAATATTTACTTCGACCAAATGGTGGACCGGATATACCCTACAGAACTCCAATTAAATAGAGCAAATTCTTCCGATACCGAGGCACCTTTTTTGGATTTGAATCTATGTATATCTAATGGTACAGTTTCCACCAAAATTTATGATAAACGGGACGATTTTGATTTTGATATAGTCAATTTCCCTTTTCTGGATGGCGATGTCCCCCTGCGTACCTCATATGGGATATACATATCTCAACTTATTAGATTCGCCAGAGCTTCTTCAAATCTTAATGACTTTAACTACCGTAATAAAGCCCATACTGCCAAATTTCTTAGGCAGGGCTATCCTTATTTTAAACTTCGTAAGGCGTTTTCGAAATTTTATCGCAGACACAGTGCCTTGTTAGAAAAATATAGCGTCAGTCTGAAAACACTTCTGTAACAAGGTATATCAGAACCAGAATTTTACAGTGACTTAGTGTACAGATTTAGTAAAATTGTAGGTAAATCTAACTTTTCGGAGCAATTCAGAAAACTTATTAACGGTTATAAAAGAATTGGCTATAGCCTGAATATTATGCGGCAGACTGCATGCTTAGTTATCAACCCAATCATTGTTGATGGCTATGCTTCACTCTTTAATTGCACGATGGCAGTTCGGGCCTCAGACTCAATGATGGTCTCTTCGTAAAACTTTAACCAGTGGGTTTGGGCTTGACAATATGTCTTTGGCTTGGCCCGCCGTGGTTCAACTATTGGTTTTCATTTACTCTGGTATACAGTAGAATTAGCCATGAGTACTCGTCTTTGTTTATTATAGTGATTAATTTGATTTTTATGTTTTCGCTTTGATGCATTGACTGAGTTGGGAGCCTTTATGCGAACCGAATTTTTATGTGTTTCTGTATTAAGAGTAGCATCGGGACCCAGGGTACAAGCATAATCGGAACTACAAGTTGCAAAATCGGAAGAAGTGAAGAAGCCAAGGCAAATTCCAAAATCAGACTACCAACATGCATATCATGATTACTGTTGCACAATTATACCTCATTACAGCATAATAGAAGATGAAAACTGCAAAAGCAAGAGACATCATAATAAACTGCATATAAAATGTTGCATAATTCAGTTTTTACCTAAACACTGTTCCATAAAATAAGGCTGCTCATTGTGGCTTTCAGCATACTAAAATTGAACCTTCTTTTATTTACAGGATGCCCCCAATTCCAGGGTGAGTACAGTTTACTTTATGCTTTGCTACCTGTGAAATAATGGAATATTAGATTTTTATACCCCCGACATACGAAGTATGTTGGGGTATATAGTTTTCGCTTTTCCGTTAGTCCGTTCGTTCGTACGTACCTTCGTTCGTTCGTTTGTCTTTCCATAACAGGGTCAAAGTTTTTGCGTTAAAGTTTATAAGACCTCATATTTTGAAGACCCTTTGATGGATTTGGTTCATATTTGGCATGATGGTAGATATAGGTCTAAAGTTTTTATCAGCACCATCCCCACCCCGGGGGTGACCTTGGGGTCAAGGTCACAGACTTAGAATTTTCATAAAAAGTCACAGGGTCAAAGTTTTGGTGTTAAAGTTTATAAGACCTCATATTTTGAAGACCCTTTGATGGATTTCGTTCATATATGGCATGATGGTAGATATAGGTCTAAAGTTTTTATCGGCACCATCCCCACCCCGGGGGTGACCTTGGGGTCAAGGTCACAGAATTTTCGTGAAAAAAGTCAAAGTTTTTTGTGTTTAAGTTTATATAGCGATATCATCAAGATCCTTGAGGAATTTCATTTATATTTGACATGTTGGTAGATATCCGCCTAGCTTCTTACTCGGCATGATCACCACCCTGGATGTGACCGAGGTCAAGGTCACGAACTTAGAATTTTCATATAAAAGTAAAAATTTTTGCATTTAAGTTTATATAGCCATATCATCAAGACCTTTAATTAAATTTCATTATCCCCTAACTGAAAGGTTGAGCGGATATAGCTATCAGCAAGGAATCTGTTTGTCTGTCCGTCAGTCTGTTGAAGTATTATCCGTTTATACTTTATTTTTGTCTTAGGGTCAAAGTTTTTGCGTTAAAGTTTATAAGACCTCATATTTTGAAGACCCTGTGATGGATTTCATTCATATTTGACGTGATGGTAGATATAGGTCTTAAGTTTTTATCAGCACCATCCCCACCCCGGGGGTGACCTTGGGGTCAAGGTCACGGACTTAGAATTTTCATAAAAAAGTCAAAGTTTTTTGTGTTTAAGTTTATATAGCCATATCATCAAGACCCTCGAGGAATTTCATTTATATTTGACATGTTGGTAGATATCGGCCTAGCGTCTTACTCCGCATGATCCCCACACGGGTGTGACCGAGGTCAAGGTCACGAACTTAGAATTTTCATATAAAAGTAAAAATTTTTGCGTTTAAGTTTAGATAGCCATATCATCAAGACCTTTTATTAAATTTCATTATCCCCTAACTGAACGGTTGAGCAGATATAGCTATCAGCAAGAAATCTGTTCGTCTGTCCGTCCGTCCTTTGAAGCATTATTTGTTCATACTTTATTTTTGTCTTTGGGTCAAAGTGTTTGCGTTAAAGTTTATAAGACCGCTTATTTTGTAGACCCTTTGATGGATTTCATTCATATTTGGCATGATGGTAGATATAGGTCTAAAGTTTTTATCAGCACCATCCCCACCCCGGGGGTGACCTTGGGGTCAAGGTCACAGAATTTTTATAAAAAAAAGTCAAAGTTTTTTGTGTTTATATAGCTATACCATCAAGACCCTTTGAGGAATTTCATCTATATTTGACATGTTGGTAGATATAGGTCTAGAGTTTTACTCAGTATCATCCCCATCCCGGGGTATGACCTTGAGGTCAAGGTCACAGACTTAGAAATTTCATATAAAAGTAAAAAAATTTGCATCTAAGTTTATATAGCTACACCATCAAGACCTTTTGTTGAATTTCGTTATCCTCCTACCGAGAGGTTTAGGGGATATAGCTATCAGCATGGAATTCATCCATTCATCCATCCATCCATCTGTCTGTCCATAAATGCATTATACCGGCACAGTGGCTCAGTGGTAGAGCGTCCGCTTTGTGACCGGGAGGTTGCGGGTTCGATCCCCGGCCGGGTCATACCAAAGACTTTAAAAATGGTACTAGCTGCTCTTTGGCTTGGCGCTCAGCATTAAGAAAGTAGAGCTAGAACTGGTCAGCTCAGTTTCAGTATAATGTGACTGGGTGGAATATCATGTCAAAGTGTCTGGGGCGTGATATTTCAGTGAGGCAGCACTCTAAAAGTGAGCATTGAGCTCCCTGCCACATCCAGACACCGTCGCGATATGACTGAAAAAGGTTGAAAGCGACGTTAAGCCCAAATCAAACAAACAAACATAAATGCATTATTGTGCACCCCATAACTCCTAACTACCCTTTGAGCTATTTTCAGGAAACTGTCAGGTTGTAGAAGGCATTTGGTAGGGTGTCAGGTACAAGAAAGACAACTTTAACTGACTTGGTCCATGAGTTATCTCCCCTTGTCTCCAGAATTGTAAAAATTTTGTGTGAACCATAACTTTAAAACATGTTAAGATATTTTCATGATACTTCACCAGTATGTATAGGACATTGAGTAGGCATATCACATTCAAGAATGACTTTCTGACTCCATTCTGCAGTTTTCTCCCTTGGTTATTTAAATCTTGTGCGGGCAATAACTCTAAAAATTCTTTAAGATATTTTTGTGATACTTTATGTAGAGGGCATTGAGTAGGCAGGTGACCTTAAAATTTTCATTAAAATTTATATAGCTATATTATGAAGACCCTTTTGTTGGTTTCATTAATATTAAGCATGATGGTATATATAGGTCTAAAGTTTTTCTCGGCACCATCCCCAAGCTGGGGCATCGCTTTTAAGTCAAGGTCACAGACTTTTCATACAAAAGTCATTTTTGCTTATATTATAAAGACTGATTGATTTCACTAGTATATGGTGATAGTTATAGAGCTAAAATTTTATTAAGCTCAATCCCTGCACCTGTGCCTGATCTTGGAGGTCAAGGGCTTCATATTATGTGTGATTGAAGTTTTTCAATGTTATAACATAAAGCATATAACTGCCATCTCCAGAGTCAAAGCTACATACTTTGTGCTCTTTAAAAACTGGCGGTAGCGCTGGTCAGGGGTATACGTGCCCCACTGGGCACTTTGTCTAGTATGAAATAAAAGGGAAAAATTCTTACTGGTTTAAAGAAGTTCTTATTACTAGAAAAAAGAGCATTTTCTATTATATTTCTTGCTTTGTCAGTTTGTTCCTTTTTCATAATTAAGAAATTACATTTTAACTGCACAATACAGTAACCTATAGATAATGTGCATTCTATTCTGTATTTCAAACCTTCCACAGAAAAAAACGACAGTTCAGTCGTCTTAAAGAGTCTTAATCCAGAAGGTCCCTTAGGCAGTTACCTGTGTGACGTCATTCATCCCGCACTTTTGATCATGTGTCAGTTTCTTTTCTGTAGACAAGAAAGTAAACAAAGGATTTTTCACAGGGTGAAAAAAATCTATATTTTCTTTCTTTTCTCCGGTTAAATTTCTTAATCCTTTTCTTTCTATTGTTCCTCTATCAATCCTGCCACTGAAGATACTATTTCTTTCAAAAAATCGTTTTTCGATTTCTTGTTATAATTGATCGCTTGTCCATGTCATGCATTTTTGCGACTTTTCATGAAGATCGTTCATGGCGATTGTGGACTTATTAAAGCACGGTGGGATAATCACCAAAATTGTTTATCATGTTCTTTTTCAGGGTTTTCCCTGACTTGCTTTTGGCAGTTTCTTACTCCCAAAATCATGTTCTGGACTCCCAGAACTAAGGGATAAGAGTCCTGATTGATGCATTTATCATCTGTGTAAACTTGATTTTATTTATTTTTGGCTTTGAATTTTGATTTGTTTTGTACCTAAAGGACAAGAAATAAAACTATTTGGGAAACATCTAATTTCTTTTAAACAATAAACACCTAATTCATATTTATGGACCCCCTTTACTCAAGATCGACGAGTCACTAGGACCCTCGGTTTCAAACCCTGAGGGAAAACCCTGCTTCTTGTTCCAGGTTGTCGACTTGTTCTACCTGTAGTATGTAGTCCAACAAGATCTGGATCCTTTCAGACAAAAGACAAAATAACGCTGCAAGGAAATCAGCCATGAGCAAGAAGAAACAGAGCAAGAAGAAACAAGTTGTTGATTCAGACATGTCTGAGGACAACTCCTTTGATGGGAGCACCACCCCACAGGGCTATACTGCTGGGGATAAGACCCATAAGTGTGGCAACTATATATAATATCTGCAGAGAGCACCCAAAGTATAAGTCCACTTGTCACTGGTTACCAGTCACCGGTCAACCAGTCAGCCAGTCACCAGTCAACCAGTCACTGATCAACCAGTCACCAGTCAACCAGTCACTAGTCAGATGGGCAAATTTTCACCTGTCAACCAGACACCGGTCAGCCAGTCACCGGTCAACCAGGCACCCATCATCTGATTCCTAGTACCAGGCACCGGTCACTGGTCATCCAGTCACTGGTCAATCAGAAATGATTACCGGGCACCAGGCACCAGGCATTTAATCACCAGTCACCGGTCAACCAGTCACCGGTCACCAGGCACCAGTCAACTTCCCAGGCACCAGTCATCAGATATCAGTCGACTGATAATGATTACCGAGTAACCAATTAGACACATAGGAGTTCTGAGCAGTCATTGCCGCATGAGCCTCAGAACTCCGCTACCTCAAAAAGAGTATTATTACCTCTAGAGCCTGACTTTAGTCAGATATCGGATCCAAGTATCATTAGAGATAAAGTAGAAGAGATCAGCCTAAAACAAAACACAAGTCAAAGAAGAGAAGGAGACATGGATCATCTTCCTCTTCCTCCTCTTCTAGATCCTCAATCTGATCCACTGCCTATCTCATAGGAGAAGCAAAAGGTCTAAGAGGTCCAAACACTCACACAAAAGAAGAAGAAGACATTGGACGTCGTCTTCTTCTTCAAATCATTCCATTAATGATTATGGAAGATATAAAAGAATAAGACTATCTCCTCAGGTTGCAGATTAATCAGACACAGGTTATACATTCAGATAAACGTGGTGCAACAATCAAGGGATTCAGGCTCCGAATCGGTTTCAGAAACCTAGTCCTTTGACAGGGCTATACATGAAGTGTTTAGACTACTTCCTCAGGAGTTATGTCCTAAGCCGAGCGGGCCCCCGTAGCCTAGTGGATAAGAGAGTTGACTCTTAATCCATTAGGTTTCTCACCGCTGTGGTTCGAGCCTAGCTTGGGTCATATGTGGGAAAGCCAAGTTCTGCTTACGGATGGTCAGGTGGTTTTTCTTCGGGTTCTCCGCTTTTCGCCCACCTTCGATGAATGATCAGCTCGATATAAGTGAAATATTCTTGAAAGGGCCGTAAAACCCAAATAAAAAAAAAAAAAAAATGTCCTAAGCCGATGGAGGAAAATACTCCTGCAAAAATACTTTCAGGAATAGAGCACTTGATGGTCTAGAGCTACTCCATTGTTAGTGCTCCCACAATCTAAACTAGTGGAAAATACCACAAAGTTTATACAAAGCAAAATAGACTCTGAAAGCTTTGCTAAAGATTGGTATGCCTTCGGCATTTGGTTTCTGATGAAATACTACAAAAGCCAGAACCAGTATTTACCCACGGAAAATCTTTCCCAACTAGAAGCTGACGCTTCACTATTGGACATTTCTAGTAGGGGATGATGTTCCATCCCAGTAAAAAATCTAGAATTCTGGGAAAAGAGAGCTCGCAAATTAGTGGAGATCAATTCGCAGGTGGATTTGTTTTCTTCAGCAGCCTACTTATGTCTCCAACAAGAGTCCATGTCAGTCACAGCTCTGTCTAGACTCTTGGAGGCTGTGGCCAAATCCATTAAACATTCGACAGCAGTGTCAAATATTCTGTCCACTGAGCTGTTTCAGGCTAGACATGACGCAGCACTAGCCACTTCAAAGTTATTATTGGAAAATTCCGGTTACAAACTAAGGAATGCTCCTGTCAATGCTAAATCGTTGTTCGATAACAAAATCAAGGAAGTTGCTAAATCTTAATACGAAGCACAACAACAGAGATTTCTAGCCTCTTCCTCAACCAATACTAATCAACAACAAAGATCATCGTATTCGGCTACAAGAATGTTCAAAATACCTAGACAGCTGAACAAGTCATCTAGACCTAAACAATCCCAACCGTATAGGTCTAAAACTAAGACCCAGTCCTTTACGTCCGGCACTAGAAAGGATTTTAATAAGAGGAGCAGTAACTCGAAACAGTTCCCCTCCTCTAAACGTGCCTCATCTTCATCTAAGTTCTGAAAGCAAACCCTTTCCACTGCCTATCTTACCATGCCCAGATATTCAAGTGGGAGGAAGGTTGGCCCACTTTGTGGAACAGTGGGGAGAATTAACAAACAACAAATGGGTCTTCTCCATCGTTCAAGACGGTTTCAGGATACCATTCAGGTCAAGTCCCCCTCTTTTGTCAGTTCTGATAAGTCTGAGTCAATCTTCCTCCGAGTTACTGCGAGAAGAGATCATGGAACTTCTACAGAAACAGGCAGTGGAAAGGGTACAAGATCCAGGAACACCAGGTTTTTATTCCCAGCTATTTCTTGTTCCAAAAAAGAATGGAAAGTTACATCCAGTAATAGAGCTTCCTCTGCTAAATCAATACATAAGGAAACAACCATTCAAGATGGAGACAGTCAAGTCAGTAAGACAATCGATATTGGTCAATGACTGAACTGTCTCCATAGACCTGACAGATGCTTACCTACATGTTCTGATTCACCCATGATCCAGGAAGTATTTTCAGTTCATGTTCGAAGATCAGGTCTTTCAATTCACTCTTACCCTTCAGTATTTCCCTAAATCCTTGGATTTTTACCAAACTGATGGACGTTATAACATCGCACTTGCGTCAACGTGCCATCTCGGTATTTCCGTACCTAGACAATTGGCTTATAAGAGATCTGATTCGGTGGCCTCGGTGGCTCAGTTGGATGCGCCGTCCGACTGGAGACCAGGAGGTTGCGGGTTCAACCCCCGCCGAGGTCGGCAACATTCTTTCGCGGAGATTGATCATGAAATATTTTCTACGGTCATTCTCTCCCTTCCGCTGATTCAAGAAGGGCAGTTGTCAGTTTCTGGCGAAAGAATGTGCACAATACTGGTTAACCGCTTAGAGGACTAAGCCTGCCCAGTACCGTAAACGTGTGGTTAGGTAAACTGACCGCGCTCGACATGACCCCATTGGGTTGACTGGGCCGTAAAACCTCAACACAAAAAAAAAAAAAAAAAAAAAAGATCTGATTCGCAACCGGCTTGTATCTCATACAATATATTGCCTCCAAAATGTACAAATTCTAGGTTTCATTCCAAATCTAAAGAAGTCAGATTTGATACCAGCCCAAAAATCCACGTTTATAGGGATTATAGGTTTATAGGGAATTTCTGACACAACAGAATATAGTCAGGGTACCACAAGACCGAGTCGACTTTCTGCATGAACTTTCCTTTCTCTTTTAGGCAAACTCTGTGCAGCAGCAGACTTCATTCTCCTAGGCAGACTACATTTATGACGGCTTCAGATGTGTCTTTTATCTGTCTAGAGACCTCACATTCTTCCACTTGATCATCACATTCCGATCAACAGTATGATTCGATTCCATTTGAAATGGTGGATGGACACCAGTCGCTTTGTTCTTGGAACGTCCATTCATCCTCCAGATCCTAATACATTACTTTTCACGGATGCCAGTCATTTTGGATGGGTAGCTCATCTCGAGCCGATGAGACTGTCCTTTCATGGTCACTTGTCGGAAGACCAATCCCAGCTCCATATCAATATTCTGGAAATGATGGCCATTTGTTTAGCACTGAAGAAAGCCATAAAATACATTCACTACCCTTGTTATGACAATACAACAGATGTCTCCTATATCAACAAACAAGCAGGAAAACATTCTCCCAACCTATGTGTAGAGGTATGGGAGATCCTCCATTGGTGTCTGGAACTCGATACATGTTCAGTGTTAGTCATATTCCAGGCAGATTCAATATATTGGCAGACCGTCTTTCGAGATTGGACAGACCTCTCAAAACAGAATGGGCTTTGGTATAATCGGTAGCGAATTCCATTTTCCAAATTCTCAATTATCCCAATGTGGATTCGTTTGTGACACGATTCAGTCACAAACTCCATTGTATGTATCTCCAGTTCCTGACAATCATGCATTAGCGATAGACGCTTTTATATATAGGGTGTTTGATTATTTTAAGTATTATTTTCATGTTTACTACAAGTTTCTATATATAAATAGAAACTTTCTGGAAAAAACATATTTACAATAACAAGTTGTTTATGTACTAGATTCTGGACTCAGTTATTTTTGGTATGTCATAGAACATTTAGAATGTTCTTGACTAAAACTGGAAAATGAGTGACTGCCTCCCCCGTGTAACTCAGTTATATTGTTTTATCCTTCAAAGAAACTGATACGTGATCAAAAGAGCAGGAAGAATGACATCACACAGGTAACTGCCTAAGGGACCTTCTGGATTAAAACTCTTTAAGATGACTGAACTGTCATTTTTTTCTGTGGACGGTTTGAAGTACAGAATAGAATAGCACATTATCTATAGGTTAAGTATTGCTAGTTAAAATATGTTTTACTTTTATAAACTTCATGTTTTCAACTTGCATGTAATGTTTTCAACAGTACATGAAGTTCTGTCTGTATTGTCATTAAATGCCATAATTATGTAATTAGCCAATGGACACTGAAGATGTTATTAACCTTTAGAACATATTAGGCTATCCTTGGAAATCTGGGGCTAAGGTGCTTTGAGACAGTGTGCTCAGATCCCTGGGTAATTAGGCAACAGTTTCATGTCCCGCCACAAAAAGTGGCGAGAGTATTATTTTATACCATCTGAAATTTCCAGTGTCCGTCCTTTCATCCATCTGTCAGCGCCTCCATCATTTGTGTCTGCTCCATAACTCTGAAACCATCTGAGATATTTTCATGAAACTTCACACAAATGTAAAGCACTATGAGGTGATGTGCAGAACATGAACCATAACTATGGTTTGTCTACTTTTGAAGTTACTGCCCTTTGAACTTTGAACATAGCCCTTTCTGTTATGTACTCGTGTCCATTCTAAGTTGAAAACTGTTTGAGATGAAATTTCTCACATGTGTAAAGCACCATGAGACAATGTGCAGAACACAAAAAACATAACTCTGGTTAACCTGTTTTTGGAGTTGTGAGCCTTTGATTATTGTTGATATTGAAAATAGCCATTTCTACTATGTACTTGTGTCTGCTCTCTAAGTTGAAAACCGTTCCAGATATTTTGATGAACTTTCACACAAATGTAAAGTATTATGACACAAGGTGCAGAACACAAGAATTGTAACTCAGATTAATCTACTTTTGGAGTTATGGCCCTTTGAACTTTGAAAATTGTGATTTCTGTAATATATTTGTGTCCACTCTGTAACTTGAAAACCGTTAGAGATATTTTCTTGAAACTTTATGCAAATGTATATTACCATGATACAATGTGCAAAACTTAAGAACCATAGCTCTGAATAGTTACTGCCCTTTGAACATTCTTAATAGTGATCCAAGTGATGTGCCATTTGTATAACTTGAAAACAGTTTCAGAGATTTTCTTGAAGCCTTGCAAAAATGTAAAACAACATAAGATAACATGTAGAACACATTTCATTTTTGATAGAGTTATTGCACTTGCTTGATTTGAGTGCAGTGGCGGGACATGGTGCAGTGCTTGCAGCGCTTTTATTGTCATGTTGAATTCATATCATGATATAGATAGTAAGATGATATCATATGTTTGTTCCCTCACCTTAGTTACAGATAAACAAACTGCCCACTACTTACAGTTTTTTTCGCACTTATTGATCAGTTATTTTTGGATTAAGCATTCTTTTATTATTAAGTGTTCCCGTCAGTTAAATACTGATTTTGTAGGAGTTCTATTCTATATGATTTTAGAGTGTTTCACTAATAAGTTAACAATAAATATGTGAGCCTGGTTTCCGCAAATGTCTGAGTTAACTCAGTGGACAACAAATTTTTCTTAGTTTGATATTCTAAGCAATTTGCCTGGATCTCAAGTTGAATTGATATTTTTCTCCATTTTAGCTCTATCAAGAAAAGAGACCGTTCAAGGTCACGTCGTCGGTCAAGGTCACGTTCTCGCACTAGGAGGAGAAGTAGATCAAGGTCAAGGTAAGCTGTCGTAAATATTATTGCAGAAATTGTTGTCAAGTTTAGCTGCTAAGGAAGAGCTAAGGATATATCGTTCATATTGGTTTCATGTTTCTCAAACATTTTTATGCCTCCGCCATTCAAAGAATGGTGAAAGGGGAATATAGATTTACCCATGTCTGTGTGTGTGTGTGTGTGTGTGTCTGTCTGTGGTTAAAATTTGTATGGGGTCCGTAACTCCTGAACCTTATGTGATGCAATCATGAAACTTCATAGGTGGACATATCTCATCAAGACAGTCATGAAACTTCACAGATAGATATATCTTATCAAGTTGATGTGTTGCTAACAAGAATCATGACTCTTGCCTTTTCCATTTTTCAGTTATCTGCCCTTTGTCAAAATTCCTGAAACATAAGGAATTTGTTCATGAAACTTCACATTTGGGTTAATCTTATTGAGGCAGTGTGCATTGAATAATAAAGACAACTCTTACTGTTTTGGTTTTTGAATTACCTGCTCTTGGTCAAAATCTGCCTCATGACCATAACTTGTGAACCATATGGAATTTATTCACCAAACATCACAGGAGGGTTTATCCTATAGACAAGAAAACTCTCTCATGCAAAAGTGGGGGTTTTATCATAGCATATGAAAGAAAATCACCAAGAGGGGGCATTTCTGTCCCATGGACACATTTTCTAGTCTTGCTTTAGTATACTTAATTTAGATATAAGCAAACACCACATAGCTCCAGATGAGTCAACTATTCGAACGAAAAAGTGTTGTTATTTTTCAGATTTCTTCATGAAAACATTTTGTGAGTACTCATTAGAAATTCCTCATATTCATTGAGGCATTCCTAATGAGTACCACAACATTTGTTTTCATAGAGAAATAAAAAAGAAATTTTTTATTTAGATACTACTTATCAGTAGCTATGCACCATTTTGTTTATTTTTATTCTTAATTTTCCTTGAAAAAGGGGTATGGCATTTTATTCTGTCCTCCTCACCTCCGCACTCACCACCCACCCCTCTCACACTAACAGGAGGGGGACATTTTGTTTTTGCTGGATATCATGTCAATGTTTTTGTCTGCACTGTTGTACGCGTAGCCTGTTTGGAACATTGTATCTCTTGAACCCCCTCCCACACTGACGGGAAGGGAACATTTTGTTTTTGCTGGAAAGATGTCAATGATTTTGTCTGCATTGTTGTTCACATAGCCTGTTTGGAACATTGTATCTCTTGAATCAGTGGGTGGAGTCTTACTAGACTTGCATGGATAAATCATTGGGATGGTTGTTGGGGGGGAGGGACTTGTTAGACTTTGGTGTCCTTGACCTTATTTTCAAGATCACAAGGGTGCAAAGAATATCAAATTTTGTCTAAACAAGAGCATTGGTGAAACCGAAGAATGCTCCCCGAAGATGCGCAGTAGTGGGAGGGTTATGTTAGTGAAAGAGTAAAATACTTTAAGAAATATACTATGGACAAGCTTGTTATTGCAGTCAAAATGCTGTAGGCGCTGGTGGCTTGGGCATCAGAAGGCCCAATGACAAATGACTAGAGATCCATTTGAAAACCTGTAAAATGTACAAAAAAAAACAAACCAAAAAGTCAGTTGATTCGAAACTTAGTAGGAAGCATTCGGGTGACTTGTAGATCAAAAATAGCTAAAATCGTTCTGATCCTAAATCCCAGATGGCCACCATGGCCGTGATCTTGAAAATCTATATTTAGCTTCTTCTCCTGCACTGAAAGGCCAATTGACTTCAAACTAGTTAGGAGACATTGGGGTGACTTGTAGATGAAAAATAGCTAAAATTGTGCCAATCGGATATCCAAGATGGCCGCCATGGCAGCCATCTTGAAAATCTATTTTTCGCTTCTTCTTCTGAACCGAAAGGCCAGTTGACTAGAATCTTGGTAGGAAGCATTGAGGTGACTCGTAGATCAAAAATAGCTAAAATCATGCCGATCGTAAATCCAAGCTGGCCGCCATTTAGAGTTTGTTCAAATGATCACGCTCCATTGACTGGCATGCCATATATATTCTTCTTCAAAATTAAGAACTGCTTAAATGATGATCTTTTCATTAGTTGGGATGACAGGATTGGAAAAATGTTGCATAACATCTGCATATCTGCAGTAGCTATGTCACTCAGGTGAGTGACCCGTGGCCCGTGGGCCTCTTGTTTCCTTTTTCATATCAAATGGTTGGCGCTTTAAGCAGGCGACACATCCGGTTCTCAGAATTCTAGTAGAGCTATTTCCTTTAATAAAATAACATTGAAATCTCGTATATTTGTACTGTTGTTGCCGTCATGGGCAAGCAGTGTTGGAGTCAAGCAGTGTTAGAGTCAGGCAGTTGGGGGCATAGTGTTTTACAAACACCAGCTCTAGTTGAAGGTAATTTTTTGAAGTTTGATACACTGATAGAGGGCCATGAGGGGAACTGCAGAACGCAAGAACCATAACCCTGTCACCAGTATTTATGGAGTTACTTCCCTTCTTAATTTTTGCAGTAAAAAGCTTGTCTGGAGCATATCTCTGAAAGTATAGAAGGGAATTAAATGAAACTTGATACATTGTTAGATGGCCATCAGAGGAAGTGCAAAGTGCAAGAACCATAACTCTGTCACAAGTAATTTCAGAGTTATTTTCTTTTCTAATTTTTTGCAATAGTAAGCTTGTTTGGAGCATATCTCAAAAAGTATTGAAGATAAATAAATGAAACTTGGTACAGTGATAGAGAGCTATGAAGTAAATTGCAGGATGCAAGAACGATAACCCTGTTACCAGTATTTAAGGAGTTACTTCCTTCTTAATTTTTGCAATAAAATGCTTGTCTGGAGCATATCTCTGAAAGTTGATACAGCGATAGAGGGCTATGAAGTAAATTGCAGAATGCAAGAACGATAACCCTGTTACCAGTATTTAAGGAGTTACTTCCTTCTTAATTTTTGCAATAAAATGCATGTCTGGAGCATATCTCTGAAAGTATAGACGGGAATTAAATGATACTTGATACATTGATAGATGGCCATCAGAGGAAGTGCAGAGTGTAGGCAAAGGTGCCTGAGCATCAGTCTGTCCGGCCATCTGTCCGTCTGGAGTTATCTCCCTGACTTATACTCTGGATGCACACCTTATCTTTTTTCATGATTTTTACATTCTTTGTTGAAAATCATTTACTAGGGAACACAAACTGAGTTTCTTAGTCTTATGGTTAAAGAGTTAGGCCTTGCAGGGAAAGGGCCTTACATTTCTCCTTATTTTTGCATTGTTTGTTGAAAATCACTTACTAGGGACCACAAACCTGAGTTTCTTAGTCTTATGGTTTTAAAGTTACAGGCCTCTCATTATTTTTGGATTCTTGGTTGAAAATCACTTTCTAGAGAACACAAAATTGAGTGTCTTACAGCGCTTTCATTGCAATAATAAACTTGTCCGTAGCATATCTCTTAAAGTATTTTACTCTTTCACTAACATAACCCTTTCACTACTGCGCATCTTTGGGGAGCATTCTTCGGTTTCAGCGATGCTCTTGTTTGGAAACTATTGTTGCCTGTGAACTTTAATTTTGTATTTGCTATCAGCTAAATGAGTAAATGAAGCAACATGAGTATCAAAGGTCAAGGTCACTCCTTGACCTTTGACCAAGGTCACTCAGATGTCAATATTAAAACTTAATATTCATTAAAAACTGCTGGGCCAATTGAAATCAAATTCAAAATGAAGCTTTTATGGGTTGGAAGTAATGAAATTTTGTTCAGTTGGTCCCAGTCACATGACCAAGATGGCCACCATGACCATATATGGTAAAAATTCTTCAAAAAAACTTTTTCTCTGGAACCAGTGGGATAATGGCCTCGAAACTATGAATGTAGCATTGGGATCTGTGGCCCATTGTAATTTGTTCAAATGATGAGTCTGGGTTGGCCTTAACCCATTTAATGCCAATTTCAAATTCTGTCACTTGTGATACCTGCAAATGATAATAAGGACAGCATGTTCTGTCACCAAATTTTTTCTCGCCTGCTGTGAGAATTGAACCCAGGGTCTCTAGCACCAGTCCAGTGCACTAACTACTGAGCACCCAGGTGAGTGGTCTAGGACCAATGGTCCTCTGGTTTCTGTTACTCTTACCCTGTATCTTAGTTTTAATCTTTAAAGTCCTTGCCAGTGTAAAAATAAGATGGTAAGTATTCCTTTCTGCAATTCTGATATAATACCATTTTTTCTCTCTCTCTCTCTCTCTAAATGTTGCAGTATCCTGTAAAATCTGCTAGTGAAAAATGTCTTTCACTGAAGGCACAATATATTACACATAGCTCTAGATAAAATGTATATCTCTTTGAAGCCCTTCTAATGAGTACACACAACATGTTTTCATGGAGAAATAAGAAAATTAGGATTTTTTTTTTTTTTTTTTTTTTTTGAAAATGAAGTGCTATCTATGGGGCAATATTACAATATAAATTCATAGCTCTAGGTAAGAGGGATATCCAGATAAATAGTTTTCTTATTTTGCCACAAAATCATATGTTGATGGTATTCAATGGACAGGTATTTCCAGTGAATACCACAACATATGTTTTTGTGGAGAATAGGAAAAAAATTTCAAGACATTTTGTTTGGAGAAAAAACAACAGCATATCTAGAGTTATGGAAAGTTGTCTCAGAACAAAGATAAGGTTACACTATAATACCCACTATGCTATACAAAATACTTAATGTATTCCGATAGGTGTTTAACTTGGATACAGATTTGCTGAGATGTTAAATATATGTTGCATTTGGTTATTTTTGTTTGTGCTTTGAGAGACGTTCATGAAGTTACAATATGCATATAGGCAGTTCATTTAGTAAATAAGGCACTTATGAGTGTATAAATGATTAAATGTGCATAAACTGTACATGTAAGTATAAGTTTTGTTACAAATGAACAACTAACATTTATGTTTTGTAGGATTGTTCCCCTGATTAATATCGGGTAAGTATAAAGTGTACATGGATGAAAGGATGCACAATTTATACATGTGTAATTTAGGTTAGTGAAAAGTTTACAGGTTTTCTTTGGGACTATATTATGTCCTGTGTATTGATGAATAATTTAGGGTGCTGTTGCTGGAGCTGCCAATTTTTGTATCTGAATATGGGAGATTTTGTGTATATCAGTTTTAAGGTTGCGCTTCACATTTCTTAGCCTAGCAGTAATTTCCCAGAGATATTTTCAAACAGAAATAACTTCTACCTCTACCACAACTACTGGAGCTGTGTCATAGCTCCAGATTAAACAAATAGCCAGATAAGTATTTTTTCTATTTTCTTCATGAAAACATAAATTGTCAATACTCATTAGGAGTGCCTCAGTAAAGCATTTCTAATGAGTACCCACAAAACATTTTTGTGGAGAAATGAGAAAAATATTGGGACTTTTTCATTTGAAAAGCACTTTATCTGGTGATGTGAACCATATTTGGCAGTTATGATAATCTGATGATTTTCTACCTAGTTTATGTGTTTTATAACCAGCCGCCATTTTGTTTGGTTGCCATGGCAATATTAAATTTTGAAAAAGGAATTTTTTTAATGACAACTCCTTCAAAACCACTGACTCTAATTTGGGACAAATGTTGCTTGGGTAAGGGCAATCCAAAATATGTTTTATGACCAGTGGCCCTTTTGTTGGTAGCCACAGCAACATTCAATTTTGAAAAAGGACTTTTTCAAATGACAGCTTCAAAACCACTGAAGCAATATGACACAGATTTGGTACAAAAGTTGCTTGGGTGAGGGCAATTCAAAATAGCAAAAATTATGGTGGTCTGCCTCTTGGTTTGGTTGCAATGGCAACAGAAAGCTCCCATTGACTTATAATAGGAAAATGTTAAAAATTCATTTTTATGCCTCGCCACAAAAAGTGGCAAGTGTATTATGTCATACTGTCCAAAATTTTGAGTGTCCTTTTGTCTGTCCTGGCGGAACATCCAAGGTTTAGGGGATATGTTTGGGCTATTTTGGACATAATTATGAAGTATTTTGATGTTTATTCTGTTTAAAATGCATTAACTAGCCCCTAAACCAAAAAATAATAATTTGAAGAAGAAGAATGTGCAAAAAACACATTCTTCTTCTTCAAAACCAAGAACTGCTTAAATGATGATCCTTTCATTAATTGCAAAGACAGAATTGAAAAAAATGTTGCATAACAAATGCATATCTGCAGTGGCTGTTTCACTCAGGTGAGTGAGTCGTGGCCCATGGGCCTCTTGTTGTGACCTTGACCTCATTTTCAAGGTCGCTACATTATAAAGACTCCAAAAATGAGCCTTATGCGCACCCTATCTTTCTTCCTAATATCTTCAAAATGCAGCGATGGATATTCATCAATTTCTGCAGACACACTGATATCAATAATGTGTACGTACGTAAGAAAAAAGTAAGGGCTAAGGGCCATTTCTCTTGGAGTTGCTGCCCTTTGTAAAATTTTGTATCCGTCCGCGACACTTTGTATTTTTCCTAATATCTTGAAAATGCAGAGATGGATATTCATCAATTTCTGCAGACACACTGATATCAATAATGTGTACCTATGTAAGAAAAAAGTAAGGGCTAGGGGCCATTTCTCTTGGAGTTGCTGCCCTTTGTAAAATTTTGTATCCGTCCGCGACACTTTGTATTTTTCCTAATATCTTGAAAATGCAGCGATGGATACTCATCAATTTCTGCAGACACATTGATATCAGGAAGATGTACCTATATAAGAAATAATCAGGGCTAGGGGCCAATTCTCTTGGTGTTACTGCCCTTTTGCAAAATTTCTTAATTCATTAAAAAGTTTGTATGCACACTTTCTTTTTAACCAATGGCTGGAATATGACCAAACTAGTACAAATACATCATTAGGAAGGGGAAAAGAAGTGATTAGATTTTGGTGGCCTTGACTTTATTTTCAAGGTCACACCACACTTTGAAACTTAAACTTTGATAGAAAAAAGTTTTATGCTTTATGCGGGGGGTAAGTTTTATGCTTTATGCGGGGGGTATCGAATAAGCCCTGCTTATTGACAGTTTTCATTGACCTTGACCTATATTCCATGGTCCACTGACTTTGATAAGTTTATGCAATTAGGTCAGTTGCTCAGTAATTATTGATCCTACAGCCAGTGATACTTAGCACATGCATTACTTCTTAGCATGGCCTCTTGTGTGCAGTCATTCATATTTAACCTTGATCTATATTTCATGGTCCATTAGGCATGCTACATTGTCTTTCTTGTTAATATTATCATCATGAACCTTGGTCAGAATGTTTACCTTGATCATTTATAGGTCAGGTTCTCTAAGTGTCATGACACTCAGGTGGGCATTACAGGGCCATCATGGCCCTCTAAGCTTGTTTAGCTCACCTTAGCACAAAGTGCTGAAGGTGAGCTATTGTGGTCAGTCAATGTCTGCATTGTCCCTTGTGCTTCATGCGGCATCAACAATTGCTTTAAAAGCCTACTCCTCCTATACCCCTGGGCCTATTGACTCAAGAATTGGTAGGAAGCATCGGGGTGGCTTTTAGATCAAAAATAGCTAAAATTGTTCTGATAGGATATCCAAGATGGCCACCATTGTGAAAATATATTTTTCGCTTCTCCTGAACCGAAAGGACAATTGACTCAAAACTCAGTAGGAAGCATCGGGGTGACTTGTAGATCAAAAATAGCTAAAATCCTTCCAATTGGAAATCCAAAATGGCCAGCATGGTGGCCATCTTGAAAATCTATTTTTCGCTTCTTCTTCTGAACCGAAAGGCCAGTTGACTTGAAACTTGGTAGGAATCATCAGGGTGACTTGTAGATCAAAAAATAGCTAAAATCGTTCCAATCGGAATTCCTAGATGGTGGCCATCTTGAAAATCTATTTTTCGCTTCTTCTCCTTAACCAAAAGGCCAGTTGACTCGAAACTTGGCAAGAAGCATCAGGGTGACTTGTAAATAAAAAAAAGAGTAAAATTGTTCTGATCAGAAATCCAAGATGGCCGCCATGTTGAAAATCTATATTGAACTTCTTCTCCTGAACTGAAAGACCAGTTGACTCAAACCTAGGTAGGAAGCTTTGGGGGGACTTGTAGATCAGAAATAGCTAAAATTATTCTGAACTGAAATCCAAGGTGGCCCATCACAGCAGCCTTCCTGGAAATCTATTTTTTGCTTCTTCTCCTGAACCGAAAGGCCAATTGACTCATAACTTGATAGGAAGCATAGGGGTGACATAGATCAAAAATAGCTAAAATCCAAGATGGCCATCATTGCGGCCATCTTGAAAATCTATTTTTGCGCTTCTTCTTCTGAACCGAAAGGCCAGTTGACTTGAAACTTGGTAGGAATCATCAGGGTTACTTGTAGATCAAAAATAGCTAAAGTTGTTCCAATCAGAAATCCAAGATGGCAACCATGGCGGCCATCTTGAAAATCTATTTTTCACTTCTTCTTTTGAACTAAAAGGCCAACTGACTCGAAACTTGGTAGGAAGCATCAGGGTGACTTATAGATAAAAAAAACAAAGTAAAACTGTTCCAAATCCAAGATGGCTGCCGCCAAAGGCCTTCTTGAAAATCTTTATTGAACTTCTTCTCCTGAACCGAAAGGCCAGGACAAGAAACTGGGTAGGACCCTTTGGGGTGACTTATAGATAAAAAATAGCTGAATTTTTTTCCGATCAGAAATCCAAGATATCCGCCATGGCGGCCATCCTTAAAAATCTATTTTTTGCTTCTTCTCCTGAAATGAAAGGCCAGATGACTCGAAACTTGGTAGGATGCATATGGGTGACTTGTAGATCAAAAATAGCTAAAATCGTACCGATAGGAAATACAAGATGGCGGCCACAGTTGCCATCTTGAAAATCTATTTTGAACTTTTTCTCCTGAATAGAAAGGCCCATTGACTCGAAATTTGATAGGAAGTATTGGGGTGACTTGTAGATGAAAAATAGGTAAAATCATTCTGATAGGAAGTATTGGGGTGACTTGTAGATAAAAAAAAATAGGTAGTCATTCTGATAGGAAGTATTGGGTGACTTGTAGATAAAAAATAGGTAAAATCATTCTGATAGGAAGTATTGGGGTGACTTGTAGATAAAAAATAGGTAAAATCATTCTGATAGGAAATATTGGGGTGACTTGTAGATAAAAAATAGGTAAAATCATTCTGATCGGAAATCCAAGATGGTTGCTTTAGCAGCCATGTTGAAAATCTATTTTGAACTTTTTCTCCTGAACCAAAAGGGCATTTGACTCAAACTTCATTGGAACTATCGAGGGGGACTTGTACATCAAAAGTAGCATAAATCGTTCTAATTGGAATCCCAACATGGCCACCGTCTTGAAAATCAATATTGAACTTCTCATGAACCGAAAGGCCAATTGACTCAAACTTGTCTGGTAATCAGGTGAGCAATACAGGTCCATCCAGGCCTACTTGTTTATAAACTCATTTCTGTTTCCTAACAAATAAAACGAATAAGATATATAGGGAAAACTCTGAAAAAGGATGAAACAGACCTGCAACCTTGGTCATAGCTCATTTTAAAACAGGGTGAAACAAAATAAAATGAAGAAACAGATACTTTTTTTTTAAAATCCATTTCTGTTTTGTAACAAATGAAATGATTAAGATATATAGGGAAAACTCTGAAACAGGATGAAACAGATCAAAAACCTTGGTCAATGCTTGTTACGAAACAAGGTGAAATGAAATGAAACCATGAAACAGATACATTTTTGGACAGGTTTTTCAAAAAAATCTGTCCTTTAAAATAGCGATGTCCGGGCGGGTGGGCAGGCAGCGGGGAGTCGTCCCAGGTTAACCTTATTACAAAGTTGTATGTTACCTTTATGTTGTATGTTACCTTTATTCTTCAGTGGATTGCTTTCATATTAGGTAGGGATGAAGAGGAGGATCAGTAAGTGTTTCCTGTGCAAGAGAGACAACCCTCACTTTCTTCATTATTTAAAAAACCAGTCCATAATGCTGTTAGGCGTTTTTCTTGTTTTTTTATCAACCCATTTCTGTTTCGTAACAAGTGAAATAAATAAGATATATAAGGAAAACTCTAAAACAGGTTGAAATGGACCAAAAATCCTTGGTCAATGCTCATTACAAAACAAGGCAAAACGAAATGAAACATTTACCTGAAAAAATGTGAAGGATTCAAATCTGTCCCATTAAAATCCTTAAGGATCAATCTTACACCGCAAGTACCGGTAGTAAACTCAGCATTGCATCTAAAATGGGAGGAAGCCCATTTGGATTTTGGCCTCACTCTCGTCAATATCCTGCTGGAATATTGGGAAAACCGGCGGATAAGCATCACAGAAGAAATCAATGCCATTTCTGAACATATCAAAGAAAACACCGAGGAAGAAGAAATTGAAAACATGACCATTATCATTGACCGCATCACATTAAGTGTTGAAAGGAACCTTTCAACCATGAAAACCTCTTCTCCCAACACAAGCAATTAAATGAGACACCACTTTACCAACTTTATCCCATTTTTGTTACCTTAGGAAGCTTCTCAGAGTACTAAATGCACCATGCCAAATACAGGATTCGCCATGTCCTCCAGTGATTCCGTGATTCTGTCAATCCATAATTCTGTCATTCCATGATTCCGTGACTGCAAATTTAAAATTCATTTTACTTAATAACTTTTATGTTTGTGGTCCTTCTTCAGTGAAACTTATACTATACTTGGTCTCTGAGGTAAGTAAGGTGCAGTCGCAGAATAGTGGCCAAGGGCCCATAACTCTTCGAGTTTTGTCCCTTGGTAGGTTTTCAAAATCTAAAATGCATTTTGCTTAATAACGTGTTTGTGGTCCAACTTCAATGAAACTAATACCTCACTTGGTCTCTGAGGAAGATGAAGTGGCAGAATGGTGGCCAAGGGCCTATAACTCCTGGAGTTCTGTCCCTTGATAGGTTTTCAAATTTTGCCATTCTTGAAAATTTTCGTAACAGATTTCTCAGAAACTATGAAAGCTAGAAAGCTGAAGGTTTGTATAAATATGGACAATGACTGGATGTACAGTGTAGTATATACTGGAATAGGGGCCAAGGGTCCATAACTCTTGGAGTTTTGTCCCTTGGTAGGTTTTCAAAAAATTAAAATGCATTTTGCTCAATAACTTTTATGCTTGTGGTCTTACTTCGATGAAACTTATTCCACACTTGGTCTCTAAGGTAAGGGAGGTGTAATGGCAGAATGGTGGCCAAGGGCCCATTACTCTTGGAGTTATGTCCCTTCATATGCTTTCAAATTTTGCCATTCTTGAAAATTTTCGTAACAGATTTCTAAGGAACTATGAAAGCTAGAAAGCTGAAAGCTCGTATCAACATGAACAATGACTGGATGTATTGTGTTTACTGGAATAGGGGCCAAGGGTCCATAACTCATGGAGTTATGTCCCTTGGTAGGTTTTCAGAAAATTAAAATGCATTTTGCTCAATAACTTTTATGTTTATAGTCCTACTTTGATGGAACTTATACCACACTTGGGGGCTTTGGAAAAGTGGTAAATGCATGGACAGTGGGTTGATGTATCATGTATTCAGGAATCAGGGCCAAGGGCCCATAACTCATGAATTAAAATCTCTTACCATGTCCTGCAGTAGTGTTACCTGGTAAGGATGAATTCAAAATATTTCGACACTGTATGTATTTCTCCTCCAATAGAGCTGCAGCGGGGCTATAGCCAGATTCTCTGACAGCTCTAGTTGGACTCATATATCAACAATATATTTAGGATATGGCCCTACACACGTCTTGAGTTAAACTCCTTTCTTGCTGCCTTAAACACATTTCATGAGACCATAAAATTTATGGCAGAAATCAGCAAAACTTTGGTGAATTTTCTTGATGTCACTGTTTTCAAAGACGAGCAAGGGAACATCTTGACAAACCTATACACTAGACCTACAGACTCCCACCTTTATCTCCACTATGGTTCGTTTCATCCAAAACATCAGAAAAAAAAGCCTACCTTACAGTGAAGCCCTAAGACTACACAGAATCTGTAGCTCAACATACCAGTGTCACAGACTCTCTATGAACATTTTCAGGTCAGAGGATATCCAAAACAGTTAATTAGAAAAGCTATAGAAAAAGCCCTATTCATGGACAGGAACATTCTCTTAGTCCAATACATCAGAAACTAACAAGAAAGTGATCCCATACATCACAACATAAAATCCTGGCATCCCACTAACAGCAAAGACCTACTACTTGAAATATCAGATGAACTAAAGCCAATCTCAGCCGGCCTCGGTGGCTCAGTTGGATGCACCGTCCGACGAGACCAGGAGGTCGCGGGTTCAACCCCCGCCGAGGTCGGCAACATTCTTTCGTGGACATTGACCATGAAATATTTTCTAAGGTCATTCTCTCCCTTCCGCTGATTCAAGAAGGGCAGTTGTCAGTTTCTGGCGAAAGAATGTGCACAATACTGGTTAACCGCTTAGAGGACTAAGCCTGCCCAGTAAACGCGTGGTTAGGTAAACTGACCGCGCTCGACATGACCCCATTGGGTTGACTGAGCCGTAAAACCTCAACACAAACAAAGCCAATCTCAGATAGCAGAATACTAGTTGTTCACAAGAGAGCTACAAATTTGAAACAGCTACTAGTCAGAGCTGAGGTCAACTCTGCAACCCCCAAAAATTTAGCGCACCATGCAACAAACCCTGTATTACCTGTCCTTTTCTGCAGAAAACAACACATATAAAGTCTTGGCAAATGAAGATATCTTCTGAACTAAGGGGTCGCTTTAACTGCAAGTCTAAAAATGTTATCAACGTGATAAGTTGTACCAAATGTGGCATCCAGTATGTAGGACAATCAGGAAATACATTTAACGAACGATTCATGGACACCTAACAGATATTCGTCAAGGAAACACTGTCAAACCAGTGGCACGTCATTTCTAGTTAGCAAATCACGCTACTAGCGATCTCTCGGCAACTGTCATCGCCCAAACGATGGATAAAATCAAGGTCAGGCTACGAAGGGAAGAATCTTGGATCACTCGACTAAAAACCAAACACCCATCAGTGCTCAACCTAGTATTATAATAGAAAAGAAGTTCAGATGTGAGATTTGTGTTAAAAGTTATACAACAGCTTGAAATCTGAAAAGACACAAAGCAGCTTACCAGACTCCTGAAGTCACCAGATATCAATGCTGGCATTGTCACAAACATTATGCCAGGAAGGAAAATACCAGGAAGCATTCCATCAAGGAACACAGAGATCATGAGAAACTTGTCATGGTCATCAGAACTGCCAACAAACAGTACCAACTGGAAATTTTCAAACCCATGCCATGGACTCTGGCCCTGGAGGCAAGACCGAGAAATGTAAAACAGATAACAATTAAACCCTCCGCAGCAGTGAAGAATGAAAAGACCAAGCTGCCACAGCTGTCACCTGCAGACACATACATAGCACTAACTATAGAACAAGCTTTAGATGTTGTAGCACGGACACTGCGGATTACGACAGAGGAACTACTAGACGATCTCTATCTGTCGTCATCAGACTCGTCAATATCTTCTGACGCCACTGAGCTCTTGGACGAGCGTGATAATTTCAGTAAACAAGACCTTTTGGGAATAAAAATGTATGATATTTTTCAAACAGAAAGGAACAAGTGACATTTATGAAATTATCAAATCTGTCTCTCACTGTAATCATTCTTCAATAACAATAACTTACCTTTTAAGAATTTGATCCTACTTTCACTTTCACTTTTTACTGTACATAAGGACTAATCTATTTTTAGAACAGTAGATGTCACATGACAGTATTATCCATATTTTTCTACTTCAGTGAATAATTTTAGCTTGTTAATTGTCTTGATGAAGGTCATTACATGACCGAAACCGGTCGACTATTGAAACACAGAGTAATAACAGACTGTTGTTGGTTGTTTATCCTGTTTTTAGCTCGCCTGAGCCAAAGACTCAAAGGTGAGCTTTTGTGACCAATCTTCGTCCGCAGTCCATTGTCCATCTGTCAACAGTTTACTTAAAAGACATCTCCTCCTAAACCAGCAAATGGATTTTGAAATAATTTTACAGGAATGTTCCTTGGGTGACCCTCTACCAAAATTGCCTAATGGTTCCGCTTCTCTAAACAAAATGGCTGCCAGAGCCATAGAAAAACCTTAAAACGACATCTCCTCCTAGGCCACTGAATGGATTTTTAAATAATTTCACAGAAATGTTCCTTAGATGACCAAAATTGCCTAAATGTTTCCGCTCCGCTAAACAAGATGGCCACCAGAGCTAAAAATAGAAAAACCTTTAAACGACATCTCCTCCCAGGCCAGTGGCCGGATTTCAAAATAATTTCACAGAAATGTTCCTCTCATGCCCCTTTACCAAAATTGCTAAAATGTTCTGCTCCGCTAAACAAAATGGCCGCCAGAGCTAAAAATAGAAAAAAAACCTTTAAATGACATCTCCTCCCAGGCCAATGGCCGATTTCAAAATAATTTTTCAGAAATGTTCCTCCTTTGCCCCTTTACCAAAATTGCTAAAATGGTTCCGCTCCGCTTAACAAAATGGCCACCAGAGCTAAAAATAGAAAAATCCTTTTAAACGACATCTTCTTCTAGGCCAAGGGCCCAATTTCAAAATAACTTTACTGAAATGTTCCTCTAATGCCCCTTTACCAAAATTGCTTAAATGGTTTGGCTCCGCTGAACAAAATGGCCGCCAGAGCTAAAAATAGAAAAAGGGCTTAGACTATCATGCGTCTGTCAACAATTTACTTAAGAGACATCTTCTCCTAAACCGGTTAATGGATTTTGAAATAATTTTGCAGGAATGTTCCTTGAGTAACCCTCTACCAAAATTGATAAAATGGTTCTTCTCCGCTTAACAAAATGGCCACTAGAGCTAAAAATAGAAAAAACTTTAAACAACATCTCCCATGCCAGTGGCCCTATTTTAAAATAATTTCACAGAAATGTTCCTCTAATGCCCCTTTACCAAAATTGCTAAAATGGTTCCACTCTGCTAAACAAAATGGCCGTCAGAGCTAAAAATAGAAAAACCTTTAAGCGACATTTCCTCAGGCCTATGACCGGATTTCAAAATAATTTCACAGAAATGTTCCTCTTATGACCCTTTACCAAAATTGCTAAAATGGTTCCGTTTGGCTGAACAAAATTGCCATCAGAGCTAAAAAAAAAAAGAAAAAGGGCGTATACTGTCATGCGTCTATCATCAATCTACTTAAGAGACATCTCCTCCTAAACGGGTTAATGGATTTTGAAATAATTTTACAGGAATGTTCCTTGAGTGACCCTCTACCAAAATTGCTAAAATGGTTCCGATCGGCTGAACAAAATGGCCACCACAGCTAAAAAGAAAAAAAAAAACTTTTAAAGGACATCTCCTCCCAGGCTAATGGACCGATTTCAAAATAATTTCAAAGAAATGTTCCTCTAATGCCCCTTTACCAAAATTGCTAAAATGGTTCTGCTCCGCTGAACAAACTGGCCACCAGAGCTAAAAATAGAAAAACCTTTAAACAACATCTCCTCTTAGGCCTGTGACTGGATTTCAAAATAATTTCACAGAAATGTTCCTCTTATGTCCCTTGACCAAAATTGCAAAAATGGTTCCCTTTGGCTTAACAAAATGCCACCAGAGCTAAAAATAGAAAAAGGGCATAGACTGTCATGCGTCTGTCAACAATTTACTTGAAAGACATCTCCTCCTAAACCGGTCAATGGATTTTGAAATAATTTTATAGGAATGTTTCTTGAGTGACCCTCTACCAAAATTGCTAAAATGGTGCCGTTCCGCTAAACAAAATGGCATCCAGAGCAAAACAAACAAAAAAAAAAAAAAAATCTTTAAACAATATCTCCTCCTAGGCCAAGGGCCCAATTTCAAAATAATTTCACAGAATATTCCTCTAATACCCTTTTGCCAGAATTGCTAAAATGGTTCTGCTCTGCTGAACAAAATGGCCACCAGAGCTTAAAATAGAAAAACCTTTAAACAACAACAGATTCTACTCCTAGGCCTATAGCCTAATTTCAAAATAATTTCGCAGAAATATTCCTCTGATTAAGTCATATTCTCCTTGAGTGCTGTGATACTCAGGTGAGTGATGTAGGGCCATCATGGCCCTTTTGTTTTCCTTTCTTTTGATAAGAAAAAATAACACCTGTTTCATTGTTTCATTTTGTTTCGTAACCGACATTGACCAAGAGTTCCGGTCTTTTTATGCCCCCGCCTATTCGAAGAATAGCGGAAGGGCATTAAGTGTTACCCCTGTCCGTCACTGACGTACATACGTCCCAATTCGTGTTAGGGCCATAACTCCTAAACCGTATGGAATATATTTATGAAACTTTACAGGTGCATGCATGACATTGAGACGATGTGTAATGAACAAGGAAGACAACTCTTGCTTATTTGGTTTTTGAATTATCTGCCCTTGACTTAGTTCCGGGGCGTCCAACTGATATTGGCTTACAGTTGGGCAAGGCCTGCTATCCTTGTAGTGGGTAAGGGTAGAGGGGGAATGTTTTTATTTCTTCTGTTTCTTCACTTTCATTCCTGTTCCTCTTTCTTCCCTGTTCCTCTCTTTCATCTCCTCTACTCTCTCTTCTATCTCTTTTCTCCCTTTCTCTGGGAGACGACACAAAATGACCCTCAAGGGTTGACATGTCGTTAAACCCCAACACAATCAATCAATTAGTTCCATATAGTAAACGGTGTCCGGGCCATAACTCCTAAACCGTATGGAGTATATTTATGAAACTTTACAGGTGCATGCATGACATTGAGACAATGTGTCATGAACAAGGAAGACAACTCTTGCTTGTTTGGTTTTTGATATATCTTCCCTTGACTTAGTTCCATATAGTAAACCGTGTGTGGGCTATAACTTCTTAACTGTATGGAATATATTTATGAAACTTTACAGGTGCATGCATGACATTGAGATGATGTGTCATGAACATGGAAGGCAACTCATGCTTGTTTGGTTTTTGAATTATCTGCCCTTGACTTAGTTCCTTATAGTAAACTGTGTCCGGGCCATAACTCCTAAACAGTATGGAATATATTTATGAAACTTTACAGGTGCATGCATGATATTGAGACGATGTGTCATGAACAAGGAAGACAACTCTTGCTTGTTTGTTGTTTTAATTATCTGCCCTTGACTTAGTTCCATATAGTAAACAGTGTGTGGGCCATAACTCCTAAACCGTATGGAATATATTTATGAAACTTTACAAGTGCATGCATGATATTGAGATGATGTGTCATGAACAAGGAAGACAACTCTTGCTTGTTTGGGTTTTGAATTATCTGCCTTTGACTTAGTTCCATATAGTAAACGATCCGGGCCATAACTCCTTAACCGTATGGAATATATTTATGAAACTTTACAGGTGCATGCATGACATTGAGATGATATGTCGTGAAGAAGGAAGACAACTCTTGCTTGTTTGGTTTTTTAATTATCTGCCCTTGACTTAGTTCCATGTAGTAAACCGTGTGTGGGCCATAACTCCTAAACCATATGGAATATATTTATGAAAATTTACAGATGCATGCATGACATTGAGGCCATGTGTAATGAACATTGGAAGACAACCTTGCTAATTTGGTTTATAAATTATCTGCCCTTGACTAAGTTCCATGTAGTAAACTGTGTGTGGGCCATATCAACCTTAATAATAACTTCATGCTGTACCTGTCACAATTACATATGTAACCTTTTTCTGAATGGCATTTTGGCGGGGGCATCTGTGTCCTATGGACACCTTTTCCAGTTTATCCTGTGTCAGAGATTGTTGGTCTGTTTCATCCTGTTTTGTAACAAATAAAATAAATGAAATTAACCATCAGTGAGAACTGCTATTGGTCTGTTTCATTTGTTTCATTCTGTTTCAGTCCATTTTAGAGTTTTCCTTATATATTTTAACTGTTTCATTTGTTTCTGTAACAGAGAAAAAAAAACCCTGCAAAAAAAAAAAAAAAAAAAAAATCCTGCATGGGGAAAGCATCTATGATGAGTATATGGACAATGAAGGTCCATATCAGTTTGTGTATCTACACTTTATCGATTTATTTGATACTTTAGAATACAGTGTTTACCTTTAAAGCAAAAAAAAGTATTCAGACACATTAACTGATTACCATACTCTTCCTGAAATCTGAACAAGTCCATTTTACTACCTATTGATGTGTCTGAAAACTACTGATGAATAGAAAACAGGGTTGACCCTGATCATTTGAATGCATTCTGCGGCATCGGCTCTGGGCCTGCACTGTTTGCTAAGGTCTATATGTCTGAATACTTGGGGTAAATACGGTATGTCTGTCCATATATGACATAATGGTCCTTTTCTCATGTTTCAGATTTTTTTTTTTTTTGTATTAGAAACTAGGACTATGCATTCATTTAGTTCTTGTCCAAACTGAATGTAATGTCCATCTCTGTTTTCTAAAAAAAGAAAATAATAATAATAATAATACCGGTAACAATAATGATAATAATAAGAAAAAGAAGAAGAAGAGTATTTGAAAATATGTTGGTGGGCATTAAATTCATCAAAATTCAAGGTTAAGAAATGGGTCTGATTACCATCATCAGATGTTTGCCTGCATACTATCTATTTAAAAGCCATTGTGTGATAATATGTTTTGGACTCTACCATGAAAATGGTAAGTATATTGGTCTGCTTGTAAGATGGAAAAATGTTATTTCCAAGGCAAAGATTAACCTATCCATGTACACAGGCTAAGGCATGCTCTGTTCACACATGATATCAGAATTCTGTAGAATATAAATAAGCATTGAAAAGAATTACATTGTAGTTGGGTACCAGGTCCTTTTTTGTCCCTCGCCTTTCCAGAGAAATGTGATGGACATGGTATTTACACTTCAGTGGTTCCATTCTTCCGTCCCCCTCTGATAGTACATACTTTGTATGAGCAACTCCTCCTACAGGTTTTAACCGATCTTTTGGAAACTTTGCAGGCTTTTTCTACATGGTCTGAGAATGTGCATGTGGTTTGGACATAAACCTCATATTAATTTTTGTCATTTTTATCATGTTGTGAACTTAGTAATTTTTAGCTCACCTGTATGAAAGTACAGGAAGAGCTATTGCAGTACTCCCAGCATCAGCATTGGCATTGGGGGCAGCGGCATCAGTGTTTACAAAAATGTTTAAATTTAATGTCTAAGTTTTTAAGACCTTATATTTTCTAAATCCTCAGATGGATTTAGTTTACATTGAGTATGATTACAGATCTGATATTGGTCCAAAATTTTATTGGACACTATCCACACCCCTGCTAACAACCTAGAGGTCAAGGTCACAGACAAAATTTTATGTTCAAGTTTTGCGTCAAAGTTTTTAAGATCTCT